>OZ038504.1:71251371-71628871 GCA_964036315.1 Acanthosepion esculentum
TATCCTAAGCTTACCAATGTTTATCCCCTTTCTAACTTTCCAAGTTCCTGTTCTGCCATCCATTTACACAAGCTCATTAGATAGGTTATTTGCCGTTTCCTCACTTACCTTCAATACATCCTATAAATTTGCCAAGCACGCTTTCCTCCTTATTTACCTCAGAAATTTTGACCATTTCTTCCTGATTCTAAGTGCAAGTATCATTTTTGCTTAAAACTTCATTCTGTAGGACCACATCTAAGTTGCTTTAAGTCTCTTTGTTCACAATTAACTACTATGAAGAAGAATTGATATTTCAGCACTTTTCTTTTCTTCTAACAAAATTTTACATTTTTTTTTTAGACTTTGTTTAGCTTTTGGAAGGCAGCTTTTGCTAGATGAATGTGTTTTTAGATTTCTGTGTCACATTTTCCATCTTCTCTTATAACACTTCCCAGATAGGTAAATTTCTCCACTTGGTTAATTCTGACATCTCCAATTTGTAATTCCCATCTTGGGATGCCCATTTTGCTAACAATCATACATTTTGTCTTCTCACAAGTGATGGTTCTGTGTCTACCATGTTTTTAGATTTCTGTGTCACATTTTCCATCTTCTTTTATAACACTTCCCAGATCGGTAAATTTCTCCACTTGGATAATTCTGACATCTCCAATTTGTAATTCCCATCTTGGGATGCCCATTTTGCTAACAATCATACATTTTGTCTTCTCACAAGTGATGGTTCTGTGTCTACCATGTTTTTAGATTTCTGTGTCACATTTTCCATCTTCTCTTATAACACTTCCCAGATCGGTAAATTTCTCCACTTGGTTAATTCTGACATCTCCAATTTGTAATTCCCATCTTGGGATGCCCATTTTGCTAACAATCATACATTTTGTCTTCTCACAAGTGATGGTTCTGTGTCTACCATAAATCATCTGTATATCATGTATTGTGCTCACCAATAATAAAGGCTTACATCCATATCAAATTGAAACACCGGTTCTCATATAATCATCAAAGTTAAGCAATGTCAAGTCTGGTCTGTACCTCGATGGGTGACCACTTGGGAATACCAAGTGCTGGAAGCTTGGATATATGGGTAGTCTAATGGATAATGGCTTGGAAACATGAAATTGGAAAGCTGAGTTTAAATTCCAATTTGGTCTGTTACATTCACTTGTGAGTAAATACCCTTGGGAAAGGTATGAATCATCAATTCTCCTCCAAGCTATGAGTTAGGCAGTAGGACTTGTATCTGAAAATCATTATTATCTCCAAAGATATGTTAATATTCACCCACAAAAAAAAGTAAAAGTATTCTTAAAATTACAAAATATGTTTCAGCACTAAAATAACCTATGAATGGTTGATAAGCTGTAAAAAAAACAAATTGACTAATAATAAATCCTGGTAGGACTTCTAGTTCTATTAGGATCACAAGTTACTAGTGGTAAACAAGATAATTAGAATGGTGTTATGATAACTGAGCTAATTTTGAAGAATTGCAATAATTATGTATATGATAATGATGATGATGATGAAGCTGAGAGGTGGTATGTTAATGATGATGACACATCATAATGAAGTTCTCTTAGGTGCAAACATCCACATCAAAAAACATCTGTACAGAAGTTAAAAGACCTCACAATTATCATGCGCATTTGAACAAAGGCATTCCACTGGCATTTACATCCAGTTGTCCAAATATGAGAGTAGTCTTCAGTTATGAGAGAAAACATCACCAAAGAGTAATGCCAAATCGTAATATGGGAAAATCAGGGAGGCAGTACATTTGGATTTAGTACACATATTATATAAACATTGGTAAACTAGTTAATTTTGGTTGATTTTGTTTAGCAGCATTAGCTTCTCTGGATTATTTAACGCTGAAATCTAAATATTTTGAACACAATTTTATGGCTTCGTCTAAATACATTTTGAATGCCTTCAGCTACAAATATATTATCTGCTATAAAATGTAATGTTGGTAATTCTACTATAAAATATATTGCTCATTATTTTACTATGAATAGGTGTTGTAGGTAATTTTATGATAAATAGGTATTGTTGGTAATTTTAGTGTAAATTGGTATGATTGGCAATTTGGTGTTATCATTCAAATTCCAGTGGATGCAGTTTATACAATTTATACTGCCTTTGGAAAAAGGCATGAAAGTACCAGTTCCTGAACCCTGTCCCATCAAGAGATAAATGTCTTATCATTCACATGTCGTAATAGTTGATAAAGAGTGTGCATGAACATTTGGTTAACCCACTCTCCCTTAACAGTCCAAGTGGTAATAGCAATAAACTGTTCATGCCACAGTTAACTCTGATATGGTTCATTAACGTAATAAATTGCTAATACTATTATTACTAGTACATTATCTTGATACACTAATACACCAAGTGCATTTAGAGATTGTTTTGCCCATCATGTCCTTTCCCTTGTTTAAACCCAGTTTAAAAAATTAATTCCAGCATTAATCCGTCGATTTAGCACGGCTGCAAAATAAATCAAAATCATCCTAAATAGTTTCTTTTTAACTGAAGCACTCACAGAAAACAATAATATCAGGTGTTTTAATCTGCTTACTAGCAATTATATATAGAGGGTGCAATAGATGAATTGTCTTCTAAATTACACAAAAATGAAAATAACACTGACATTCCATTTTAACGGATATATTTACCAAAATTACACAAAAATATTTTGAAATACTAAAGAGTAAATTTATTCAATAAAAAATCGCCATTGGCTTCAACCACAGTCTCCAGATGATTTCAGAATCTCCTGCAACTCTTCTGGACATTCTCCTTGATTAAGTTTGTGAATGCTGCCATAATCCTTGCTTTCACCTTTGGTGTCACAAGGAGTTTTGTTGGTCTCTTGCTCAAATGCACCCCACACATAATCATCAAGGGGGCTGCAGTCTGGGGAGTTAGGTGGCCAAATCTAAGGGGTGATGTGGTTGCAGAAATTGTCTGAAAGCCAAGACTGGATTCTCCTGCTTGTGTGGCATGGTGCAGAGTCCTGTTGCCAGACATAGGGTCTTCCAGCAGTCACCCTCTTGACTCAGTGCAGCACTACCTCCTCAAGGCAGTTGATGCAGGATGTGTTGAGTCTGCAGCAGTGTGGGAGAATGAAAGTAGGCATAACATTGCTATCACTAGTGATCACTCCAAACGCTATGATGTTGACAGGATATATCATCCAACTCTTTACAAATCCTCTGTACTGTCCTCACATTGACACCCAAACACTCTGTTGAGCTTCTGGTGTGAATGCCAAGTCGTACAGCACACCGTTACCAAATTTTTGGCAGAGTGAATTTTTCTCACTGAAGGTGCCCAACTGACCCTACTATATTGTGCAATCAACAAAATCAAAAACAAACACGGTGCATCTCTTCAAAGCAATATTTTCATACTAAAGTGAGCTTATGCTCTAATTTTTTCACTTCAGTTACATAGAAACATTTGACAACTTGCCCACCATGTTTATTTTGCTATTTGAAGACCTTCAGTTTTTGCCACCTGATATGACTTTTAGGACAAGCTTTTGACTATGCTGTATGCATGAAATTAAAAATATAAAATGGCAATAATTTACCCATCGCACCCTCACTGTCTGTGCACATATATATATATATATATATATATATATTTGTGTATTTAGGCAGCAATCCTTCTTTCATGCACATTTCATTAAAAACGACTGACAAGGTGCTTTTATTTATTTTTTTATATAATTTCTCGTGCGATCTATTAATGTTTTTCTTTTCAGAGGATAAATTATATAAAAACTGTAAAAGAAAAACTTTATTAGATCGCACGAGAAATTATATAAAAAACTAAATAAAATCACCTTGTCAGTCGTTTTTAATGAAATGTGCATATATATATATATATATATATATATATAAAATGGAGGATGCTAAATTGTAAACTAACATAATTTAAGAGGAGGTAAAGTAACTTCAAAAGACATGAGAAGTACTTTATTTTATTAATAATATTAAGCAAGACATTGTTTACTCATATGAATACATGGGTTTTTAAATGCATTATTGCCAGATCTGTCATGCCAAGTGAATTTTTGTCAGCATTTTCTTTAAAATCTCTAATTCTGGACGTGTGCTTCTTGAAATATTCAATACATTGTATATGCAAGTGATCCAATCAGTTCACAAAATGAACTCAATGAACTCTTCAATGATCATTGAAGTCGGAGGTTTTGAATGCTTTTCAGTTAAACCTTTAACTTCTTCCCACCCACCAATTAACGGCATTACTAACATCTTCCGCTCCCCACGTTAAGAGCATCATTTTATCATCATCATCCCTCCCTTCAAGGAATCAATTTTTCATCTTCCACCCCCCAAAATAAGAGTATGGGAAGAATGTTCAAGTGATCCAAATTATTGTTTTTGTATTTCAGTTCTCTTATTAAACACCAGTGATTGAACTCTTTTAGTGCAATCAGATTTTAATAACAATGAAAACAGCACGTAATTCAACAATGGTTAGTGCCAAAAAGTCTTAAATTGCTTTGATTTATGGAGTTATTTTGGATATTGCAAGACTTTCTTCAGTTGTTTTGGGAGTCTTATTGTGAGCCATTCTTAGAAAACAAATCAAAATTATCATCTCAATTGTTTTCAGGACAAATATGATGACATAAATAAAAAATAAATTCATAAGCACTTATTTATTTATTGAGTATTAGTCATATTCTCAGTCCACTGGAGGACACAGGGTTTTTTTGTTTTTTTTTTCAAAGTTTTTCAGGCATGGAGAGTAATAGTCCTGTCTGCCACATTAACCTATGATTTGTTGGTAGGGATTTAAATTAAAACTTTTCCCTTATCTTTGAATGCTTGTTCTGCCAAGGCAAAGCATACACTAGTCTACCCTACTATTCTACTCATAGCTGATGAAGAGATGAATTAATATATTCTCCAAAGTTGCTATAGTAATAATGGCTGAGTGTTCATTTCTGTGGATGTGTTATGGTGAAACACACCTAGTCTATAGATAATAGACTCTCCCATCTAATATAAGTAGGAGTCAGTGAGGGTCGACAGGAGTCGAATATGAAAGTAGTCAGCTACCACAACTAGATTACACTGCATAATACTTTTTATAACAAGTTCCTAACGTTTTTGTATGTTGAACCTATTTAGGATCGAATTTAGTCCAAACACAGTTTCCACTGAGGAAATAACTCTACAACAGTATGTTACTGGGGGTGGCTAGTTAATCCTGGTTTCAGACAGCTGCTCAGGCACATTTGTGTTTGTTCAACAACCACAGAGTCAACCTGTGCTTTATACTGCATCCATGCTGAGCAGATCTTAGTTACTGTTTCTGGGGGAGAGATCATAATCTGGCATGATCAGTAGTTGAACAAAGCCAGCACTCAAATGCTCAGTTACAACGTCTTATGACTTTATTCTAGTACAACCATTGATGGCTCCCAAACAAATGTCTGCCTAATTTCACTCACAAGACTTGGGTCATTTCTTAACAGTGCTGTACATGAGAAATGTCTCCCTTAGGCTGATATTATCAAGAACTCACCTCCCAAGTAAATGGGGAGTTTGAACAAGGATTTCGTCATCAGAATAATAATGTTCCAACAGCTCAGTCATGCACCAATAAATCAAAAGAGAGCTAGTACAAATTGAAAGCAACAACCTCAGTTGGAATTTGAACTCAGCTTGTCAGTACCACAGTGTGTGGAACTGCTATGTAATATATAATCTTCTATATGCAGCAAATGCTGGTCAATTTCCTCACAGATAAAGAAGGGCCTTAAATTGACTGAGATGTGGTTCTACCAAAAAATGCTGAGAATATCATAGATAAAACATGTGAACGACAAGGAAGTTTTAAGGAAAATAGGAATTAAAAGGACATTTACATTTACAAACAGAAAAAAAACAAAATTTATGGGATACATAAAGATAAAACAGGGCTTTGAGAATCTGATACTCATAAGACATTGAAATAGATGGAATAATCGGCTTAATGAGTTTATGTGAATTGATGGTAGAGGAATGGAGTCAATAGTTAGGAACATGTCCTTAGAAACAAAGGATGCTGAACTACTGTGTAATATCTAATCACCTATATTGTATTGAATGCCAGACAATTTCCTCACAGATGAAGAGGCAACAGATCTGGTTCTATAAAAGAATGCCATTGATAAAACATGTTACCAAAGAGGAAGTCTTAAGGAAAATGTGAACAAAAAGGACACTTGTGCTTAGGATCAGAAATATAGACTTGAAATTTCTGAGACACATAATGAGGAAAGAAGACTTAGAGAATTTATTAATTGTTGTAGCATACCTACAGACGATAATGGGTATGTCCCCATTCACATAAATACAGTAGTAAATACTGTATGTTGGTCTGCAGTTGGAGATTTATTCTGGAATTCACTTGACTCACTTCTAGCAATTGACTATTTCTTCTATGCCCAGCTGGCGAATCTTATACATGTTGTTCTTGCCCTAAGTATTAATGTGCATTACCAACCATCGTGTGATTATTCTATTCAGTAACCTTCCCTAGATTACAACACTAATTTACTAGCTAATCAGCTTGTGTAAATGGATAGCAAAAGAGGGACTGATAAGGATAGTAAAGGGACAAATATTGCGTAGAGTTGCAAAGGATAGGAAATTGTGGAGAGCCATGATCACCTACATCCTAAAGGAACACTGCACATGAAAAATTGATTTATTTTTTATGGCTTATCAACCTTTGGCAGGTTATTTAAAGCCAGAAAATATTTTTAGATTGTAAAGAGCAAGAGAAAGAGAGCAAGAGTGAGAGTGCAAAATAGAGAAAAAAAGAAAGGAAAAGAGAAAGGAAAAAAGAAAAGGAAAAGATAAAAGAAAAAAGAAAAGGAAAAGAGAAAGAAAAAAGAAAAGAGAAAGAAAAAAGAAAAGGAAAAGAGAAAGAAAAAAGAAAAGGAAAAGAGAAAGAAAAAAGAAAAAGAAAAGAGAAAAGAAAAAAGAAAAGGAAAAGAGAAAGAAAAAAGAAAAGGAAAAGAGAAAGAAAAAAGAAAAGGAAAAGAGAAAGAAAAAAGAAAAGGAAAAGAGAAAGGAAAAAAGAAAAGGAAAAGAAAAAAAGAAAAGGAAAAGAGAAAGGAAAAAAGAAAAGGAAAAGAGAAAGGAAAAAAGAAAAGGAAAAGAGAAAGGAAAAAAGAAAAGGAAAAGAGAAAGGAAAAAAGAAAAGAAAAAGAGAAAGGGAAAAAGAAAAGGAAAAGAGAAAAAAGAAATGGAAAGGGAAAGCAAAAGAGAAAAGAAAAAGCAAAAAATAAAAAGAGAAAGCAAAAGAGAAAAGAAAAAGAAAAAGAAAAAAAGAAAAAGAGAAAAAAAGAAAAAGAGAAAAAAAGCAAAAGAGAAAAGAAAAAGCAAAAGAGAAAAGAAAAAGCAAAAAATAAAAAGAGAAAGCAAAAGAGAAAAGAAAAAGAAAAAGAAAAAAAGAAAAAGAGAAAAAAAGAAAAAGAGAAAAAAAGCAAAAGAGAAAAGAAAAAGCAAAAGAGAAAAGAAAAAGCAAAAAAACAAAAAAGAAAGCAAAAGACAGAAAGAGAAAGCAAAAGACAGAAAGAGAAAGCAAAAGACAGAAAGAGAAAACAAAAGAGAAAAAAAGAAGAGAAACAAAATGGAAAAAAGAAGAAAGAGCGGTGGGGGGGAGAAAGAAAATGGGAACTGAACAAATTACTTCTAATCCTTTCAACAACTTGCTATAACAAGGTGCTGAAAAATGCTCACTCCTGACCCACTTTTCAAAACCAGTATTTTAATGACCAACCATCAGAAAACTTATTTGGAGAAATGGGAAGGAGTTGAAAACTTTTCAGCACCTCCTTGTACATGTGTGTATGTATATATGTATATTTTAGAAGCTGCTCCTCCTTAAAGCATTTAAGATTGAAAACACAACTCTTATCTCCTACTTAGATTTTAGAATCTTTGCAATCTGCTGTTGCTATAGTTGGTGCCTTTCAGCAGACTGTAAATCACTTTAAGATAACTTACTTGCTGAACAAATAACAAATTGATATGGGGTACAGTTTGAAACCAAATGTAAGCCGTAAATGATAGCAGGGGAGGGGAATACAGCTAGCAAGAAAACAAATCAGCTTTGACAATACACACACACACACAAACATAAATATTACAAAGTAAAACCTACTAATGTAGAAACTATGAATTTGAAACATGACAAAAAAAAAGATAAAAATAGAAGATAAAAACTATCTACCAAAACAAAAAATAAAGAAAAAGGTATAAACTTAAAAATAACGAAATCAGGGGAGATAATTATATTTATATAAGAAGAGTGAAGGTGCAGAGCTGGCACAGCAAGAAGAATCAGTGGACCATGTCCAAATTTTGACTTAAGTACCATATTTGAATGCATATAACCCACCACCACTACATTTACATGACATATGAACAGGAAAATCTCTTTCTCATTTATATATATATATATATATATATATATATATATGCACATGCATACATACACTACAGTTCAAAAGTTTGAGGTACTCCTGGTAACTTTTAAATTAGCCAAAAAAATAATTATTTTTTTTACTTTAAATAAATGAAAATTATTATGCATGGTTAAAAAAAAAGTGAGACCTGATTTTTTATTAGAAATGTTATGACAAAAAAAAAAGCATTTTATGATTAAATTTTGCTCTCATCAAAATATCCTCCTTTAGCCTTGATTACTGCAGCACAAATTTTTGGCATTCATTGCAAAAGTTTCTCAAAGTATAAATTTGATAATTGATTCCATTTTTTTTTTAATGACTCTAAGAACTCTTTTACATTTTTTTTTTTTTTTGCTCTTCTGTCAAGTTTATCCCATGCTAATTCTGGGTGTGGCTTCAAACTTTTGAACTGTAGTGTGTGTGGGGGTGTGTGTATATATATATATATATATATGAGATGGCCTGCTACTTGTTTGCTAAGACAGCTAGCAAATCCCTATTGCAGAAATCTGCTCAACCACATTTGTGTTTCTTCAACAACCACAAAACTAACCTGTGGTTTATATTGCAACTATGCTGAGAAGACCATAGTTAGTTTCTGGGAGAGACCTTATATTCTGGCATGGTTAACAGTTTGAACACAGTCACTACACTTAAACTCTCAATCACAAGGACTTGTGATTTTGTACTAGCACAACCACTGATGATTCTACTCAATTTTATTCACAATGCTTGGGTCAATGTTGTGTGAGTATCACTTGTATACCTCGTGGTGTGTGGGAGGGTGTGTAATTCTTGAAATGTTAGCATTATTTAAATGTGCATTAAAAATTGGATATATTAGTCAATTTTATTTACATGAATTTTTTTTTTTTTTTTAATCGGTTCACCCCATCTAAGGCAGTAAAGCCACCAAGACACAAGGGGTTACAGGATGTGGAAGAGTTAGGAAGAGAAACAATAATGATGAACAGAAAGAGAAGAGAGTAATCAGGACAGTAGATAGTGATTGACATTGCATTTAACTTTTTGCAGATTAAAAATAAAAATAAATAATCGAGATTGTTTCCTTGTATGAATATTTTATAATAGTTCAGTATTCATTTCTTTGGTTCTAACGAAATTTTTCAATTGTCTCTTTGTGATTCTAAATCGCTATCACCCCAAACAAGGTAGTAATGCCACAAAAACACAAGGGGTTATACAGTGTGGGGGAATTAGGAACAGAAACAATAATGATGACCAGAAAGAGAAGAGAGTAATCAGAAGGACAGTAGATAGCGATTGACATTGCATTTAAATCTTTGTAGATTAAACATAACTGGAAAGCATTGAGCCGGAAGGGAGTTCTACAAAGAACTGTTAGCATAGAACACACGGTTATATTAAGCCAGCTCAATTGTAAAAACATCCATCTATCTTTGTTCAATCGGTATCACCACATGTAAGTCTGTAAAGCCACTGGCACAAGGTGGTCACAGGGTGGGGAAGAATTAGGAACAGAAACGATAATGATGAGCAGAAAGAGAAAAGAGCAATCAGAAGAACAGTAGATAGCGATTGACATTGCATTTAAATTTTTCCAGGACATTAGATATTTTAACTTCTGGCCATGTAAACCAGATTGCGAAGCCTTCCAAGACCATTCTACAAGGAATGGTAAAAGGTGGAAGGAGAAGGGGATACAATGAAAGAGATGGTTAGACAACATTACCGAACAGACTAACAAAAGACCCAGTGAGAAGTATGAGAGAAGAAACTGTTAACATAGAATTTACAGTTACATCTAGTCATTTCAACTGTAAAACGATGAGATCTCAACGCCAGTCTCGTACTGCAAATGTTGAAAGTGAATGTGTAATAGTTGGTTGCATTAACTACAAATGTTTGGATCTTATATTCATTAAACATTTGATGAATATTGTTGAAATGAAGAATTGTGCCATTTTTTTTTTTTTTTTTTTGTATGTAGATTTTCTATTAATATTCCCTCTAGGTATTTTCTCCATAATAAAATTCTTGAATTAAAACAAGTAATTTCTGAGAAATATTCTGAAATTAATGTAGAAACGTGTCAAATAGTTTGCAGAAGGGTTGCTCTTAGGCTCTAGCATTCGATTGAACAAGAAGGGGAGCATTTTGAACATGTTAAATAGTTTGTTAACAAATCATGTTGTTTTGATGTGACTATATATATATATATATATATATATATATATATATAGTTGAATAATACATTTCAGATGCATCAAGGGTGGTCTTCAGTGACGCAGTCTTCATCACCGATTTCAGGTTTTGAATCATATCGGCTCAAACAGCAAACACGACCTGATTCCAAAAGGGTCAAGCGCCCTCCTTGATAGCGTTGTGCTATGCACCTCGACATTGCCAAAAAAAATTCAGTTATGGCTAGGAGTTCAACCGTTCTTATTGACATACGTCAGTCAATGTCAGCCAATGTAATAAAGGCTTTTCACCCTTCCCTCCTATATAGTGTTGTATTTTTCTCCATCCAGTTTTGATTCGAGCTATTTCCCCAGAATTCATAACATGGTAAGCTGGACTAGTTCTTGCATAGTTTAATCCAATGTTTTACATTTTAAATACTAATCCCATAATTCGATAACTAAACCTTACTTACTACTTATATTACTGTTTGTAAAAAAAATAAATTCATTATTCCTACTATTATATAAAAATCTTTAAGTCTAACCTTATACTCTTAACCAAACAAAATTAGAAAAATGTATGCACATTCACGCCTCTACGTATAAATGTAGTAAATGTACTCACACACCTACACATGCACGTACATGCACACATAAATATATATATATATATATATATATATTATTATTCTATGTATTTTTATAAACCTTCATGCACAAATGCACACACAGAAAATGACAATTATATATTAAGTAGATAATGTTGTAAACATGAAGAGAGAACTTGATAAACAAAACACTGCTAAAGTACAAAGTGTTCTTAGGCGTGGCAGGGAAATTAAGCAAACACATGCCCACAATCATTGAGAAACCACGTGAACAAAATCTCTTGGGTCATTGCCTAGACCCAGCCTTGTTGGCAAATTGAACAAATACTGAATCAAAGAAATTCTAGTGAAAGAAATGATAACCCATAAGAATGAAATGCAAATGTGTTTATTTGACGATCAATGACATATGAAGCCAAAAGATCAAATATTTAGATTACTTGGAGAATAAATATGAACACAATAATCCATTTCAAGTCTTCAAGCGCTTATCTTGCAAGCTATTAAATAGAAATCTCTATGCAAAACAAAATGGAACTCCTACATTGTTTAGCATGAAAAACATTACAAATGAATATGGCCCAGAACTAAAGTCGATTTTACTTGAAAAATAAAAAATCTGATTCCATGTTCTTTTTACTTACTTCTTGTCCACTAAACCATCAGGGTATTGGGGTGCTACATGGTGGTTGGCTCAATAAGAAGCCTCCACTTAATCCAATCATTGGTCAGTGCCTGGGTCTAGGCAAAGCTTTTGTTAATCTATTTGGCAATGTTGTCCAACCATCTCTTTCATTGTATCCCCTTCTCCTTCCACCTTTTACCATTCCTTGTAGAATGGTCTTGGAAGTCTTTGTAATCTGGTTACATGACCAGACGACTTCAGCTTCCTCTTCATTATGGTAGTCAATATGTCTCTATAGTTATTTATCTGATGACTTGTTCTTTTGCACACCTCTGTTTTTTTTAGTTCATTTAATGGCATATCAACTCCTTATGGGTCATTTAATGCTGAAATTTAATTTTCTTGGGAGTTTAAGTATTTTTTTCCTTCTTACAAAAATATATTGCTGTTAATTTGGTATTACCATTTTTTTTACCCCAGTTTGGGGATTCACTATTTAACCATAGCTGACACCCTAACAGGTGCTACCACCCAAAGTCAAGATGGACCTGGGAACAACAGCAATTAAGAGATGGTTCCATACTCCTCAAGACCTCCAATTTCCCAATCAAGAGGTTTTGCTCTTGGATGTAGTTTATCGTCATACCCAGAATGACCGTGACACAGTGTAGAAAATACCAATTATTAGGTTGATACACATGAACTGATGCATTTTTGATTGGTTGTTGATCCAGTCATTTAACAAACTAATCTCCTTAGTATATAAAAAAAATATTGACCTATTACCGACTCTTTTTCTTTCCAGATAATATTTCTTTCAATATATAAGCCCAATGAAAATGATTACAACGAAACAACATCAAGTAACCTTACTGTACAAGTACAAACTGAGAAAAAGAACCATTTTTGCATTGAATCATTACATGCAATGAGAAATGAATACTCTCTGACAACAGTAAGAGATTAGGCCAGTGGTTAGAGGCATGTGAATCACCAAAACAATACCCAAAAGCACCAGTGTAACCTAAAAAGTTAATGGTGACTGTATGGTGGTCTTTCAAAGGGGTTATTCATTTTTCATTCTTGCCTCAAGTGAAAAGAATAATAGCAACTTTGTATTGTGGAGAAACTGAGTGTATGCACAAAAATTTGAAAAAGAAACATCTTAGACTTGTGAATAGGGATTGCCCAATTTTGCTGCATGACAACACACATCCATACGCTTCTCAATCAAGTGTCCAAAAACTGCATCGCCTGAATTATGAAATTTTGCCTCATCCTCCATATTCACCTGATATCTTTCCTACTGAATATCACTTATTTAAGCATTTTGAGCTTTTCATATGCAATAAAACATTATCTGATACGGAAGCACTTGAACTATTTATCACATCAAAAGATGAGAATATTTTTTTAAGATGGGATCAAGAATTTAGAGGTATGTTAGAGAAGAGTTATTCAGCAACATGGTGTCTATTTCAACTAAATAAATTAGTTATTTAACATTTCAAAAGTGTTTTATTCATTTCCTATAAAGTGCGTCATTTCATGTGTGACAACTTAACAGATGTCTAAAGTATCTCGTATCTGCAGCTTCAGCTTTTCCTGCCACATATCTGGAGAATTTCATCCATTAATCATGGCTGGGTTTTTTCTATTTGTCTTTCCAAGGATGTCATTGAATTGATCCATCAATGTTGGGATCCTTCAGCTTGTACAGGGTGAACTTTAGCAAGCTTGGAGGTTTTGGGTCTTTCTCATCCTGACTTGAAAGTTCATCATAACCATGATGTGATTAATCTCAACATCTGTGCCTGGAAACGTCTTCTTGTTGCTGTCTTGATCCGCCGATTGAAACTGCTTTTGTACCAAAATGTGATAAATTTGGTTATGGTAAGCTCCATCCATAAAGAGCATGCCAGGGCAATGGTCGCAAGTCTGTGTTCACAATTGTATTTGCAAGCATTATCTTGTTGTAGCTGTTAAATACCAGCAACCTTAGTCATCTGTCATTTCCCCATTCATCGACTCAAAGAGTTGTGAGTTCAATACCTGGTCACAGCAGAGGTGAACAAAGACTTGGAGAGTTGAGTTACTCAACAGAAATAATTGAAAACTGAGATATCCAGAAGAGGCATAGCACATGGAACTAGAGCAATCTACCCCAGTGGATGAATTAAAGAATTCAGTTCAAAATTCCAGTCACCAGGAGAAGGTCAGAATGCACAATGGCCGAAACACTGTGAATATGACAACAAAGTTGAGGACAACAGTCCAAATCATGTAACTGTCTAATTTGTTTTTAAAAGCTTTATTAAGAACATCTAAGCCAAGGATGTCCAAACTTTTTTCAAAGAGGGCCAGATTTGATGACATGAATATGTGTGAGGGCCAACCATTCTGCTTGGCATTCATTGAACCATTAAAATTAAATGCAAATGAAATATGAAAATTTTATTGCAAATGGCATATTTTCATTTCTTCACATGGAAGACAAATTTTAACAGGTCTTACCAAAATCACTCAACCTGTCATATCTGAAGTCCATATAAAATGAAATAAAATATATCTAAGAAAAAAGAACTTCCAGGCAGTTATATCTCAGGTTAATCTTAAACATTACATATCATTGGTAATTAATGTTGTTTGTCAACTTTTAAGTTAAAAACTTATGAATAGGAACATAACACCAACATTCATCTTATTAAAAAATAGAAAACAAAGTGACACAAGTCCAAGTGACCAAATACTATTATAAATGATTTTTCCAGTCAACACAAAACAAATTTAATTCACTAAGATTTTAGAATTTACTCCTCTCAGATGATCAAAACAAATAACTTGCCTGCACTAATGTGAAGAGTGATACTGAGATCTAGACCACAGTATGTACGCCATGTCTAGTTCAAAGGCAGTGATTTTAGAAATTTGCTGAAAAAGGCCAATGTCAGGGTCACACTGCCAGAGGGTGGCCACACAGTGTTGCTGCCATTTTTTGGTAAAACATGAAATTGCATTTCTTAGGTGTATACTTTACATACTCTGATTGACAAGACTGTCAGGCCATTAGTGATTTATTGGATGGCAGGGGAAAGGGGAGCTTGCATATGAAATTGGACCCTGGGCTAGGCTTTGGACATGTCACTGGATTTAACCAACACCTTTATCCAGTGACAGGACCCAAACAGTGTGAGTTCAATACCCAGTTAAGGCAGTGGAGAACTTTCAGAGGGGAATTAACAGGAGATAACTGATAACTGACATCCATTAGACATGGCACGTGGAACTAGAACAGTCTACCCCGGTGAACGAAATAACCAACCACCTGAAGAAGGCCAGAGCGTACAACAGCCGAAACGTTGTAATAAATATGGTGACAAAGATGAGGGCAATAGTCCGAATAATATAAATAGTGTACATAATATCTCATCTCAGAAATATAGACAGATAAAATTAAATTCTAATTACAAATCAACGTTAAAATATGAAGACTTCAATATATAAATATGGATGAATCTTTAGTGGAACATTTTTTTTTTCTTAAATATTTAAAGCAATTTTAAAAAACATCAAAAGTTGGGATAGCAATCTGTATAATTAGCTGATTGATATTTTCACTTGAAAGACAAACTGAAAATTAAACCAATGTGTTTACACAAATAAAATTACGGAAGAAGTCAATATTACTTTGATTTTTTTCTTTTTAATAATTAGTTACTTGCAAATGACATTGCCACAATGCAGAAAATTTTAGTCAAAAAATGTCATTTTAAGATATTTGATACTTTTGTACTTATTTTTTCCTTTAAAAAATTACTTATTAATTTAGGTTTTTGTCTCGTACTGGTAACCCAACCAACTAGTGCATAAGTAATTTTTGGAGAAGTCTTTTTGAAAACAACAAAAAATGGCGTTGCTAACATGGCAGGAAATTTGGTAAATTCTTCATTTGTTGGGCATATTAAAAAAATCCACCTGCAAATATAAAAAGATGCTTCTGAAAGTGTTTTTTTGGGGGAGTAATAGTATCAGGTGCATGAGAAGAATAATAAGTAAAATGAGTCTACACTGAATCAAAGGTAATTTGATTTGACCAGTGCAGCCACATTCACAAGGTTAGCGAGTACCTTAAAGAAAACATTATCGGAGATGAGGATGAAAATCTGAGATGAATTAACTTGGGAGATTTTTATATTTATCTTTAAAAGATAACAAACTTTCCAGAAATAAAAAGATCACGTCAATAACAAAAAAAGACATCTCCCGCTAAAGTGGCAAGAGCTGATAAAACTGGATACAGGAATGGAAGGATTAAGGATATCACATTAGTTTGTTTGGGAGGGGGGGTTGAACTGGGGAGGGGGTGGAGGAAAGAGAAAAAGATAGGGTACTGATTACTTATCTTTTATCATATGTAAAAACAAGTTTATATAAAAACAGACTATTTAATTACACCCTAGAGTAATCAGAAAAGTGAAAACTATTGACCTTTTCATAACCACTCTGCCAAGGACCCTGTTGAGGGTCCTAAATACGACACTAATTTTCAAGGCAGGTCTTTGAAAGATTGACATAACACACAGTTTCTCCCTCTATTTGGCCTTGTGAAAAGCTTAGTAAATATCTAATTGTTCCTTTATATGCAATTGTACAATACTTCTCTATATGACATGTCCCTTCATGATTATAGGTAATCATGGCCCTCTATAGCTTCCTGTCTTTTTACTTTCAGCAATACTTTAGACTTTACAACCACTCTTTGATAGGTACTTATGAAGCGTAATCTGGTACAAGGCTATGAATGTGCAGCAGCCAGTGAAGATTGAACTCACTATTATTGTAAGTGTGCACAAGTTTAGCTTGTTGACCATATCCTCATGGTGACTTACCTAACAATTAATGGGATGGGGGGAAACAGGTATGTTGAACAAACAAAAATGTGCCTGAGTATGTAACAGAAATGGCTAACTGGTCTAATAGAAAGGCATGCTTAAAATACTTAAAAATGAGCAAGCAGCCATTATATAGATATATATATATATATGTGTGTGTGTGTGTGTGTGTGTGTGTGTGTGTGTGTGTGTGTGTGGCTGTCACCTCACAAAGCAAGTATGACCATGTCTTTTTATATGCCTTGTCAGGCCCAACCTGGACTTGCACACTCTAGTGCAGGTCGGGCATTCAAAGCATGCCATTATGAAATCATCATATGCAATAGACTGTTGGTGTTGATGTGATTTCTGGTGACTGAGCAGACCTGTCCTGGACAGACATATGCAACTTCACTGGGCACATGGCCAGGTCAGAACCTCATGGCAATTCAGAGATCCCCTACCAAACTCCTATGTTCAACTCTACATATTTTTGTGATGCCTCATGGAAGATCTTGACGCCATTAGCAATACCAGCTCTTCAAGAAACCCAGTCTTCAGGTAGAGTCTCCCGGTTACCCAGACCAATATTGCACTTGTATAGTGACTCTTTAAGGCGATCTTTGTAACAAAGTTTTGGCTTGTGCTGCAGTCTTTTTCCCATTTCCAATTCTCCATAAATTGTTTTGGCATTCAGTCATCTGCCATATGAATAACATGGCCTGTCCATTGCAATCTGTACTTGTGTATAATTGCTTCCACAGAGAGTGAATTGGCCCTTTGTACAACAACAGTATCAGGGGTGTTAGACATCCAGTGGATTTCAAGCACAGACCGAAGGCATCGTTGATGAAAACATTCCAGTATCTTCAGATGTCTGTGACAGACTATTTATGTCTCACATGAATATAGCAGAGATGTCATAATACAGGCATTATATATTTTAATTTTTGTCTTCTTTTTTATGCCCTTCTTACTCCGGACATGGAACTTGAGTGAATGCATATATATATATATATATACACACACACATACTGTGATGAAATAAAAAGAAAAACGGCCACCAGCGAGTAAATTCGAGCTCTCCCAACTGGTAATCCAACCTCTAGTCGTTCCGTCTCAAAATCGCACAAACAGACTTTTCCAGCCGCCAACCGGGAACGTCCCTCCAAGCTTCTGCTGAACTGTGAAAAACTAGGTGCTTTTATATTTTTCCATATACCCATAATCCCTTGCGTCTTCGTGCGATCCCATAGTTCATTCCGTCTCTGTCCCATAATGCATTGCATATTCATTGCATAAAAAGGCGATGCAAGTCTCCCCTTATTCTGCTACGTTATCTGGCCAAGGACGGATTACGGCAGAGCGGTAAGTGCTTTCTTTTTCTTCTTCATTTCAACTGCAGTAGCCTTACATGCTAAGCAAATACGGGCTCTTTTTTGGCGGGGAAAAGGCAAGTCGGAACCGGTTGTGCTCGTCCCAAGTTCTGCCTCATCATGTCTGCCACACATACATACATCTACGCTGAGCCTCAATCACTAATCAAAAAAAACTTACCAAATGAACAAACATCAGATTTTTGGGAAGGGCTTCCTTGTTGAGCTTATAACTTTTCACTGTCCCACTCATATAAGCACAGGCGCACGCACACACACACACACACACACACACACACACACACGTCTGTGTGTGGATATATGGATGAATGTGTTTGTTAAAACAGAGGTGAACAAGATGAAATAAATACATCTTGAAAGTGTTACTAACACGCATGCATAGTAATATGAGATGTAGCCATATTTAATGAATATATAGTTTAAATTTAATGACATAAAAATTGTAATATTTAAAAAGATAAGAAAAAAGAAAATGATAAATGATTTATAAGTATACCTATGAAAAAAATAACTCTTCTCTCACTTTCCAATCAACTTGAATGCAGATCATCTCTTTAAAATGAAAATTAATTCACTACGTCAGATTTTATTATGCAAGTCTATGTTTTCAAAATAAAATCACACACCACCAAATTAAGTTATTGCAACAGATATCCTGAAGTTCATATAATACTGGGTTTCCATAAAGTCTATTTACAATTTAAAAAATAAGGGTGTTCCAATAACTTGGACTGATTTTAAATGTGAATTAAGTTTAAGCATCTAATGATTTTTTTCTTTTTCTTTCAGATTTAACAACTTAAGTCTTTCACAATTTCAACCTTGGAAAGATTAACAATCAAACAATGTGTTAAAGTTATCGAAGCCTATTACAAAAATCCACATTCAAACAGAAATGCAATAAGAAGTTCCCAGGTTGCATCATCTCTGGAAACAGCAAAATCAAGTCACCATGAGTGTTCGACTTGACGCCTTTAGGGGTCATCTAAAAAGTAAGGTCTATGCCAACAACAATTCAACAGCTGAAGGATGAGATAATAAGGCATATTGGTGAGATCGAGGAGCAACTATGCAGAGAAATCATCAAATATTTTAACCATTGAGTGGAGGTGTGTCGCTGAAGCCTTGGTGGATATTTGGGCAATTTTATTTTTTCACACATAATTGTCATGACTTAAATATTATGATCCAATAGAGAAATAAATAAATTTTCACCAATAACGCTGATTCATTTACTGCTGACTTTGATCCGTCTTAATGAAACACCCTTTACAAAGGCAATTGATATCTTACTCATATTTGTTCTATGTGCTCAGTGGTTATTAAAGTTTTTAATCCCATTGCATTTGTGCATTTCATGTATTCTGTTGATGAAAGAGATACTGTTAAATGAATTCTTAAAATTTCCTGACCAGTAGATTAGAAGGGATGGTTCGATTCCCGGGCCACCTCTTTCACCAGATATCATTCCCCTGGACTTTTTTCTGTGGGGTTATGTTAAATATATTGTGTATCAAACAAAGATATGGGATATCACTGATCTAAAGCAAAAGATCACTGATGCCACTGCCACCATTGATGAGGCTATTCTAAAGTGAACATGGCAATAAATTAAGTACCGTCCTGATGTGCTTCATGCAACTAATGGTGCCGATATTGATGTGTATTATTTAAAAAAAAAAACTTCAATATCTTCTCATTTTGCAACAATTTCCACATCTTTGCCTGTTCATTTGATTTTGTAATCATTTTTTTTTAAATTGTAAAGAGACTTTCTGGATACCCTGTATATCTATCATTATAAATATACCTTGGAAATTCTAGCAACATTTGTTGGTTAATACTGACTTTATTGTAAAAATATTGACTTGCACAATAACATCTGACATCATGTATGACTCATTCGTGGCCGTGGTTAATTCTGAAAAGCAACCACAAATAGCTGCCAACCTTGCAGTCATTTTAAGACACAAACAAGACAAAGAGGAGGATGTCTGGACTTGCATTCCTGAGGACAATTATATGAAAGGAAATCAATTTAATTCCTCACAAGTTGGCTTGACTGTTTACTTCATAATCAGGTGCTTGGGTGCATGGGTTTAAACTTGGCAAAAGGACAATCACCAAGTCTTTTTCTTGTCATTGATTTTACATTCTGCTTCCAGAAGTAGTTCTGTTCAAGTCCAAATCTCCTTTTTTTGGTTCTACTCTTTGTAGCAGGAAATGGTTTCATTTCATCAGTGTTAGGGAGATATTTTTGCTCTCTCTCTCTCTCTCTCTGGGACTCTAGTGTCCTTGTTATTTTGGTCAATGGAAAAGTAAATACTATTCTGGTTTTTCTTCCCTAAGACACCAGCAATAGGCAATGGCTTGTTCATACTAAGCAGTTTCAATACTGTGTGTGTACATATATACATGTGTGTGTGTGTGTGTGTCCATGCGTAGATGTGCACACGTACATATACAGAAACATATAAATAGACATATGCACATAAATTCAAACAATAATTATAACTCTAACCTCCTACAATTAATTCTTATGATACCATCAAACCAAATAAGAAATTGAAATAGCCTAGTGAAGACATATAAGCATGTGTGTACATATATACATGTGTGTGTGTGTATATATATATATATATATATATATACATGTATATATATATATACATGTATATGTATATATATATATATATACATGTATATGTATATATACATGTATATGTATATATACATGTATATGTATATATATATATATATACATGTATATGTATATATATATATATATATATGTATATGTATATATATATATATATATATATGTATATATATATATATATATATATATACATGTATGTATATATATATATATACATGTATGTATATATATATATATATACATGTATGTATATATATATATATACATGTATGTATATATATATATATACACATGTATGTATATATATATATATATATATATATATATATATATATATATTGTCATCCACAGACAGACTGTTTCGCTGTATCACAGCTCATCAGTGTGGCTAGACGTCCGGTTGCCTCTAGCTAGGATCGAAACCCAACTGAATTAGTGTCAGTCGGGGATTCTACCACTAAGCCGTTGACGCACAACAGGGATGAAGGAGAATTTAAGCGTATTTATTTTTAGATAAACACAGTGACAGAGAGAACTCGATTCGATTTACCGAAGAGCCTTGCATTATGAGCCGTAATAGTCACTGTTTACAAACCCCCACTTCCTCCCCAGAGAGCTCAACCGAAATATATATATATTGTGTATTTAGGCAGCATTTTTTCATTGATGCATGTTTCATTAAATAATATAGACAAGTTTTGTCTATTTATTATTTGTCTAATTCTTTTCATATCATCTGATAAACGTAATAACATTATCATTAAAAGAAAGAAAATCACAATATTGACACATATTTTTTAATCCTATCTAAGCTTGACACTACATTTGAATGATAACTCTAACATTTTTAGGCATTTAAAACAACATGCCTGGCCGCATACACAATTCCGGAAAATCCTCGTTGAAAACACAACTATACTTAAACATGAAAACAATAAACAGAAACTAAAAATTCTTGAAGCTGTATACATAAAACTGTTGAAACCTAACCTGAACAAAATAAACTATGAAATCTCCACAAATATTCTTAAATGCCTATAATTGATAACAGAAGCCATTACTTTATACCAACGGCTTCCCATACTTAATACTTCTCGTTTTCATCCTCGAGTGGTTATGTGTGACGTCATGAGCTGCAGAGCAATTTTCGCTTCCAGCGTCTCATATGCACAAGTTTGTTGTTGCTTGGAAATCTTCCATGTAAACATAAACAGACTATCATTATTGTTTTGTCCGTGTATTGGTTAATATATTGTAATGCAATTGTCATCTTTGATAATGGCTTATGTAAGCTGATAGCTTAGATAGGATTAAAAAATATGTATCAATATTGTGATTTTCTTTCTTCTTTTAATGATAATTTTATTAAGCTTATCAGACGATATGAAAAGAATTTACATAAAATAAATAGGCAAAACTTGTCTATCTTATTTAATGAAACATGCATCTATATATATATATATATATATATATATATATATATATATATATACACACACACACACAAAATATTTATCATTTAAGCATCAATATCAGTTATGTAAAAAATGAAATACAAGTTTCTAAGCAAAAAAAAAAAGAAAAAAAACAGAATGCCCAGAAATTAAAATCAGTGCCATTGTCTCTAGATTGGAATAACTCACCACAAAAAAGCAATTGTCAAAAGAAAAAAGAAAAAGGAAAAAGAAAAAGGAAAAAGAAAAAAGAAAAAGAAAAAGAAAAAAGAAAAAGGAAAAGAAAAAAGAAAAAGGAAAAAGAAGAAAAAGGAAAAAGAAAAAGGAAAAGAAAAAAGAAAAAGGAAAAGAAAAAAGAAAAAGGGAAAAGAAAAAAGAAAAGGAAAAAAGAAAAAGGAAAAAGAAAAGAAGAGAAAGGAAAAAGAAAAGAAGAGAAAGGAAAAAGAAAAGAAGAGAAAGGAAAAAGAAAAGAAGAGAAAGGAAAAAGAAAAGAAGAGAAAGGAAAAAGAAAAGAAGAGAAAGGAAAAAGAAAAGAAGAGAAAGGAAAAAGAAAAGAAGAGAAAGGAAAAAGAAAAGAAGAGAAAGGAAAAAGAAAAGAAGAGAAAGGAAAAAGAAAAGAAGAGAAAGGAAAAAGAAAAGAAGAGAAAGGAAAAAGAAAAGAAGAGAAAGGAAAGATAGAGAAAAAGCTAAAGAGTGAGTTTAAAGTGAAAACAATAAAGAACAAAAACAAAAAGGACAAATGATCACGACACCCTACATGCACAAACATGCCTCAGCAGAGACGGGCACATGGCTACAAATGCACACAAAAAATACAGAAAAAAACTTACAAAGATAAATGTATAAAAAGGGGGGGAAAAATTTTAAAAATATAAGCAGTAAATTGCTGATACCCACCGAAGAATGGATGGCCAATCGATGGACATTTTTGCCTGGAGTCAGGATGCTGAAGATAACAACAATCAGCTAGGTGACAAAATTTTACTCATATTAATCCTATATACTGTATATACTTGTGTATCATGTGACCTTGGAAGACCTAATTTTGAAGCTAATTTGACTACAATAAATGGATATATAGTTTGGTCAACAGTGTAGCCACGGCCAACAGTATATATGCTAATTTTATATCTCATGTATGCTTCAAACCCCCTCCCTTAAAATTAGCTTCAAAATTAGGTCTTGCCAGAAAGTGTCATATTCCAACATGATAATGTACCCATACACATTGCAAAAAAGTGATGGTTTGATGAGCATCATGACGAGATTAAACATCTTCCATGGCCAGCACAATCACCTGATCTCAACCATTATGGAGAGTTCTGGAGCAGAGAGTGAGGAACAGATTTCCTTCCCCATTGACACTGAAGCAACTTTCTGAGATTTTGACTGAAGAATGGGATAAAATTCCACTGGAAACAATTCAAAACTTACCTGATTTCATTCCATGTAGAATCAAAGCAGTTTTAGAAGCAAATAGAGGTTCGACACCTTATTAGTCAATAAATAAATGTTTAGGCCAGGTGTTCACATTATTTTGTCTAATCCCTGTATATATACAAAGAGAGAGGGAGAGCTTGTAAGTTAGGCAAGGTTGAATAGTGCCTTGAAGAAAAAACATTCTTGTCATAGATTCTCAAAATTTTCATATCTACTCAGTTTCATATCCAAATGTAAATAAAGCAATTTTATAAAGTAATAGGTTTTTATTTATTAATACAACGGATTTCAGGCTGGTAGATGAAAATAAATAAAGATACTGTTTAATAAATAAATGGAGTGTCTACTCAAATATAAGTGTCCACTAAAAATAACATTTCAAGTGATAAACTCTGTCGGATTAATAAATAAAAATCTATTACTTTCTTCGTCACATGAGGAAAGAGGGCTTGGAAAACTTGATACTCACAGTATAGATTGAAATCAAGATGGACAGAGGAAAACAATACATGAGCTACCTAGCAGATTTTAGTAAATGGATGGTGGAGCAAGGTTTAGAAAAGAGAGCAAAAAGACAAAATTTATTAAGAGCTACAAAGGACAGGAAGTTGTGGAGAGCTATGACTGCCAATATTCTAAAGGGATATAGCACATAGAAGATTAAAAAGTGGGAAGAATTTTTCATGTGATGTGTTTTGTACTTTAAGACTTCATCAGGCTAAAGTGATATTTATATTGGTGTAATTACACACACATGAAAGAGAAGAAACGATGAAATTTTAAATTTAGTGCTAAAAAAAATTGTTTTTTAATTAAGTGTTTAGGTATTGTCTAGTTGATATCATTTAGTTTATATTTCTATCCCTTTTGTTATTAATATCCGACATTGTGATAATATCTGCCAAGAAATGTTCTAAGAACCAGGATGTAAATTTATGTCCATATATAAAATAAAATTATCATATATATATATATATAAAAAATATATATATAAAGTGCTATAATAATAATAATGGCTAAGAGCTCATTTCTGTGTATGTTTATCTGTTAGGATAGAGAGTTAATCCCTGTTGCAGATGCCTGCTCAGGCACATTTATGTGTGTTCAACACCTACAGGGTCAACCTGTGGTTTATACTGCAACTATGCTGAGTGAATCCTAGTTACAGTTTTTGATGTGATCAACAATTTGAACAAGGCCAGTACACTCAAACCCTCAGTCATGATGACTTGTGACCTTGTGCTAGCACAAACATTGACGAATGTTTTCATCTACCCAATTTCACTCACAAGGCTTGCATCAACCTATGTTATGGTTTTTAGGCATTTTTCAACGCTGCCACGTATTGGCATCACCACCCTAATCCAATAACATCAGGAATTCAAAATTGACTGTGGTGAGATTTGTATCATGGTTAGAAAGTGAACATTCCTCTCAGCCATGTGGCTATATATATATATATATATATATATATATATATGTGTGTGTGTGTGTGCATGATGTGATAAACTGTCATATAAATTACGCAAAAATGAAAATAACATTGACATGTCATTTTAACAGATATATTTACAAAAATTACAAAAAATATCTTGAAATACTAAAGAGTAAATTAATTCACCATTGGCTTCAACCACGGCCTCCAGTCAACTTCAGAACCTCCTTCAACTCTTCTGGACGGTTTCCTTGTTTAAGTTGGTGAATGCTGCCATAATCCTTGCCTTCAATTCACCTTTGGTGGTACAAGGAGTTTTGTTGGTCTCTTGCTCAACTGTACCCCACACATAATAATCAAAGGATTGCAGTCTGGGAAGTTAGGTGGCCAGATGTAAGGAGTGATGTGGTTGCAGAATTTGATGTAGGTCTCTGTGTTGAGTCTGAAGCCCTGTGGGAAAATGAATGGAGGCATAACATTGCCATCACTAGTGATCACTCTAAACACCATGATGTTGACTGGATATATCATACAGGAGGCACGGTGGAGTAATGGATAACGGCTCGGATTGAGGAATCGTAGAGCCGAGTTCGAATTCCAGTCGAATCCGTTACATTCACTTACGTGCCAACACTCTTGGGAAAGGTGTGAATCCTCTTCTTTTCCATCTAACTATGGGTAAATAGCAGGACAGACTGGGTTCTATAGCCTTGGATGGCAACTGGTCTAGGAGAAGGTCAACTCTGAATTCAAAACCATTTGGCGTCTGCACCGGCATCTGGCGGCCTCTTGGTTACTCCTGCCTCTGCGTCTGTGGAAATTCTGCGGCAAGTAAGAGCATATTCCTCCCTCCACTGGGATAGCACGCAAGGTGTGGGGACCGCGTGTGAAGTTCAAACTCCCTTGTTACTCCGTTTCAAGAATTCACCGCCGTTGGAATCGGGAATGGCTGTTGC
Source organism: Acanthosepion esculentum (assembly GCA_964036315.1). Taxonomy (NCBI): domain Eukaryota; kingdom Metazoa; phylum Mollusca; class Cephalopoda; order Sepiida; family Sepiidae; genus Acanthosepion; species Acanthosepion esculentum. The sequence continues at coordinate 71,277,494 of OZ038504.1, forward strand.
TCGTTTCAGCATTGGCGACGGATCGCCGTGCTTGGTCGGCCTTCGTTCCGGACGCGGTGAATTCCTTGGAAGGAGCCGGCTTAACCAATCCAGGGTGAATGCCACAACATACATAGATACATACATACATATATCATCCAACTCTTTCCAAATTCTCTGCACTGTCATCGGATTGACACCCAAACACTCTGAAATGTTCGTATTGGAGCTTCTGGCACGAATACCAAGCAATACAGCATGCCATTTCCAAATTTCTGGCAGAGTGAATTGCATCATGCTCTTTTTTCTCACAGAGGGTGCCCAACTGACCTTACTATATTGTGCAGTTAACAAAATCAAAAACAAACAATGCTTTTGCGCAAAATTAAAACTATGAAACGGCGACAATTTACCCATCGCACCCATTGTGCGTCTGTGTGTGTGTACATTGGCTGTACCAAATAACTTAGTAATTTGTCAACTTAGAATTTAATGATTAATTGATCATTAGATTTTTTTTCTTTTTTGTTGATTAATCGGTTTTCATACTCAGTTATCTTGCTTATTGCATCACAGAAATTCCATTACTGGCTGAAGAATCATTGTTATCTTAGACTAGAAAAGAATTTAAATTATATTCTGATAGTCTTTCATTAATTTTTATTTGCCAATCTATTAAGAGCAATTCAATTACCAATCGATCAGTCAATGCCACCCTAATGCACACACATACTTATCTATTCGCAGACTCACATAACTACACAAACATATCTATACACACTCATACACACACAAAAATAACCTGATTAAGAAAATTAATAATTTTTTTAAAAATCATTTCACCCCAAGCAAGACAACAGAGTTACTAACATGCAAGGGATTACTTTGTGTGAAATATAAGAAAAACATTATTAAGGAGATAGACCCAGCAATGAACATAATTTAAAAGGACAGAAGATAACGATGAACATAACATATAAATTTTTGAAGATCAAATTTGACTGGGAAGTCAGAAGAGAGTTCCACAAGAAAGAAGTGTTCTAGAAGAAACTATTAGCATAGAACTTACAGTGACATCTAGCCATTTCAAGTATAAAATGATGAGATTTAGGTGCCAATCTAGCACTGCGCTTAAATTCATAAAGTCTAGGTACCATAGAGGGAAGTTTATTAGAACAATTACCATGAAAGTATATAGAAAAGGCACAGGGCAGCTACATTATGGCAGGGGGAAAGTGATTAAAGTCAAGATATCAGGTCAGGACCAATAACATTGCAGATTCTTCTTTGTATTTTATCAAGGATCTCTAAATATATACAAGAAGCACCAGACCATGGATGAATGGTAGATCTATAAATACATAAGATAGATTCTGGAAATAAAAATTGTCTAGCATGATGCAGTGAACCAACATTACTAGCAGCAGACCTAGCAGTCAATTCAAATATATTCAACTTTTTTTATTTTATTATCATAAACTTTTTTTTATCATTGGATAGTAAAACAGTTTTTTTTTTGTTTTTCTTTTGCTTCTGTTCAATTATTGAAAGAAATAAACAATTATTCAGAATGTAGGCCAACATCTCTGGAAAACTTTTCCAATCCTTCCTCAAATGTTATACGGTGACTTTTATTCGGTTAAATTAATTCATTATTATTATTATTATTATTTCAATTTGGACTAACATCCTCATATTTGTCATTATCATAACATTTTGGCTGTTATGTCCTCCAGCCTTCTTCAGGTAACCTAGGTAACCTTTGAGCTCATTATGGCTTTTAAAGTTGACAGGACATGTTCAAATGCTTCTGCCACAATACTTCTTTTGTCCTCCTCTTTTTATAAATGTCAATTTGGTATATAATGTTTGGTAGAGTTGTTGTACAAGTGGCACTGAAACTAGGAATAATCAATTTTCCAATTACTTTTTTTTTCTTAACACTATAGATTAACTAATCCAGATCACGAATATCTTTAGAAAAATAAATAAAAAAGATAAAAAATTAGTTTATCAAATTTTTTATAAAAGTTAATACAAGGATCTAATGATTCCCCTATGCAAGTCAAAACAAATGTTTCTTAAAATGTAGAAAAAAAAAAAAAAAAATATATATATATATATATATATATATATATAGCTAGAAAGACATAAAATTTATTACTAATGGGCATAATGTGAGAGGAAGTAAAAAATAAGAAATGGGACAATCACTCAAAAGACCAACCGGTTTCGTTCCCTAGCTTATCAAGGTCTACGGGGAACTTTTTTATTCTATAATAAATAGCAAAATTATGACACAAGCAAAATTCACACAATTAAAACATTAAAATTGACAATGAATTATCTGTATGAAAGAAAGACATTTTCTTAACCCGAATAGTACAATTTTCTGAAAAAAAAAAAAAAAAAAAAAAAAAAAAAAATTATATAGCAGAAAATAGAGATGGAAAAGGTGGGGATAAGAATAGAGAACACTAGAGCGTGATTATATGGAGACCAAGGAGGCAGTCCCTTTGCTTACAAAGAGACGGTCCCCTCGCTCGTATATACAACGATTCCAGCGCTCTTAGATGAAATAGTGAGTGCGAACTAGCTAGCACCGCGAACAAGTTCGGACTAAAATTGGTTGCGCACACTCTGCTATTTATCAGGTGCTCAGTGATGGCTGAACCGGAAGTATTCACCAATTGGCTACTACCTATATATATATTTTAAAAGAAAAAAACTGTAATGAGTGCTGGACGATCTGTTCAATGATGAAGAGGAGACTTGAAGCAACAGAAATTTGGTTCTACAGAAGGATGCTGAGGATACCGTGAACCGAACATGTGAGTAACAACAAAGTTTTGTAGAAAATGGAAACAAAAAGGAAACTAATAGTTAACATCAGGAAGAGACAGTTGAGGTTTCTAGGGCATATAATGAGGAAGGAGGGCTTAGAAAATTTGATACTCATGGAACAGATAGAAGGATAGAGGAAAACAATGCCTAACATACTTAATGAGCTTGAGTAAATGGATGGTGGAACAGGGCTTAGGAGAAATAACAGAAGGACAAAGTTTATTAAGAGCTACAAGGGACAGGAAGTTGTGGAGAGTCGTGATCACTTACGTCCAGAGGGGACATGATACATAAAGAAGAATGAGTGTATAATTAATATTAGCATTGGGGGCAGGGACACCAGAATACAAATTCAAAAGATTTAAAAAAGTTTTTTTTTACATTTTAAGAAATCAGATTGTAGGGGCATATTTTAGTGCTCAGGGGTGCTTAATCGTAAAAGAAAAATTTTAAATTTCTTATTTCTGGTCACATTGCCTATTGTGTAACTCCACCCATTGTTAGGATAATGAGAATACTGAATTCATTAAAAAAAAAAAAAAAAAAAAAAAATGATTGCTTTTGCAGATTTACACCAATAAAGTAACAAGTCTGTTCCTTATAAAGAGATTGAAATTTACTTGAGATATCCTAGGGACAGTCAAACTAGGAGAGAATGTTTCTTTTTTTCTCTCTCTCATAATTTTGATGATTAACTTGTTGCAATATCTTTGTTTCGTTCACAGAGGAAATATAAAAACAACATATTGGTACATCTCTTCATAAAAATCTATTTATCTTTTAAATATACTTCATTTCATTCTGGAGTGAACAAAGAGCAAGTTTGTCAGTGGTATTCCGTTCAGTATTTACATTAGTCGGACTATTGTCCTCATCTTTGTCGCCATATTTGTCACAACGTTTCGGCCGTTGTACGCTCCGGCCTTCTTCAGGTGGTTAGAATTTCGAACTGAACCCTTTATTTCGATCACTGGGGTAGACTGTTCTAGTTCCACAAGCCATGTTTGATGGATGTCAGTTATCAGTTATCTCCTGCTAATTTTCCCTCTGAAAGTTCTCCACTGCCTTAACCGGGTATTGAACTCACACTCTTTGGGTCTGTCACTGGATCTAACCAACACCTTTATCCACTGTGCCATGTGTCCTTGACGTTGTGACAAATATGGCGACAAAGATGAGGACAATAGTCCGACTAATGTAAATACTGTACATAATACCTAATCTCAGAAATATAGACAGACTCTGGTATTCCGTTGTTAGTTTTCTATCATTAACCCAAAATATTGGGGCGTTACATTTAATTATGGTTTATTTCATGAGTGGGCGGAAGTGTTTTTACTGTAGGGGAAAGATATGTGCTAAAATATGCATAATTTATTCAAAGATATTCTGTACACCAAGTGATTACAGGAGTCAGATAAATAAAACAATAATCAAGACTTAGAAGCCAAAACACAAGGAAAAGCAACAAGATTTCTTTTCGTGTCTAAATTTCTGATATGATTTATAGTAATTGATGAAATATCCTTATCTTACTTTTTTTGATCACTATGATCAATACATTTCCGCTGATAGGCTCTCCGGCCTTCTAACTGGCATCTAGAGTTCTGAAATAAAATATTATCATTGGTGAATTGACTTGTTTCCTCATTTATGTATTTCAGTCACCATGTTTTAGCAGATAGATTCTCCAGTGTGTCTGGCCTTAAGTAGTAACATTCTGAGTTGAAATACTGTTTTCCAGTTAATTATTCAACCTTGTACCCTCATCATTCACTGCTACATTTCTGTAGGTGGGCACTACAGTCTTTTGTTTTTTCATTTCTTATTTCAGTAAAACTAAAAACAACTTTCCTCAGAATCCTCATATGACCTCAGAACAGATATTAATAGTGCTTTACATTTGAGATCATTTGATTCTACCAAAAGATAATGAGTTTTGTCTCTTCACAAATCATCATAATTTTTACATAATGGCTATATATATATTGAGAAATCGGAGAGCCGAGTTCGAATTCCAGTCGAATCCATAACATTCACTTATGTGCTAATACCCTTGGGAAAGGTGTGAATCCTCTTCTTCTCCCTCCAACTATGGGTAAATAGCAGGACAGACTGGGTTCTATAGCCTTGGATGGCAACTGGTCTAGGAGAAGGACAACTCTGAATTCAAAACCTGCAGAGGGTCGTTTGGGGACCTTGTGGCATTCGTTGCACCAGGTCCCTGTATTCGTCCCTCCAAAAAGTGTGGATGGCCCTGCACAAAGCCTTCACCACTATAATCAAATCCTGTGTGGGTGTCGGGCTTTCAGTTTCTGGGAACTGATCTGTCTGACCCTCATACGTCGAGTTCGACGGGAGAGTCCATCATCATCATATATATATATATATATATATATATGTGTGTCACACCACAAACTCGCTTTCACGATGCTTGACACTACATTTGAATGATAACTCTAACATTTTTAGGCATTTAAAACAACATGCCTAGCCGCATACACAATTCCGGAAAATCCTCGTCGAAAACACAACTATACTTAAACATGAAAAGAATAAACAAAAACTAAAAATTCTTGAAGCTATATACATAAAACAGTTGAAACCTAACCTGAACAAAATAAACTATGAAATCTCCACAAATATCCTTAAATGCCTATAATTAGTAACAGAAGCCATTGGTTCATACCAACGGCTTTCCATACTCAATACTCATCGGATTCACTCTCGCGTGGTCATGTGTGACGTCATGAGCTGTGGTGCGATTTTCGCTTTCAGCGTCTTATATGCACATGTTTATCGTTGCTTGGAAATCATCCATGTAAACAAAAACAGACTATCATCAATTTCTTGTTCGTGTATTGCTTAATATATTGTGTAATTGTCATCTTTGATAATGGCTTATGTAAGCCGAAAGCTTAGATTGGATTAAAAAATATGTATCAATATTGTGATTTTCTTTCATTGTTTAATGATAATGTTATTAAGCTTATCAGACGATATGAAAAGAACTTGCATAAAATATATAGACAACACTTATCTATATTATTTAATGAAATATGTATGAATATATATATATATATATATATATATATATATATATATATATATATATATGAGAAAATGTAGTTTTACGGTATGCTATATTTATGGATTAAAGTGCTTAATATCAGGACTAAAGTGTACGTAAATATGAAAGTGGACTGTGAAGAAGTCAACACCTAGAAGCAATAGTCTGTTTCATGCTAAATGCAATTGTCATGGCTTAACAATTTCATTTAACAAGAAACAGCCTATTGCTTCTGGTTGACAACTTCAATGTCCACTTTTATATTTATAAATATGTGCATGTTTGTGTGTGTGTTCTGGTTACCTGAAGATCATAACAGTGTGAAACTTAAGTAGAGACTTGAGCTGTGAAGCATTTTTTTGATCTGTTTGAATAGTCTAGGCATTGAGCACTGCTATTTACTGCTTAGGTAGGTGTTTGCCTTTTGATCTTTTCTTTATTAGTCTGAGGCTTTTCTTGGTTTTTTTTCTTTTTGATATAAATATCCCCACTTTTTTTTTAGATCTTTTAGCAGATAGTGTGCTGGTTGCATCAACATTTTGGATTTTTGTAGTACAGTGTAACCCAGATATAAGAGAGTTGTCGGGACCGGAGAAGAAGTATCTTATATCCGGGTTTCTCTTATATCCGGGTTTGGTCTATTTTGTTTTATTAACACAGGCTCTAATTTGGGACCAGAGAAAATCTCTCTTATATCCGGGTTACACTGTATATAATAATAATAATAGTAAAATACATTCAGGAATTTAACAGATAAGCATTTTAAGATATCAAGGGAAAGACATAAGACTCATGGTGTTAAAAATCTTAATGAAGGAAAAGAAAAAAAATTCCCAAATATGACTCATATGAAAAAATGACTTTAAAGGATATTATAAAAAAAGTAAAATCTGTACAATGTATAACATGTCAAGCATAACATGAGCACTTTGAAGATTGCTTCTAAATAGATTACTCGAAGGTCTGTCTCTTTCATATTGTTTGTAAAAAAACCAGCAAGCAACGATCCATTGAAAGTTTTTTTTTTTTTTTTTTACTACAGGGGTTCATACTGGTATATTTGTAATTACTATTGGTTTGTTATTCAACACATAAAACAACCCAACTCTACTCTAAACGACATCTCTCTGCAAGTTCTTCCCTTAATCTGAAACATTTCTCTCCCTCCTGTTTTGCCTTCACTTATATTTATCATCATTTCAAGTGTCGCTGAAGGATAACAGAGTAAAATGTTTATTTTTTCCTCTCATCCTAAAAGTCTTTTACAGTTTTCATGGTTGTGACTGTTTTTCATATTAGAGGTATAAGCTTTGATGGCTTCAAATTTCCCTGTAAGATTTTTTTTTTTTTTTTTACTAATTCTTCACCCAATACAAGGCCCAAGAACAACTCAATGTAGAAGATGACTGAATGAAATTGCTTTATGGACAAGAGAGGTAAGAAGTGCAGTTTATGAGGATAAGATAACAGTTAGCCTAGACTTGAAGAAGTTAAGATTATAATTAAGAAGCATCCTCTCAGGAGTTTGTTTCACAAAGTAGCAGTTCTTGGGAAGAAGCTGTCCAAATGTAACTTACTAATTTAGGTACCTCCACTAATTCAGTATACGTAAGGTTTAAAATGAAAAAGCTTTCTTGAAGCTTACATTTTAGCATTAATTGAAAGTTAAAAGATTAAAAATTTATTATTTCCAATAAGCAAAATACTCTGCAGTGTATTTCAAACAGAAATTATGTTGATCGGTATCAATTTTTTTTTCCCAGTAAAATTGATAAAAACAGCCATTTTGACACATTTGAAACAAAAATTAATTCTCAGTTTCAAAAATCTTACAAAAATAAAATATATATTTCTGAAATGCTATTTGAGGAAAATTAGAAAATTTAAAGTTAAATTAATCGGATTTGAAACATATTACTTATAGCATAAAATGTTGTATACAAGCATTTCTTAACCATGGGGTTATGTTTTTCTGATGTTTAATTGATTTATTGGCAGCCAAATGACTTCCAAACGTGTTCATAGTTAAGTATGGTGGAGGAGATAATAAGACATAAGGAGGGACAACCCTTAAAACACATGACCTTTTAATGATAAAGTTATAGGTTTGATCATTCATACTTAGAAATTCTGCATGTATGTCACACATGCTAAAACAAATTGGAATTTTTTTAAAATAGTCAGGGTTGTCTGATTGTAATAAGCTTTACAAAATATGATTAGTAAATATAGTTTTACTTAATAACAATATTTCCTAAGAGTTATCACATTGAAACTGAATTTTAAAAGATTTAATAAACTTTATAAATTATTCAATTTAAAATTGTAAAAAAATGAAAACAAATCTTGTAAAAATTCATTTTTAATCAAAAAAAAAGTTTTCTTCAGACAATATTGTCTTTAATATATATTATTCATATAAAGCAATTAAAAGCTTCTCTAATTAATCTCTTAGTTTTATTGTGTTTTTTATTTTTTGATTCAGAACAGATTTTTGGTAAGATGGGGTCTGATTTTGCAAAAATTTCAATGATTTAAATTCTTCAAAAGATTTTGAATTTAACTAATATAGTCACTAAAAATTATCACATTGAATTTCTCAAGTTTTCATAAAATTAAGTAAACACATGTAAGATAAACTATTTTTACCAAAATTTTCTAATAAAAATATTTTTTTTTTAAATTTCATTTATTTGTGAATAAGTCTTGAAAATTTCATTAAAATTCAACAATTATTTTATTTTTGCTGTTTACATCCATTAGCATTTCTAAGATGCTGAATTATTATTATACAATGATTTAATCAAAATGGTTATCCTTATCTTGGTTGTTATAGTCACAATATTTGGGCTATTTGAGGAATTATTATTTATAGACTGATTTATTTTAACTTAATTTAACAACTCTTTTTTTTTTCAAATAAAGTAGAAAAAATTATGGAATCAGGAAAAAAATTTGCTTTTTTTCTGTCTTTAGCATTTATGATGGCCTGAATTCTTTAATCATGAAAATTAGTATTCTCAATCAAGCTGGTTTCAACTTTCTCAAATAACCATTAACAGATTATCGTTATGAAAAGCTACTGATGGACCATTTTTATTATTTGTACTTTGAATATCCAATGAAATTTAAATCAAAATCATTTGCTGGCCATGTCAGTGAATTAATGTTTCCTGAAGAAAAGCTTTAATATTCTTTGCTGTTTGTCAAGATGGATTATCATAAAAAAAAAACTTCTTCATTACCAAACCAGTTTTCTTTTGATAGAATGCAAAAAATATCCAATACTTCAATATACACCTGAGATAATGATGACCATCTCAGGGGAGATGACCATGTACCTGACTGTTATATTCGGTGCTAATGGAATAAATACGTAACACCAGGTGGATAATAGAAGAAAGGTTTATTGTACACAACCAGTACAATATGAAATATGGTACAGTTATGCACACAGGTCAATCTAGTAGTGAGTGCCACTAATTGAAAGGTTGGACGTGCTTGCATCATCTCGCTCTCACTGTTCCCCGAGTCTCTCGTAGACGGCTAACTTTATAGGTACTTACTGCCTATAGTGTAATCATTCATGGGGGTGACTGGTTATTCCATTAATCACTGACATACAACACTATATCATAAATGAGTAGGTAAATTTGCCAGTTTTCTTCAGGCAGCCATCTTTATACATTTTATTGGGATGGGCCCAGACAAATGTTCCAGCATCATTATTTTGGCCAAAGCCGATGCGTGATTCATCACTGAATATTACTTTCATCCAATCATCCACACCCCCATGATTAATCCTCTATCATCCCCTGTAATTTAGGTTTCACCTGTTCTTTGATTTAAGCTTCATTCTTTTTTTAATGCAAATCTTATTTCCTTCAGCCATTTTTTTTTTTTTTTTTTTACAATTCTATCACAAATACTGACTCCTGCACCTGTCCATTCACTTTATCGTGCATTTTCTATTTTCAAAACATTATGCTGAAGGTGTGTGTTATGAATGCAAAAAAAAAGTAAGCAGGTAGTGAAGATTATGAGAATAGATAACAATTGACCCTTGACAAGATTAAAATTGTAGCGGTGGGGGGGTGGGGGGGTAAACATCCATGCAGAAATCTGTTCCACAAAGCAACATTTCTTTGGAAAAAAAAGCTGAGTGGAATTTCCTCCTTACAAATGGAAAATGGAGAGAATGATGGCGACTTGGCTACATTGACATAGCATAGTGGGTCTTAGTTATAAAGATCTGAATCGATGGAACTAAAGAACGGAGCGTGTCAAAAAGGTTTGCCATGAAAATATCAACAGACATACCAAATAAGCTTGCAATGTTGTGTCTGGGTGAAAGAGGCTTTAGGATGAAAAATATGACACCCTCTCCCCCCCAAAAAAAGTAAATAATTAAACTCTACTAACACTGGAAAGTAAAAACTTCAATAGTTGCAGCCCAGATATCTCCACAAAACACCATTTTGTATCTAATCTGACTTTTGTAAAGATAAAAGCATGAAGGAAAGAGCCAAATACTTTCTGAAATGAAAGGTGAAAAGATGTTTACCTAATAGACCATGTCATTTTGTCTCCTTGCCAGCATCTTCTTTTGTCTACTATTTGTAGTTGAGTTATAAGTGATGAGGGTTCTTTTTAAGGAGTCTTTGTATCTCTTCTGTAGTGCTCTTTGTTCTGCCAGCCAGAAAAGTTTGCTGAACAAGGGTTCTACCTTTGTCACATGATCTTATACTGTATAGTCTCAATATTTGCAATATGTGTTTTGAGAGCTTGACTGAATAAATACACAGAAGTTAAGATACTATTTTTTAATCTATCTTTGTTCTGTATTTAAATTCTTGCTTACAGTCCAAAGAGAAAAGAAGATATGCACATATACACCAATGTCATTAATCTTTGTAACAATTAGCTAAACAGATTTCCAACTTCATGTCTCAGTAATATTAAAAATAGTTCTATTATTAATTCTGGTCAAGAAATCAATATTAATAATAGTAATATCAGTAATGACTTTCATCTGTCATCTGGATGTGTTTCATCAATTCCTGTTGGCAAGGTCAAACCAAGATGGCTACTGTTTAGTAATCAATTCTGCTTGTAGTCAGATTTGAACAAAACGTCTCAAGAAAAAAATGACAATGTAGTTTCCTTTCTAAAGACATTAATATTAAATGACTAGTGAGTAATAGTCAAATTTCAAATTGCCTCAGTAACCTCATTTTTTTTTTTTGATATTTTATCTCAAGGCTGTCATGATTCTTCCCAAAACATTGCTAAACATTACAAACATACTTCAGTGGTTTTACTTTCAAGTTTTCTACATATATAATACCACAAATATTATTTCTGATAGACTCATAGATTTCAGCAATGTCATTTCACAAGCATCCTGATATTTACCAAGCTTAGTATAGTATGACACAAGGCCAAAGGAGAGAGTAAGATTCCAAATGAAGAAAGCATACCTGCCAAGAAAATAGTGATTTGAAATCCTGGCCTCTTTCTTCAGTTTTAATTGATACGGGGGAAAACAAAAAACAAAAAAAGGAATGACTACAGGCATGAAACAATGTTTTTTTTAAAGAGTGAGATTCACCCTGTACAAGGTCCGAAAGCCACTCAAGGTAGAGGGTGACAGAGTAAGAGGTACAGTTTATGTAGATATGTGGGGAAGATAACGGTTAACTACATGGCAGCAAGTGCAGGACAATTTTCATAGAAATGTAAAAAAAAAATTAAACGATCATGGTTCTCCACAGTTTCCTATCTTTTTTGTATTCGGCAAGACCTGTTCATTTATGACAGTTTTTATCTTTGTGCTATTCATCCTTCACTATTTATTCAAATTTGTCAAATATGTTACTTTCTTCTGTTTCTCCTGCCTTTGATATTCCTTGTCAGTTTTATATTCTCCAAGCCTTCTTTCCTCATTATGTTTATAACAATTGTCAGCAGTCTCTTTCTGATAGCAAAAATTTTTCTGTTGCTCCTATTCTCTTTAAAACTTCCCTCTTTGTTACATGTTCTGTTCATGGTATTTAGAACATTGGTTGCTTCAATTTTTTTGTTCATTTCTGACAAAATTGTCCAGCATTCACTTTCATATAAGAAGGAAAACATTCCATACTTAAAACATGACAAATGTAAGAAACCAGATGCAAATGAGTGTGAGCTCCAGCAATCAATCAGCTTAATGAGCCACATAACCAAGCTAATAATCCAAATTCTAATGATTCAACCAGAAATAGGACAAGAACTGTGTGACAACAAACAATGAAGTGAGTGCTGAAACTTATGTAACATCAATCCTCTTATATGGCAGTGAATGCTAGATAATCTCCTTACAGATGAAAACTGGAAACAAAAGGTTCTACAGGAGGATGCTGAGAATTCCATGGACAGAATGTGTAAGCAACAAAGAAGTATTAAGGAAAATGAAAACAAAACAAAAAAACTTAGAATCAGAAAGAAACTGTTGAAATTTCTTAGACTCATAATGAGGAAGGAGAGCTTTGAAAAAATGACACTCACAAGGACATATCAAAGAAATAGGGGAAAGCAGTAGGCCATCTACCTGACGAGCTTGTGTGAACAGATGGCGGAACAGGGAGTGGGAGTCTTGCTAAAGGGATAAACTTTGATTTTTCTTTTTTTTTTTTAATCATTTCACACCAAGCAAGGGAATAAAGCCACAAAGACACAAGGGGGTTACTGAGTGTAAAAGAATAAGAAAGTAAAAACATTATTAACTAGTGAGAACAATAAAAGAGGAGGAATCAAGAAGACAGTAGATAATGATAGACTTAAATTTGAATTTTTGAAGATCAAAGTTGGCCGGAAAGCAAGAAATCAAAAAAGAGTTCCCCAAGTGAGGAGTGCTTAGCATAGAACTTACAGTTACATCTAACCATTTCAACAGTAAAATGACAAAGCCTAACTACCAATCTTGTACTGTACTTAAATTTGTAAAGTTGAGGTACCAAAAAGGAAAGCTCCTCAGAACAATTACCATGAAAAATGTTACAGAAAAGGCACAAAGAAGCTACATTAATGGGAAAGTGACTGAAGCGGAGATTGCTAGATCAGAACAGGTAACAATGGATATTCTTCTTTTAATTTTATCAAGAATTTCTAAATGCATAGCAGAAGCACCAGATCAGAAGTGGCAGCAATATTCAATGCACGGGTGAATAGCTGGCTTAGAGCTTCAAGATATAGGAGGTTGTGGAGAACCATGTGCAATGATTAAAAAAAAAGAAGCATATAAATAAAATAATATGAATCAATAAATATCAGTATCAATAAATTAATCAATAAATATGTTGTATCCTTAAAGAAGGTTACAAACAGACAAAGGTGGTACCCAAGTGAAAGGGACAACACGTGCATAGATGAAAGAAAGAGAGGTTTATTGTAAAAGAGAATACACTACTGAAAGACGGGGAATCTGATAGCAAGCTAGTAATTCCTGAAGCAAGTCCGCCAGTTATATCCTGCGCTTACTATATATATCTACTGATATAGTCAGTCCACAATAGGCAATAGGGAGTGTGGGACATTCCATTATAACAAAATATCAATAAATTAATCAATGCTAAAGAGGATAATCTAAAATACTAAACCTTTAGTTTAGCAAGTCTTTCTGCCTGGTGCCTCCAATGAACATCTCTACTCTACCCTGTCCATAGCTTCCACTTGTGTCTCACTTCAGGATCACCAAGCTCTTGCTTCCTTCTCCGTCATCTTTCACTATGTTGTTTCTGATCTGTCCTTTCCCCTTTTTTTCTTTGGGGGCTCAGGTCAGTGTTACACTGTAGTCGGTTGTTTGGATCTTGCCTTAAAATGGGACTGATAAACCCCCTATCCTTGTTGCCCTACCTGAACATTAATATAAATGATAATGAAACACGAAACAAGTTTTAATTCCAAATTAAAAGAGAGAGAGAGAGAGAGATACACTCTCCTTTGATGTCCATATAAATTATATACCTGAGGAAAGTCAAAGAATAGGCAGGCCAAAATATTCTGATAACAAATACAACTAAAATCATGGAAGGAAGACAAGTAATGACTTCTTTCCTATTTTCAACAAATTTTCAATTGGACATAAATAAGAATAAAACACCAAACCAGCTTTAATTCCAAAATGAAACATTTTCAAATATTCAAAATTTCTAAATTATCCTATCAAAATTTGAAAATATTCATTATTATTATTATTATTCTGCTTGTTGTTCTTTTAAGTTAGAAAATGCATTACATCTTGCCATTACCACAGATAAATAATGGACCATTATGTTCTGAATGCGAGGGAAGATGAAAGAAAAGAAAATTTCAGAGATGCTGTTAGGCTTTAGTGAAAAAAAGAAAGCATACATAGAAAGAAAAACAGGAAAGATAGAGGAGGTGATGATGCTCTCATGTGTTTAATGTCTGCTTCACGAAAATGGAAAAACTTGTAAATTTTTAAACTTTTCATTTGTACCCCCTTACTTCTTTAAATAATGACTGCATTCATACTTATTGTTATTGCAATATTTTGTTAAAGTTGTTAGGCTCAAATATTTAATAAAGCAATAGGGGGATATCCATTGTTGTGGAACTTACCAGGAAGTTATTCAACCATTAATTTAAGAATTATGATTCATCAGTGATGTAATAGAATAACCAGTCACCCCCCGCCCCCGAATGATTACACTATAGGTAGTAAGTATCTATAAAGTCAACTGTCTATGAGAGACTGGGGGAAGAGTGAGAGCGAGAAGACGCAAGCACGTCCAACCTTTCAATTAGTGGAAAAACCATGAAATTTTAATTTTCTTTTCACTGGTAGTTATTCTTGTGCAAAAGACCAGCACACAAACAAATTGACGCGAGAGCACTGTTGTGGTAGGATCCACCGAATTTGCATAGTGGAGTACCGACCATATAAATATGGTTGGTACCGGGAAGAGAGGGGAACGAATCAAGAGATTCAACCAGAGAGACTGCCCGACTGCGACTCAGTCAACACATTCTCCAGGAACGGTCTTCCCAGGAATATACAAAAGACTATATGTAAATATTGTGTACACTTTCTTGTTTCAGTACATTTTGTTCTAAGTACATTTCGTGTTGCATTATTATTCCATGCATTAGTCAAGTTTCAACAAGCACAAATATACGAAGTCCAACATACAGCTCATGCATCAACTCCTAAAAGGACATATCTAACTGGCTAAGATCAGACAAGTGAGAAGCAAATCTGCGGCACTGAATGGGATATTTATTGTAGCTCATCTTAATTCACCAATAATTACACCTCCAGTCAATTAAGATCAGAAACCATGTGCACCATTCCTGGTGTATTATTATTATTATTATTCTCTTTTGCCTTTCATTTGGATAGTATGAGTTAATCCCAAGACTAAACCACAGACTTCAAGAGATAAGTTTTTTGTATCCGAAGATGCAAGCATGTGATGTACCTGCAATCAGAGAAAAACGTAATTGTGGTCACTGCAGGGAGAGAAATCTACACGAGATGCGAGAAGTAATGAAGAGTAGGAATTTTTGGCAATTCACATAATTTAGAGCTACCAGGAATTTGTTCCACATATTTCTTTTGCTCTTGTTGATGTCATTCCAAAAGCCCCAACAACAACAACAACAGGTAATGTTCTCTTGAAATGTCAATTTCTACTGATATCTCTCGCAAGGTCCTTTTAACTTATTCCATTTCTCAAACATTTTCAGAGATGTGTTTTTTGTCAGTTGGGGCTACTATCTGTCAAAAGGTGTGTTTTCAACATTATTTTTCACAATTATATCTTACCTGGATTTCCCTGTCAGTGTTAATGCTGAAATTCTCACATTCGACACCTTCTTCTAACCACCAGGACATGCATCCATATATGTTTTTTTTTTGTTTGTTTAGCGGAATATTAATTCCTCATGTGTCATTTAAAGCCAAAATTTAATTTTCTTGCAAGCATTAGTAATTTATTTCACAAAAATGTATTGCTGGTAATATTTTTATTTTTTTTTTTAACAAAAATGTATTGCTAGTATTTTTACTATAACATTTTTTATACTGTCATAGTGTCTTGACCCCAGTTTAGGGGTTAACTATTTGCCCATAGCTGGGACCCTAACAGATGCTACCATTCCGGGTTAGGGTGGAACTGGGAACAACAGCAATTAAGAAGTGGTTCCATGCTCCTCAAAACATCCCGATCATTGCTGCCAAATATAGTTTATCATCATAACCAGGATATCCATATATGATATTGATATTATTGAGTTTTTTCTTTGTTTCGTGTAGTATGAGTTGCCACAGAGTCTCAATCAGAAACTTCAAGAGACGTCAAGACAAAGGTTTTTTTTCTATCAGAAAACGCAAACAGATGAGGTACCATGCAATCAGCAAGAAAAAAAAATGTAATTTTGCATGGAGAGAAATCTATGCAAGTACACATTTTTTTGCAATTCACATAATTTTGGCCGACCAGAAATTTGATCCACATATCTGTTTGCTCCTTTTGATATCGTTCCAAAAAACCCTGGTAATAACAGGTAATGTCATTGTCTTCAGATTATCATTACATATTAAAAATAATTTATTTGAACTGGGCAACAGTTACAGCATTCCAGATGTTATATCCCTCAATCTATATCTTGGTGTCGGCTGTATGTTGTAATCTGAAAATTTCAAATCAAACCCATTATTCAATCTGTAAAAGCTGATTCTTCCCATTCTGTTATCCATGCTCAGAAATATCTTGTATCACTTAATTAAAATAAAATGGCATCATAAAGATAAATTAGCTAAGAATGATTAAGTGATACAAGCCATAGCCAAGAATGCACAGCACAATGATAATAGTCTACTCCAATGACATGATAAAGCTTGATTGTTCTGAGATAACTGGTGGCTTTGATTTCAATCCCAGGGTCAGTCAGTGAAAATTACATACCCTGATTCAGGGGGGTGGGGACCAAAGTGACAGCTCAAGGTCAAATTAAATATAAAAATCAATATCCGACAATCAGTAGCACAGAAAACTGAATGAAGGTAGGAAAAGCTACTTTTGTTTATTTTTTTTTTTAATTGAATTCACTCAAGCTAGGCAGTAAAGCCACTGAGACACACGGGTTACTGGGTGTGGAAGAATTAGAAACAGAAACATTGCTAAGGAACAAGAACAAAAGAAGAGTAATCAGAAGGACAATAGATAGTGATTGACATTGCATTTAAATTTTTGCAGATTAAAGTTGGCTGGAAAGCATGGAGCCGGAAGGGAGTTCCACAAGCAAGTGCAACATTTTATTTTGATAAAGCACAAGGGCAGGGAAATTGAGGTAGATTTTGTTGTTTCAGTTTTCAAAATGGGGAGGGTAAATGTGAATTGAAATCTTGGGTGGATTACATTGCTGGGAATGGGATAAGCTGGTCAGTGTATTAACCACCATTTCAAACGTTACTAAGGAGAGTAACCAGGAGGACAGTAGACAGTGATAGACATTGCATTTAAAATTTTGCAGATTAAAGATGGCTGGAAAGCATGGAGCCAGAAGAGAGTTCCACAAGCAAGTAGTATGGGAAAAGAAACTTATCATAGAATTTACAGTTACATCGAGCCAACTCAAATATAAACTGATGAGATGTCAACACCAGTCTAATATTGCATTTAATTCAAAAAGTCTAGGTGTCATAGCAAAGAGCTCATCCAAACAATTGTCACAAAAGTATTTATAGAAAAGCCAGAGGATGTCAGTGGGAAAGTGACTGAAGCTAAGGAAACTTCAGCTTTTAAAAAAAAAAAAAGATATGTATGTGGCATATTGATTATTGGTACAGAAAGTAGGATCAGCAATCATAGTCTAAATTCCAACCTAAGCCATTGCATTTTCACATAAAAAGAAAAGGGGTATGAATCAATTCTCCCTCCATCTATGGGTTAAATAGCAAGGCAGATTGGATTACCTAGCAATCATTCTAGAAGAAGGATGACAGAATCCAAAACTCCAAGCTGTAAAAAGCTAAATTGCTAAAAAAAATCACAGCACCCACACTTGTCTGGTGAGGTTGTGGCTATAACAATCAAGATAAGGATATCTGTTTGAATAAATAAGTGTATTGTAAAATTTTGTCACTCCTTGCCAATGACAGCACTAACTATAGGTTGATATTTTATAAGCTATTATTAGTAAGTTTATTTCGCTTTGAGTGCTTAAGATTTTGTCCCTTCAATTGAGGTTGGTTTGATCTAACAAGAAAACTCCAGACAGACAAGGAGAGGTAAGAAAACTTTATTCAAGGGCAACTTCACAATATGAAAAACAAGAAAACTGAACTCCAAAATGTTGGGGTCATTTCACAGACCCACATATACTTTTTCTCACAATTTATAAGACTGTAGCTCAGTCTGACATAAGGTCACAATAATGGTGGAATCAATGAAGAAGCAACTCCCAATACTAGCAAAGCTCTGTGAAAAGGGACTATAACTTATGAATATGTACAAGGTGCTACCCAAAAGTTATGGCACAAAATTGTTTCCTCAAAGAAAGAAAAATTGATAGAAATTAAGTGTTGTAATCTAGGGAGAGTTACTGCAAAGAATAATCACATGAAGGTTGGTAATGAACGATAATACTTAGGACAAGAACAACACATATAAGATTCGCCAGCAGTGTGTAGAAGAAGTAGTCAACTGCTAAAAGTGAGTCGAGTGAATTCCACAATGAATCTTCAACTGCAGACCAACATACAGTATTTACTACTGTATTTATGTGAATGGAGACATACTCATTATCATCCGTAGGTATGCTACAACATTAAGCTACTTCATTTCCTGGTGGAGTGATTTTGGATTAGTGGTGAGTAGATGGTCATGGTAATATTAGGCATTTCTTTATAAGGAACCAAAATACCATTTCCTTCAGCAATCATTCATCAAGCAGCCAGTACTACTGTTCATTGAAATTTATAAAATCATTCTCTTAAAACATTTTTCAGGCAGGTTTCTCAAGTCCAGTAGCTATTTTTTCCAGTAATGATGGGGGTTTCCTTCCTAACCTTTTATTTGAAGTAGTGTGGAATGTCAACATCATCATTACATCATTATTTTCCCTTTGATGTGATATCTATTTCAGATATTACTGTTGTTGAAAGCCCTCAAGTCACGCTGTTTGTGTTATTTATTACAGCTCTTTGTGATTCTGTAGCACCAGTCCACAAGGTTGAAAGAAGTGTGGTCTTCACCAAGATCCACGGGCTTCACAAGCCCAAAGCCATTTTTAACTATTGATCTTAGAAAGCAGTTGTGTACAGCTGACAGTTTTGATATTTCTGAACAGATTTGGTGCCATGCATTGCATCTACAGTGTAACCAGGATGTAAGAGACCCGGATATAAGAGAGATTTTCTCTGGTCCCAAATTAGAGCCATACTTGCCTAAACAAAATAGACCAAACAAGGATATAAGAGAAACCCGGATATAAGATACTTCTTCTCCGGTCCCGACAACTCTCTTATATCCGGGTTACACTGTATATGTAAGTTTCAATCTATCAAGACTACTAAAGAACATGACTTTTGTTCATAGGTTACCATAATTCCCGATGTATAATATGTATTTTTTTCTAAAAAATTATAAGCAAAACTAGGGGTGCATATTACGCACACCTACAAAAATATCTTTAAAAAATTGCAATTTCATCGGTTGATTTCAGTTGCGGAATTGACAATTCAATACTTACTAATGCCAAATACAATCATATGTACCTAACAATACTTACTAATGCCAAATACAATCATATGTACCTAACAATACTTACTAATGCCAAATACAATCATATGTACCTAACAATACTTACTAATGCCAAATACAATCATATGTACCTAACAATACTTACTAATGCCAAATACAATCATATGTACCTAACAATACTTACTAATGCCAAATACAATCATATGTACCTAACAATACTTACTAATGCCAAATACAATCATATGTACCTAACAATACTTACTAATGCCAAATACAATCATATGTATCTAACAATACTTACTAATGCCAAATACAATCATATGTACCTAATAATACTTACTAATGCCAAATACACTCATATGTACCTAACAATACTTACTAATGCCAAATACACTCATATGTACCTAACAATACTTACTAATGCCAAATACACTCATATGTACCTAACAATACTTACTAATGCCAAATACACTCATATGTACCTAACAATACTTACTAATGCCAAATACAATCATATGTACCTAATAATACTTACTAATGCCAAATACAATCATATGTACCTAACAATACTTACTAATGCCAAATACACTCATATGTACCTAACAATACTTACTAATGCCAAATACAATCATATGTACCTAATAATACTTACTAATGCCAAATACACTCATATGTACCTAACAATACTTACTAATGCCAAATACAATCATATGTACCTAATAATACTTACTAATGCCAAATACACTCATATGTACCTAACAATACTTACTAATGCCAAATACAATCATATGTACCTAACAATACTTACTAATGCCAAATACAATCATATGTACCTAATAATACTTACTAATGCCAAATACAATCATATGTACCTAACAATACTTACTAATGCCAAATACAATTATATGTACCTAACAATACTTACAAATGTAAAATAAAATAAGAATTATCATAAAACTAAATTAGAATAATATTATTCTATGTTTAAAACCAATTTTTTTAATAAGAGTAGGAAACACTGGCTGTAATGAAATTGGGGAGGTACAATTTATAGGGTTTGATTACCAAACAATGGGGAGCATATTATGTCAGAATAATTTTAGGGTTGTGTATTATGGAAGAAGGCATATTGCACATGGGGAATTATGGTAAATGTTTTGGTTTTGCACCAATTTGAGGTATTGGGTAAAACTACCTCTAGTACAGCCGATTCTATGTTGAATTTCTTTATCTATGCTAAATTTGTTATAGCTGATCCATATACCAAGGTATTTGAAACATTTAGTAATTACTAATTCTACATACTGAATTTTCATGATGGTTTTAGGATAGGTTCCATCACTGATTTCATTCCAATTCCAGATGAGAGTTTCTGTCTTGGATTGTTTGTTTGTTTTGTTTTACGGCATATCAACAACCAATGGGTCATTTAATGCCGACAACTTTTTTTTTTCTGGTAATATTTTTGTTTTGTCAAAAATCTATTTCTGTTAATATGTTTTTCCTCAAAAATATTTCTGTTAATACTTTTTTTCCTCAAAAAAGCTGGTAATATTATTTTTTCAAAAACGTATAGCTGGTAATATTTTTCAAAAACATATTGCAGGTAATATTTTTTCAAAAACGTATAGCTGGTAATATTTTTTCAAAAACGTATAGCTGGTAATATTTTTCAAAAACATATTGCTGGTAATATTTTTCAAAAATGTATTGCTGGTAATTTTTTTTTTTTCTTCAAAAATTCATTTCTGGTAATAATCTTTTACAAAGTATTTCTGGTATTAAAACCTATTTTTACACTTTTATAATGCTTTTTACCTCAGTTTTGGGGTTAACTATTTGCCCATAGCTGGGACCCTAACAGGTGCTACCACCCCTGGTCAGGGTGGACCTAGGAACATCAGCAATTAAGAGGTGGTTCTACGCTCCTCAAAGCCTCCTGATCAGAGGCCTTGCTGTTGGACATAGTTTATTGTCTCCCCCAGACACAGATGTAGTTTATTGTCATACCCAGGACGTCCCGTTAGGGGTGTCTTACCCCTCTGCAGAGGTGCAGCTGGCGTATTCTACAGCCCCAGCCGACAGGGCAGTTCTGTTTTGGAAAGGTTTATTTTGAGTCCTATTTCTTGGTAGAGGATACTGATTTTTCATTCAAGATCATTCTTATCTTGAAATATGAATACCTATGCCATCAGCATCGACATCGTTGTCATCAGTACATTGGCGTTGGGAGGTAAAGCAGGATTGTTGTCTTCTATTGGTAGATTTGTTTGGGAAGTGGTATGGAATACTTAAATGATCAGTGTCCTAACCAAAATAATTAAAACAAGAAAATATTTTTATAAACAAAGAAAATTGTTCAACTGCTACATAACATCAATTCTCCTATTTGGCAAGTGCATAAGGGACAATTTTTTTCCCCAGATAAAGAGGAAATTTGAGGCAACAGAGACATGGTTCTACAGAAAGATGCTGAGGATACCCTGAATAGAGTATGTTTTGACACTGAGATTCTGAGGTGGTTAAACATTAATTCTAAGCAGAAAAAGGGTTAAGCCCAAAATGAAATATAAACTGAAAGATAGAAAGAGAGAATGGAGGACATTTTCCCTGGTAATGTGGAAGTGAAGAAAGAGCCATCTGGGTTGCCTCACCCCTACATATTGGAACGATGTACCAAGAGTTTACTTTCTTTTATCTATTGAAAATCTGACATGTGGGTAAAGAAAATTGGGAAACGATTTCATCTCTTTCTTGGGAAATTTGAAAAATGCATGTCATTGGTGAAAAGAGAAGCAGACGAGAATTATATTTTCATTAGCAAAAATGAATTGAGAAATAAAAACAGAGAATGAACATACTGCGAGGGATAGGATTATGAAAATCAATACATCATAACAGGCAGGTGATCTGGTTTATATTTTCACTAAGATGGTGACCAGCCCAAGAATAGAAAACAGCATGGCTCTTTGTTGAGATCTTAAGTAAAAAAATATATTTTCATTAATAGAAACAAATTGGGAAATAATTTTAATCTATCACTTAGAAGGTTAAAATGAGAAAGTGATCTGGTTTGTGTTTTTGCTGGACAGGTGGGTCCAGGAAAGGAGTCAGAGAATTGAAATTAATAAGTAGAATAAACCATGCCCTTTTTCCTATGCACTTTAAAAATTAGATTTGTTACAAAGACAGTTATGCCAGCTCTGAGAAGTGGGCACAGTTAGAATACCGAGAGGGAAGGAAGAAGGAGCAGAATTTAGTCCCACATGTGCAGAGTAGCAGCGCAAGATGTGAAGTGAAGCAGGTTGGAGTTTAGGGAGGAGCAATACCTGTGACCACTCCCAAGGAAGGTGGATAATTCTCCAAATTTGTAAAGTTGATTAAGAAAGCAAAAATAGGGAACAAAGAAAATTAATGAAAATTGGGGAATCACCGAATCCACAAAACCCTTTGGGCCCCACACCAGTTTTGGGCCAAAGTGCATATAAGCAGATGACTTTGGGGATCTCAGAGACTTTGGGTTGAGAAGCAGCATCTAGCGTCTCTGAAATCCACATCAGCTGCTACCAGATTTCCTGATTCCAAGACTTTGAACCCAGCTCCTCCAGAAGTTTAGACAAGGCACAGTGTCATTATAGAGATTGATGTGGAAGGGGTTAATTTTTGTTGTACCAAAAGCTATATAAACCAATTGAAGATTAACCCCACAAATCTCTCATTTTATTTTTCACTGTGAAGATATTTTTCACCTTAGTAAAGCACCTGCCACAGCTTGAACCATGGTGCAAAACTATAACCTTCAAATTTCCATTGCTCTGAGATCTAGAACACAGTGTGGGCATAGTTGGTGTGGATCAAAGCAGCCATTTTGTGATGTTGGACACCTTCGTGTGTCACTTTCGTTATGTCAAACAAAAGCTTGTTATCACTTCCAAAAATGCTCTTGTAAACACAGGTACTAGTAGTAGTTACACCTTCTCATAATATCCGCACTAATAATACTTGTTCAAGTAGTAATCGCCAAATAGCATAATGATCAGAAGAGAATCGTAATCCGAATAGTAGTACAGTAGAGAGAGTGAGCGTATAGCAATAGTGGATAGACAAGAAGAGTGAATAGTGATCGTATAGTCATCACACTACTTCCTATTTATTCACTTCCTTTATGATCACGTGATCTACTTAATAGTGCCTTTTCTATTAATAGTTTCATGGTAATTGTTCAGATGTGTTCTTTGCTATGATACTTAGACTTTATGATTTTAAGCTCAGTACTAGACTGGTGATGAGGTCTCATCAACTTTCAGTTAAATTGGTTAGATGTATCTGTAAATTTTATGCTAACAGTCTCTTTTCTCAAACTTCTCGCTTGTGGAACGCTAATGCTTTCCAGACAACTTTAATCTTCAAAATTTGAATGCAATGTCAATTACTATCTTCTGTCCTCTTGATTTTTTTATTTTTTTTAAAGCTTATCACCCCAAGCAAGGCTGGAAGCCACTAGCACGCAAGGGGTTACAGAAGGTTTGGAGGAAGAGCAGATAGGAGTGGTAAAGGAGAGGATGTGGAGAAAGATAGTGGATCAATCAAGGCAAGGGGGTTACAGAAGATTTGGAGCGAGAGCAGATAGGAATGAAAGGTGAAAGGATGTGGAGAAGGCAAGTGGATAGATCAAGGCAGATTACCCTTCCTTTGTTCCTGCTCCTTAGTAATGTTTCTGTTTTCTAATACTTCTGCACCCATTAACCCTTTGTGTTTTAGTGGCTTTACTGCCATGTTTGGGGTGAACTTGCTTACAAAAGAAATTATGGCTTTGAGCTACAAGGGACAGAAAGTTGTGGAGAACCATGACTGCTGATTTCCTGAAGGAGAACGTATCATATGAACAGACTGGTCAATCCGTACAACTTCTCTGAACATTTGGATCAAATTCCGTAAACCAAACAGAACAAATTCTAGCCAGTAGCCAGAAAGAGTGAACAGAACAATGAAAAATAAAGCAATGAGAGAAAACTCAAAATGATACACTTGCAAGGCCTTCTATCATCTTCGTTGATGCTGGCTATCATTTCTGAGAATTTTTTTTTTTTTTGTTGCGAAAGACAACAGATACCCCAAATGTTATTTTTTCTAACTACTGCTGCAACAAAATCTTGAGTGATATTGATACAAGACAGGAAAATGAATTCAGGAATTTTGGCTCCGGCTGTGTTTTCCTGAAAACTAATCTGACACAAGAAAGAAAGCTTCACCCCATTCTGACATTACCAGGATTATTTTATTTCAATACTTACACAATGCTGAGCACCAAGAGTGTTATAAACATCTAAATAAGTTTGTCTGAATTTGTGAGGTGAGGAATTATTTATACTATTTACACTCAGAGTATCATCCCCATCTTTGTTCCACTGTCCATGTCTAGGGATGTTTCATCTAACACTATTTTTTTTTATTCAGTTATATTCTGTTTGAATTTCAGGGATGAGGAGTTATTATTTACAATCATACTAATGTCCTCATCTTTGTTCTGATGTCCATATCTAGGGATATCTCCTTTCTTTGTTTTTTATTACCTTTTTTCTCTCTAATCATTTCATCCCGACCAAGACAATAAAGCCACTAAGATGCAAGGGGTTACTGAGTGTTAAAGCATATGAGAAAAAGAAAACATTAAGAGAGAACAATAAAAGAACAGGAATTAAGAAGACATAACAATTGACATTGCATTTAAATTTTTGAAGATCAAAGTTGACTGGAAAGTAAGAAGCTGGAACAAAGTTACACAAGTGAGAAATGAAACTGTTAGCATAGAACTTAAGGTTACATCTAGCTATTTCAATTGTAAAATAAGGAGACCTAGCAGCCAATCTAGCAGAATGCTTAAATTCATGATGTCTAGGTACAAAAGAGGACAGCTGATCAGAACAATTACCATGAAAATATTCATAGAAAAGACACAGGGAAGCTATGTTACAGCAATGGGTAAGTTATTTATATTCTGTTTGAATTTCTGGCATGAGGAGTTATTATTTTAATTATTCAGTCAAGCAAATGTCTTCATCTTTGTCCTGCTGACCATGTCTAGGGATATCTCATTTTGTACTTTTTTTTTTTTTATTACTGCTCAGTTGTTTTCTGTTTGAATTTCTGGCATGAGGAGCTATTATAATTTTCATTCTTTACAGTCAGTCTAATGTCCTCATCTTTCTTGCAACTTCTATGTCAATAGCATTTATATCTAGAAACATTCTCCCCAACATTGAGCACTCTTTCTCCACAAATACTGCAAATTTTAACAAACATAATTAGGTATGTAGGTACGTCAATAAAAATGTAGCCTAATGATGAAAGAAAATTTATTTTAAACAACAGATATTTTACAGCATAATCACCTTCCTTGTTAATGAAGTTAATTCAGGGATGAGATTATACAGTAAAGAATTACACATCAAAATTAAGCTAATAAGTACATGTCAGGCTACAGATTTATAGACCAACATTCAAACAAAATACATTATATATATATATATATATATATATATATATATATTTGTCATCCACAGACAGACTGTTTCGCTGTTTCACAGCTCATCAGTGTGGCTAGACGTCTGGTTGCCTCTATCTAGGATCGAAACCCGACTGAATTTGCGTCAGTCAGAAATTCTGTTTATATGTTATTTTCATAGATATAATTTATTTAAGTAAATTGTCTGTTTTTTAATTAAACAGTATTAATTACATTACAGGCCTGAAAAAAATAAAAATCATGTATAAACAGAAAATATATTAAATAATCATCGGACTTAGTCAATTTCATAATTCTATCTATATGTAAAAATACAGTAGCAGCCATAATATAAGGAACAGAAACAACAAAGAGATAAATATGTGTATTACTTAAAAAGTAATGCATGACTAGCAATGAATTTTTTACCGAATAAAGATTAGGGTGTAATGCATAAATATTATACAAAGTTACAAAAATTTATATCTTTGTTGTTTCCATTCCTTATATTATGGCCGCTACTGTATATCAATGAAAAATAATTATCCACGACCACCCTGTATTCTTCAATGCAAAAAAAATAAAAAATTGACCATTGCACCCACAGTAGAGGGTTACATTAAGAGGCAGTTTGTATGAATAGGAGGGTGACATAATGATTAACCCTAGACTTGAACAGGTTAAGACTGTAGTGATCAGGGAGATATCATCTTGAGATCAGTTCCACAGAGCAGTGGTTCGCAGGGAGAAGCTGTTCAAGTAGATCTGACTTCTCACCAATGGAATATGGAGGAAGGTGTGTGGTTTGTTCTAAGACAAGTGGCATGGCATGTCTTAGCCATGATGGTTAAACCTGGCAGAACCAAGGAATGCGGTTCATCTGAGCACTTTCGTGGAAGTAGCGATAAAGCAGTGAGCAGTTTGCCAAATCCTGCCTGTGCGAGAGATGTTGGAAAGTAATTTGTCACCCAAAAGAACTTGGATGCTTTTGAACTCTATCGAAACTGGAAAAGGAAGACTGGGCAGCTTCCAGCCAAATATGACAACAGTGCTTCATTTTCAGCCTGACTTACTGCACTTTGATTTATCAGATTCAATTTCAAACAAAACAATGAAAAACACTATTGATTTTTTTTCCTCCATTTTACTTTTTCACACTCCTGAAGATGACTCATGTAAGTTGAAAGCTTGAACACAGCTCTGATTTTGAATATTTTTTTGCACCTGCTGGAGGTGATTCACAGTTTGGAAAAAACAAAGGTAATGTTAATATTAACCATTTCCTTTGGTATTTGTTGACTGAACAGTCAGCACTGCTGTCTGTTGAAATTTATAAAATCTTTCTCTTCAAACAATGTTTCAGGAAAACAGGTCTCTCAAGTCCAGTAACTGTTATTGCTCTTTCCAGTATTGATGGGGGTTTCCTTCCTAACCTTTTGATTGATGTCGTGTGGAACGTTAACATCTTGATTATGGGCTCAAGTATGTTGTGCAGCTGCCCTGTGTTTTATGTTCTATCGGCAATATCTTCATACAACAAAAATAAATGCCTCCTCACTAATAGCCATACTGTAACTCATCGCCTATCTTGACTAAAACTGGTATAACGTGATAGTTGATAGAAAAAAAAACAGTTCAATCTGCACTTGTGAAAATCACTTTCCCATGAATAACTTACTACCCGGGAAGTAGATCAGGCACTGGTTCATGCAACTGTTTACATAGATAGATGCAGAAAGCAAACACTGCATGTTTCTAAACCCTATATTACAACAAAAAGAATGATTTGAACTGTTTTTTTCATTAACCTTATATCTGCCCGCCAGCCAAAAAAAACTCTAAATTTTAACATCCCTTTGAAAACGTGCTGATTCTTCTATAAACACCCATATTGATTCCTCTAGTTTACTTTTTCCCACCCCTGAAGATCACTCATGTAAGTTAAAGCTTGAACACAGCCCTGACTTTGAATATTTGTTTTTTGCACCTGCTGGAGGTGATTCGCAGTTTCCACAAGACAAAGGTAATGTTAATATTAACCATTTCCTTTGGCATTTGCTGACTGAAAGTCAGTACTGCTGTCTGTTGAAATTTATAAAATCTTTCTCTTAAAACAATGTTTTAGGAAATAGGTCTCTCAAGATCAGCAGCTGTTATCGCCCCGTCCAGTGTTGATGGGGTTTCCTTCCTAACCTTTTATTTGAAGTAGCATGTAATGTCAACATCTTGATTATGTCATTGTTTTCGCTTTGAGTTAAATGTGTTATCCATTTTAGTTGTTGCTCCTGTTGGTTGTCCTCAAGTGATGTGGTTTCTGTTATTTGGTACAGTTCTTTGTGCTTCTATAGTGCCAGTCCACAAGGTTTGAAGAAGTGGGGTCTTCACCAAGGCCCATTGGCTT
The DNA here is from genome assembly GCA_964036315.1 of Acanthosepion esculentum. Classification (NCBI taxonomy): domain Eukaryota; kingdom Metazoa; phylum Mollusca; class Cephalopoda; order Sepiida; family Sepiidae; genus Acanthosepion; species Acanthosepion esculentum. Next base: position 71,306,062 of record OZ038504.1, read on the forward strand.
CTCTCAATCAAAGCCATTTTTTACTTTTCTCAATGTAAAAATTCAGACAGAATAAAACTTTAAAAAATACTTTGAAGAATAATTGTTACCTAATTGTACTATATGAGTGGTTAATAATGTTGATACCGAGTGACAACAGTCTGTTTCATGCTTATCACAATATTAAACACTATATGGATAGAGAGAAAAAGGATCTACATTTGTGTGTATGTCAGCAGTGGCTTTATCTTGTATCCAAGAATTTCTTCTTTGCAGATAATTCAGCACCAACATGCAGGTTCTGGACTAGAAGCTTCCAGTCTCACCAAAATCTGCTCCCATCATCAATTCTCTATCACCGTTTGGATTTGCAAGAGTTGGTTAATGGTGAAAGAAAAGTGCCAATGGTGTGAATTTGTTTAAGGTGGAGCTCAACTTGTCAGGAAGTGACCCACACACTTGATTTCAAAACCTTCCTTTGCAGGACAGAGGGAATGAGACATGTAAAGAAAGAGAAAAATAATCTCAGATGGAGGGTGAGCAAAATGTACATGGATAGAGAAAAAGAATCTGTATGTAGGTGTGAAAGGTAATGAAGAGAGAGAAATATAATTCGGTAGGAGGAGTGAAATTTATATGGAAAGAGAGAAGATCTACATTATGCACATGTGTATTAAGGAGAGTGAAAAGAGAGAGAAATATACTTGGGAAAGAGGAGTGAAATTTTTATGGAAAGAGAGAAGATCTACATTATGCACATGTGTATTAAGGAGAGTGAAAAGAGAGAGAAATATACTTGGGTAAGAGGAGTGAAATTTATATGGAAAGAGAGAAGATCTACATTATGCACATGTGTATTAAGGAGAGTGAAAAGAGAGAGAAATATACTTGGGTAAGAGGAGTGAAATTTATATGGAAAGAGAGAAGATCTACATTATGCACATGTGTATTAAGGAGAGTGAAAAGAGAGAGAAATATACTTGGGTAAGAGGAGTGAAATTTATATGGAAAGAGAGAAGATCTACATTATGCACATGTGTATTAAGGAGAGTGAAAAGAGAGAGAAATATACTTGGGTAAGAGGAGTGAAATTTATATGGAAAGAGAGAAGATCTACATTATGCACATGTGTATTAAGGAGAGTGAAAAGAGAGAGAAATATACTTGGGTAAGAGGAGTGAAATTTATATGGAAAGAGAGAAGATCTACATTATGCACATGTGTATTAAGGAGAGTGAAAAGAGAGAGAAATATACTTGGGTAAGAGGAGTGAAATTTATATGGAAAGAGAGAATATCTACATTATGCACATGTGTATTAAGGAGAGTGAAAAGAGAGAGAAATATACTTGGGTAAGAGGAGTGAAATTTATATGGAAAGAGAGAAGATCTACATTATGCACATGTGTATTAAGGAGAGTGAAAAGAGAGAGAAATATACTTGGGTAAGAGGAGTGAAATTTATATGGAAAGAGAGAATATCTACATTATGCACATGTGTATTAAGGAGAGTGAAAAGAGAGAGAAATATACTGGGGATCAGTGAGTGTGTGTGTAAAAGACAGGCATCCATACTTTAAGAGAGATAAAAGAAATTTATATGTTAAATATACAGGAGAGAGGAGGCAGATTTATATATGTTTTTAGAAGAGAGAGAGAGACTCTCAATAAAGCTTGTATTACAGGAATAAAGTGTAAAATTTTGGTAAAATTACATCCAGAATTGAGAACATTACCAGTAGGAAGTGTGTAAATTACACAGATTTACTAATAAATTTTTTAATGCCACACTGTTGACTTTTTCAACCCATGAGCATCCCAAGATAGTTATAAGAAAAAGTGACAGTCTCTCTTAAAAACATTAAAATGCCTTCAACTGATCATTAGGTCACAAAACATGATTTAACCCCCCCACTACAAATAACTGCCTTTATCTAATTCCTCTTTTTCACACTCTCTTTTTGTCCCTCTACATTTCTCTCTATTTCACTCTCAGTCTGTGTTTAATAGGATTTTTGATTAGAAAAACATCATCTATTTTTATTATATTATAAAATAATTACAATTTCAAAAGTCCCTTAAAGTTCAAGGGCAAATTTGTCTACAACAGATTGTTAGGTCCTGTAACAAGATTTAACCCCTCACTACAAATAACAGCCTTCATCTAAAATGACCTCCCTCCAACACCTCTGTATATCACACTTTTTGTTTCTCTTGCACTATGTCTTTCTCTCTTTCTGTTTCTCTCTCAATAACTGTGACATATACCATACACAGGTACAAACATGTTAATATATAATTTCTTTTTAAATCATACTTTATTCTTAAGTTATTCATTAATTTTGTCAGTGTTTATTTTTTTTTTAAATAATCGAAGGACATCAGATTTAAAATTGGAAACCTGAAAATATTGGCATATATTTTTCTATCTTTTCTAATGCTAACAATTGTGTATGTTTTAATTCACAAAAATCTTAGCTTATTGGCACCATCATTGTTTTTAACAGCATGTACTACTCAATTTTATATTTATGCGTATTAAGTATATAGGTTATTTTCTTTTTAAATAACTCAATCCCCCAAAATAGCAATTTACAGAGTTATTTCCCACAGTCTGTAATGAATTCATGAAGACTGAAAGAAAATAAAAAAAAGATCTTAATTTCAAGAGAATATTGCAATACAGTTAAGAATATGTCCTCAACAGATCATTAGGTCACAAAACATGATGTAACCCCTCACTACAAATAACTGCCTTTATCTAAGATGTCTCTGTCCTATCCCTTTGTCACCCCTCTCTTTTTGTGTCAGTATGTCTTTTCTCTTTTTCTGTTTTACTCTTTATGTTCATCACTGTTTGCCTCTCCAATCTGTGCCGAACTGGGAGAGGGGGTTGCCTCTCTACATCCCTCTCCCTCCTTTTTACTATGTCCCTCTTTCTGTTTGCCTCTCCAATCCCTGAGTCACACTGTCTTTTTGACTTGTCTACATCACACTCTCTTTTTGCCATTTCCCTCTCTGTTTGCGTCTCCAATCCGTCTCTTTGTCTCTCTACAGCCCTCTCTCTCTCTTTTTACTATGTCCCTCTCTAAGTATATTAATATATAGAGGTTTTATTTGCACGATCATTGTCAATGCTTAACAGTATTTGATCACCCATCACCATCAAAACCTAAATTCCACTTACCTTAAAAAACATCCAGATCTATTTTTACAATTAATTGAACCATATGATTGCCCACATCCTGAAGGGATATAGCACAATGAAAGAAACAAAAGAACCTCCTACACAATACAAATTACAAGCGAGATAATTAAATGCCAAGGGTGGATGTCAATTTTAATCACACAAAAAACTGATCATTACCAAAAATATAAGATAAAAATACAATGGCATTTCACAAATTTTAGTCCTTTTAAGTAGTTGTTCATCTGAAATAGATTTGTATTAAAAAAAAAGAAGACAATCTAATTTAAAAACATGATTCTGCACATTTTTCGTAATTTATCTTCTTTGTAACCAATGTTTCATTTAATCACTATCGACAATTCAGTTATGGATAAATTTATAACATTTACCAATCAAACGACTTCAATCTTTGCTCGAAAGGTGTCCAAAACAATCCTGCGTTTGGTCTTCTATCCATAATACCAGCAAAATAGAGAGAGTGTAATTATTATATACTTTATTTCTAAATGTATCTTATGAGTCATCAATGATTGATTGATTTGTCTTCTACTTTTGCAGGTTATTTAAAGCCAGAAAATATTTTTAGATTGTAAGAATTTTTTTTTTTAAAAGATGATGATTTAGCAATACAAGTCTTACTTATTAACCTATAGCTGGGGGAAAGAAGGAGTGGATTCATACCTTTCCAAAGGGTACTTGTGCATAGCATAACGAACCAACGGGAATTGAAACTCGGCTCTCCAATTAACAGTTCCAAGCCATTATATATTACACCACCTGCACATCCAAGCTTAAAGCATCTGGTATTTCCAAGTGGTTATCCATCTTGGTACTAAACAAGCTTGATGTTACTTAACTCCAGCAATCATACAAGAACTGGTCCTATGGGTCAGTAATATCTAATATGACCACATGCATGAATGCACACACACACATTTTATATATATATATATATATATATATATATATATTACTTTTTTTTAATCATTTCACCTCAAGGAAGGGGAAAATGGCACTAGGGGTTACAGAGAGTGAAAGTGAGAGAAAAGGACAAAAGAAGATAGAAGATGGTGATTGATGTTGCATTTAAATTTTTGTAGATTGTAGTTATCAAGGAAGCTAATAAACAGAAGGGATTTCCACAGGTGGGAAGTGTGAGAAAAGAAACTGTTGGAGTTGAAGTGGCGGTTGCATTTAGCTATTTCAACAGTAAACAGGTGGGACCTAGATGCCAATCTAGTAGCACATTGTGTGTGTATGTGTGTGCCCACACGTAATGGCTGGCTGCTCATTTTCCAAGTACACTTGTCAGTGCTTAGATGGCTAGCTCATCCCTCATTGGGAAGTAAATCAAATCTGTTGAGATGATTAAACAGAGATCATGAAGACTGTTCTTAAATTATCTTAAACTGTCTCTGGACTCTTGGGTCTGGAATAATCAGACTATCACCTTATTTTTTTTAAGTTCCACCTCTGACTTACTTATTTTTGTTGGAAACTTCATCGAAAAAAATTTTCAATTCTAAAAAAAAATTATTTAGAATTGTGAAACTGATTTGACAGAGATTCTAAAACTTAATTCATTCAATTCAAAACTTTAATTCAAATCATAAATCAAAATAGGGGCACTTCGGCCTGGTGTAATGGTTTGCAAGCATTTCTTGCTTGATCGATTACAAATGAGTAGTGAGTTCAATCCTCACTGGGTGCCCCATGCTTTTGGCCTTGTGCCACATCTAAGCTAGGCTTAGAAAAACACACTATAACTAATCAAAATAATATTTGAGTGGTGTAAAGTTCCATCTTTCCACATTATTTTAGAAATAATTTAAAAGATACAAGAAAAGAAAAACAAATGAAGGACATTAGAATCAAATGTGTAAAGTTTGTTTACTGGTAAAAAGTTTTATGTAAAATGAAAATTATTTTAACTCTAAGCAACAAAAAAGAAAGAAAAATCATACGCAAGTGAGATCAAAGTGTAGAATATAAACAACACGAAATGTTGCACAGCACTTATAAGTCATGACTAGTTTTTCACCAAGGTAAGCTTGTATTATATATATATATATATAATATAAAAGGCTCAAACACTAATATTCCATGGTTATAATTTATTACATTGGAATCGTATTCTTATTGTCCTGGACATTGAGTTCTACCTGGATTCTATCTTCTTGGGAATTTATATATATATATATATATATATATAATATTATAAATTAATAGATTTAAAATATGGTTTTACCGCTACACAGTGATGACCATGTTTCAGAAATGGAAGCTAAAGCCCCTGAATTTAATTTTGTTATTAAACCAAAGACATTAGTTCCATTTCCTCATCAAGCGAATTTTGGAGTAACTTACTTTTTAAAAAATTTACGGTTGTTAACGGCACAGGAAATATTCATAGTTTGAGGGTTTCCAAGGTTACCGATAAATCCATTCATCTAGACAAGGGGTGGTAGAGGGTTCAATTTTTAATTTTCGTTGTCTCAGTTAATAGTTACATTTGAAAGCGGGGTTATGTTTAGGGATGGGTAGGGATGTATCTTTTAACAAATTCTGACATCCGCTAAATTCATGTCATCTGGGTTTATTTCTAACGGCAAAAATTCTTATGGTATTATTTCTATTTGTATATTTAAAGATTTTGAGGGACTGTTTAGGTTAGAATATGTTTTATCCACCTTTCTAAAAAGTTATTTTTAATATTTGATATACTATACTTCTAGTTAAAAACCAAGTAAATGTATTAGGATTACTTACAGTATTTAAAATTATTTATTCTTATCGAGTATAAGTAAATATTATTTTATTTTATTTTATTTTATGTAAACTTTATGACAATGACGGCAAAGGTGGTTAAATTATTTCACTAATTCAATAAACTTAGTATTATAAATGTATATATGTATGTATAAAGGACAATTAATGTTCAATATTATATTCTAACTTATTAATTTCACATGACTTTCGGTGTTCACTTGGATTCTTTCCAGTGTTTGAATTGCTTTGAGAGAGGTGTTATGGTTAGAGTACGTTTTATTTAATTACAATTTTAAAAGATATTTAGGTTAGAATCTGTTTTATTTAATTTCAATTTTAAAACATTTTTAAAATTCTACTTTCAAATTTAACTTTTTAATTTTAATCGGCTATATTTCTTTATAAACCAAGTAAATGTAATATGAATATCTACATTATTTAAAATTATTTATACCCATCAAATATGAGTATGTATAATAATCAGGTAATTTTTTTTTTTTTTTTTTTTTTTTTTTTTTATAGATTATTTAAAGATTATTTAAAGAAAACTTTTGGCAATGACGACAAAAAATAGCTATTTCATTTCTCTGATTCAGTAAATTTTTATTTTTTATAAACTTAGTAATATATAGTTTCTCATGTATGCATAAAGGACATGGGTCATTTAATGACCTACATATTCTAGCTCTTCTTATTAACTTCCATTTCACTGTAGGTGTTTTATTGGATTCTTTTAGGTGCCAAAAGTACTTCGAAAGAGATGTCTGACTTTTATACTTATTTATCCTAAACGAGGATTGATGTTGGTAGAACCTCTTTTTGAACTCATGGCTAGTGCAACCTATATAAATTTTTATGGTTTCAGGATTTTCAACAGAAGATATATTACATTGGTATACTACTGATTCTATGCAACATTTATTTTGTAAAGGACAGTTTTGAGGGTTTCTACAATTACATAATTTTTGTTCACCCTCATTAGTTGTTGTTTGTATTTTTCCCTTGTCTACAATTTTTTGGTTCTGGTATAAGTGTTTATTTAAGATATTAGTATTATGTTTCTTAATTATCTTTTCTAGGTTATCAGTACAGCTATAACTTAATTTTAGTGTATTTCTATTGAAAATGGTACTAAGTTTACTTCCACCGGGAAAATGCTTGAGTATTAATTCAAGGAATTTTTGTCCCAATTTGTTTTTTACCATTTGGTTGTATGGGGGTGTATACCAAATTATTTTCCTGCTTCTGTTTTTCCTATGTTTACCGTTTTCATTTTTAATATAAGTTAGTTTTAGGTTTTTGTAGCCACTATCTTTTAGAGCTTTATTATAGAAATTAATATGTTCGTCGAAAATCTTGTCATTTGCTGAATTTGTACTAATTCTTTTTCGGATAGATAAAGGTATATGTTTAATTATAGATGAGGGGTGATTTGATTTAGGGTGTATATATACAGGATTCGTATTGAGTTTTTTATAAGGTGTGTATGTATTGTTCTTTAAATCTAATGTTATATCAAGGAAGTTAACTTTTTTAATTTTAGTGCTAACGGTAATTTTTAAACCCATGCTTTTAAATTCTTTATATAATGTCTTTCTAATTTTGTCTATTCTGAAGTTAGTAGAATTCCTAATAACCATGAGACCATCGTCCCTGTATAGACCAATGTCAGTTGAATCAATATCACGATGCGCTGTTAGGTTGTATAAAATAAAAAGACCAATAAGATAATGGGATCACTAGACTCAGCTGAGTCTTCTGATCTTATTGGTCTTTTTATTTTATACAACCTAACAGCGCATCGTGATATTGATTCAACTGACATTGGTCTATACAGGGACGATGGTCTCATGGTTATTAGGAATTCTACTAACTTCAGAATAGACAAAATTAGAAAGGCATTATATAAAGAATTTAAAAGCATGGGTTTAAAAATTACCGTTAGCACTAAAATTAAAAAAGTTAACTTCCTTGATATAACATTAGATTTAAAGAACAATACATACACACCTTATAAAAAACTCAATACGAATCCTGTATATATACACCCTAAATCAAATCACCCCTCATCTATAATTAAACATATACCTTTATCTATCCGAAAAAGAATTAGTACAAATTCAGCAAATGACAAGATTTTCGACGAACATATTAATTTCTATAATAAAGCTCTAAAAGATAGTGGCTACAAAAACCTAAAACTAACTTATATTAAAAATGAAAACGGTAAACATAGGAAAAACAGAAGCAGGAAAATAATTTGGTATACACCCCCATACAACCAAATGGTAAAAAACAAATTGGGACAAAAATTCCTTGAATTAATACTCAAGCATTTTCCCGGTGGAAGTAAACTTAGTACCATTTTCAATAGAAATACACTAAAATTAAGTTATAGCTGTACTGATAACCTAGAAAAGATAATTAAGAAACATAATACTAATATCTTAAATAAACACTTATACCAGAACCAAAAAATTGTAGACAAGGGAAAAATACAAACAACAACTAATGAGGGTGAACAAAAATTATGTAATTGTAGAAACCCTCAAAACTGTCCTTTACAAAATAAATGTTGCATAGAATCAGTAGTATACCAATGTAATATATCTTCTGTTGAAAATCCTGAAACCATAAAAATTTATATAGGTTGCACTAGCCATGAGTTCAAAAAGAGGTTCTACCAACATCAATCCTCGTTTAGGATAAATAAGTATAAAAGTCAGACATCTCTTTCGAAGTACTTTTGGCACCTAAAAGAATCCAATAAAACACCTACAGTGAAATGGAAGTTAATAAGAAGAGCTAGAATATGTAGGTCATTAAATGACCCATGTCCTTTATGCATACATGAGAAACTATATATTACTAAGTTTATAAAAAATAAAAATTTACTGAATCAGAGAAATGAAATAGCTATTTTTTGTCGTCATTGCCAAAAGTTTTCTTTAAATAATCTTTAAATAATCTATAAAAAAAAAAAAAAAAAAAAAAAAAAAAATTACCTGATTATTATACATACTCATATTTGATGGGTATAAATAATTTTAAATAATGTAGATAATCATATTACATTTACTTGGTTTATAAAGAAATATAGCCGATTAAAATTAAAAAGTTAAATTTGAAAGTAGAATTTTAAAAATGTTTTAAAATTGAAATTAAATAAAACAGATTCTAACCTAAATATCTTTTAAAATTGTAATTAAATAAAACGTACTCTAACCATAACACCTCTCTCAAAGCAATTCAAACACTGGAAAGAATCCAAGTGAACACCGAAAGTCATGTGAAATTAATAAGTTAGAATATAATATTGAACATTAATTGTCCTTTATACATACATATATACATTTATAATACTAAGTTTATTGAATTAGTGAAATAATTTAACCACCTTTGCCGTCATTGTCATAAAGTTTACATAAAATAAAATAAAATAAAATAATATTTACTTATACTCGATAAGAATAAATAATTTTAAATACTGTAAGTAATCCTAATACATTTACTTGGTTTTTAACTAGAAGTATAGTATATCAAATATTAAAAATAACTTTTTAGAAAGGTGGATAAAACATATTCTAACCTAAACAGTCCCTCAAAATCTTTAAATATACAAATAGAAATAATACCATAAGAATTTTTGCCGTTAGAAATAAACCCAGATGACATGAATTTAGCGGATGTCAGAATTTGTTAAAAGATACATCCCTACCCATCCCTAAACATAACCCCGCTTTCAAATGTAACTATTAACTGAGACAACGAAAATTAAAAATTGAACCCTCTACCACCCCTTGTCTAGATGAATGGATTTATCGGTAACCTTGGAAACCCTCAAACTATGAATATTTCCTGTGCCGTTAACAACCGTAAATTTTTTAAAAAGTAAGTTACTCCAAAATTCGCTTGATGAGGAAATGGAACTAATGTCTTTGGTTTAATAACAAAATTAAATTCAGGGGCTTTAGCTTCCATTTCTGAAACATGGTCATCACTGTGTAGCGGTAAAACCATATTTTAAATCTATTAATTTATAATATTAATGCTCTGTAAATTTAAATTTACATAGAGCACTATTGTGTAAAAATAAAAATATCTATAAGAACACCGGATTTTATATCTTACTGTTCTTTCCTTTTTATTTATATATACATATATATATATATATATATATATATATATATATATTGACCACTAATATTATATATATATATATATATGCTCCCTTTCGTGGGTTGAGCACTATAGGAAAATGGAATTTGATGGCTACTGCTGATTAATGCTAAGCTCTTCACTATGAATTGAGCCCTCTGGTAGCCAGTGATACTTATGTGTTCAAAAAGTCCTTTCTTCCTAATATGCTCTGATGGCCTAGAGGTGAGAGTCTCCGACTGATATCAGAATTGATCATGTTTCGATCCTGGCTTGAAGTAATCTAGCCATACTGATGAGCTGTGATACAGTAAAACAGTCTGTCTGTGGATGACTATATATATATATATATATATATATATATATATATATAGTCATCCACAGACAGTCTGTGGATGACTATATATATATATATAGTCATCCACAGACAGACTGTTTTGCTTATATTGAGCACTTTATCCCATATATATGTGTGTGTGTGTGTGTGTGTGTGTGTGTGTGAAGAAATATAGTCTTGAGGTGTGCCATATTTATGGGATAAAGTGCTCAATATCAGAGATACAGCGTGTGTAAATATAAAAGTGAACATTGAAGTCAACACTTAGAGGCAACAGTTTGTTTCATGCTAGACGCAATCGTCAGGCCATATATAAAGGTGGCCTGACAACTGCGTCTAACATGAAACAGACTGTCGCCTCTAAGTGTTGACTTCAATGTTTACTTTTATGTGTGTGTGTGTGTTTGTGTGTGTGTGTGTCGTCTGCTCTCATTGAGTCTATATACCTTGTTCGTCAAACTCAGTTCTCTCTCACAAAAAGACCTTGTGCCAAAAGTTAGCTATGAAGGTGTATTCATGGCCGGTGAAAGCCGTTAAGATTGTTGAATAATTCAGTTGCATCTGAAGTCAGGGTTAAAAGTGAATTTCCTAACTCAATGTCAAAGTCAAGCGCTGGTATATAAATTTGTTTTTTCTAAAAGCAATAATTTTATATTAATACAACTAGATAGTATAAATCGATACAATTCCAGTATGTGCGGATTATAAGATTATAATTTATACCTATAAATTGTCGATGCTAAATAAATGAACAGAGTTTCTCTTTGATTTACTAACTCAGCACTAAATAATTTGCAGTGGGTTTACATTTTATTCAATATCTGTCTATATTTCTGAGATGAGGTATTGTAATTATTTACATTGTTCAAACTGTTGTCCTCATCTTTATTGCCACATTCACAACATTTTGGCTTTTGTACGCTCCAGCCTTCTTCAGGTAATTGGAATTTCATCCACTGGGATAGATTGTTCTAGTTCCACATGTCATGCCTCTTCCAAATGTCTCAGTTATCTCTAATCTTTAACTCAACTCTCCAAGTTTTTGTTCACCACTGCAGTAGCCAGGTATTGAACTCACAACTCACTGGAGACAACCAATGCTTTTATCCACTGGGCTATGTGTCCTTGAAGACAGTGTATGAATTTTGGTGACTTATATAATTAATGTCTCAGTAATCATTTTTTACCAGAGCTCATATTGCAATTTCATTGTTATTATTGCTTTTCTCTAGCATTCCATATTACTGATCCCCATATTGTATTAATTTCTATGCTTGGCCAGCTTAGATTTTTTTGGCCTAGCATATGTGCTGATTCCTTAAGTTTTCATATTTTCCAGTGATGTTCTCTATTATTTCCACCACATCTCACGAGCGAGTGGTGATCTCCCTTTTCCATCCATATGTGGTCAGCTATGCCTTCCATTCAAATAAACTAAATTCTAGACTAATTCTACCCACTCCTTAGTTTGTTTCCACACGCACCCGTTTGTTAGATTCTGAAAAAATCCCTACTAACTTATTTCAAAACCCACGTTTATTCAAGATTCAAGGGTACAAGAGTTCTGTTTTTAGCTCAAGTTGGTTGCAATACCAGACTTATGTCTTAAAATATAGTAAGAAAAAATTATTTTGAATGCAAATAAAGTCGATTGGTGTTGCCAATAAGTAGTCATAGAAAATATTTTCTGGTAAATACTTTATTTCCATTGTTTCAAATAATTTGAAATTCAAAGTAATCTATTTTAATATTGATTTGTCTCATTGTTTTGTGTATTTTACCAAAAAAAAAAAAAAATTCAAGTTCTTCAGTGGAACAAAACTGAAAAAGACAAAAAAAAAAAAAAGAACTCACAGATCAAAGAAAAACAGGTACTACACACTGATGTTAACATTGATTTTACAGTGTTGAGGATATGAGATATCACTGCGTCACCTTCCTTGCTGTTAATTTATCCTGTATTCTGGAAGTAATGAAACCTTGAGAATTTTTCAGAAGATTTCAGAGCTGCCCGCATCAATATCTCCTACCCATAACTTGCAGGCTTTAAAAGGGGGGAGGGGTCCGTTGAAGGAGAAAGAGAGAGAAAGGAGATTGATGAAGGCGGATTGGCAATATGCCCTACCAAAGCTAAAAGTAAAAGATGTATGGCACACAAATAATACAAGGCCCACTTACGTCAGAGATTTGACGTCAGCCATAAGAAGGGTGAAGAGAAACTCATTCAAGGCAAGGCGGGGGGAAGCTGGGTGTTATGTGCCATGAAGGAGAAATCTGAAAGGTTCACACAAAATGAAACTAACATTTTGCAGACATTTTGAGAATGGATTGGTGCTATGCAAAAGATTTGTGCATTCAGTTTGGGTGGAGGAAAAAGAAAATGAGTCATCAAAAGATGAATTACATAGAAATATATATGTTCACATTTGCTATGCTAAGTTTTGCTGGGATGAGGAATAAATTTACATTTTATATAGAACTGCGCACACAAGTATTCTTCATATATATATTAGTGGGCACACACACACGTGCGTGCGTGTGTGTTGGTGTAACTACAGCAAGAGTATTATTTGCAGGAGATGGGTATAAACAATCATATATATATATATATATATTTTTAAAATACGTGTGTTAGCATGTACGAGATACCCTGTCTTCATCAGCCGCCGACCAGGTGGCTGATGAAGACAGGGTATCGCACGTGCTAACACACATTGTATGTTAAAAAAAAAAAAATATATATATATATATATCCAGTCACTGGCTACTTGATGATTGTGTGCAAACACATGAAACTAATAGTAGTGGCCAGTCATATATATATATATATATATATATATATATATAGTGCTGTTCGATAAAAGTGACTCACCTGATTTTTTTACTAAATGTTCTCATTCTACAATGAAACGAAATTTGAGCTAAAACCAAAGGATACGCGATCTAAAATCCGAAGAAGAATCTTTGAAAGCTCTTTGAATTTAGCAGTAAGTACTGTCAAGCATCTGTTCAGTATAATGTTCTGGGGATGCTTTTCTTTTCATGGAACTGGTTTCTTAAAACCTATTGAAAAGACCCTCAGGAGCGAGAAGTACAAGAGAATTTTAGAGTCTTGTCTGCTCCCTTCTGCTGAAAGGGTGCAAATCGACACCACCAAGCTCATTTTTATGCAGGATAATGCTCCCTGTCACAAATCAAAATTGATGAAGGAATACTTTGATGAGAAGCAGGTGAGTGTTATGACATGGCTGCCCCAATCTCCTGACCTCAACCCCATAGAAAACTTATGGCGCATTATAAAGTACAGGCTCTCGAGAAAGCAGTTGAGCAACAAAGAGGATTTGATTGTGAATTTCATATCCGAATGGAATTCAATGCTTGGAGATGAGATTCGCCAGAACCTAATCAAGTCAATGCCAAAAAGGGTTGAAAAGGTTATTCAAAATAAAGGAGGACCCATAGATTATTAAATATTTCAAACTATATTACCTATTATAAATAAATTATACCTCTATTATTCTTTATTTAAAGCTGTTCGGTTATGTTTCTATTGATTACTAGTTGCAGGAAATAAGTGAGTCACTTTTTTTTGCACAAAGTTTTGCCCTAAATCTCATTTATATCCAAAATTATAATTATCAATAGAATACCTTAGGGTGAGTAAACTTTTTTACTAGGTGGTCGGGAAGGGGTCTTTATATTAGTAAGATTAAAAAATAGTTTGACCCCAAAAACAACAGGTGAAAAAAATTTTAAGTAAAAAAAAATCAGGGGAGTCACTTTTATCGAACAGCACTGTGTGTGTGTGTGTGTGTGTGTGTGTGTGTGTGTGTGTGTATATATATATATATATATATATATATGAAGAAATATACTCTTAAGGTGTGCTATATTTATGGGATAAAGTGCTCAATATAAGAGATACAGCGTGTGTAAATATAAAAGTGAACATTGAAGTCAACACTTAGAGGTGACAGACTGTTTCATGCTAGATGCAATCGTCAGGCCATATATATACATACATACATACATACATACACACATTTATATGTGTGTGTGTGTGTGTTTTTTAAATATTTTAGGAGCTGGGCATAATTTTTTTTTTTTTTTTTACCTATATACACACACACACAGAAGATTTTATTATACAAGTCAATTATTCCACAATAAAATTAGAATTAATTAAATGGTAATAAAATTTACTGTCAGTCACTGAATTTAACAGCTATACAGTACACTCAATACCAACTGAGTAAATACATCAGTAAGGTACTCTCTGAATGGATGTTAAGTTGCATCAACGTCGCACAACCAATTCTACATATATTCCAAATGTCTGGATACTTTCCAAACAGACCTTATATAACTCATCTTCCTAGATATTTAGCTCCAGCGGTAGGACATACACTCCACCCTTTCAACCCTCCTATATAAAGAAAAATAATCTTACAAAGAATAAAAACTATATTATATCATATTGATTCAAAAGTTCCCATAATTGTTAACTGCAGATATATTTTAGTCTGTACACCCATTAAATTTGATTTTAAAAGCTCTGGTATTTAACATGGCATTGAGCACTCTTTTCTTGTATGCAATCTGAAGCAGATTCTTTTCAGACTTACTTATTCTTATTTCTATTAATATAATGCTCTGTCACAGCTGACTTTAAGGGCCAGGTTCAGTAAGATCCTTTACCATGCCCCTACTGTCCCCTCCCACGACATTCAGCATTTTTTTTTTGTTGCACAGGTGAATCATTTCTGGTGGGATTTTTTTTAATTTTTGGGGTTTTTTTTTTTAATTAATTGTGATATTTATGGTCATTTTGATGTCAACCGGATAAATTACCCTCCCACTTGTGAATTTGGTCGGTTATTGAAGCATATGTACATACTGTCTACATTCTTACCATCATGGACTTGCCTGGGAGTATAAGGGTTCCTATTTTCACACACTACAGTCACCAATCACCTGATGATTGCATGAAAGAGTATGAAACTGACAGTTGTAGTCGGTCACTTTAAATTTGATATATATATATATATATATATATATATATATATATATATATATATATATATATGTGGATGACAATAATAAAAACGCCAATTCAGTCGGGTTTCAATCCTAGCTAGAGGCAACCGGACGTCTAGCCACACTGAAGAGCTGTGATACAGCGAAACAGTCTGTCTGTGGATGATATATATATATATATATATATATATATATATATATATATTTAAAGACATTTATGATATGTTTAACGTTCTTTTTATAGATACAAGTATTTAAGCAAATGCTCTGTTTTTATAATAAACAGTATTAAATAACATTTACCAGCCTGAATGTCCGAGAAATTTTCATAGAAAGGTTAAGGCACGTCACGCAAAATGACGGCTCCGTATAGGATACAGGTTTGATTCCTGTCGGAGAACAAAAATTTTCTATGAAAATTTCTCGGACATTCCGGCCGGTAAATGTTATTTAATACTGTTTATTATAAAACAGAGCATTTGCTTAAATACTTGTATCTATAAAAAGAACGTTAAACATATCATAAATGTCTTTAAATAAATTGTCGGACTATGTCCAATTCAAAAATATATGACGTCATTTGTTTACATTTGATACGCTAGAGCAGATATGAATAGAAGAGATTCATGGAAGATTTAAGTTTAAAGATAGTAAAATCGACCTTGCTAACCAGACGCTCGTCTGTGACCGAATGGTTAAGGCACATCACGCGAAATGATGGTTCCGTATAGGATACAGGTTTGATTCCTGTCGGAGAGTGAAAATTTTCTATGAAAATTTCTCAGACATTCAGGCTGGTAAATGTTATTTAATGCTGTTTATTATAAAACAGAGCATTTGCTTAAATACTTGTATGTATAAAAAGAACGTTAAACATATCATAAATGTCTTTAAATAAATTGTCGGACAATGTTCAATTCAAAATATATATATATATATATATATATATATTTTACATTTTTCCTATCTTATTTTCATTTTTTGAAGCTCTACTCAAATAAGTGGTTGAGTCTAACAATGCAAAATGTATATTTTTTCTTTATTTTCATTGGCCTAAAGATTTTGGCCAGCAATGTGTGAAAATCAAGGGGAATCAATCAGTTTTTGAAAGCATTTTCCTTGCTGCATGTGTAACATTTACAAAAAAAAAAAAAAAGAGAAAATTAAATATAATAATCCATATTTCATTATATCTGATAGTCAACTACAGAGGTGATAGTACCTGTTAGGATCCTAGCTATAGGCAAATAGTTAATCCCAAAATGGGTTCAAAATACTACGAAAGTATAAAAATGTATTTTTTATATAAAAAAAAAAAAAAATATTACCAGCAATACATTTTGGAAAAAAGAAAAAAAAGGTACCCGCATACATCAATAAAACCTGATCTACAAACTGATTTCTTACAAAGAATACATATTCTATTTATAGGAATCTATTCTAAAAATAACCCATTAACATGTTGATATGCCGTAAAGCAAAACCAATCATCTACAAACATATTCTATAATTTACATGGATTCATTGTTTTGCAAATGAAATACTTAAAAGAAATAATGGTCCACAGTTATTATTAAGAATACAAAATACAACCCAATATTTTCAAAATCATAGAAGCATGTAGAGATGAAAAACAAATTCAGTTAATTAATTACTTGATTATTAGCCCCTTTTGCTGCTAAGCAAGAAGTTATATCCAAAAATCTTTGAACCTAATGTTAAACAAATAATACGTTTATAAATATTATAGATTGTTCAGCAAAAGCTAAATAAAACTATTCATTGTTACAAAATGTATTTTGTATAATTTTGAGAAAATCATTATCATTCCAAGAATTATTCAAATTACTGAACTTATTCTTTATGTTGCTTTCATTGTTACTACAAAATTAAAGAAAGTGGTACTCATTAAACTGACAGACTTGTGCATAAATCAGTCTAGAGTGACCTTTAATGCAGTGTAGATGCATTTGCTCATCAGGAAAAGAACTGAGAGTATTCTCATATCTAAAAATTATGGAATTCCCTTGTATTACACTGACTGCTCAGAATGGAGTTGCTCATGCAACATGCATTGCTGGAAATGAGCTGAGTTTGTGGTTATGTTTGTCAATATTTCTTTCTTGCTTGTCGCTTTTTCAGAAAACTAAGAACAAAAAGGTGTCCTATCTCTTTCCATATGGATTGTATCAAAGTTTAACTGATAAATTAGCCATCATTTGAAGGAGCAGAGCTACAAAATTTTGAATTGACTTTCTATTCATCAGTAGCCCTAGTTTGCTTGACTTATTTTAAAAGTAGTCCAAAAAGTTAGAGAGCTGAGTTTTCAAATATAAACCCTCCAAACACCAATTTGACAGCTTTGGGTTTAAAAAAAAAAAAGGCTATAGAATAGATCAGTAGTTATTTTGATAATAGTTTTATCCCTGGTAATCAAGTTTTTTTTTTGTTTTTCTTTTACAATAACGTTTACACTGTACAAGGCTCAAGAGCGACTCAAGGTAGATGAATTTTATTTGGTTTATTGTTTTATGGCATATCAACCTTAATGGGTTATTTAATGCCAACAAGATTTTCAGAATATATTCATATGAATAGAATATGTATTCTTTGTAAAGAAATCAGTTTGTAGACACGGTTTCATTGACATATTTTTGTAAAGAGGGTTTTTATTGACAGTCAAATGTATTGCTGATAATATTTTTTTTTCTTCAAGAATGTATTGCTAGCACTTTTACTATAAAAATCTTTTTTTATACTTTCATAGTGTTTTAACCCCATTTTGGAGGTTAACTATTTGCCCATAGCTGGAATCATAACAGGTGCTATGATTACAGGTCAGGGTGAACCTGAGAACAGCAGCAAATAAGAAGTAGTTCCAGGCTCCTCAAAGCCTCCTGATCAGAGGCCTTGCTGCCGGATGTAGTTCATCATCATACCTGAAACCCATTCAAGGTAGAGGGTTACAGTGCAAGAGATACAGTTTATGCGGATATGTAGGGAAGATAATGGTTAACCCTAGACTTGAATAGGTTATGATTATAATGATTGGGGTAGTCGATTCTACATAGTAGCAGTTTGTGGAGAAGTTGTTTGAGTGGAACTTACATCTCACCAATGGAATATGAAGGGAATAAGAGTGGTTCCTTACAATGTGTGCAGCATAACGGGTCTTAGCTGTGAAAGTTAAAACTGGTGGAACTAAGGAATGTACTTCATTTGAACACTTTCCATAGGAGTAGATAGGTTTGCCTATCACCCAGTTCACACTCCTCCATGGTCTTTTGAACAGGAGTAGAAGTTTTATTCATTGTTTCCTGTTTAGGATTGGGCTTCCAGTTCCTTCTAAATGTTTCTCACTGTCTTTCACTGCCAGTATCTCCTTGCATCTTAGTGGCATTATTGCTTTGCCTGGGGTGAATTGATTAAAAAAAAGCAAGAAATAGTGATAGAGTAGTGAGAGGCTTGCAACATTTCATCTTTGGGAATATTTATATTTATTCAGAAAATGACAGAAAAATTGCTGCAATATCCATTGTCAGTTTTAAAATCAAGAGGACATGCTGATCTGGTTTATATCCAAGTGTGCAAGTATCCACCCAAAAGGTGGCCATTTTAGGAAGAGGGTCTTAAGCCACTGAAGGAGATGCAATCAGCATGCTCTATGCAAGAAATAAATTCTATCCAGAATAAGTTAATAATATACCTGAAATCATAAATAAATCAGAAAATTCTGACTGGTTTTCTTTTGCATTTCACTTTATTAACTCAAAACATGAAGCAGTACATGAAAATATTTACTTAGTTCAGTCAGACAAAAGCTGAAGCATTCAGTGAGAACTGAACTCCAAATCACTGACCTACAAAAGAAGCTCGCTAACCACTGCCACATGCAGATATTTACTAAGCACAAGATCAAAATAGCTGGGCAGCCAGTGAGAATCATTTGGAATAGTGAGCAGGAATGGTTTGCTAACAAATGTTCCACAGCAAGTGCTCTATGTAGATATACTGAGTTTTGCTTAACTGGGCTTAAAAGTCATAATAGTGGGGCAAACAAATGAGATCAAAGTGACAAGCAGCAGTTTGTGACACTTTCATAACTTAAAACGGTTTTCTCAGGCACCTGGTGTGACTTCAGTAAAAACTAAACTTAAAAATCTTGGGTAATCAAATAAATTTTTGTCATTAGTTGGCATTGTGAGTGTTTCGTTTCCATTAACATCATTCAGAAAGATTTCAGTTTTGATTGAACAGAGGAATACTTTTTTAAACGGATGAAATCGGCTGCTTTATTCTAACATTAATGATGAAAAAAGCGACAAAATCAGCAAGTAACACTGAAATTATTTAAAGAAACGTAAAAAAATTGACTTGTAAACAAAGATTTGTGAATTTTATGGAGGTGGTTTTGTAAATGATCAAACATGCTAAAAGTGGTTTGTAAAAGTATTTGCATTTAAATAATAATCAACAGTTGCTTAGATCAGTTGGTGAGTTGAAAATGAAGAGATTACCTGAAAATAAGTGACATTAACAATGATGAAGATAGCCAACATACTCAAAATATCCAAAAAAAAGTACTGAAAATCATTTGAACCAATTAGGTTATGTTAGTCACTTTGAGGTGTGGCTTCCACATAAGCAAAAATTATACTTGACCATATTTGTGTGTGCAAATTGCTACTTAAACAATGAAAATGTTTTTAAACCAAATTATGGTAGGCAAAGAAAAGTGTATATGTTATGATGTGGATATACAAGAGATTACAGAGAACATAAAATGAACCATCAATAATGACTAAAAGTCATTTTCATACAAAAAAGAAATTGATGCTGTATGTATATAGTCAGTTTGGAAGGGATGAATCACCTATGAGTTCATTTCAGAGATCACTTGATTGGTTTGGTTTGTTTTATGACATATCAACCTCAATGAGTTATTTAATGCTGACAAGATTTTTATTGTTGGTAATATTTTTTTTTAAATGTATTGCTGGTAATTTTTTTTTTTTTTAAATGTATTGCTGGTAATATTTTTTTTTTTTTAAATGTATTGCTGGTAATATTTTTTTTTTTTAAATGTATTGCTGGTAATATTTTTTTTTTTTAAATGTATTGCTGGTAATATTTTTTTTTTTTTAAATGTATTGCTGGTAATATTTTTTTTTAAATGTATTGCTGGTAATATTTTTTTTTTTAAATGTATTGCTGGTAATATTTTTTCCCAAAAATGTATAGCTGGTAATAATTTTTTCTTCAAAAATTCATTGCTGGTAATATTTTTACAAAAATGTATTGCTGGTATTAAAACCTATTTTAACACTTTCATAGTGTTTTGACCCAAGTTTCGGGGTTAACTATTTGCCCGTAGCTTGGACCCTAACAGGTGCTACCATCCCAGGTCAGGGTGGACCTGGGAACACCAGCAATTAAGAGGTGGTTCCATGCCCCTGAAAACCTCCTGATCAGAGGCCTTGCTGTTGAATGTTATCATCTTACCCAGGATGCTGATGTAGTTTTTATCATCTTACCCAGGATGGGAGAAAACTTGAGTTGAAAATTAAAGCAGATCTTTGCACAGAAAACATTGTTGTTGAATTTTACGACATATCAAACATTATTGGTTATTTAATGTCAAAATCATTTTTTAATATACTGGTCACCCTTTACATACTGGAGTCTATAGGCAAACACTACTCATGTTTATATATATGTCTACAGGCAATCATTAGTTGTCTATACCAAAATCTTCAAGCATCCCTCTGGTAAGTAGTTTATTTACATGGTAGTACCTGTCTTCAGAGAGTGATGTTAATGTATGCTAGGCCCCACCAACAAAGCAACTGCATGAAAAGGTAAAAAGTTCTGATAGAATGGCATCATGAAGTTAGTTGAAATACAGCAGAGGGTATGGTGGATATGGACATCTTGTGGCTTATGAAATCTGTACACAAAATATAAGGACTTTCTTTCCAATATCTGCACAAGCTTAAGGTCCTAGAAAAGAAAATTTTTTTTTTTTTTTTAAATATGTGACTTACCCAATCCTTAACACATTGTTCTGGTGTATTCTGGTAGCCAGCAAACATTGCAGGATTGGCCAGCATACCTCGGGCAGCCATAATACCTGTACAAAAAAAAAACAATGCATAATTAAACATGGAACTAGCCCCATAAAAATTTAGCTCAAATAATTTCAAAAAATTTAGCTGAACAATAGCAACTGTATAAAGGAGGTAAATACAACAGTAAGATGGTTAATTTCAGACTTATCTTAAATCCCTCTTATGCCAGTTCTTATGAAAACAATTTTTTTAAGGGGCCTCTATACAGACATTTATTGCTTATAAGCTCAGGAAAACAAATAACTCATGATGTATGAAGTCTGTTCACAATACAGCCATTTAATATTAAAAAAAATATATATAGCCTAACTGGGGCAATGCCACCTTAGTGTGACAGAGAAGAGAGTCGGGGAAACACACACATACACACACACACACACACACGTATATTTTTTTTAATTGAAATTAGAGTGGATCTGAGTAGCGAAATTAGATCAGAGCATTTTTGTTTACTGATGGGAAATCTGATCTAAGGCAGGTCATTAGGAAGACAATGAAAATGGTTGAAATAATTTTTATCGGTTAAAATTTGAAATAGCGCTTAGTAAGCTATGAGGAACTTTGGAATTCACATGATTTTGGTTGACACAGTCAGAACCCGTGATAATTGCATGCAAAGTAGTAGAGCCAAGGGTTGGTTATCACCAGCTGGCTTTTTCTATATAAACACGTAGTTATGCTGAAAAAGTGGCAGACGGAAGAGAGAGAGACAGGATAGGCCACGATCGGTCGGCACGTCGTCGTCGTCGCCTGTGTGCCGTCACGTGCATGGGCATCCGCACCAATCGTTGCGGGTCACGGTGCTACAGGGCAGACAGAAGAGAGAGAGGCCGTGATCGGTCAGCACGTCATCGTCACCTGCGTGCCGTTACATGCATGGGTACTCGCATTGACCATTACGGGTCACGATGCTACAGGAAAGATGGAAGAGGCAGACGCAAGGTAGTTTTTGGCTCATCTGTCTTAGAGTGCAGTTGAAATGGATGGAGAGATGTCGGAGATTGAAAGTGAGCAGAGTTGAATTGAAGGCTCGAAGAAGTACGAAAGTGATATCAGAGATTGGAACAAAACGCCTGCTAACATGTGGTGTTGATATAAGAATGAAGAAGCGAATTACTCTTCCAACATATAAGACTACTACTGCTACTATTATTACTACCACCGGGAATGGAAACGTCAAACAAGCCACCCCTCTCCTTTAACGAAATTACACAAAGTATTTTCTTTTGTTTTGTTGATCATCGTTCATATACGAGAGACTAGAGATAATTCTCAGAGAGGAAATAGAGGGAATTTGGCCTGAGCAAGACGAATTATTCTCTCTATCTCCTTGCAGACGGAAGAGAGAGACAGTGGAGAATCGAGTTGGAGACTTGAGGGGGAGAGGAAGTGACGTCAGAGATTGGAACAAAGCGTCCGCTAACATGTACTGTTGATATAAGTACCGCTGCTTCCGCTATCACGAAGATTACTACTACTGGTACTACTGCTGAGGCAGAACGCAACTATAAACTTTAAGCCACGCACAGAAATCTATATCTCTCCATCGCAAGAGTTGTATATCGTTCTGAGACGATTTAACAAGTTAATCACAACCCGCTCTCACTCTGTCTGGAATTCAGTGTATGAGTTTTTACGTCAATTACTTTTCTTTTCTGCAACCCATTTCTTTTCTATACTATTATTTTCTGCTATATAAAAGACATTAACAATTCAACCATTGAATAGTTGTTTGTCTGGCTTTCTGCAGATATATATTTTTGTTTTGCTGCATTCTAAATTTCTTAGCACAGACTCTCCAGCCATGTCTACATCTTCAGTCGACTATGAATTGATGAACATCACTTCTGCTTTCTGGATCAAACCAAACACAATGTGTGCAGGAAGCAGGATTAAACCAGTGGGCCGGTCGAATGATCTACGGATGCTCAGAGGACCTACGGCTACTCCCTTAAGTTCGGTTAAGACCGAATAGACACCTCAACCCAGAGAGTAAGACGTCGGAGGTTGAGGGGTTGGGGCGGGAGTGTTAGATTAGTTCCACTCAAAGTCCTTCTCTTGGGACCTCACACACCTATCTTAGCATCCCTAACCACTTTTCAAAACAGTCTGCAAAATACGCTTTCAGGATAATAATCATCAACTTTATCATGTTCTTCTTAATCCCACTCTCTTATGTGGACATTACTTTTCAAAACAGTCTGCAATACCCTCTTTGGGGATTATCATCAGACTGTTACAGTGAGCAAGTGGCTTGTATAAGTGATGCATTAAAAATCAAAACACCTTGACAATGGTTACCATCATGTTAAAAATATGAAACTGTAAGCAATCATGAAGCTGGGGTAGTAACTACTTCTACATGGTGTGTATTGTCAAGCCTGTTACTTTCAGATAATATGCAACACTTTGTTTGGACAGTGGTTCCAACAAGTTCTTGAAGAATTCATTGAATCAAAACCAGAATCATTCTTTTATGGTGGAATATCCAAATTGCATTGGGTTGGTTGATTTTGACCTATTAACCCTTGTTGGTTTATTTATTTTTAATCTATATCACCCCAAACAAGGCAGTACAGCCACTAGCATGAAAAGGGTTACAGGGTGCGGAGGAATTAGGAACAGAAATATTAGTAATGAGTAGAGAGAGAAAAGAGCAATCGGGAGGACAGTAAATAGCGATTGACATTTAAATTTTTGCAGATTAAAGTTGTCTGGAAAGTAAGGAGCTGGGAGGTAGTTCCACAAGCAAGAAGTGTGGGATAAGAAACTATTAGTATAGAAGTTATGGCTACATCTAGCTCGCTAAAGTGTAAATTGATGAGATCTCGCTGCCAGTCTAGTAGTCATACAGTCTAGGTACCACAGCAAAGAGCTCATCTGAACAATGACCATGAAAGTATTTGTAAAAAAAGACGCAGAGAGGAAACCTTATGGCGGTGGGCAAGTGACTGAAGCTGAGCTGCAAGATTAGGACAAATAATATTGCTAATTTTTCTTTGGATCTTATCGAGGAGCTCCAGGAAAATAGCGGGGACACTCGACCATATATGGCATCAATATTCTAAACATGGATGAATGGTAGACTTATAGATATGCAAGATAGATTCCAGAGAGAAAAACTTTCTTGCTCAACACAGTGAAGCGACTTTGTTAACAGCTGATTTGGCAATGGATTCTTTGTAGCATTTCCACCTCATCACAGCTGAGAATGTTGGCCTTGGAAGGTGTAATGAGTCACTTTCTTGGAGGATAGCATCAGCCATGCTGATGGAGTGTAGAAAGTGAGGGGAGTCTCTCAGATGCTTAATAGAAAGCAGTTGAGTTTTGAATGCATTAAAATTGACAAGCTATCTTTACCCCAGTTTCAAAATCCGTTTTGTTTTTTGCTATATTTCAGTTTATAGGTAAACATGGGTTGGGATTTATGCTTGAGTACACAAGCAACCACCTGGAAAATGGCCTCCTGCTCCTTTGCAGAGGCAGCAGTTGGTATATTGTATGCCCAATCTATGGTAGTAGATGGAGGATTAAATAAAGGGTTTAGTTTGGAATTCTCTGTAAGTTACCCATCGATATACAACTGAAGAAGGCCACAAAGAACAACAGCTGAAACGTTGTAATAACAACAAAGATGATAACAATAGTCCACATGTAAATAGTGTATATCTTGACAACTTCTTACATAATGACTTCCATATTTATACAGTGTAACCTGGATATAAGAGAGTTGTCAGGACCGGAGAAGAAGTCTCTTATATCCAGGTTTGCTCTATTTTGTTTAGGTAAGTATGGCTCTAATTTGGGACCAGAGAAAATCTATCTTATATCCGGGTTTCTCTTATATCCGGGTTACACTGTATTTATGTCAGTATCCATTACAATACCCGCACATTCTTCCGTATGGTTGAATTAAATATTGACCAAATTTATGGCCTCATCAGCCTAAAATGACACAATAAAAGACAAAATTTAGTCTGCATTAGAATGTTGAAGTCTGGTGTCATTGTTCCACCATCTTATGGCAGATATGGAGGTTTAAGATTGCAATCAGTTAGAAAGTTTCATTGTGTTTGAAGAAGACAGTCACAGATTCTTAACAGAGTTTAATCACATTTGTTATTCTGCCCAGATATCAACTCGTCTTCTTTTAGGTCAATGTTTTCTTTCTTTTCTTCCCATGAAGACACTTCCCTGAAGCAAAACTGGTTGTCCATGCATCCAGTGGTCAAAGTCTTTTTTTTTTTTTTTCCCCTTTACCCACTTGAACAATCAGATGTTGTGAAGAGAATTCTTTCTGGATTTCATGTTTTGTTTTTGTTTTTTTTTTACTTGATCTTAAAAGCCACTTCCAGCTTTGCTAGACACATTGCAGTTTCACCAGAACCCTGTCAACTGTATGTTTTAGGAATCAATATGTATTAGCATCAGCAAGGCTACAAGAATTACAGGAAGGAAGTCAAAGCTGACATCTTACTGTCTCAAGAGTCTCTATTCCTGATTTAGGCTTTTAAAGTTGACATTCTTCTGAACTGGTTGATAAGTCTACCCTGCTATTTTACCCACTGCTGGGATGAGAAGAGATGGCGTTTCCAAAGAGAATTAGTGTGAACTGCATACAACTTGTAAAAGCCAGAATTTTAAATTGTCTCACCATTTTCCCTGCTCTTAAGTATTAGGTTACAAGCACCTGCACAGTGGTCAGTTAGCTTGGAAAAACCATGGACCTATCCCTAAAGTTTGGGATCAATTCAATGGCAGTACATGTCAAAGAAAGCAACATAACTTGAAATAAACACTAAATAAGGAATATCTACACTGCTTGAAGCTAAGAAGGTTAGACTTTTATCAAAGTTCTTATCTCAAGAGGTTCATTACTAATTAATTCAACAGGGAATGTAGCCAAAAATACTCATTTCAAACCAGTGAAAAAAAATCTCTATTTTCACAATAATTAGAATAGTATTTGTAACAATATCCTTGAAGAATTCTTAGCACTAATAAGTAACCAGTCAAGAATTTGAACTTTTAAGTATGATGTTTCAAGACTTAGTTGAAAATACAAATTGGTATAATTACATATACTACCAGTTACCTACCAATAATGTCAATTCTGTTGAGAGAAAAAAAGTACAACTGTTTGGAGTACCAGTTGTACCCTGTCTTTTCAATCCCAATCTGTGAGACTACCGCGAAACTCTATGCACAACCACTCCACTCACCAGCTTCTGCAAACTGTCTGATGTTCTCTTGCTCATTTATCAAGTGGATCAGGCTTGGAAATTTGCATATGCCATAAATTCATCATGCAAAATTAATTGCAGTTTTTGGATCGCCCATATTTTATGTATTTTGCACTCTAGACACATACAAATGCATTTTGTTCCAGGAGGTAAACCATTTTCCCTTTCTACAAATTCTTCTTGAAACTAGTATAAATATGTAAGAGACATTTTCAATTACTCCTAAAATACTTATCTTTACAATATATTCCTGTTGTGATATACAGTGTAAGCATGTTCAATGAAATACAAAAGGAAATGTGAATGAAAAACAAAAACCAATCATACTTAAATTGGCCATGTTTTAAAAAGTGCTGTGTGTGTAGGGAGAAATCAAGTTGCCAAAATAAGTTCCTACCTTACTGTTAGCATTGCCATTGGTCACCATATTGTGGTCCAAAGGAAAGAGAGAATAAAAATTTGCTTATGTCTCACCAAATTTTATGTGATAAAAAGTACATTTAAAAAAAAAAAAGAAAAAAAAAAGAGGTTAAAAGAAGATAATCGTTGATTTGAAGTCAGAACATTATTATTGACAACTCTCTCCTCCAATTTGCAGACCCTAATTACTATATCCCTAATACTTGATATAATGCAAAAATATCACAATGATAAAACCGGTCAATAATTATTTAAAACTATACTGGGACTCATGCATGCATGCACAAGCAATCCACAATAATGTTTTAAATTTTGAAATCATATTTATTTTTGGCATATGAATTTTTTGAAACTGTTTCTAAATTTTTGATTGTCTTTCACCTGCTATCCTCTTCCGCTGTACCTATGATGCGTGCTGCACTGTTTGGGAACCACTGACCTACAGATACATATAAATATATAGTGATGCATACATATAATCATATATGTAACACATCGTGCATATAAACATAGACATATATGTGAAGGGATGCTGAAATGTTCTTGGCTCAACCAAGATGCCCTTCCCTGAAAACTTCTGATGTTTGGTCATTTGGTCAGGCCAAGAACTTTTCAGCACTCATGGGCTTGTTTTGGGTTTTGTTCTACAAAAGTGATAATTTACTGCCGTTGGTATCATCTTTATTCATGTACAAGGAGATCTCCTTTGCATTTCCAATCTTGTATTTTTGTGTGTAAAATTCATAGATTTTCATGCATAATTCAATTCCAACTTTACGATGCATAAATCAATAAATCAACTTATTGTAAAGATGATTTTTATAGACCAGTGAAATTCCCAGACTTAAATAGGCTTAGCTGCTACCAAGAGTGAAAGGAGAGGGTTTTAGCCTTAAAAAAAAAAAAAAAAAAAAAACACCCACTAGCTATAAACACAAGGAAACCAATCACTAAACATAAACTAACACTGCCAGTTATTCTAACCAAACAAAAGCAGTTGTATATGCAAAGTTGACCATTTATGAGAGAAGCCATTTTAGCAGAGAACAACTATACATAACTTGCTTCTTTGATACAAGAACATTACTTTTTTTTTTTTTTTTAAGTGATGTTCACTCTGTACACACGGCTCAGGAGCCACTTGAGGTACAGACTTACAGAGTAAGAGACACACTTCATGCAGACATGTAAAAACAAGATAAAGGTTAACCATAGACATGAACAGGTTAAGATTGTAGTGGTCAGGAAGCATCCTCTTGGGAGTCTGTTCCATAAAGCAGCAGTAAATAATTACAATACATTTGAGCAGAAAGGAATTGTCAGAGAACAGGAATTAAGACAAGTAAAATTCAAAGAATATGGTTAATATACAGTGTAACCCGGATATAAGAGAGTTGTCGGGACCGGAGAAGAGGTATCTTATATCTGGGTTTCTCTTATATCCGGGTTTGGTCTATTATATATACATTAACACAGGCCCTAATTTGGGACCAGAGAAAATCTCTTATATCCGGGTTTCTCTTATATCCGGGTTAAACTGTATATAATATAGATAATTTTTTTAAAATGATGTTCACTCTGGACAAGGCCCCGATGCCACTCAAGGTAGAGGGTTACAGAGTAAAAGGAACAGTTTATGTGGATATGTGGGGAAGATAACAGTTAACCCTAGATTTGAACACGTTAAGATTGTAGTGCTTGGGAAAACATTGTCTTGGGAGTTGGCTCTGCAGAGCAGCAGTTCACAGGAAGAAGCAGCTTGAGTAGAACTTACTTTTCAACAATGGAATAAAAAAAAGAATGAGGGTGGGGTTTTCTACAATCTAGTATGAAGGGTCTTCACCATGAAGTTTATCTGTGCACTTTCCACGGAAATAGCGACAGAGCAGTGAGAGGCTTTTGATATTTCGTCAGGGGGTTGTAGGGTGGAAAATAATTTGTCACCCACAAAGACGTAAAGACACTTTTGGACTCTATCATGACTGTGAAGTGACGACTGACCAACTCCTATCCAAATGTAGCTGCAGTACTCCATTTTAGGCCCGATCTGACTGCTGTAAAGGTAGAGGATAGAAGGAGGTATTAGGTACGTACTGGAGCGGTACAGGGAGCCAACCATTTTTCCAGCATCTTTAGCAATGGGATTGAGGTCTAGGTTGAGTTTAAAGCCCTATAGTAACTCACGGCATGGAGCCTCCATGAGGGGACATCTGTTCATCACGATTGGTGATAGTTCAGGGTCTGATCAGTGATGATGGAATGTAACTAGTTTGGTTTGAGGCATTGAATGTGACCAGTTGTTTACAAGTTTCAACCCATAAATTCCCACCTTACCATTTCATGCCTCAAGCAATCTTCAGGCCATGTGGTATTACTCCATATATTAGCCACTGGATGATTCTGAACTGGACCTTCCTAGTTCTTTTGTTTGAGGTCAATGTTTTAGGTTATTTATAGTCCTTACCCATGCTTTGATATTTTTATCCATTTATATTATTTTATTTATTTTTGAATGGGGAGAGAGGGTGGCATCTTAACGTTTCTTTTTGAAATAAAGTTTGTTATATTTATGTTATGTTATTCAATATTTTGAGTTATGTGATTGTAGGTAGCATATAGAAATGCACTGAAAACAGGAAGTATTGTCAGAGGTCAGGAATTAATGCAACTGATATTAACAAAATAGGGCTTATATTATAATGTAAATGCAATGCTAATGCTCTGACTATAGAAATGTATTGAAAATAAGAAGAAAGGTATTGTTAGCGGTCAGGAATTAATAATTGATATTAACAAAATAGGGCTTATTATTTACATGCAGACTATTGTCCTTGTCTTGTTATCACAATGGTTTAGTCGGTATGAACACTTTATTTAATCTACAGGGTAGATTGTTCTCATTTCACTGCCCATGTCTAGGAATATCTCATCTAGTTCTTTATTTAGTGCTGCTTAGTTAGTGCATGCCCTTTTTACACTGAGGGATCGAACTGGTGCAAGTCTCGATATCTATATAGGAATGTCCACGCCAATCTTTGATGGGGTTTTTCCAACCACTTCCATTGGTTTATCCAAAACAGATTCATTAATTTGTCTGAATTTCTATGACGAGGCGTACTTATTTACAAGCAGACTATTATCCCATCTTTGTTTTTCTTATCACGTTTCGATCATTGTGCCTTTTTGCCTTCGTCAGGTGTAGGTTATCTATGTAAACTACGCACAGAATTGTCCCTAGCGGATTAAAGCATTTGGTTTATGAATTTGGTGAAATAGTTATTGTGAGTTCAATCCCCGAGCTGGGTAGTGTACTTGGTTCTGTGGAAACAGGATGAGCAATAACTGAGAAGCACTAAATAAAACAACTAGATGAAGCATCTCTAGACATGGGCAGTGAACAATCTACCTCCATAGATTAAATAAAGGGTTCAGTTTAAAATTCCCCGTAGGTAACTTCGATTCACATGCACATGATAAAGATTGGAGGGTACAAATGGCCAAAATATGACAAGAACAACAAAGATAAAGACAACTGTCTGCATGTAAATAATGATAACATTTCATCCCAGAAATTCAGGCAGAAAAGGACTTATTATATTATAATGTAAAAGCATTGCTAATTCTATAGAAATGCATTGAAAACAAGATATTGTCAATGGTCATGAGTTAATGCAAGTATCACCAACAGAATATATTTTTCGTAACCAATTCAAAAGTAAGCTACTCATGTACATCTTACATACTTACACCAATATTTTAGAAGCTAAATATTTGATGAATTTATCATCCCTTCTGATAATCATGCACTGTAATTCCTTCTATGTTATCATGATGAGAAGGTTTGC
The DNA here is from genome assembly GCA_964036315.1 of Acanthosepion esculentum. Taxonomy (NCBI): domain Eukaryota; kingdom Metazoa; phylum Mollusca; class Cephalopoda; order Sepiida; family Sepiidae; genus Acanthosepion; species Acanthosepion esculentum. Next base: position 71,337,167 of record OZ038504.1, read on the forward strand.
GGGTTAAATTGACCATAAATGTCCCAGCAGTCTGGAAGAAGATTATATGATTACACAAATCTACTTAAATAAGTTCCTAAGTCGAAATCAAGGTCCCATAATCCCCATACATAAGCAGAACTCTACATCAAAATATATTCTACTGCTCATCTAAAATTCCCACAATTATCAGCTTTAATAAATCTGTTTCCCTTTTGGAATAAATAGTATTTGCATCATGGTTTGATATTTTAAAAGAATTACGAATAGCAGCATATTAACTATATCCTTTTGTAGTACTGTAATGCTGGTGAGAATTTTTCAACTTCTGAAATAAGCATGCCAGTTCTACTGATATGAAATGGAAAGATTATATTGAATCAAGTGCTAGGTCTGCTGATTGGAAAGTTGGTTCACTGTGTCATGCTAGACAATTTTTCTCATCAGTATGCTTTGAATATTGCTGCCACATATGGTCTGGTTGTATATTTAGTGATTCTTGATAAAATCAAAAGAATCTGCAATGTTATTGGTCCTGACCTGGCATCAGTCTCTTTCTCATCAGTGTAACGTAGCTCCCCTGTGCTATTTTCTATAAATATTTTCATGGTACTTTTTTTGGTACTTCATATTTATGAATTTACGTGTAGCACTAGGGCAGTAGCTAGGTTACATAATTTTACAGCAGAAATGTCCAGATGTAACTGCTAACAGTTTCTTTTCTCACACTTCTGACTTGTGGAACTCTCTTCCAGCTTCTTGCGTTCTAATCGACTTTGTATATAAATTTTTAGAAATCAATGTTCGTTATCTTCTATCTTCTTAATTCCTGTTCTTTTATTATTCTCTCTCCTTAATGTTTTTCTTTTTCTCATATTCTTTCCCACTCAGTAACCCCTTGTGACTTAGTGGCTTTATTGCCTTGTTTGGGATGAAATGATTTTTAAAAATTTAAAATAAACACTCCACTTTAAGTTTCATAATATTTAAATAATTTTAAAATAACTTTATTATTTAATAAATTATTTAATAATTATTTAAAAGTAAAAATTCTACAAGGCAACTGAATGACAAAGTGTAAAAGGTTTTGTGTAACACATTTCATCCTCTAAAAGGATATCATCAGACTAAAGCTTTGTTCTTATTGATGGAATTATATATATATATATATATATATATATATATAAAGACATTTTTATGTTTAACATTCTTTTTATAGATACAAGTATTTAAGCAAATGCTAAAATATTCGTCCTCCGACAGGATTCGAACCTGTATCCTATACGGAACCGTCATATAGCCTGACTATAATGTAAAGAATGTTAAACATAAAAATGTCTTTAAATAATTATCGGTCTTTGTCCATTTCATAATGTGTGACGTCATTTGTTTACATTTGATACGCCATGAGCAGTTATGAATGTACGTGAGAGATTCGTGAAAGATTGAAGTTTATAAGCAGTAAATTCGACCTTGCCAACCGAACGATCCTCAGTGGCCGAATCGGTTAAGGCACGTCAGGCTATTTACTTGAATACTTGTATCTATAAAAAGAATGTTAAACATAAAAATGTCTTTAAATAATTGTCAGACTTTGTCCATTTCATAATATATATATATATATATATATATATATATATATATATAAATAAAAATTTAGACATACTATGTCTGTCTATTTTTGTTTTAATCCTTCCAAGTTCACAAATCAATTTCTTGGTAACCATAGAAAATTGATTAAGAAAAAAAACAAATAGTTTTTATTTTCCCCAAGTACTTTCGGTCTCATATGAGACCATCTTCAGGAGGTTAAATTGTCTAGGTATGTATATACATATTTATGTAAATGAAAAACATTTTTACTGTTCGTTTTACTGTTCATTTGAATATGGTCTCAGATGAGACAAAGTACTTGAGAAAATAAAAATTAATTGAAAGAAAATTTTGCATTTAACCATGGCTACTTACTCCACAAGATGCAACTGTCTCTTCTATTCTGAGAGTTTCTTTTGTGGCACTTCCTTTTCACATTGTTTGTTGTTGCATATATGAGATATATTTTCTCTGCATGGGACATGTGTAAATATGTATATGTATATATAATTTTGTGTATGACTTAGCGGTATAAAACTAATTAAAAAAAAAAACGTTTGCCATTCTTTTCCTTTCAGCTATTCTGTTCCATGTGAAATAAGGTGTTATTATATCATGGATATAATAAGAATGGAAAGAAAGAAGTTATATATATATATATGTGTGTGTGTGTGAATGCTGATGTTGGAGTAAATGTACGTTTTTTTTTTTGCTCAAAGAAAGCAATGTCATATTTAAAGGAAAGTCTTGATTGTTTTACTTTTAATCATCCGTTATTCTTATATTTTTCTTCGTTTATTATAATATTTGTAAAGTCATTATTTATTTACAGTATTTAATATACATATTTTTTAAATCTTTTGTTCATATTTGTTTAACTTTAAGATAAGTCGTGGCATACAACTTTTCTTTTTTTCTTTTTATTTAAAAAAAATCACTTAGCAAGTGTAAGGATATCTCACTAAGAGTTAAATATATTAAGAACATTTAATGTATTGTATTTGTTAAATTAATTATGTGGCATGAATAATTCTAATCTATTTATATTTAAGTGCAACATTTATTTATCTGTTGTTGTTTTTGCGAAAGTTGTCATAATTTTTGGAATTAGAGGAAAGCATTTTTGTAATGTTTATTTTGTTTATCTCTGACTAGTGGCTCATTATCACTAATTTCTTCATCTATTATTATTATTTATATTCAAAGATTATTTTAATAACATTTGCTATGAATTTTATTCCTTTACATTTTCTTATTTGTTAATTCCAAAGTAACGTAATTTCAATTTTGTTGAAAAAGCGTTCCCAGTTATAACGTTATTTTGTTTTGTTTTTACTACTAGTCAATTTTGTATTATTACTTATCTTTCAAATATTTTAAAAACAACAGCAATAATAATAATTATTATTATTATTATTGTAATAATAATAATAAAATATTCTCATATAATTGATAATAATTTTATATATTATTATCATTATTTTAAAAGTATAGCAATATATTGGCACATTGATGATGATCTGTTTACTCCAACATCCAGTGTAATATATATATATATATATATATATATATATATATTCCGCGGAGTATGTGAAGTAATTGGTTGAGAACTGGCGTGGGCTAGCTGCCCTTGATGGGGGTGAAAAGAGTCTCTCTGAGCTTTGGTTAGCAATCCTTTTGGTGTTGGTTTCACGATAAAAAGACTTCAGATGGGAAGGAAAACTCATGACAGCTTAACCCAGTTATTATATTGCATGTGTCTGCCAAGAGGCGTCTACTGACTGGTACTGACTATGATCCAGAGAGATTAAACTCTGCGATAACAACACATGAGGACTGGCGTTCGGAGTTTCCATGGTCTTTTGCAGTCTTTTGCACCGTTACTTTTTTATTGACAGATCCAAAAAGTGTGGATGGTCCGACACAAGCCTTCACCAAATCACTGTGTTGGTTTTTTGACAACTACATCTAATTAGTTCCATACATATCCAGCTACTGTGAAAAACTCTATGAAACAACATCAACTTCATCTTGGCACTTGGAATGTACGAACTCTCCAGGACAACAACTCAGCGCCAGAAAGAAAAACAGCTCTGGTCACATTGGAGCTAAAAAAGTACAACATCGATATAGCTGCACTGAGAAGTAACCATCAGTCAAATACATAAAGTGAGAAAGCAAAATAAGACATCTAACAGTGTTCCTGCTGCACTTGGATACAATACATTCTCCTGTACTATTTGTGGTCTTTTGTACAATTCTTGAGCTGGTCTCAAAAGTCATGCCCATCATAGGCATGCAGATAATTAGTTCTTGGTCATCAGAACCTCATATGTTGAACTCAATGGGTGAGTCCATTATATATATATATATATATATATATATATATATATATACACACACACCCTCCCATAGTTTTTGACACAGGAGGGTCTAGTAACTAACATTTTAGGACTGAACACCCATACTACAAGACCATTCCAGACATATAATTTTATTATAGAGATGAAGGCTTGTGCAGAACCAACTGCACTTCCAAAAAGTATTTGGTTCTTTCAAACAGAGAACTGGTGTGTATAGTGTGCCACAAGGTCTCAAATGGACTCTCTTCAGATTTTGAATTTAGAGTTGTCCTAGACTGGTTTCCAACCAAGGCTATGGGGCCCAGCCTGTCCTGCTATTCACCCATAACTGGAGGGAGAAGACATGGATTCATACCTTTCCCCAGCATATTTGTGTCTAAGTGAATATAATGAACTCAACTAAAATTTGAATGTCTCTCCAATTTCTCATTTTGAACCACTATCCATTACCCCACCACACATCCATCCATGTATTTCCTGAGAAGTTTCAACTGACATCTTTATTATATTTAGAGTGTGTATAAAATATAAATATTTATACAAAATAAGACATGGCGCAGATGGTATTTGTTCACAATTTTCAACTGCATATAAAGAGTGTTCCAATAACTGGAACCAATTTTAAATGTGAATTAAGTTTAAGCGCCTAATGATCGTTTCTTTATATATATATGATGTAATGGAATAACCCGTCACCACCATTAGTGACTACACTATAGGTAGTAACTACCTATAAGTATCTGTAAGCCAACAGACTACAGAGACTAGCTGGGATCTGTTGAGTATGACTCAGACTTATGCAATAACTGCCGACCTTCCAAAAGTAGCACTCACTACTGGATTGACTTGCGATGACCTTGTGCATAACTGTTACCTTTATTCTTATTGTACTGGTTTTTACAGTAAACCTTTACTTATTTTTATCTGCCTTGTTTTTCAAGTATATATTCCTATTAGTATGGAATATAACAATATATATATATATATATTGTATATGTGTTAGCAACTTTCCCACAGTGCAAAAATATTGCACAATATTTAAAAAAAGAAAAAGGTTCCCCTTTTTTAATAGAGTTGGCAGCAGACAATTTAAAAATTACTATTTTTAAAATTTATTATTTCATCCAAAGAATCTTACATTTATTTGAAACATAAAATGTTCTCATTTTTAAGAACCATCACCTCATTGATAAAAGAGAAAAAATATTTTTTCTTTAGAAATACTTTTCTGCATTCCATGCTCCCCCTTCTTTGTCCCACTTATTCAGCTGAGTTTCTGGTGGGTGGTATAAGCTATTTGAATAGTCCAACACATAAATACATGCACACACACACACACTCACATTTAAATATACATAGGATACACATATGCACACATACTACATGTGTATACAATTGAAGGAAAGTAGGTTCAGGTTCCAGGTTTTGAAAAACATGTTTACAAAGTTTACTATGGCATAGTATTTTTTTACTTGGCTGTACCCCCAGGCTTCAGAAGAATGGGTCTTCTATCTAGTTTTAAGTTATGTTGAATTTTTTTTTTTTTTTTTTTCCCCTCTCCCTAAAGGGTAAGGCAAAAGGCTGGCTTTAACAAATTGTAGGGTTCCAAAGGTAACTTTTTTTTCTTGATCTGTTTTTATTTTTTTATCAGTTTATTTTCTCTGCAGGCTTCATCTCTTTTCTCCAAAAAAAAAAAAAAAAAAAAAAAAAAAAAAAGGGGTGATTGGCAGAGGGGGTTGATAGTTTCATCTTCACAAAAGCAAGGAGGATAAATGTGATTCCTTTAAGATCCAAGGACAGTAATTTTGTCAGTAATGTCTTTTGGTAAAAAGGAAAAGAAAACAAAAAAAAAAAACGTAAACCTTTTTACTCCAGGGTTTACGTAGTAACAGCTTGTCTTACATAAAAGAGTGTTTGTTTAAAGTAATTTTTTTTTCATTTCCTTCATCTCTGAAAATTGTAGCCAGTATTCCAGAAGAAATTTGAAAATTGTGATAAAAAGCAAAAATAAATAATGAAAATATAAAAAAAAAAGCAATGAAAAAAAGTAATTACTTCACTTAAGAGGAATTTAGGCTATTTAAGAAAATTAAATAATATATTTTTTGTAATTTCTCATTTGCAGTTTAGACTTTACACTCATTCCAGTATGAAGATTACATTGTGGGCCAAAAGTAGGCTTACAGTTGTTTCACTATTTGTTTCATGTTTTAGATGTAATTTATCCAAATCATAATTCCAAACCAGCATTCTATATCCTTTATTCACATTTTAGAAATGTTATTAAGCTACCTTGTAAGCATTCTGAAAGCAAAGGAAATGTTTGCCGCAGATTAATTCCACAACGCAGAGAACAAATCACTGTAAGTTCAGACTTGAATATCAGAGACAGAAAGAAATGCCGAAAACTCGATTTACAGGTACTATCTCACAAATCCCACCGCACGTAACCAGTCAGAAAAATAACTCACTCTCCGACGATCGCGGTAGCCAAAATACATCAGTTTTCCTCTCGATTCGAGAACACCAACTGCTTTTATCGGCCAAGCAGTTTCTTTATTCGTTAACAACTGAGAGAGGACGCCAAGTATTCTGCATATTCTAATACTTTCGCCCCAGCCCCTCAATCTCCGACGTCTTACTCTCTGGGTTGAGGTGTCTACTCGGTCCTAACCAAACTTAAGGGAGCATCCGTAGATTATTTGGCTGGGGTTCCTTCCTGCCCACATTGTGATTTGTTTGATCCAGAAAGCAAAAGTGATGCTCATCCGTTCACGGTCGACTGAAGATGTAGACACGGCTGCAGAGTCTGCATTAAGAAATTTAGAATGCAGCAAAAAAAATTAATATCTGCAGAAAGCCAGACAAACAACTATTCAATGGTTGAATTGTTAATGTCTTTTATATAGCAGAAAAGAATAGTATAGAAAAGAAACAGGTTACAGAAAAGTATTTGATGTAAAAACTCATACACTGGATTATAGACAGAAAGTGTATTGAGATTAACTTGTTAAATCATCTCAGAACAATATACAACTCTTGCGATAGAGGGATAAGATTTCTATGCGAGGCTTAAAGTTTATAGTGGCGTTCCTCCTCAGCAGTAGTAACAGTAGTAGTAATATTCGTGGTAGCAGAAGCAGCGGTACTTATATCAACAGTACATGTTAGCAAACGCCTTCTTCCAATCTCTGATGTCACTTCCTCTCCTCCTCGAGACTCCAACTCGACTCTCCACTGTCTCTAGCCCAACTCTTGCCTGGGCTAATTCTCATCTTCAGTCTCACCAAGAATTTTCTCCTGTCTCACATGTAGCCGCGACCCATAACAGTCGACGCGGGTGCCCATGCGGGTGACGGCACACATGTGACGACGACATGCCGACTGATCACGGCCTCTCTCATCTCTCATGTAGCGCCGCGACCCATAACAGTTGACGCAGGTGCCCATGCGTGTGATGGCATGCATGCAACAATGACGTGCCAACCGATCACGGCCTCTCCCGTCTCTCTCTTCCGTCTGCCACTTTTCCAGCATAACTACGCATTTATATAGAAAAACCAGGCTGCTCATATCAACCCTCAGCCCCACTACCTCGCACGCGATCATCACGAGTTTCTGGCTGCTTCAACCAAAATCATGTGAATTCTAAAGGTCGTTCTTGCTTACTCAGCTCTATTCCAAGTTTTAACCAATAAAAATTATTTCAACCATTTCCATTGTTTTCTAATGACCCAAATCCCATTGGTACAACTTCTGCCCTAGATCAGATTTCCGATCAGTAATCAAAATGCTCTGATCGAATTTCGCTACTCAGATCTACTCCAATTTCAATAAAAAAAACGTATACGTGTGTGTGTGTGTTTCCCAGACTCCCTCTCTGTCACATATCAAAATACTTTTATAGACTCCTGTGATGGACTTGTTTTTAATCTAAATATTCCATCTTCAGCATGTCATGCGGAATATGTGTCCTTTTTTTTTGGTAAGTAATTTTCTTTTCTGTCATAGGATACACGCGACACGCTGTTGCTTGGTTTGATGAGGTAAGTCGCCGTTTTCTTCGCTATACTCCCTCCTGATCTCATTATCACAAATCAAACAGCTTGGAGCATCTCTCTTTATCCTGGCGCTTCGTCGTAATGGAACTATCTCCCTTACGCATGTCGGAGAGTCGTCTCCTGAGGAGTCATCAGACGTATCTCGAGTTTCCGGAATCTCTGCGGCTAAGGAAAGCATCGGATTCGCAGATCCCAATTATCCGATCACTGTCAGACGATGAACCATCATCCGATTCACTCGGCGATGTATCAGAATCAACAAAAAGGCGAAGATCTTTTACATGCCGTGGCATCCCATCGACTATTATTGTTTGTGGACTTACAATGTCCGTCACGCGACCCACTATATACCTTTAACCAAAGCTTACCACAGCATTGGTTTGGAAAAAGGGGCAGTATTGAATGACCATTACATTCACCTGACCTAACTAGAGGAACATAACTTCATAATTATATTTTCTAGCCATCCACCAAGAAAACATTATTGTTGCTCATGTGCAACTGCAACATATGTGCCAAGACAGGGACGAACCAATCAGAGCCTTTGCTGCCCATCTACAAGGGCAGGGCGGAGTTTGCAATTTCAAAGTGGAATGTCCTTTAGTCTTGTGCCACACTTGAATTGATTACAGTGACATTATGGTCCTTGACGCTCTCATGCGAGGTCTGGAAAATGATGAAATCCGCCTGAATATCCTAAGCAACTCAAGACTAGATATGACCCTCAAGAAGGCCTTGAGGTATGTCGAAGTGAAGCCAGCCATCTCATGGTGCACAGTATCACCTCAACAGCAACTACCTCCAGCTCCTACTGACATCGAGAGAGGAACTGACATGCAAATAAGTTCAGCAACTCTCAACCATCAACTGCTTCTTGCAGTCAGTGTGGAAAACAGGGCCACAAATGCCACGTATGGGAACGCATAAAGAAGTGCCCTGCCTACAACCACAAATGTCCCAAATGCAGCATCCTACACCACTATGAGAGTGTCTACCACCAACAATGACACCGTCCCCAGCAGTGAACCCAAACACACACACTGGAAACAGATGATTATGCTACTGCTATATTCAACAACATCTGTAACGCAGTCAGTAGCCCTACTGAATAATCTATCAAAACCCTTACCCTCGCTCACCACATATACAATGAATTCCACAATGCCTGGGTGAAGTGCTATTCTGACCCTCACCTTTTTGTCAATGTCTCTATCTGTTATAGTGAAAGACACCTTGTCTAGATAATAGACACTCCCACCTATTATAAGTAGGAGTCAGTAGGTAGTCGAGGGAGGGAGAAGTGATCAGCGACCACAACTCGATTACTCTGCGTAACACTTATTTACAAGTTCCTAACGTTTCTGTACGTTTACCCCATTTAGGATGCATTTAGTCCGACTACAAGTTCTATTGTGGAAATAACTCCACAACACTATCCAAGCCAATCCAATGGGCACACATGCATTATCCTCTTCTCATGCTCAAACCCAGTTGTCTATTACAAAGCAATAGTGGACATCGGATGCCGGTTGTGCCTGGCTGGGACAACTCTCCTGTCCAGACTAGGCATCATCTCATACCAGTCAGCATGAAGATGAACGCCATCAACTGCAACTTCATTGATGTCATTGGTGCCCTCATCTTGTGAATAACCAGATATGCCCTATTCAACACAGAGCGCCAGACCCACCAAGTTATCTACTTTACTTCCTCAACCGATAAATTCTTCCTCTTCAAGCAAGTATATGTCACTCTCGGGATAATCTGTCAACTTCCTCACAATTGAGGAAGTGAGAACATGTGCATCCCAATGGATACAACACCAGCACCACAATGACCAATACAACTAGCAAGCCGACTCTGAGCACATGCGTCTGCCTTCGATCCCAACTACCACCTCCTGCACTCATATTACTCCCATTCCCTACCAGTGAGGAGAACTGAGGCCACCTGGAGGAGTGGCTACTGGAATATTATAGCTCCAGTACATATAATGTCTGTAAGCATCAACACCTCTGCAGGATGTCCAGTCCACTGAATTCACATAATGATCAATCCCAATGCCAAACCAGTAGCTTACCACATGCCCATCCCAGTACCAGTTCACTGACAAGATGATGTAAAAGCAGGTCTTGATTTTGATGTTCACCTTGGAGTAATAGTTACCTGGTGCTAATTGGGGAAACCCTACAAACAGTCGCCGTCCAACCACCCAACCGACATGCGGTTCGTGAGACACACCACACCCAGTCTCCATTTTACCAAGCCCACATGGTGCCACCCCACAGCTGCAAAACTGTATTTGATGCTTGGAATAGCTACCACAGTATCACCCATGACAAAGAAAGACACTTCACAACTTCCATCACACCTTGAGGCCTCTACCATTATTGTGTCGCACCTCAGGGATACATTGCCTCAGAGGACAGCTGCAGTTGACAGTTTGACGAGATTTTCTCAGATATCTCCAACAAAACCTAGTGCATTGATGACACCTTGATATGGTCCAACACCATTGAGAAGGCATTCTTTCCAGCTGTCCAATGGTTCAACACCTTTGATCTGAACGGCAACATTTTGAATCCCACAAAGTTTAAATACACCAAGACTGTCAAATTGGCGGGATTTGAGATAACCCTTACCACCATGCAGCCATGTGCTCGCTATCTTGAGGCTATCCAAGACTTTCCTGTGCTAAAATTATTATTAATGATGATAATAATAATAATAATAATAATTCCAAATTCAGCCACTGTTTGATGATAAAATTGTCCAATAAGTAGCTTATTTGGTGATTTTTAGCTACACTCAGTTTTTTAAACAAAAATACACTAGCTTGTATAAAATTAATGTTATCATAATTTTTTGTCATTAGTTAGAAGGAAGACTGAAGGAGTGTCTAATATTTTCTTTTTTTTCTTTTCTTTTTTTTACATTCAATAAAATTGGTGAAATTCGTGTTTGAAAAGTTGTTTCCATGTGTATTATTGCATAGAAAGATGTTTTTTTATGAAAACAGTAAAAGACACATTGATTTTAAAAAATCAAATAATTAACAGATTTACAAGACCATATATTTATAAAGGTATATTGCTTTACATATACTTATATGATAGCTAGGAATAAGGAAAATTTATATGGCATTTTAAAAAGCTAAAAAACAACCGGTTTCATCCCAGCCTTATCTAATTTATATCTGGGATATAAAAAGCATGTAAATTTAATTAATATAAAATCGAGAAATGGTCAACACTAAAATCAAAAACACAATTCGATTTTATCTAGGTTCTACTCCTCATATCACCTCAAAGTCCTAGAGTCTTTGTATATTAGATCCTGTGGGCCTTCCCTTTGTAAACAGAAGGAATGCTTACTGGGTCTGAATGTTATTGGACTCTAGCTTTCTTGAAATTCATTTTTTTTTTTCGCCCTCATTCGTTATCTTAATACTAATTAAATTTACACGCTTTTTATATCCCAGAAATAAACTTGATAAGGCTGGGATGAAACCGGTTGCTTTTTAGCTTTTTAAAATGCCATATAAATTCTGCTTATTCCTAGCTATCATAAAATGTTATACTACAAAAAAACTTATTTAAATATACTTATATATTTATGTCAATAGAAACATTTTTGCGAAGAAATATTCGGGCTTAGGTTCAACAGTTTAATCTGAGATTGTTCACAACTTTGGTTCTTGGCTTCATATTTTCCCTTGCTTTTAAAATATTTATGACAATACAATGTACTTTTTAATGACAATACAATGTACTTTTTAATGACAATACAATGTACTTTTTAATGACAATACAATGTACTTTTTAATGACAATACAATGTACTTTTTAATGACAATACAATGTACTTTTTAATGACAATACAATGTACTTTTTAATGACAATACAATGTACTTTTTAATGACAATACAATGTACTTTTTAATTATTAATGAAGCTTCTAAACTTATTCTTATTAAATCTTTTTTGTTAGTGTTTTTCACCTGTGTGGATGATAAACTGATAAACACTTCATTTTTCAAGATTAGGTGAGAGTGATTACAAATTAAACAAATTTAATTAGGGGATCAGTTCATTAAAACTTATATGGAGGTGCTCAAATACTGAGCTATCAGTTTTTTAATGGTTTAATGACATTCGCTAGTAAATTTTACAAATACATGCCAAATTTAATTGCTTTATCTTGAATATTTTTTTTTTAAACAGAATTTTATCAATGAAAACACAAAAATGTTGGCACAATATTTTCGGGAATTTTTTTTTTTTCAGCTTCAAATGCTTATATTTTAAAAAGTAATGATTGGATTTTGATAATTTAAAACCCAAAAGTCTTTGATCAATTTGTATTTTATAAATATTGTATTTGTTATAGCAAAATCTAAAGTTTAATTTATTTTGTGAGCATTGCTAAGAACATCACCAACATCTGCAGCTGGTATGGCATGATCAATGAGGTATCCTATGCGTTTGCCTCTACGTAGTGAATACTACCCTCCTCAGGCAGTCACTTTGTGTGGACATACCACCTGAAGAGAGGGTCCAAATTTATCATCATTAGTGACAAAACCAACCACACCTGCCTTGCCACTGACTGGAGCAAACATGATATTCAATTTTGGCTGTTCCAAAAATATTGCTCATACCACTTCCCCAAACCTTTCTGCTGCAAGTCTGGCTGGTTGGGAACCGCTTCACCTCAGGAGCAGAATCCCGCTATGTGTCAGTAGAGGGCAAAGCATTTGCAGTTGTGGATGCACTGGATAAGGCCCGCCACTTTAACCTTAGGTGCTTCAATCTGATCAGAGCTGTTGAACATTAGCCACTCCTGAAAGTATTTGGCGATCACTGTCTTGACGACATATCTAACTCTCGACTGCGCAACCTCAAAGTTACTGCGTTATAAATTCAGCATCATTCATATAACAGGTGTTTGATATGGTGCGGCTGATGCCATCTCATGCGACCCTACCAGACACCTCCTAGATGACATTGCAACAATGACAGATGCAACCGAGCCACTTAACCACCACTCACTGTCACAGTCTTTCCTCACAGCTATCCGCACGGCCTAACAGGATAACACTCAGGTATGCACGTACACGGACTCTCCATCAACCACTACCAAAGTGATCCCATCCATCAAATGGGATATGGTCTGTGTGGCTACTTCCAGCGACCCTAACATGATCAGACACATGAAAATGATTGAAGAAGGTTTTCCAGAGGACCACAACAAAAGCTACAACAGTATTTCCAATTCCACGACAGACTCGCTGGCATCAATGAAGTCATCTTCTATCACGACCAGATTGTCATCTCCACTTCTCTAAGCAACCATGTATTCAGCTGACCAAGGCATCACACAAATGTGCTACAGGGAAAAGGCCTCCATCTTTTTGGCCAAGCATGACACCGGCCATTACCAAGATGCGAGCATGTTGTTCACCATACAACCGAAAGGCACCCTCACAAGGTACCTGCCCCCTACCCTTCTGATGATCCTGGCCCAATCATTCCAGAGCCTCGTAGCAGATTAGTATCATAAACGATAATAGCCTTTCTGAATGAGTACTTCAAATAATGGTTAAAGGCAAAATGGAATCCATCCCTCTAATTGGCCAAAACATCAATAGTAAGAAAATTGAACAAATTCCAAATGATCAGAATTCCTACATAGAATTGCATAAATGGATTTCATTTGAGTAGGCACAAATATTTTTAACATTCTTGCAATCATGTGGAAGCTATGCCAGAATGCTAGTCAAGAAATGATCGCTCTGGGTGGGCCCATGGCAGAGAAAGTCTGATGTCATGGAGGCCCGAAACTTTCTATGATCCCATAATAGGTATCACTGAGGAAGTATTCTGGTATGCAATATATATGTATGAAACAAACACTCACACACACACACATATATATATATATATATATATATATATATATATATATATATATATGGTAGAATCTCCTATCTTGAATGATAAATAAGGGTCAGCATTGGATGGTGCCTTTCATTTTACACTTATGAATGCTAGCAGGGGCTATTGTGAAGAAAATCAGGTAAGGGAAAGACATATTTGCATTTTTGAAGATCAAAGTTGACTGGAAAGCAAAAGACCGGAAGAGAATTCCACAAGCAAGAAGTGCAAAAGAAGAAACTTCATAGAACTTACGGTTACATCTAACAATTTCAAGTGTAGAAGCATAAGACCTAACTACACATCTAGTACTGCACTAAAATTCATAAAGTCACGGCATCAAAGAGGAACATCCATCAGAACAATTACCATGAGATTTTTGGCAAAACTTTTAAAAGCTCTTTTTGTCATCATATTATGATTTCACTTTAAGATGTGGGTTCATGCCTTTACCAAGGTCATTTGCAAGTAAGTGAATATAATGAACCCAACTTTCCAAGCTGTTATCCATTATACCACCAGCACATCGAAGCTTACAGCACCTGGTATTCCCAAATGGTCACCTACCTAGGTACTGACCAGACTTCGGTGATCATACAGGAACTGGTGCTGCAACGTGATGCAGCCGTAAGCCTATGGGAGAGAAAGTCTGATGTCATGGAAGCCCGAAACTTTCTATGAGCCCAGAATAAACATCGCTGAAGAAGCATTCTGGTGCACAATATATGTGTATGAAACGAACATATAAAAATAATTTTACAATTTGTATATTTTATACAGATATAAAATATAAATTTTGCTAATTTATGGGATGAAGATTTACTTCCATTATTTTACACTTGGACTACTGTCCTCATCTTCGTTTTAATTATCACAACTCTGGTCTTCATCAGGTGCTTGTCTCTCCAGGTAGCTTTTAAGGAATTTTGAACATTTTAATCAACAAGGGTAGATTGTTCCGATTCAGCTGTCCATGTGACATTGCAAGACGAAGAAGATAGTAGATAGATTGAAGGACATACCGAAAACAAAAGAAAATATACTTTGTTTCTCATTTCGGAAATAAGGACCTTGCTAGAAGATAGCACTGAAATCCACTTGGGCAAAGTTGAATTGTCCAGCACTAACCGGATGTGATGTCTCCTTACTCTGTTTTGTTAGCTAGGACGAATGGACAGTGCCTCATGGAGGACTAAGAGACCAACCCAGAGAGCAGATAATAATTTTATGGTGACATTAGAAATTACATCTGTTTTGTGTTGGGTAAAACATCCATTCACTGGATGGCGGCAGCATGAGGAGCTGATATGAGAAAGTGGGAGGAAAATGGATATGCCCACTGAAAGGTACTGGTGCGAGGTGCAAGCAAGAGAAGGGAGGAGAACAAGATGGTGGATCGACATGTTGCTACCGTCATGCAAGGGCCACCCAACAGCACCCTTGGAGTGATTTGAGTGACAGGAGATTCAAAAGCATCCCAGAACAAGCCAACCCAACCCAGTTTTGGGAAGTTGGGATCCATAACTAGCCATGCAGAGATCCTGAGAAGCAATAAGAGAAGCCAAACAGAGAGAGCAGCAGTTGAGACAGAGACACACTTCCATTATGCCATGTGATTTACTGCCACGAAGAACTCCTTATTGATGCCTTGTTCCAGACTATTAGATAAATTGAGCAGAGTGTCCTGATGAAATTGCAAAGTGAAAGTATTGAAAGTCTCTATATAATGACAGAGAGAGAGAGAGAGACAAATGCAATGTCAGTATTCTGTAATTTGCTGCCTGAAGAAGTCTTTGACTTAAAGTTTGAAACCTAAACACTGACTTGGAAACGAAGAACAAAGTGTCATGAAATAAGACTATGAGGGAATGGTCATTAGCCTGCATGCTTGTAGATTCTTATACGAAAAAGTGTTCTTATATAAACCTTGTTGATTTACATAAATTTTTTTTTTTTTTTGTCTTATAACATTGTCCACCTGAATGACACCAATCCAGCGATATCTGGCGACAATTCGATCCTTGCTTGCCTTGTGGTCAAAACAAACACAGCATGTGACAGGGAGAAGCTTGGATCAAAGTGAACAACTTCATGGTTAGTCGTGAGATTCAATCACGGACACACCGATGACCAAAAACTGGACGGCATTGTCATGTAGCACAGGGGGAAGGACACCCCACACGTTATATCCGTGTCTAGGCATATCTTGCCTTCTTCTTTGTTTAGTATTGTTTCCACGGAATCTAAGTACTCACGAGTTGGTCCAGGGGCTGAATTTATAATTACTATGTCACAAAATTCCCAAACTAATGCTTTCATCCATTAGGCTACTGTCCCGTGGGACAATCATCCTGAGTAGGGAATTCAAAGTTACCAAGATATACAAGCACCTGATGACGGCCGGAGAATAGACACAATGGCCAAAACGTTATAACGATAACAACAAAGCCAAGGACATTAGTCCGAGTGTAAATAATGTAAATTTTGGTTTTATCCCAACGAAAAAAAAAAACTTTCCTTGCATATCAGTATTAAAAATATTTTCTTTTAACACAATATTAATGATAATTAAGTTAACTTAATATTTTCATCGTTTTAAATATTTTATCTAAAAAAAATATTAACTTAATATGTTCATTGTTTTAAAGATTTTATCTAAAAAAAATTATTAATTTAATATTTTCATCATTTTAAATATTTTATCTAAAAAAAATATTAACTTAATATTTTCATTGTTTTAAAGATTTTATCTAAAAAAAATATTAACTTAATATTTTCATTGTTTTAAAGATTTTATCTAAAAAAAAATATTAACTTAAAATATTTAAAAAGGATGAAAATATTAAGTTAACTTAATATTTTCATCGTTTTAAATATTTTATCTAAAAAAAATATTAAGTTAACTTAATATTTTCATCGTTTTAAATATTTTTTCTAAAAAAAATATTAAGTTAACTTAATATTTTCATCCTTTTTAAATATTTTATTTAAAAAAATATTAAGTTAACTTAATATTTTCATCCTTTTTAAATATTTTATCTAAAAAAAATATTAAGTTAACTTAATATTTTCATCCTTTTTAAATATTTTATCTAAAAAAAATATTAAGTTAACTTAATATTTTCATCGTTTTAAATATTTTATCTAAATAAAATATTAAGTTAACTTAATATTTTCATCGTTTTAAATATTTTATCTAAAAAATTTTTAAATGAGTTTGTTTTGTTTCTAAAATAAATGTATCCTTAAAAGTTGAAAATAATGTATCCTATGTCAATGTAATTTATTTTTGTTTTTCTTTCTTTCATCTGAATATAGTAGACACGTGATCAGCAGGCAAGAAAAGAGATTTTTTTGTTTTAATCATCAAAAAGTAACAGAAATGCTGTCAGCTTTCCTGCATAACCAATAACTTCACTTCTTGCCTTTTCTTATGCTCGTGCAACGTTACAGTAACCCTGTACCTTGAGTGACTCTTGGGCCTTGCAGTGGGTAAACATTAGTATGAAACAATGTTCATTCTATATTTGAACAATCAAATGTTATCTATTTATAAAATTCAACAAGAATCAAACTGGCTGTTTCTATATCAAATATAAATATAAAAAAAAGCATTAATTAAATTATATAAATTTCCAAATAATTTTCAAAGCCTTTTCTGTAACTGTGATAAAAAAATGAGGTAAAACTAGTAATATTCTAATAATAATAAAAATGCCTTATAGATATGGCATTGCCATCAGATAAAAATATATTTCTTAAATAATATCACAAGTAAATATAAGGATTTGGAAACTGAAAGACAAATCTGGCACCTTAAGATTACTCTTAAACCGATAATCATTGGAGCCTTGGGTAGAATAAAAAAAAAAAAGGCATTGACAAGATCAACAAGATGTCATTATAAGGAGAGTATTATCAATGTTAAGAAAATATAAACACTGCACATGTTAAGTATTACTTAACATGAGAATTTGTGCATACAGAAAATGCATCTATTTACTACTTTGCCTTACCCCCAGGTAAAAAATGTAAACAAAAAAGGACACTTATATGTCGCAGTTGAAATTTCTAGTGTATATGATAATGAAACAGAGATTTACATAATATGACACTCACAGAACATACTGAAAGCAAGAGAGACAGAGGAAAGTAGTGCATAACCTACCTAACAGGATTTACATTAGTCGGACTATTGTCCTCATCTTTGTCACCATATTTGTCACAACATTTCGGTCGTTGTACGCTCCGGCCTTCTTCAGGTGGTTGGAATTTCAAGCCGAATATGGAGAGAGAAGGGAGATCACCGTCCCCTGTGGGATCAGGTTGAGATCATAGACAGGGAACACCTTTGGAAAATTCGTAAACTTAAGGAATCAGCACATATGCTAGGCCACAAAAATCTCCTGAGTCGGCCAAGCATAGAAATAAATACAATATGGGAACCAGTAATAAGAAGTGCCAGAGAAAAGCAATGATAACAAAAAGTTGCAATATGAGATCTGGTAAAAACATGTAGGGATAACAGCAAAATTGCAATATGAGTACTGGTAAAAAATGATGACTGAAAAACATTAGGTTTATAATACCCAGAAATTCATACCCAGATGTCCTCAAGGACACATGGCACAGTGTATAAAGGCGTTGGTTAGATCCAGTGACAGACCCAAAGAGTGTGAGTTCAATACCCGGTTCAGGCAGTGGAGAACTTTCAGAAGGAAAATTAACAGGAGATAACTGATAACTGACATCCATCAAACATGGCTCGTGGAACTAGAACAGTCTACCCCAGTGATCGAAATAAAGGGTTCGGCTCAAAATTCCAACCACCTGAAGAAGGCCGGAACGTACAACGGCCAAAATGTTGTGACAAATATGGCGACAAAGATGAGGACAATAGTCCGACTAATGTAAATACTGTACATAATACCTCATCTCAGAAATATAGACAGACTCTACCTAACAGGCTTGTGTAAATGGTTGACAGAATAGGGATTAGATCTAGCAAAAAGACAAACTTTACTAAGGGTTACAAAAAACAGAAAGTTGTGGAGAGCAATGATCACCTACGTCCTAAAGGGTTGGTTGGTTGATTTTGTTTAGCGGCATATCAACCTCTACAGGTTATTTAATGCCAAAATCTCAATATTTTGAATTCAATTTTATTGCTTCAATTAAATATATTTTGAACGCAATTTTATTGCTTCAATTAAATATATTTTGAACGCAATTTTATTGCTTCAATTAAATATATTTTGAATGCAATTATATGCCTTCAACTACAAATAAAAAGTATTTTTGGTAATTTTGCTATAAATATGTATTTTTGGTAATTTTTTTTAATATAAAAATGTATTGCTGATAATTTTACAATAAAAATGTATTTTTATACTTTCATAGTGTTTTGCTTCTGTTTGGAGGTTCGCTATATGCCAATCTCCTGATCAGAGGACATGCTGAATAAACATGTCACATATAATAATAATACAACCCCTGACAAAAATTAAAGAATTAGTACACTTAGAAGATGTTCACTTAGTTTATTTACAATAAAATAAAATAAAAAAATCTAATAACAGGTAAGATGCAAAACATTTTTTTATTTAATAACTGGATATTCCAGATTCATAAAACATACTTTAAACAAATGTGATAAAATTAATGAAAGGCATTCCAGAAAATGAAATTAGTTCCAAGAATGTTTCCTGCAATGGCACCATTGCCTCAAGAAGTGCATAGCTTCACAAGGGAAATACTTTGAAGGTTGTAATAATAATAACAACAACAGTCAAGATTAGAGTTGCTTTTCATGATCGAACCTTTGCGGGTTATTTAAAGCTGAAACATTCTGGATTCTAAGTTAACTATGCTGACTCTTGTGGTCCTACCTAGGATTGAACTCACCATCCTTGGTTAACAAATTAGATAAACTGGTTAACAATGTGCTTGAGCAAGTGAAGCCTATGGGCTTTGGTGAAGATCACACTTCTTCGAACATTGTGGAATGGCACTACAGAATTACAAACAAAGAACTTTACCAAATAACAGAAACCACATCACTTGCAGACTTTCAACAACAGCAACAGCTAAAATGGATAGCATATGTTAGTTGAAGAGAAAGTAATGACATAATCATTTGTTGAAATTCCACACTACTCTAAAAAAGAAAAAAAAAAGTAATACCCCTCAATCAAAAAGCAATAACAGCTAGTGGATTTGAGAAACCTATTTTCCTGAAAACATTACTTTAAGAGAAAGATTAATTAAATTTCAACAATAAGTAGTACTGGCTACTTGGTCAATGAATGTCAAATGGTTACTTATAATGGTAGATAAGACCAAAATTATAGATTCTTTATAAGTGGCGATGGAAGCCATTAATAACCTTTCATGTTTAACAAGTTATTTAAATAGCAAAACAAGTGGTTCAGATCCAAAAAAGTCAGGGGGTCGTAATTCCAAGGGTCATGAATTAGTCTCACACAATCCCAGTGTCAGAAAATGCTGGGCATAAATCAAAAGTGTAATAAATTCACATCATAACTTTCAATGCATAACTACCCTTTACCCCTGCCCTCCAAGAGATAAGTTAGTCCTGTAGTCCAAAGTAGAATTCTTTTATTGTAGTAAGAAAGGTTGTGATTGGTGGGAAAGTACAAACAATTACCATATTTTGAGGCTTACTAAAGTCCACTCGATCTGGAGTAGTTTTCTTTTTTGACATATAAAATAAATTCTTTTTCAAAGTAAGACTTGTTTTTCTCCTTTGTCAACATAACAAAATTCTGGCCTAACAAAAACTGAATTTGCTTGATAAATACACAGTAAATAATGAAGCAGCTTTTTCCACATATTCAGACAAAAGAATTCATTATGTTGTTCCCACAATTTATCACTTGATCCATTCAATGGTCTTTTTAAGGCACACAATTCATATGGAAGATGGCTTCGATAATTTTGAGAAGAGACATCATGATTCCAAGCCTTCTTTGGACAGTTGTTACCATAATTTGTGTTGTGTTAAATTAATGTTGTTCCCACAATGTTTTAGCTAATCCATTCTATGGTCTTTTTAAGGCACACAATTCATATGAAAGATGCCTTCCATAATTTTAGAGACATTATTATTCCAAGCATTATTCACATAATCCATATGGAAGGATATGTTTCATTTCTTTTTAATTTCTGGCAACCCAAAACCAGAAAATTAAAACTGATCAACCAAAATTACAGACAAAGATGTGGTCAATATTTTATGAATTAAAAATCAATTCTTAAGTTTGATAACTTTTGTGATGTCAGACGCTTACTCATTGTCACGTCTGTGATATCAACGAATACTCGTTATCATGTTCATAATGCTCATTGTAGTCGAGACTTTGGAATCGCAGATACTAGTAGTAACTCCTACGAATAATACTCACACTAATATTACTTGTTTGAATAGTAATCCAAGAGTGATCAGTATAGAGAAATTGTATAGAAGATAATATAGAGAATCGCAAGGACATAGACGCCATGCTAATTCCCATATATACCTTTCCTTTACGATCCCATGGTTTACTTATTAGAAACGGAATCACCTGTGTTTGCTCACTGGTGATCTGTGTTCAAACTCCAGTGTCAGCAACAAGACTTTATCCCTATACAACAATAACCATTTGGGCTGGAACTGCTCTGTCTTCACTTTCCAGTTTGGTAGATGTTAAAAGTATATACGCAACCTTGTGGCTGACGAATTCTTTTCCACCTTACAACCAGTTTCCCCTAGATGAAACGCTGAAAGCCACTGGCTACTCTACCACTATTTCCATGGAAAATGTTCTGACAGACTACATTCCCTAGTTCTCCCAACTCTAACCCTCCCAGCTAAGACCCGCCATGCTGCATACAATGAGGTGAACTACCCTTCCCTTCATATTTCTTTAGTAAGGACTAAGTTCTATTTGGACAGTTTCTTCCCAAGAAATGCTGCTTTGTGGAACAGAATCCCAAGAGGATGCTTTCTTGGCTACTATATTCTTAACCTCTTAAGTCTAGGCTTAACTGTTATCTTTCACATATATCCACATAAACAGTATCTCTTGCTACTTACACAACAACCACCTTCAGTAAACCTCTACCGTGAGTGGGCCTTTAGGCTTGTATAGGGTGAACATTAGCCAAAAAATTTTTAAAAAAAATAAAATAAACATCTTAAAGAACTCTATCCTTATGGAAATTATATTCATCTTTAATATGGCTGAACAGAAAAAGATGACCCAGGTCATAGTAAATTATTTTTCATTATTTTTGAGTGGTAAACACTTAAAATAACAGAACCCTTACAAAAGAGTAATTTTGACAGACATGCTAACATTTCAACAGTGGCATTGTTATTGGCCTCTGTTCTATTCTTTGTCATCTATCTTGCATAAAGGGATTAAATTGGAATCAAAGATGCTGTTATTTTCTTTCATTCTTGCAGTTTCAGAATTGGCACTTGAACGGAGACAATTCTTCCTCATTATATTTTGGTACACAGCAGACCAAAAGGGAAAAAAAATTTTATTTATCCAGTGTTAATACAAAGTGCACATGATAAAATATTTTAAAAATCTGTTGGAGTTTTAGACAATGCTACCAGAAATATTAAGTTTTTTGTATTAAATTTTACAAAAGTTAATACAGATGTAAATTCATCCTCTCTGATCTTCTCACAATGGAAAACAAAAATGTCATGTCACATGACTTCTTAGAATTTAAAATAAAAAATTTTGGAAAAATTTGATCTGAAGTGCTTAATCGATGCTAACATATCAGAAAAATTTTTCAAAAATAAATGATTAAAGGCTATTTCCCAGATGCTTGGAAATAGAGGAGTATTAGCATATTTGAGTGGGGCTTCCAGAGGGTGAGGAGGCAATTTAAAATTAATTTACATGTAGCAAACTGCACCCCCCCATTAACTTTTATAAAAAAAAATTTAAAAAAAAAGACTTCTTTGTATTCATGATCTGAAGTGGGTAATTTACAGCAATATGGAAAAAAAAAATTGGAAAAGGTGATTATTTGCGGTTGCAGTGCCTAAAATTCTACCAAAAAATCTATTCTAAATCTTCTTTTCCTCGTGTGTCCCCAAAATCGCAAAAGGCTTGAAGAATTTAAAATTCACAGGTCATATCACAGAAAACCAAAAGAAAGCCATAAAAATCCTGCATAGTGGAAAGAATATCGCTAAATGAGACAGTAAAAGAGCAAATGGATAAAAGTCAAAGTTAATAATTAGGGAGTTACTTTTTAATCAACCTATGTGTGTGTGTGTGTGTGTGTGTGTGTATATATATATATATATATATATATATATATATATATATAAAATCACTAAAGCATCCTGTAGTTGAAAAGAGAAAGAAGAGAAGTTTGTGTTTTTTTTTTCTTTTATACTGCTTTATACAACACCACTTAGCAGGCATTAAAAGTCCCCTGACAAGGGGGAATATTCCAACACAAGTACAGTGTAACCCGGATATAAGAGAAACCCCGGTATAAGAGAGATTTTATCTGGTCCCAAATTAGAGCCTGTGTTAATAAAACAAAATAGACCAAACCCGGATATAAGAGAAACCCGGATATAAGATACTTCTTCTCCGGTCCCGACAACTCTCTTATATCCGGGTTACACTGTATTGCTAAAAGGATCAAAAGATAGGAAGCTATGAAGAGCTATGATCCCTTATGTCCTGAATAGATGTAACATGTAGAAAAGTTTCATTTCATGTTCAAGCAATTGGCAAAGGTAGTTTTAGTAGAACATTCCATGAATAGATCAGAATTGGTTGGGGGAGTACATTTATGGTAGTTGTTATGGTTTAACTCTTCTGGTTAGTATATTAGTAACCATATCTTTCTTTTGCCACTTCCCAAAGAAAGATGATGTTTCTCTTTCCTAACTGATTATACACCTGAAGAATGAATTGGCTGAAATAGCTAACATCAACATAAAGAAATTCAACAGTCCAAACAAAATTTACCGTTTTTATGATGCTTCTCAAGTTAGACAATCTCAAAAATCTAATCTCTACTAGAAAGAAGTTACATTAGATCAATGGGTTTAATAACATCTCACACCTGTGTTAGATTATTTATTGTCAAATACAAAACCACAGGATGAAAATCAAAAAAAAATGTAGACTTTGAACTGGACTCAAAATGGTAGTCCTTATTTATATTATTTATAGACTATTGTCCTCATCTTTGTTGATGTTTATTATCATAATATTTCGGCCATTGTGTCCTCCAGCCTTCTTCGGGTGTTTGTGGATCTGGGTAACATTCAAGAAATTTCAAATGGATCCCTTTATTTAATTTACAGGGTTCGTCATTCCACTGTCTATGTCTTCGGATATCCAACCTTGTTCTTATTTAGTACTGCTCAGTTATTGAGTATTGCTCATCCCATTTCCACTGAGTTGAAGTTTGCACTACACTAAATAAACTCACAATAACTACATCACCAAATTCATTAATCAACGGTTTAACCATTAAGCTATTATAACCCAAACCTAGAACTTATAGCCTTAAACCTAATATTTTTTCTGTCCTGATGCTGCTGATACTTGAAGCCTTTATGTCATTTCTTTTTATTTATTCATGGCTCACATGCTGCATTTATTTCTATATTGGGCCTATTGAAGAGGTCCTCATACCCTAATATATCTACTGATTCATTCAGATATATAACTCTCCAGTGTTCTACTCTGTGTCATATTTTTACTGCATTCCATAAGGGTTGTTGGTCACTCTTTTCCCTCAATACATGATCATCCATGCTCGATTTCATTGCTTCATCTCTAATTACAGCTTTTTGATGTTCCTGCAGCTTCACCTTACAAAAAAAAGAATGTAAACCAAGAACCGTGTGTATTCGCTTCCTTGCAGTTGTGGCGAGGCATGCCATAATAGTTAAGGCTAGAGTTAAAAATTCCTTGAAGGTTACCCAGGTCAGCACAATGACTGAAACATTGTGACAATAACAACAAAGATGGGAACAACAGTTCCAATGAAAATAATGATAACTCCAATGGTTGGCAATATTAAAAAAAAAAAATTCAATTTTGTAAATTTTGTTCAGACAATTGAAATCTTTTGTTCTTCAGTCTTCCTTGGGTATATAGGGCTGAAGAATAAATCAGATAAAAAATTATCATAACATCACAAAGATTGATCACAATTTGGAATGTTAATGATTCCTTTTAAAGTTAAACACCAATTAGCCTTCAGTATCTGTCTATATTTCTGAGATGAGGTATTATGTACACTATTTACATTATTCAGACTTTATCCACTTGAGGACACAGTGGATAAAGGCGTTGGTTAGATCCAGTGACAGAACCCAAAGAGATTGAGTTCAATACCCGGTTAAGGCAGTGGAGAACTTGGACAGAGGAATTAAAAGGAGATAACTGACATCCATGGCATGTGGAACTAGAACAGTCTACCCCAGTGAGCGAAATAAAGGGTTCAGTTCGACATTCCAACCACCTGAAGAAGGCCGGAGCATACAACAGCTGAAACATTGCAATAAATATGGCGACAAAGATGACGACAATAGTCCGAATAATGTAAATAGTGTATCAATTAACCTTGTCTGTATTATAATTCTGCTGGTAAGGAAAACAGGAAGCTAAGAGCTATGTGAAGATATAAAGATATTAAAAAATAAAACCTGAATTTTCATTCTTGAAATAGTTAATGCTAGGCAAAAAAAGTACACACTAAGAGGAATTGCTGAAAAGTTCTTGACCCAAAGTCCTTTTTAATAAATAAAAAAAAAAAAAGAAAAAAAAAAGGTCATTATGCTAGATCTTGAGAAGTGGGTCAGGTCAAAAACTTTTCACCATCCCATAGAAGGCAACCCAAGAAAAGTAAAATGCTAAACTGGGTTCAAAAGCTAACACTTGTATTATAAAATAATGATACAGTCAAGCTTTTCCCAAAGTTTAAATTGCTTACGTTAAGATCAAATTCTCTTCATTTTAAACGACATGGCTTGATATCACACACTGATGTGTTCAGACTAGTATCGGAATGAGATCAATTCAGAAGATTAATCTCTCCCCATAGTTTGGTTTCAAATTCCTAGAAGGTTACCAATTACAACAGACACCTGAAGTAGGCTGGAGGCTACAACTGAAACATTGTGATGAATGTTTTCATGATTTACAGTCAGACTAATGTCATAATCTCTGTTATGATCAAAATGTTTTGCTTTCTGGCTTTCAAGTCTCTCTTTTTACCTAGGTAACCATCAGGGAATTTCAAATTGAACCCTTTATTCAATCTACAGGGCTAGATTGTTCTCTAGCTGTCTAGGGAAGATAACTCACCTTTGTTAATTGTCCCATTATTGCTAATTCTCTTCCCACAGTCTGAGTATATCCCTACTACTTGGCACAGGGATTGAACTCACAATCATGATGTCACCAAATTCACTGACCAATACTTTAATCCTCGAGGCTAGAGTACAGATATATACTTGAATCTCTCAAATAAATGGCCTCTTTATCTATATTCAGTAGGAAAAACAAGTTCATCAAATATTATCTTCTGACTCCTGCAAAACAGCTAACTTCCAAACCTAATGTTTTATTTTTCATCAATTTATCATTCTCTTCAACATTTGATTTCCAACCTTATTTCAAAATAAAGGATTTTATTTGTAAAAGCCAAATTATTTACATTAACCATCTACTTTATAATAATGTTGTACGTCTTTTTCTTTTCAAATTTATTCAAAATGATGAATTTTATGAGGTATTTTGGGTCAACTTGTGAAATCCAAATTATCTCAATCAACCATCCACACGATAAAAATGTCACTTTTTTTCTTTTTAACATTAGTTAAAAATTAACAATTTTATTTGTATAAACCAGATAAGTGTTGTGGTAGGATCCACCTAATCTGCATAGGTGACTACCGACTATATAAATAATGGTTGGTACCAGAAGACGGGGAGCGAATACAGAGATCCAGCTAGAGACTCTGCCCGACTGCGACTTAGTCAACACATTCTCCAGGAACGTCTTCCCAGAAATATACAGAAATACTATATGTAAATATTGTGTACATTTTCTTGTTATAATACATTCTTGTTCTAAGTACATTTTGTGTTGCATTATTATTCCATGCATTAGTCGAGATTCAACAATGAGTCAAGACTCAACAATGGCGACGAAGTAGAACGAACCATACACCAAGTTTCAACAATGGCGACGAAGTAGAACGAACCATACGGAAAAAAGAAAGAATTAATAGTGAGAGTTTTTCAACAATTGGGACAAGTCATTGAAGAACCCAGGCTGAAAAAAAAAAACTATTAATTCGAAGTCCAACGTTAACGTAACGACGAAGGATTCTGAACTTCTGGATATGTAGAACTCGTTAAAAGACGACTAAGCATAAAGGAACGTTCACTCAGAAAAATTTGAAAGGTGTCGTAAACGAATAACGGTAATTTTAAATTGAAAATTTATCTACAACGAGACACCCTCTAAAAAGAAAAAAAACTGTCCGACTACAAAAACATGCATGGAAGTAAAAGAAGCACAAATACACCGTGTCGACTTTGAAAGGTAACGCACTTTAAAAAAATTTTTTTTTTATTTGTTTAACAATATAGTGACAAATTACTTCTGATAAGAAAATCAGACGTTGTCATTGAAATACGCGAACAGAAGTCGAAAACGAAAAAAAAAGTCCGACGGTCTCTGTTCACAAAAAAATAAAAATAAAAAAAAAAAATACCAAAGTTGATTAGCACGGGCGTGAATGTAAAAGCAAGACATAAAATTTAAAAGTCGTATGTTGTTTCGATTTTTTGGTCAGCTTATGATATTCGTGGATACACAAATTAAAAGTATATTCCTTGTTGCATGAACACTATCAGCTAAAAATGGAGGAACTATCCAAAGTCATATCTGAATTATTCAGATCCCAGCAGGAACAGGTTGCCTTATTAATAAGGGATCAACAGATAGCACAGCAAAAATATCAAGAACAACAGATAGCACAGCAAAGATATCAAGAAAAGCGAGATGAAAAATATCAAGAACAACAGATAGCACAGCAAAAATATCAAGAAAAAATACAGCAAGAACAACAGATAGCGCTGCAAAAATATCAAGAACGGCAAGAGGAAAGACTTTTAGAAATTCAAAAGTTAACACTGGAGAAATTAAACAACTATCAGGCAAATGAAGGAAATTCTTCATATTCTAATAACACCATATTTAATTCGCTGGAAACTTTCAACTATGTGCCAGACGAAGAAAAAACGTTTGAAGCGTACTTTAAACGATATGAAGATATTTTCTACACAGACTGTGAAAATTGGTCGAATTCAAGAAAAGTCAGTCTATTACTAAGAAAGCTAGGTACAGCAGAACATAGCCAATTTGTAGATTTTATTCTACCGAGAAAAACAACTGAATTGGAATTCTCGAAAACAGTGAAATTGCTAAAAGAGCTGTTTGGAGCAAATATGTCGCTTTGGCATAAGCGATGGTTATGCATGAATGTCTCTAAATCCGACGATCAGGATTACTTAACATATGCATCTATAGTGAATAGACATTGTGACAATTTCAGATTGGCAGAGATTACGGTTGAAGAATTCAAGTGTTTAATTTTTGCTCAAGGACTGGTATCCAGTAAGAGTGCCGAAATAAGACGTAGAGTTTTGTCTAAACTCGAATCTGAACAAGGCCTTACCCTGCAAAAGTTAGCAGAGGAGTGTCAACGGGCCGTAAGTTTAAAGAAAGAGTTGCAAAAAATCGAAGAAGCTGGCATTGCTTATATTAAAAAAATAAAAAAGCAGTCAAATTACCCATCAGAGAAAAATTGGAGAAAAAATTCGGCGTATTTTAATAATAGACAAAAAAATAAAAAGACCGAAGAAAATAAAAAGGTCCCACCATATAATTGCAGACGTTGTAACGAAAGACACTGGGAAATAAATTGCCCATATAGAAATAAGAAATGTTTCGTGTGCCAAAAGAATGGTCACAAAGGATCGTGTTGTAAAATGAAAAAATTCAAGACTCGAATTAGACAAATTCGAATATCAAATCAGATAGAGATTTGAGGAAATATGTGACGACTGAAATATTCAAAAAGAATATCAAATTTCAACTCGATTCGGGGTCAGATTTAACAATAATGAACGATAAAACATGGAAAATTTTAAAAAGGCCTACAATAATGAAGTCGACGAAACTCGCTCGAATGTTAACTGGAAAGGAAATTAACTTCGAAGGCGAGGTTGTACTTCCCATGAAATTGAACAGGATCGTTAAAAAAATGAAAGTTTTCATTCTGAGAAATGGAGAAAACTTGTTGGGTACAGATTTTATTGAAACATTCGAATTGTGGGATAAACCGTTAAACTCATTCTGCAGAAAAGTAGAAAGTAATACGCAAACAAGACAGGACATTAAAGAGGAATTAAAGAAAAAGTTTCCGGAAACCTTCACACTTGGTCTTGGAAGATGTAACAAGTTTGAAGCTAAATTTGAATTAAAGGAAAATACTATGCCTATTTTTAAAAAGAAACGTAACGTGCCTTTAGCAAGTGTAGAGAAAGATAACGAAGAACTTGATAGGCATGAAAAAAAAAAAAAAAAAAGATATTAAAATTAAGCAGATTGACATATACATAGGAAGTATGCAAAGGGGATCTACAAAGAAATAACCAGAATCATCATCCCATATAGGAAGCCAGTTGAAATCCAAAAAGGATTCCAAGGCTTGGGAGGGGGGTGTTGTGGTAGGATCCACCTAATCTGCATAGGTGACTACCGACTATATAAATAATGGTTGGTACCAGAAGACGGGGAGCGAATACAGAGATCCAGCTAGAGACTCTGCCCGACTGCGACTTAGTCAACACATTCTCCAGGAACGTCTTCCCAGAAATATACAGAAATACTATATGTAAATATTGTATACATTTTCTTGTTATAATACATTCTTGTTCTAAGTACATTTTGTGTTGCATTATTATTCCATGCATTAGTCGAGATTCAACAATGAGTCAAGACTCAACAATAAGGTTGAGGTATTTCTGGTCTTTTTGTCAAATCCAAATTAACTACATCAGATGTTTCTTTTTCTTCAATTTATAATTCTTTTCCTAACATTTAATTTTGATTTCCAACCTTAATTCAAAATAAAGGATTTTATTTGTATAAGCCAGATAACATTGAGGTACACCTCTAATCTACTTGTAAAATCCAAATTAACGTTGTAAGCCATCCACGCTAAAATAATGTCACACGTTTTCTTTCCAAATTTAGTTCACAATAATTGATTTCATTTGTATAAGCCAAATAACCATGAGGTATTTCTAGTCAATTTGTAAAATCTAAATTACCTACATCAGCCATCCAGACTATTATAATAATATACTTCTTTCTCTTTCCAACCTTAGTTCAAAATAAAGCATTTTATTTGTATAAGGTACTTGTAATTTACTTGTAAAATCCAAGTTACCTGCCTCAGCTGTCCACACGAAAAATAATGTCACATATTTTTTGTTTTTATTTACTTTCTGAATTATATTTTGCAAAGTAGTTTTAGTTTCATAAAAGATTTGAGCACAAAAGTTTGGCTGATTGGGTCAAGCATGGATCAGAGAAGCCACAGTTGGTGATTCTGCAGATGGTGAGGTCCTAGTGAATAAGTAAATAAGACTGTCCTCACCAATCATACCACACCCTACTAGCTGAAGCTGTAGTCTGATATGCTTCATGTAGTGTCATATGCTTTCTTCACAGATTTCCATATGCTGTTATGTAAAGGCCAGAGCAGTGCAAAAACAGCTAGAATTCTGGCACTAAATCTTGCGTTTCCTACCCGGTCAAAGGTCACGATTTATGTAGCCAGTTTGCTTATAAAACTGAAGTCAGTTTGACAAACGTCCATGGCTTCTTAAACTGGAGTGCATATCAGAAATAACTACAAATTAAAAAAGAAAGTTTTTCTAATGAAGTTTTTCTGGAAAGAAAAATTTAATTGCATTTTAATCAAGTTTCAAATACTTGTCTTTTTCAGCAGTAATTAATTTATTATGTGAAACAACCAAAAATATTGTATGCTTATCCATCAAGCAGTATAGTTTTCAAGAGTCTAAGACAATAGTGTGGTTTCGTTAAAGGTTCTGGAACAAAGAATGCAATATTTACGCTCAGAATAATATCAGAAAAGCAATACAAATGCAGAAGAATGTAAACATATTTTATAGATCATTTTATAAGCATTTTATAAGCATTTTATAATGTACAATTCAAACAACTGTTTGAATTGCTAGTTAAGCTTTATTTATTTGGGAAAGTGTTGTAACCTAGGGAAGGTTACTGAACAGAATAATCACAGAAAGGTTGGTAATGAACAATAATACTTAGGACACAAACAACACATATATGATTCACCAGCAGCACATAGAAATAGTAGTCAACTGCTAGAAGTGAGTCAAGTGAATCCGATTCTTTGAGCATCAGCTCAGGATGAAGATTAGAACTGATAGAAAACGATTGCATTCGACAGTCTTTAGCGAAAGGTGGGTAAAAGCGGCGAGCTTGGTTCGTTTGAACGTGGCTAGCCTTGATTTTCTTTTCTAGGTCAACCAAAGTTACATTGGGGTGGTTTCCTGTGGAACCCTCCTCTTGGTCAGGTAAGACAAGCTTAAGTGTACCTAGTTAATATGAGTAAGTGTTGTTCCCGGCCTGTTTCCCGGCCATCTTTTTAGTTATGATCCAAGTCGAGATTCCCAACCTCCCTAGTTTGTTTTGGCCTCCTTTTCATCTCGACTGGATCAGCCTTTTACTTCCCCATGTCTGAGTTATTTTATCTCTTTCCCAATCCCCCAGCGAGAGTGCTTCTTGATTTTGTCCTCTGGGCAGAATACAGCGGCCTCTCTGTTTTGAGGGTTGGACGGGCCCTACTAACATAAATTATGTTTAGTTTAAATATTTGTTGAATTTTTAGTTTGTTATTGGGTTCATCCCCCTCCCCTTTTCATCTATTCATTATTAGAATTTTAATGTAGTATATTATCATCGAATTTTTATGGTGTGGGGCGCGTTTTTTGTAGGTTCCCCTGGTGTGGATGTGGTATTATGGTGGATGAAGGTTTGAATGGCGACGGATGAGTTCTTGTGGTGAATGGAAATTGTAATGTATGAATGGGTCGCGAATCTGATTAGCTAGGTATAGGATAGTAAGCAATGACCAGCCTTTACCCTCCCCTTTTTTGGCCTTGTGCCACATTTGTTGTATTCCAACAAAAAATAAAATGAATCTCTAACTGCAGACCAACATACAGTATTTACTACTGTATTTATATGAATGGGGACATACCCATTATCGTCCATATGTATACTACAACAGAAAGATATCAGAATAATATAGAATTTATACTGGGAGCAAACTACCTACATAAAAAAAATGAATTCTGTATATACACAAAAATAGAAAGGAATGTAAAACAAAGATGTATCTTCTCCCCTAACTTATTCAACCTTTACAGCAAGATGATCCTGAGAAAATTAGAAGTCCTACCAGGATTCATTATTGGCAGCCACAGTCTTAACAAAATAAGATATGCAGATGACAGTGTCAATAGCAGGCATAGAAAGGAAACTAAAAGGACGTCCTACAGAAGGTAGTAAAGGAAAGTGAGAAGAAAGGACTGAACATCAGACAAGGTATGGTTGCCAGCAAGAGGAACAGCCCAAGATATGAATTACAAATTGAAGATACCAAAATCAAGTAAGAACAAAAAATTTAAATGTCTAGAAAGTGTTTTAACAGAGCGCAGAAAATGTTATATTAAAACCTGAATATGCATTGGAATAGTTAAAGATGACTTCCAGAAGCGAAGCTAGATATTAAGAAATATGAAAATTTCATTCCAAACAAAGAGTGCTAAACATTTTCATAATATGGGTCCTCCAATATGGAAGGGAATGCTCTTCAGATGAAGACTTGAGAGAGCAGAAATGTGGTTCAACAGAAGACTGCTAAAATTACAATGGACTGAACATGTGAGTAACAAGGAAGTGTTAAGGAAAATGGAAACAAAAAGGACACTTCTATTTAGAATCCAAAAGAGGCAGTTGAAATTTCTAGATCACATAATGAGGAAAGAAGGCTGGAGAATTTGGAATTCACAGGACATATTGAAGTGAAGGCAAGAAGAACACTAACCTACCAAACGAGCTTGTGTAAATCATTAGCAGAACAGGAATTAGGAGGGATACCAAAAAGATAAATCTTACTTATAGCTATAAAAGACAGGAAGTTGTGAAGAGCC
Source organism: Acanthosepion esculentum (assembly GCA_964036315.1). Classification (NCBI taxonomy): domain Eukaryota; kingdom Metazoa; phylum Mollusca; class Cephalopoda; order Sepiida; family Sepiidae; genus Acanthosepion; species Acanthosepion esculentum. The sequence goes on from OZ038504.1 coordinate 71,370,449, forward strand.
ATGATTTTTCCAATTTTATTTGATTTGGCTTGTTCTTTTTATTTTTTTTTACAGTAAGGTTCACCTGTACAAGGCCTGGAGGACAGGAGATAGAGGGTTATGAAGCTTACAATGAGGCATAGTTAATTTGGATAGGAGATGATAAAGTTGACAGTAGACTTGAACAGGTTAAGATTGTAGTGATTGGGGGAAACATCCTCTAGGGAGTCTGTTTCATAGTGTAGTAGTTCACAGGCAGAAGCTGTTTGAGTGGAACTTACTTCTTGCTGATGGAATGCAGAGGGAACGTGCATGGTTTGCTACTATGTACGTGGCATGGCGGGTCCAAGCCATGAAGGTCAGATCTGGTGGAACCAGGAGATGCAGTTCATCCAAATACTTTCCCTGGTAATAGTGATAGAGCAGCAAGAGGCTCACTACATCCTGCCTGTGAGAGTGAGGTTGGAGGGTGGAAAATAATTCTTCTCCAACAAAGACTCACAGATGCTTTTGAACTCTCCCAAGACTGGAAAGTGAGGTCTGGGCAGCTTCTGCCAAAATATGGCAACAGTATTCCATTTTTGGCCTGATCTGGCTCCTATAAACGTAGAGTATAGCATGAGGAGTCAGGTACTTACTGGAGTCATACAGGAAGCTGATCATTTTACCTGCATCTTTAGTGATGGATCTCAAGGCAAGGGGGGGGGGGCTCTTCAAGGGGGGATATCCGGTCATCATGACTGGTGGTAGTTCAGGGTCTGATCGGCAGTGATGGAATGCAACCAGTTTGGTTTTAGAGGCACTGAATGTAAACAGCCAGTTTTCCCCCACTGGGAAGTTAGTGTTAATTTTGTCTGGGCCAGTAGCTTTTTTTAGGGGGGGGAGGGTCAAGTCTTTTGATAAGTCTAGAGACTTCTCTTGCTGAAATGAGTAAACGACTGAGATTGTGCTCAGTGAAACATGGGAAGTTGAGGAGGAGACGGCCTTTGTCATCTACTGTTGAGTTTGAAGCAAAGATTGAGGTGAAGAGCTTCGCCTTGTCTATTGAGGGGGATATGACCTCAGAGCCATTTGTAATAGTGGGCACAGCTGCTTTGCCACTGTTCATAATTTGGTTGGTGATCTTCCAGAATTCGCAAGATCTAATTTATTTCTTTTCAACCTTGGCCTGGACAGATTGCGCATAACTGCACTTGGCATTTTCCAGGACTCCCTTACAGGAATTGTGGGTGGTTCTGAAAGAAGTAAGGGCCAGGCTACACGGCTCCTTGCGATAGATTTTGAAGTAATGGTTCCAATGAGCTATAGCTGCAATACATTCAGGTTTGAACCAGAGTTGACTCTTTTGTTTTTGCTGGAATTTTGGGAGAGCTATAAAACATCCCATTCCAGAAAGGATCCATTTGGAGATTAGGGTAGCAGTTTTAGGGGCAACATGTTTGAAGAAGTTTGGGAGAGGAGCTTCCATCATGTAGGGCTGAAAGCTGTCCCAGTCTGCCTCCACATAGTGAAAAAATGTTCTATAAATCAGGGATATCATTAGTTTGGAGTCTCTCTGAATACTGACTAGGGAATGATCTGACATGCCAATAGGGGCTAAAACTCTTGCTAAGCATTTGTCAGGGCAGGATGTTAGAAAAAGGTTGAGGAGGTTTCGCCTGCTGTCCTATCACATCCAGGACTCAGGTTGACTATCTAATCTTTGCGGTGAACATTGAAGTCACTGCATATGTAAAAATTGGCCCACATTTTGACAGGTACAGACAAACCTCTCATCAACAGAACAACAGGGGATGGAGTGGTCCATTAAAGCTGATTGTCCATAGATGGGAAGGGGTAAGTTTTGAGTCATAAAACCGCTATAGTAACTACCACTAGTTATAATCATAATGTAAATACTACAAGCATGCATATATGGCATAAATATATACTTAATATAGATATATCAATCAAAACAACAAAAATAATAGATTTCTTACAGATACTTTCTCAACCACACATTAATGCATCATACTTTATATACTGTACACCCGTTTTTGTTTACAATTGAAAAGCCTGCCACCCACTACCAAGCATTCACTTTGAGAACTAATATGACTCATTCTGCTAAGCCCGCAAATTTTGAAATATTAGGTTGGTGCAAAAATAATGTCGTTTTTTGACATGATCTTGAACGTCAAAAAACGACATTATTTTTGCACCAACCTAATACATCACTGATGATTTGGAAGTTTTTTTGTTTTTTTTTTATTTTGCCTGCAGATTTTGTCCGTTGCATCCAAAGTCAATTGATGGAGGGGGGGTAGATGAGAAGTTTGTCTGTATATACAAATTTTTTTAAAAATCATTTACATTTTAATTTGTTAGGATATATATTCATTCACTGACCATGTTTTAGATTTTCTACTCTCAGATATCCAGAATTTTCTACCTTATTTTATAAATAAATGCTCATGAGGCAATCTGTGAACTGACTTGACGCTTCACTTTACTTAGTGACCAGACACCTTACTTTTCTTTACACACACACACACACACACACACACAAAGACTCTTCCTCTGTAGAGTTTCACATGTAATCTCCACCAACTGACAATGTAATGAAACAGAATTCAAGACAAAACTTTTTTCTCTAAAAACAGACCTGATTTGTTTGAATTTTTATATTGAAAAGACAAAGACTGTCTGAGTTGAAATCTTTAAAAAGCAGTCAAATTTTTATGTAATTTTTTTAAAAAAAATCTTAAGCATTTGATCTTTTCAAACAGTTTTATTACTTAAAACAAAATCATTCCTCTTCTTCTGCTCTCTCTTCATATTTGAGTTTTAAAATGAGAGCGAAAAGAGAGAAAGGCATGTATTTATACATAGAAACATGTGTAAATATAGTTTTGATTCTGTGAGAAATTAAATAGAAACAAATATTTCTAGCAATCATCATCTTATAAATGCATTCTCACTTCATACTGGAATGAGCTGCAGAACAGAAAAAGAGACGACAAAAAGAATGAAAATATGATGAGCAAAACAGCCAGGAAAAGAAGACCCGACAGAAATTTGTTGTCATTTTATTATTATTATTATGCTCTGGAAATACAACAATGTCATTGTAGTAACAGCAAAGGAAATTTCATATCTCTACATAATAAATCGATGTTGTTACTGGACCACAATTGCAGACCACTCACTAAGGATAAAATTCACTTGTAATGGCTTGTGAGTTAAGCTTGAACAGAAGTAAAGGTTTATCCCCTCTTTCAGATTGGGGTTTCTGGTTCCTTCTAAAGTCTACTTCAACGCTATACTTCTAACATCTCCATCTAAACTCTAAACTTTATCTACTATTTTTTTTTCTCTCAATAGACATAGATAGGTTTGCCTATCATCCAGTTCACACTCCTCTCTGGCCTTTTGAACAGCAGAAGTAGAGGTTTATCTTTTTTCCTGTTTAGGACTGGGTTTCCAGTTCATTCTAAAGTCTTCTCATTCTCTTTCACTCCCACTACCCTATTGCATCTTAGTGGCATTATCATCTTGCTTGGGGTGAATTGATTAAAAAAAAAAAAAAAAAAAAAGAAAAAAGAAGCTTGCTTTCATATTACAGTGGACATCCTCTTTTTCTATCTCTTTACTATATCATTTTCTGTAGCATATATATATATATATATATATATATATATATATATATATATATATATGGTGATGGACTCTCCCATCGTATTTGACGTATGAGGGTCAAGCAGATCAGTTCCTAAGCACTGACAGCCTGACACCAACACATGAGATTTGATTATAGTGGTGAAGGCTTTGTGCAGAACCAACCATGCTTTTTGAAGAGCTGAATACAGAGATGTGATGCACTACGTACCACAAGGTCCCCAAACAACCCTCCACAGATTTTGAATTTAGAGTTGTCCTTCTCCTAGACCAATTGCCATCCAAGGCTATAGAACCCAGTCTGTCCTGCTATTTACCCATAGCTGGAAGGAGAAGAAGAGGATTCATACCTTTCCCAAGCACGTACATGAATGTAATGGATTCAACTGGAATTCAAACTCAGCTCTCCAATTTCTCAATCCAAGCCGCTATCCATTACTCCACCATCCCTCCTATATATACATCTGTAGCTCATGTATGTGTGTGTGTATATATATATATATATATATATATATATATACACACACACACACAAGATAGATGAGGCTAAAATGTTTTCAGTCTAATCAAAAAGCCCATTCCCCAAAGATCTGATGTTTAAACATCTGGTCAGTTTTTGCAAAGTGGATCAGTCTTAAAACTTTTCAACACCTCCTCATACATACATACATACACATTTATTATGGATTACACACATATACCTATAAGAAAATTATGGATATGCGTGTGTGTACACACACACACACACACACACACACACACACACACGATGAGAGTGTTTTGAAACTTTCTCAACATGACCCACATCCCAAAATCTGACTAAATAATTTATTTTCTGAAGTGCTTCTTTTCTTTTGTTCACTTATACAAGCCCCAAGAGCCACTTAAGCTAGATGGTTACTGTATAAGGTGGTTGTATGAATGTAAGAGAAGAAATTAAATGCAGAATATCAGGATATGTAGGATGCATAACAGTTAACTTTAGACTTGAAGAGGTTAAGACTGTAATGATTGTGGAAGCATCCTCTCAGGATTCTGTCCCACAAAGTAGCTGTTCTTGAGAAGCTAAATGAGTGGAATTTCCTTGTGGAATCCGTGCGATATTTCATCTGGGGTGGAAAGAACTGTAGGGTTGAAAAAATTCATCACCCACAAGGCTACATAAATTTATTTGAATTCTGTCAAGGCTGGAAATTGGAAATTGAGTACTGTTGCCATATTTGGGTGGGAGTTGCCCAGTCTTCACTTTCCAGTTTTGATAGATTGGTTTGGTTTGTTTTATTTTGTTTTACAGCATATCAACCTCAATGGGTTATTTAATGCCGACAACATATTTAGGATAGATTCGTATGAATAGAATATGTATTCTTTGGTTTACATTGGTTTGGTTTATTTTGTTTGGCAGGATATCAACCTCAGTAGGTTTTTTAATACTGACAACATTTTTTATTGCTGGTAATATTTTGTTTTGTCAAAAATATGTTCCTGGTAATATTTTTCCTTCAAAATTGTGTTGCTGGTAATAATTTTTTTCAAAAAAAGTATTGCTGGTAGTATTTAACTATTTGCCCATAGCTAGTGCTACCACCCCAGGTCAGGGTGGACCTGGAAACAACAGCAATTATGAGGTGGTTCCATGCTCCTCAAAACCTCCTGATCAGAGGCCTTGCTGCTGGACATAGTTTATTGTCTTACCCAGGACGCGGATGTAGTTTAACATCTTACCGAGGATGACCCGTCTTGATAGAGTTCAGAAGCATACCGGAGTCATTGTTGGAGAGTTTAATTATTTTCCATCCTACAACCTCTCGCTCATAAGCAAGATGTAGTGTGTCCCTCACTGCTTATAACTATTTCCATGGAAAGTGCTACATTCTTTCCTTCATAGCTAGGACCCTTACATATTAGCAAGCCACTCACATTCCCTCCGTATTCCATTGGCAAGAAGTAAGTTTCACTCAAACAGCTTCTTTCCACGAACTACTGCTCTATGGAAGAGACTCCCAAAAGCATGTTTCCCTGATCACTACAATCTTAACCTGTTCAAGTCTAGAGTGAAACATTATGTTCCCCTCCTTTCACGGTAATTGCTCCGAGGAGCTGCTTTCGCTTGTCCCTAGGCCTCATGAATTTAAATGTCCTACGAGGCTGGCATCCCATTCCCACCCCTTCACCGTTGAAACTGTTAGATGTAGACGTCTCTTCTACTCCAATAGCTTCATGTCTCGCACATCTCGCCTGTGGAACTCCCTTCCCTATTCCTGTTTCCCTGACAAATACAATCTCCAACTATTTAAGTGTAACGTCAATCGACATCTCCAGTTGCCTTGATCTATCCACTTCCCTTCTCCACATCCTTTCACCTTTCGTTCCCATCTGCTCTCGCTCCAAATCTTCTGTAACCCCCTTGCCTTGATCGATCCACTGTCTTTCTCTTTCTCCACATCCTCTCCTTTACCACTCCTATCTGCTCTTCCTCCAACCCTTCTATAACCCCTTGCATGATAGTGGCCTCCAGCCTTGCTTGAGGTGATACGATTAAAAAAAAAAAAAATATAAACTACATCTTAACATAACCCTATACCTTAAGTGGCCCCCAGGCCTTGTACAGGGTGAACCTTACTATAAAAAAAATAAATAAATAAAAAGGTTTAGTTCAAAACTCCCTGAAGGCTATCTGGACTGATAAACACCTGAAGAGGGTCAGAGAGACCTGCAGTTGAAATGTGATAACAAAGATGAAGATGTTAGTCCACCTGTAAATAATAGGAATTAATTTAAAATGTGTGGGGTTTTTTGCCTGTTTGCATAAACTTTTAAGATGGATACAATTTTTAACATTAAAGTATAGAATCTGCTGAATATTTTAAAATGCAAACTCAAGAATCTAATTAATTTTTGCATTAATTCATTGAGTTTTATAGATTTTAACTGAAGTTGTCTTTCTCCCACAGACTGTACTTGAGAAATTATTTTGTAGAAGAACAGGAGTCTAGCACGTAAATGCTTCTTTCAATTAGTATTTATCTAACAATGTAACCTCTCTGGTATCATGTGTTAAAGGTCTGTGTGATGTTAGACTGGCAGCTCAAGGCAGGAGTGTATTGTGCTTAAAGGAAGTTCACACTGAAATAATAGATTTTGAATACAAAAGATTGAAAAGAGACAGGGGCAAAATAAATGAATTGAGAGTAAGGTAGAAATAAATAAAAAGAAAAAAAAACTGAGACAAGCACTAGAGGAGAAACTTCTTTTTTTTTAATCTCAGAAAAAAAAAAGGTAGACAAACAAAAAACAAAAAAAAAACAAACAAATTTTTTCATTATTTTCTGAAAAGGGAACCATTCTGGTTCTCTCTGACACACAATGTAATGAGCTAAACATAGAAATCAAGCCAATAGTATACCGTGCTCTGAAAGGTGCAGATTATACACAAGCCCGCTCTTTTGCAAGCAGAAACACTCACTTACTCTGCTACTATTACGTAATTTAACTGCCTCTTCATAAAAATAATTCAATTAGAAATAATCATTTTTTTTAAAACCCGATTTAATTTCTCTGACAGTTTATTTTTTTTAATGCCAACACTAAAAGTAGCATGAAGCAAAATAATTAATTTCTCTTTTCACAGTACAGCATCAAAACGTTAACAAATCCTAACGGATTTACATCCACTTAAAAAATTATTTAAACTTGAATTTGGATAAAGTTTCAGACAGCGTTCTGCAAACTTCCTGTATTGGCTACACTTTTTGAAAATAAATTTTTGCAACATATTACTCAAGTTGTTATTCAACATAAATATCTAATTCAAAATGCCAATAAGAAAAAAAAAATTCAATGAAAAATTTATTTAATATTTAAAGAAAGAGATATTACAACACATCAATTTGGAAGCTCTGATTTAAGCAATAAAGGTTTTTCTTATATTAAACAGCCCTGAATATCATAGGTATATTATAGAAGTAACATGTTATCTTTGTACACGTGTGTGTGTGTGTGTTGATTGATTTGTATTTTCAGTTTATCTGCAGGTTATTTAAAGTCAGAAAATATTTTTAGATTGCAAGAATGTTTTGGAGATGATAATGATTTAATGATACAAGTCATACTAATTGATCCATAGCTGATAGGGAGAAGTGGGTTCATACCTTTCCCAAGAGTATTTGTGCATAACTGAATATAATAAACCAGACTGTCAAATTGGCAGCTGATCTAAAAAATGATCTACAATCTGCTGTTAACTGGGGCAAGGAATGGCTTGCTAATTTTACTGCCTTCAAAACTGCTCTATTATTAATCACCTTAAAGAACCCTTTCTGCTTCCCATCAGAGTGACTCGTTGCACCTTCTTGGACTAACGTTTTCCACTGATATGAAGTGAAAAGATTATATTGAATCAATTACTATAGGTCTGCAGCTAGGAAAGTTGGTTCACTGTGTTGTGTTAGTTTTTCCTCGCTGAATTTATCTTATATACTTCTAAGTTTACTATTCATCAATGCTTCAAATAATGCTGCCACATATGATCTGGTGATTCTGGTATATAATTAGAGATCCTTGATAAAATCCAAAGAAGAATCTGCAATGTAATTGGTCCAGATTTGGAATCTCAGCTTCAGTTACTTCCCCATCACCATAATTTAGCTTCCCTGGTCCTTTTCTATAAATACTTTTATGATAATTGTTTTCATGAACTTTCCTTTATGGTACCTAGACTTTATGAATTTAAGCACAGTACGAGATTGGTGGCAAGGTTTCATCGTTTTACAGATGAAATGGCCTAAGTTCTATGCTGACAGCTTCTTTTTTTCACACGTCTCATTTGTAGAAATCTATTTTATCTTCAAGTGATCTTTTGACCTTCAAAAATATAAAAGCAATGTCAATCATTATCTTTTGTCTTCTTGATTCCTGTTCTTTTATTTTCACTTCTTAATATTTTTTTATATATATATATATAACTCTTTTACACTCTGTTACCTCCTTCAGTGGCTTTATTTTCTTTCTTGGGGTGAGATGATTAAAAAAGAAAAAAAACTACTGCACCTATTTAGTGCATTCTAATTTTATTGTATCCTGTATCCCAATAGTTTTGATGCTATACACATCAGCAGATTAGGTATAGATAGTGATTTTCCAAGCACAGCTTAGATGTGGCACAAGGCCTAAATTAGGGGAGCACCCAGTGAGAATCAAACTCACTACTCAGTTGTAATTGTTCTAGCCAGACAAGCGTGCTAACCATTACACCACCTCGGGGTGCCCAAATTAAGTATAGATATTAAAGACATTTGGATATCATTGATTAAAAAGAACTGATAATAGATTTGAAACTCATAATCCCCAAAATTTGAGTACTGGCTAAAATCAGTGGAAGGTAAAAAAAAAGAACTGATAATACAAGGTAACCAAAAAAGTTCTGTCCGTTTTTAAAGAAAAAAAAGAAAACACTTCACAGTATGTGTAACTTATATTTAGTCTTCAAAGTAATCGCCATCCAGCACCTTCTGCCAACGTGTCTCCAGCTGTTCAATGCCCTTGCGGTAGAACTCAGGGGGTTTTGACGCAAAGAAGTCCGTGAGGGCAAGTCTGCTTCATTGGTGAAGGATTTCCCACGAAGATGATTATCCAGGGAGTGGAAAAGGTGGTCATCGGATGGCGCAAGGTCAGGTGAATAAGGTGGATGGCACAAAGTCTCCCACCCAAGTTGCTGTATGGTATCCCTGACCACTCACGCAACATGCGGCCTGGCATTGTCATGGAGGAAAAGCACACCTTTGCGATTCACCAGTGCTGGCTCCTTCTGGCGCAATACCTGTTGCACACATTTCAATTGCTGCGAGTATAAGTCTCCAGTGACCGTTTGGCCCGTTGGTAGCAGTTCATAATGAACCACTTGACGACCTGTCCACCAGACACAAAGCATAATCTTGCGTGGGTGCATGGGCAGTCTTGCGGTGTGAGGGACAGCATTCTGAGGAGACAACCAATGTCTGGAACACTTGGGTGTTTCGTACAGAACCCACTTTTCATCACTGGTAAGCACTCGATTGAATAAGGATGCGTTACGGTGGCGAGAAAGCAGCAATACGCAATACTCGTTGTCCCTTGTGGACCTCCAACAGCATTTGCAGAACCCACTTGCTCAGTTTGTACGTCTTACCTAGGTGGTGCAGGTGAAGTCTAACTGTTTCATCAGAAACGTTGAACTGTCTTGCAAGTTCACCACTCGTTAGACTATTGTCCTCTTCAATGGCCGCCTTCAGGACTCCGTCATTCAAGACCTGTGGTCGTCCACTGCGAGGCTCATCATGGAGAGACAAATCTCCCACTTGAATTTTCAAAACCAATGCCTTGCAGTACGTTCATCAACAGCACTATCCCCAAATGCTTGACCATCCTTCTCACAGCTGTCCGGTTTATAACTGATGGCTGGGCATGGTGCGCATGTTTTTTATAATGTCTGATGTTCCTACTTCCAGCTGTCTAAATTTGAAAACAATTGCTACACGCATTTTGTATATATTTCAACTTCATTCAATGACTAATCAAAAAACGGACAGAACTTTTTTGGTTACCTTGTAGATTTGAAACTAACAATCCCCAAATTGGAGTATTGGCTAAAAAAAGAACTGATTAATAGATTTGAAACTAACAATCCACCAAATTCGAGTACTGGCTAAAATCAGTGGATGGTCAAAAAAGAGAACTGATTAATAGATTTGAAACTAACAATCCCCCAAATTCGAGTACTGGCTAAAATCTGTGGAAGGTCAAAAAAAAGAACTGATTAATAGATTTGAAACTAACAATCTCCAAAATTGGAGTACTGGCTAAAATCAGTGGAAGGTCACAAGTCCAATAGATATGTCACATAAAGATTGTTCCAAAAACAGTGACAACAAATGTGACACTGAGAAAATCAAGGCTCAAATCATCAACAGCATGCAGGAATGGCTGATCAAAAAAGAAACAAGCAATCAATTCGAGGTTCCAAATGCAAGACACAGAAAATGCAAGTTCTGGTAAAATTCACCTAGCTCATTAGAAAGGTAAAAGTTCAACTTATTCAGGGAAGGACCACTTCAAGAGCCTCAAAGCAGAATTGTCCAAGGTGACAAGTATAGAAATGGTTATGCATATATTTATAAAATAAAAGTTTAACATTCCAAAATACAATAGACACACAAGTAAGGCCAGAGTATACAGAATCTAAAATGCTGTGATAAAAAAACGATGAATGATGGGGACATTAATTCAAATTAACCAATAAAATCTCATCCTCGTTCATATATTAAATGACCAAATAAAACAAAAAAAATGGGACTGGGCAGCCAAAATGAAAAACTATCAATTCAGACATTGTTTCTCAAGAGAATAGACCATGAAATCTAATCCAGAAAAGAGCTTTGCATGTAAAATTGTGAGTTATAGGGAATCTTTATCTCTTTTCAGTCTGTGCATGTGGTGTGTGCATCTATTCAATTTGTATTATGACCAAGTTTTTATTTTTTTTAAATTAACTGTTTGTTGCTTGACTCTTTCATTTAAGAAAATACTTGTAACTCCGAGAGGTTATAGTAATAGACATTTGTATAACCTGAATACCACCCTGTGAACATCAGCTACCATAACCCAGTGACAAGAAAGCTGAAGATGACTAGTGACAGCTTCAGTCACAGTATTTTAATACAGAGGAGATGTCCTCTTAGATTAGTTGTCACCCAAGGCTGAAGAGTCCAATCTGCTCTATTATTTAATCCATATCTGGGAGCAAGAAAAAGATTACATCATATCTTTCTCAAGGGTATTTGCAGGAAAATGAATGCAATGAACTTGACTGTGCGTACGTTTATCTTTATGAATACTAAGGTATATATGCAGATGGCATAATGGTTATGAAAATAAAAAACAGAATTGACAAGATCATGTTGCATTTACTTTGTACTAATACCCTTGGGGAAAAGCATGAATCCAACTCTTCTCCTACAATTCAGTTATTGATAAAATAATAAGGTAGATCTTTAGTCTTGTTAGAGCAACCAACCTCAGAAGAGGACAAATGTAAAAGAAATCCTGCCAACATATCATCACTGACATGACAGAGGAAAGCCCATTACACCCCCCACACCATACACACACTTGGAAGATGTGCATCTTGCAAGGAACAGAAAAACAGATATAAAAATGCACTGATGGCAAATAAAATTGCAACACCCTGAATGACAATGTGCGTACTTGAAGCTAGTAGATATTCTGATAAAATTTTCAAAATCTTTAGCCATCTTGTGATCTAACACTTATACCACAGCATTGCCTTTGTGCAAGCTGCAATAAGGGTATGCGTAATGAAAGAGTTCAGTGCAAACAGATGTCATGCTGCGGTGATGCATCCGTATTCCTTTTGTTCAATTAGAAGCACTTGAAAGGAGTCAGATCGAGAGGATGGGTGCTTATTTTGGAGAATCGCTGCACATGTTGAACAAGGTGTATCACTGGTGCTTTGATGTTGGCAACAGTAGCCAAATGACCACTGCGACACTCATAGACCAGATTCTGGATGGCTACATAGGACAAAGGCTTGTCAAGATCAATTAATTCTAAGAGCAGCAATGGCAGACTTTCACAATAAGAACACTGCTGGGAAGTGTTTACTTGCAGCAGGTATTCTACTTAAGCCACAACAGTATCATGAATATCTCTAGTGGTGACAACAAAGTGGGCTTGCACAATGGAGTCAAGCAAACATTTGTGGCTTTCGAATCCACTGAGTGTTTTCCACTTTCATAAGTTATTGTCAACTGTAACACGCGAGAAAATGGCTTAGTTCCAAGACAAAAACCAATTTGGGTGGGTCTTGCATGTAAAGTATCCAAAAGAAAAAAAAATGTCAGTTTCACAAGTCATACATTTCAAACAGATAGATCTATGAGTTTGATCGGCTCTGACAAGAATATCTTTTAACATATACTAGCTGTATAACCCATCTTTGACCGGGTGTTTCATTACTGGGAATTTTTGCCGTTCAATTGGAGCAGTTTAAGTTTAAAGTCAGCCCACCCGAAAAACAATATTAGTAAAAACATTTGGGTGCAACAGAGGCACATCCCCAAATGGGGAGGGGGGTAACAATTTGAAGGGGGGGCTGAAAAAGGCTGTTTTTGCATTCTCAATCTTGCAAGGAAGGATCCTCTTCCATGGATCATCATAATAATAATATACAATAATTTTTATTTATAATATAATTTTTTTTTATAATTCTTATAATCTTTTGCATTAGATTTCAACTCTCAAAATTGATTGTATGCTGTTTTTTTACAGACATTAAATTTTGCCTTTGATTTTTGCACAAAGTGTAAAAAATCAGCTTTTTTAATTTTTCACCTTCAAGGTTTAATTTTTTCAAACCAATTTGGACTCAAAACTGGCACTGAAGAATTATCTATCAAATAAAACAAATTTCATCAAAATCAGATGAAAACTTTGGAAATGCATAAACAACATCTGATCATACATACACACATTTTGAGAATTATAGATATAGATAAATTTTAACTGTCAATCAAGCTATAAAAAGGACAAAGAGGTGACAGAAGGACATGATGTGATTGCCGTAATGAACAGAAGACAAGTGTTTTTTCGGGGGGGGGGGGTAGTTTTCAGGTCACATTTTCATGTGGTAGGTGTCATGTTAATTTTTTTCAAGTGTTGCATCTTCACCTGGCAATTTGTAGTGTCATTTCAGTTTTTTTTTTTTATTATTCTTACTTGTAAAATATATTTAGTCTGTTTGTGCCTAAGTTGAATGAAACTTTATTGATGTTGCCTTGTCTCTTATGGTTACGGATTCAAGTATTTGTATTTTTTATTTTCAAATTCTACCTGGAAATCAGAAAATTGGTCAAAACGATAGAAAAATTAAGTTAAAAAATATTCAACAAAGAAATTTTGTTAGTCTTCTACCAAACCTACATAAATGAAAATTTGACGCTCAAATATACCAAAGTATTTCTGGTAGCATATAAACCAGTACTATCTGCTGTATTGTCTACAGTGTGCTCGCACAATAAAGCCAAGTAGATGTTTGTAGCTATTTTGGCCACTTGCTTAGACATTTTCAATGGGGTTTCGTTTTTGTCAATTTCTTTTCATACACCAGAAAAATACCCATTAGCCAACATATAGAGGAAAGCAGAGGAAAAATCTACTAAATTTCAGTGTCTTCCCATTCTACCAGTGTAACTACAGAACCACTGAGCAAAGGTGGATTAATAAGGAATCATTTTTCATCAACAAGATAAAACCCATACTTAATTCATTGCATAAATAGATTCTACCAAATTCCCCTTACCATAAAGGACACATATAGCCAGTTACATCCCTTGATGTTCATTTCTTTTCATTTGTTCAAAACATAAGCATCAACACATGGAGATAGAAACAATTAAAAACTTTTTGAAAAGATAAGCAAAACTGGTTAAAGTAAGAAAAGTATAAAAAAAAAAAAAAGGAAAACAACAAATTATTTTTCTAAGAAAAAAAAAACTGAAAATCCAACTGTAAGTAACAAACTTTTAATTCTTCACTGTAAAAATTCATGCATTATAAATAAACATCACTATATTAAATATTAGGTGCCTTTTTTTTTTTTTCCAATTCTCATTTTAGTCTATACAATAAGTTTTTGTACAGAATCTTTCTAACAATTTATATATATATATGGATTTTTCATTTATTAACTCAACATATTTTTATTGTTTAAACATTATTTTTAGTGGATACACATATCGACTCAAATATGGGTATCCACTAAAAATAATGTTTAAGCAATAAAATAAAAATGATGAGGACTTAAAGTTGAAAACTTGAACCATTTTTCTTGCAAAATGCTAATTTCTGACAGAATGTTTTCCTTGTCTGAGAATGATTATTTGTATTCAAACGTCGATAAGTAAAATTAATCAACTCAAAAGGTCTGTTGTTTTTAATAATATTTGCTTTGAATACACACACACACTATATATATATATATATATATATATATATATTTACAACACACTTCATTAAATGAATAGAGCACTACAGCTGTCTCATGTTTGTTTACATTTGTAAAAATGATACATTAGAATTTCCCTTTCCCTTGCGCTGATAGCTATATATATATATATATATATATATATATATATATATATATTTACAACGTACTTAGCTAGATATATATTTACAACACACTTCATTAAATGAATAGAGCACTACGGCTGTCTCATGTTTGTTTACATTTGTAAAAATAATACACTAGAATTTCCCTTTCCCTTTGCCATGTGCTGATAGCTCAAGGGTAGAAACTCTGGCTGATGCCAAATCAGTTGGGTTTTGATCCCAGCTTGGAGCAATCGGATATCTAGCTACACTGATTAACTGTGATACAGTGAAACAGGCCTGTATATTGATGACAATATATATATGTGTGTGTGTGTGTGCATGTAGTGTTATGATCAAGGTAGAAAATGATAAGACCTGCTCAAGAACATTTCTACTATTATAAAAGTTGTAAAATAATCCTGTCATCAGGGTATGTCAGAAAATCAGAGTTTAGAGAGCATTCAAAATAGTAAGTTTAGTCTATTTGCTCTTTTTGTTTTTTTTTTCTGCCTCCTACCAAGCAGTGCAGTAGAAAGAAAGTGCAGAATTTTATTTTACATGTGTGCATACACTCAATCAAAATACACCACATTTTTATCTAAGGATGTGTTCCTTTATATAAGGAATGTCAGGAAGTAAAGAAATATTTTTAACATGGCCTCACACTGGAGACACAGAAAATTAAGAAACATCAAGTTTACAACCTTCTTTTGCCCTTAACCCTGGAAGGAGTCAGTGGGGGCGCCAACATGCTGATTTCTCCACCATCCTCCTCCATCTGTCATGGTTGTGTGTCTGAGCCTGGGACTCTGCAAATGGTTTTTTCGTGCGCTTATGTGGTGCGTCCTGGGCGTTTTAACTTGGCACAGCCCATCCCTCTCCAGGCTAGACCACAGCCGATGTCCTCCAACTACGTGGTGACTTGCCTTGGTCATGAACACATGGCCACTGTAGTTCATCTTAGAAATCCTTCTGCCCTGGCAGGTGACCTGCGTCAAGGAAGTCCTTCACCCAGTGGCACTGTGTTAACACCACCCCTCACCAGCTAAAACAGTTTACCAGAGCATGGCAACTTGGAGTCATCACACAAGAGATTTAGGAGACTATTGAGGACCAGTAATGCCCATCCTCCCCAAAAGTGCAGCATGTCAGACAAAGGTACTACCTCTGTCTAGAGCACCCTAAAAAATTGTTTCCCATGCCGACAATCGAACCTGAGCCCCCTGGGTGAAAGCCAGGGATCCTTACAATTGACAAAGCTTTAAAATCCATTTCTACTTATTTCATTTAGCACAAGGTGAGTAACATTCTCTAAGCTACCATCATTTACAAATTATTCCATATTAATACCTTAAACAATGTCAAAATGGTAAAGATAAATGTCTTTTCATGAAAAATGTGTTCACCAGCCATATACATGAGTTGGTCATACTTGAGATATAAATTAACATTACAATTAATTACAGTATAGTAAAACTTGTTATATATGTTGGTTAGTCATTTAGTAGAGAAGATGCATATATGTGAGACCACTGTACAGAGCTGTTACTTTAGTGATACAAGTAAACAAACCCATTAAAATAATCCATTTGTATAAAATAGCAATCCTACCACTCTTGGGGTTTTTGATTCCGATATTAAATGTTCTTACATTATGCCTGAATAAACACGCTAATAAGTTAAATATTTTATTGGAATATCAAATATTTCATAACAAATCAAATATAATTAAAATAGAAAATAATAATGAAATAGAAAACTGCTCATCTTTGGCGAATATTTGCATTGAAATGTTTAAAAATGTTTCACCTGCGCAGGTGTACACTAACTGAAATAATCTAATTAAAGATTAACAATTTTCTCACTTCACGCATTTGAGTAATTTATTGCGGGTGTTAAAGGTGACTTAAAACTTTTTTTTTTTTTGAAAGTGTAATTTAGATAATCGAGGCAAGCGAGAAGACATGAGACAAACGATCCATGATGTGTATTTAATACACTAACTTGCCAACCAACTCACGGTTGACAGTTTTTATTAAGGTTGCCAACAATGAGTTTAAGTTTATTTGCAGTGATACATTTAGTGTGAAAACAATGTTAAGACATCAGTTGAGGCTATAAATCAACTCACAAATATTTTTTATTGCCCAAGTTGGCGAGGTGGAAGTCAAATGTCGTAATTGACCTCTGGCAGTCAACATGTCAACAGTCATAAAATAACAATTAGTAATTGCAATGAAAACCAACAGAAACTGGATAATAAAAAAAACAAACAAAAAAAACTTTAAAAGAATTTAATAATGATGACAATGTGTCATCTTGGAAATTTATAGATTCTTACTTGTAATATTTCTTTTTTTATATGCTATGTTCTTTCTGGGTATAAGTGATCACAGCTCTCTACAACTTCCTGTTTTGTTTTGCCAAGTAACTTTTTCCAATTTTACTCATTGTTATTCAGATTCACCCATCCATTTACTTAAAGTAAGTTACTCACAATAACCCTGCTTCTATTGCCTTCTATGTCTTGAGAGTGTTAAATTTTACAAGCCCTCTTTCCTTATTAGGTATCCTAGAAAATGTGGCTATCTCTTTGTGACTGTTAGCAGCAGAGTGTAAATGAACAACATGGTGCCATAATAAGCATCAGCAATTTAAGAAATATAGCAATTATGTCCTATTTGAGTGATGACATCATCAATCCCATGACTGGGTTTGATTGTAGAGAGCCTGAGCAATTCCTTCAACATTTCTAGGTTGAAAGCCGGAGAGGTATTAATACCTGCCTAGCATGTCTTGGGAAAGTAAACCTGGTGGGGTCCATTCCTCTTCAGGTCAAACCACAGCTGATGTTCTCCAACTTGAAGACCTTAGTCATGGACATTTGGCCGTTGATGCCATTGGGCAGAACCCTCTGTCCTGGTCATTAACTTCAGTCTAGGAAGCCCTCTGCTTAGTGAGGACACTGGCTACATACATAGTTATGAAATTCACTAGATTATCATTGACCCCCACAAGATGGTTCATCTGTTTTTTGACATATTCTTTTTAACCCTGATGAGTATCTAGCCAATCTCCACGCCAGAAAAGTCTCATTGAGGAACCAGTTTAGCAGCCAACAATGAGACAGGTAGTACTGATTCAGTGATTGATTTTTTATGGTTTAGAAACCTGTTGCAGGTTATTTAAAGCCAGAAAATATTTTTAGTTGCAAGAATTTTTTTAGAAATAATAATGATTTACTGATACAAGTCTTACTAATTAACCCATATCTGGAGGAAGGAGAAGAGATAGATTCATAACTTTCCCAAGAGTATTTACACATAACAAACCCGACTGGAATTGGAACTTGGCTCTTCAATTTCTAATTCTGAGCTGTTAACCATTACACCACCTGCACATCCAAGCTTACAGCACCTGGTATTCTCAAATGGTCACCAATCTAAGTACTGATCAAGCTTGACATTGCTTAACATCAGTGATAATATGAGAACTGGTATTTCAACATATGACTACAAGCCGGCAGATAGTACTGAGTTATATGATACCAAGTGTATTTGTAGAGTGACCTGACATAAATTTGTGCAACAACCCCTAGCAAAATGCCTTTGTGAACAAAACAATACTGCTGAAGTTACAGGCTTCTAAAGAGAAGAGAAGTGAGTTCAAATCTCCCCAAAGGTTTCTTTATTCTTAAACTATACTGTATATTTAACCTTTAGCACTCTGTAGGTGACTATTTTTGCCAAGCAAAATGTTAGTCCAGCCAATGCAAGTTGAATTTGAATTTCTTGGTTGTGTAGCAATATCCTTCTATGGCAACACCTAAAACAATCTTGACTGAAATTGAGAGCCTCGTAAATGATGCAGAGTGCTAAATGTTAACAGTCATAGCTGAGAGTTGCAATAAAAAAGCAATAGAGATGAGATGAAAAAATACATAAAAAATTAACAACGCTTCTTCACAGGAATTCATAGGCTATATTACAGAAGAAGGGTAATATCAAAGTTAAACTCGTAAAAACAGGGAAATTTTGTAAATTTGCATTCATTAGACATTCCTCAAAGCATGTTTGTAAGAATAATAAAAAAAAGATATTTTTATTATTTTAAAGGGAGGGTCCTGCTTATGATATACAGTGTCAAATAGATCCCGGTTTTTTAAAGAGTTATCTGTACTTTGTTTTTATTTACAAAAGTTTTAAACTGTGCCTATCTAAAAGAATTGTGTTGTAACGGATGCTACCTGCCTTATCCATAATTATAATGTACGGTGAGAATACAGGGAATTTTGGGTAGGAAAATGGCTATATGAGTCTATGTGAAATCAGTTGTTGGAGAGGTACAGTGAAAGAGGAAGAACAAAGGAAAGCAATAAGTGTGTGAGAAAGAAAGAGAAACAAATTTGTTTTGCCCCCTAAAACCATGCCTACATCATTGATAACAACATCTTAGTGATGTTGTCTTTTTTACCAATTTGGGATTTTCCTCATTGTTCCTTAGATTGATAAAATTCACATTTTTTTTTTTCATAAAAAGATTTATTTTAAATAAAGAACATAGGGAAAGACTGAAGAAAATTTAATATTATATGATATCCAATTTGCTGGTATTATGGATAAAGCACAATCATCAAAGTTCCACTAGGTAGAATATATATATATATATATATATATATATATATATATATATATATATATATAATTCTACTAGTAGGTTTATATACATAATAATGCAACTTCTATCCAATATTTATTTTTATTAACTTTTTCAAAAGTTTCAAATTTCCAAATTTTATATAATTGGTAAATGCCTCAAAACAGATGTAGCAACATTTAAAATACTCATGGGGAAAAAAATAAAATCAATATGAACTTTGGTAAATTTACCAATTATATAAAACAACCGATTTTGGAAATTTGAGTAAGTGTGTGTGCATATATATATTATATATATATAGATATATATAAATGGTGGTACTCATTTGAAAAAACCTCGGATAGCTCAACCTGCAGTAGAACAAATCAGTACCCGAGGAAAAATGGGGAATAAAAAAAAAAAAGAACCACGAACATTAAACCAAGGCGAAAACAATCGTCCAGTATTCAAGTTCCAAGTCCAAAGAAAAAAAAAACACCAAAACAAGTAAAAAGTCAACTACATAAAGTGCTCAATACACAAAGTAGAGCAAACCTAAGATAATCCTAAGGAGCCAGGCAAACCTACCTAGGTTTGCCTGGCTCCTTATATATATATATATATATATATATATATATATGTATGTATATATATGTATATATGAATTTTCATCATTAAGCAAATCAAATTGTAATAACAAATATCTTATAATTCTGCTTGTACCTTCCTTCCTTAGCACATATCTTATGCCCTTCCAATAACTAATAAATAATGGACTATTGTTTTGATTGAATGAAAAGACATATCAGAGATGTTGCTTGGTTTCAGTGAGAAAATGAAAGGGAAGAAAAAATAAAATGCCCTGATAATACCGCATAAATAATGGACCGTTCCATTTTGATCACAATGAAAAATGGAAAAATATATCAGAGATGCTACTTGGTTTCACTGAGAAAAAAAAAATTAAAACAAGAAATCTGTGAAATTTTCATGGTTACTGTTAGTGATTTTTTAAATTATTAATTAACCAGTAATTGTCTATATTTTTGGGATGAGGGGTTTTCACTATGGATTTCGTTAATCGGACTGGCTTCCTCATCTTGGTTGCTTTCCTCACAACGTTTCGGCCGTCTGATCCTCCGGCCTTCTTCAGGTGCATCTCGAACTCGGGAACCGTCGGTCTGGAATTTCGAACCCAACCCTTTATTGTTACGGGGGTACCATGTTCTCGTTCCATTAAGGCCATCGCTGCTGCTACTACTGCTTGACGCCATCGTTGCTGCTGCTGTTGCTTCTATTATCGTTGTCACCGCTCTTGTTTGTCGCTGCCACTGCCTTTGCTCGGGATTGAACTCAGAACATCGGGAGAACTTGCAATCACTGTTCCAACGTCCTAGTCGCCTCGGCCATGTGTCACTGGGACGATCGTGTATGAATTTTTGGTATATTTAAACCTAAGTTGTTATTCTAGGTTCTCTCTTACGATTAGGGGTGCCCAAATCGTGTTCAGTTCTATACTTGGTCTGCTCAGGAGGTTGTTATGTCCTAGCATGTGAGCTGTTTCTTTGAGTTTTCTCACTTTCCAGTGGGGCTCACTGTTTATTATTTTAACTTCATCCCAGAGAGGGCGATGGTCACCCTTTTCCTTCCATACATGGTAGGCTATACCCGACTTTTCCGTCTCCCCTCTAGTCACTGCTTTTCGATGTTCATCCACCCTTACTTTAAGGGGGCAGCATGTTTCGCCCTTGTAAACCTTGCCGCAGCTGCATGGGATGGAATATATGCAGTTCTTGGTCTGGTTCTTCTCTATGGGTGGCTTTACTCGGACTAGGTGTCTTCTCAGTGTTGATTCACTTTTGAATACCGTCCTGATGTTGTAAGGGGCACATACTTTTTGAATTTTTTCTGAGACGCCTCGCATGTATGGTAATGGCGAATATATACATGGAACACTTCGAAGACATGGCCTTAGGTTCAGCTCCCTTAAAGCCAACTATGTGGCTCAGATACGTTGATGACACCTTCGTGCTCTGGCCTCACCAGGAAGACGTCCAGGTGCTACTGGAGCATGTGAACACAATACGACCATCCATACAGTTCACAATGGAGAAGGAAAGAGATAACCAACTGGCCTTCCTGGATGTTCTCATAACACGCACAGAGTGTGGGTTCAAGACATCAGTGTATCGCAAACCCACTTTCACCGGACAATACCTAAACTTCAACTCCCATCACCCATACAGTGTCAAACATGGAATCGTACGCTGTTTACAACATCGAGCACAGACAATAAGTAGCGATTCCCACACGTACCACCAAGAAATGACCAGGCTAAAAAATACCCTTCGACGTAACAACTACCCCGATAGCATACTGTCCACCAAAGGGAACAATAGAGTAAGGGAAGAAAATGACTCGCAAAAACCTCCAACGGTCTGCTTACCATACATGCGAGGCGTCTCAGAAAAAATTCAAAAAGTATGTGCCCCTTACAACATCAGGACGGTATTCAAAAGTGAATCAACACTGAGAAGACACCTAGTCCGAGTAAAGCCACCCATAGAGAAGAACCAGACCAAGAACTGCATATATTCCATCCCATGCAGCTGCGGCAAGGTTTACAAGGGCGAAACATGCCGCCCCCTTAAAGTAAGGGTGGATGAACATCGAAAAGCAGTGACTAGAGGGGAGACGGAAAAGTCGGGTATAGCCTACCATGTATGGAAGGAAAAGGGTGACCATCGCCCTCTCTGGGATGAAGTTAAAATAATAAACAGTGAGCCCCACTGGAAAGTGAGAAAACTCAAAGAAACAGCTCACATGCTAGGACATAACAACCTCCTGAGCAGACCAAGTATAGAACTGAACACGATTTGGGCACCCCTAATCGTAAGAGAGAACCTAGAATAACAACTTAGGTTTAAATATACCAAAAATTCATACACGATCGTCCCAGTGACACATGGCCGAGGCGACTAGGACGTTGGAACAGTGATTGCAAGTTCTCCCGATGTTCTGAGTTCAATCCCGAGCAAAGGCAGTGGCAGCGACAAACAAGAGCGGTGACAACGATAATAGAAGCAACAGCAGCAGCAACGATGGCGTCAAGCAGTAGTAGCAGCAGCGATGGCCTTAATGGAACGAGAACATGGTACCCCCGTAACAATAAAGGGTTGGGTTCGAAATTCCAGACCGACGGTTCCCGAGTTCGAGATGCACCTGAAGAAGGCCGGAGGATCAGACGGCCGAAACGTTGTGAGGAAAGCAACCAAGATGAGGAAGTCAGTCCGATTAACGAAATCCATAGTTAATTAACCAGAACAATTTCTTTTGATTATCATGATCTAAGGGGCTTAATTCAAAATAAAATAAAAAGGTTCATTTGTTTTTGTTCAATGATGGAGGATTGATTTACAATGAATTTCTATTGCACCAATTTTAACTTATGAACCACTTGACCGAAGTCAATCTTTCCACAATTTTACACATCTTTAGGACATTAATTAACATAATCTGTGATTATCTTACAAATATAAAAGTTTTATTTAAACCTGTACATCAGCCGATCTATATGGTCTACATTATTTGTATACTAGAAATATTATTTATAATAAAGTACTGTGATACCAATTACTTGGTTCTATAGCCACATTGAGGGAACAGTCAAGCTTGCATAGTTCTGTGTTTGCAGAGTCTTTCATAGACCTGAGTGTAGGAACCAAGTTTATCTTTGTATCCAACAAGCAGATTGCACTATTGGCATAGTAACTTTTAGTAGTATTTCTCTTTAAATATTTATGAACCTATTAAGAATTCCACTCTTTTGCTTATGTTCTCGTGTGACCTAAGCATGTGTACATATGTATATATATATTATGGGACAACATTAGAATATATTTATTTGTGAGCAACTTGATCGTATTTCATGTTTCTACCATGTGTGAATGGATATAATTTCAAAATACTTTCTTTGGCCTCACTCATATTATAAAAAACATTTTAAGTTGTTAAAATCTTTATAAGAACATTAATAATGCAACAATCGTTGGAATAAAACTAGATGCATTGCAAAAAAAAAAAACAATTATTTTTATTGCTGTCTCTAATGCACACATATATTTCCAGATTATACATGATCCATGTCTCAACTGGGAAAAAATAAACAAGTAATTACAGTTCATGTGTGGAAAATGTATATAATTTATATTTATTATGTTTATGGAAAATATTTTCAGATTATTAACGAAGCTGTGTCATACTACATTTCAGTATTTTTTAAGACAGACTGTATTTCTTTTCTTATAACTAATCTGGGAATCGTCATTGGTTGAAAAGTGCAGCATTACCAAATTTATTAGTAAATCCATGTAATTTACACAGGTCCATATTATCATTCTGCTGGTTATTTTTCTTTTCTTACCATGTTATGCCCTGCCATTACCTCAGATAAACAATGGGGCATTCTTGATTGCAAGGATGGACATTTCATAGCTTATTTGTCCCCTGACCACAAAATCAGCATTAAAAATCTAGAACTTTAACAGGACTCAAACACTGACCTCAGATAGAAATATACAACTATCTCAGCCACTAAGCAGGCTTTACTGAAACTTACAAGAAAAACTTAAGATCTCCATCTATGTTATACATTTTCAACAAATATTCAATCTAGGATAAATATCAAATTCTTAGAAATTATTTTGTTTACATTTTGAAATACAAAAAATGAAGACTTTCGAGAAGATCTGCTGATTGATTCATTTTTTACGTCTTAACCTTTTGCAGGTTATTTAAAGCCAGAAAACATTTTTAGATTGTAAGAATTCTTTTTTTTTTTTTGGAGATAATAAAAATAGTCATAGCTTGGAGAGAATAAGCATATTCATACTTTGCACATAAGTGAATATAATGAACCCAACTAGAATTAAATCTCTGCTTTCTGATTAATAATTCCAAGTCATTATACATTACACCATCCGCACATCAAAGCTTACAACACCTGGTATTCCCAAGCAGTCACCTATCTAGGTACTGACTAGGATCAACATTGCTTAACTTCAGATCTATAAATCTAAAGAAGAAGAAAATCTAAATAAGATGTGCTTTCTTCCAAAATATTTTTTCTGGGCCATAGTGCTTTCTGTGCTTGAGCGGTTTAAAGCACACTGGATCAGACAGCAGCTTCTCCCACAAAAGGGGGTGCAGGTTCAAACGCTGCTGGAGAGCACATTTTCTTTATTATCCCTCTCAAAAGTGCAGGTCAGTAAATATAATTCACAGTTTAAAAAACAGGGTGTCTACTCAAACATGGGTATCCATAAAGTAATTTCTAAAATAGTAGAAAATGTTAAATGCTTAAGTTTCCTACACTCTTTTGAAATGCAGAGACTAAATAAACACCAGTTTTGTGTGTCTTGTATTGAAAGTAAAAACATGGTGGCAGACAAGATACACATGTCTTACTTTATGTTGTTCCTTTTTATGTTACGCAAGAGAGCAGCAGAAAGAAGCTAAGATGATTGATGATGCCTACTGAAATGCTTTGGTTGGAAGCAGTATATGTCATGAACGGTGTGCAAAGTTCAAGAAAGGTGAATCTCTTTTGAAGACAAACCACACAGTAGTAGACCACAAAAATTTGGAAGTGATGAATTGCAAGCTCTTTTGGATTAGATTCATAATGGAACTGACTGAAAAACTAGATGCTGATCACTCACCAGTTGAAAGACATTTTGGCAAATTATGGGGAAAATTCTAAACGCAAAAAAATGGGTTCCCATGAATGATCAAAATAAAGCATGTCATTCTCTTGTGAGACATTTGTTTTTTTTTTTAAACATTTCATCTCAAGTAAGGCAATAATGCCACTAAAATGCAAAGGGTTTCTGGAAGTAAATAAGAATGAGAAGACTTCAGTGAGGAGAAAAGAACAGTCAAAGAATAGGATTCAGGAAGATTGAAGATGGCAATTGATGTTGCATTTAAATTTTTGAAGATTGTAGATGGCACGGTATGAAGAAACTGGAATAGATGAGAAAATTTAACTTTTAAAATTTAAATTGTAAAATATATAAATCAGCCAGAATGGGTTCCAAAAGTGAGCAGCGCAAGCAAAGAAACTATTAGAATAGAATTAAACTTTCATCTAGCAATTTCAAGGGTAAAACGATGAGACCTCATTGCCAATCTAGTAGTACATTTAAATTCATGCAGTCGAGGTACCAAACATTGTTTGATCTGTTTTTTATGGCTTATCAACTTTTTGCAGGTTATTTAAAGCCAAAAAATATTTTTAGATTGTAAGCTTCTTTTTTTTTTTTTTTTTTAGATAATGATTTACTGATACAAGTCATATTAATTAACTCATAGCCGGGGGGGGGAGAAGAGGTGGACTCATACCTTTCTCAAAGGTATTTGCTCAGAAGTGAATATAACGAACACAATTGAAATTGGAACACAACTCTCCCTGATTTCCAATTTCAAGTCATTATCCATTAAACCAGCTGCACATATAGGCTTCAAGCACCTGGTACTCTTAAGCAGACATCCATTTGGCTCAACATTGCTTAACTTCGGTGATTCTATGAGTATTGGTGTTTCAGCATGATCTGGCTGTAAACGAGGTACCAAGGAGGAAAGTTCATTAGAACAATTGCCATTAAAATATTTATAGAAAAGACAGAGGGAAGCCAGTGGTGAGAAAATGACTAAATTTGAGATGCCAGGTCAAGGCCAATATCATTACAGACCCTTTGTATTTTGCTGAGAATCTAAAGATTTATAACAGGAGCACTAGACCAGATAGGATTTTTTTTTTTTTTTTTTTTTTTTTTTAAGATTGTTATTGGATCTGAAAAGTGTGTCCATTGCAATAAGCTAAAACATCAAAAATAATAAATGGATCCAGAACAGCCTGTAGCACAATAGCAAAACCTAACCGCCTTAGAAAAACTAAAACTTTTTTTTGCTCTGCATTTGGTAGGATATAAAGACATACTGTATAATAAATAAAATAGCTGGCAAAACTGACACAGCAGAGTGTTACCATCATCATCATCTTTGAAACATACAATCCATTGCTAAAGATAATTGGAAAATGGTCATTTTCCTGTACCACTCCAGTAAGTACCTGACTCCTCCTACTATTCTCTATATTTACAAGAGCTGCCTAATCTTTACTTACCAGTCTTGATAGAGTTCAAAAGTGTCTCCTCAAAGGGTGATGATTTATTTTCCACCCTACAACCCCAAATTCCAATAACCAACAATTACTATTTTTAAAAGAGTGCTCAATACAGAGTAGAGCAGATATAATTATTTATTTAAAAAATATAACATAAATATATTGTATAAAATCACTACAAAAATAGCCATTTTGTTTCAACACCTCCGGTGTCTTATCAAGTGATGATGTTGAATGTAGAAGAAAGGGTTTTAAAAGTTTCAAATTAATTAACAATCCTTCGCAAGGGGAAAACGCTGTTACATTAGCTGAAATGACCAATCAAAATACAAATATACAAGAATTCAAAAAACTTGACAACGAAGTAAGGTTATAATAGCTATTAAAAGCTTTAAAGTTGGGGTTATACTAAAATAGAATTTATTCTAACCAATAAGTATTAAATTATATGATAAAATTTGCAATTAAAATTAAAAGTAAAAAATTACCAATTTTAAAATCTAAATTTAATCTCTATTAAGTTTAAAATTATAAAATTACTGAGAAGAGAAAAAATACATATGTTATTCAATTTATTTTTTCATTGAAATTACATTAGAATAGACGTTAGGATCAACTGGTCTTCCTGACAAAATGGATACATTTTAATTCCAAGTGTGTGAGTGGGGTGTTAACCTCTCGTGTAAAACAATACAAACACACTCAGATTATAATACCCAGACATATTTAGATCTATACACACAAAAAAAAAAAAAAACTTGATTACACACACAAAAAAACTTGATTACTCACCAGGTTGCAAGCCGCAATACAAAGTATAATGACACAAATAACAACTTATGTAATTATAGGAATCCTAATAATTGTCCACTAAAAAATAATTGTTTGACTAGTTCTGTAGTTTATCTTAGTACAATCTCAACACTAGAAAATCCAAATATAAAAAATTTTACATTGGTAGCACCATGAAACCATTCAAGGCGGGGGCATATGCAATCTTTTAATAACAGTAACTATAAGTACATGACTTCATTATACAAGTATTTTTGGAGTCTAAAAGAAAAGAATAAAACACCTTCGGTTAAATGGAAATTGATTAAGAAAGCCTGGACATGTAACTCCCTATATGCCCCGTGTTACCTGTCTTAACAAAAAATTTGAAATAATTAGATTTAAAAATAAGACTGATCTCTTAAGTCAAAGATATGAACTAACAGTTAACTGTAAACACCGTTATAAATTTAACTTATTATAGGGGTCGTATACTTTCAATGATAATATATCACTGTCAATTTAATAGATTATTACTTTTGTAACCTGATGGTCATCCTGTCGATATGAATGTGCATTGTGTACCTACACAGTGTTATTTGTGTCTGTATATGTGTGTATGTATTTGTGGGTATGTATGTGTGTTTGCACTGCTGGATGTGTATGTGTGTATATAAGTGTATATATATGTTAGTAAGTTTTTTTTTGTTTTTTTTATATATATAAAAAGTAAGGTAAAAAGGAGAAGAGGTTAAAAAGTATTGGTGTATATATATATATATATATATATATATATATATGTCCAGTTGTATTGTGTATCTATATTTATATTTATGTATATTTCTGTATGTATGGATATGTTTATGTATGTATGTTAGGATGCATGTATATGGGTGTGTGTATGTATATATGTTTATGTACGTTTATGTATGTATATGGTTGAATGTCTGTGTATTTATGTGTATGTACGTATATATCCGTACTTATTATAGGTAGGTATGTATATATATATATATATATATATGTATGTATGCATGTATGTGTGGGTGTATGTGTGTGTTGACACCTGTCAAATGTGAGCTTGTTTGTGTGTACATGTAGGTTTGTAAACTTTGGTTTGTGTCTACTGCTGCGTGTGTAAGTCTATGTGTGTGTATATGTATGTGTGTGTATATGTATATATATATGTGAGTGTGTGTATGTGTGTGTGTATATATATATATATGTGAGTGTGTGTGTGTGTGTGTATATATATATATATGTATGTGTATATGTGTATATATATGTATATATATATATGTATATGTGTGTGTGTGTGTATTTATATGTATATGCGTGGATGTGAGTGTACTTATATATGTGTATATGTGGATGTGTTGATATGGGTATTTATACATGATTATATATTTGTATATGTGGATGTATGTTCGTATGCCCTCGTATATGTATATGTATCTTAGTGTCTTGGAATGTATCATCGATACTAACTAAAATCTACTTTTGTTTGATAAGGATTTTTTAATTGTTTATAGACTTAATTAACAACTGTGTGTGGTTACTTTTTAAAAAATTATTATGAACTTTTACTGTATTTTATCGTCAATAAGATAATATTGTTAGAATATATGTAGGTTTCTGTATATATATTCCTATTTTTATGTGTATATGTATATATAGATATATATGTATGTATGGGTGTGTATATGCGTATATATGTTTATATAGGTGTATGTTTAATTTACGTTTGTATGGGTTTTTTTGTATGTATATGCATGTGTTTGTATATGTGTTGGTATATATGTATGTTTGTGTGTTTAGTTTATATACGTATATGTATACATGCATATGTATATGTATGCATATGTGTATATGTATGTATATGTGTATTTGTATATATGTGCATGTATGTATATGTGTATTTGTATATATGTGCATGTATGTATATGTGTATTTGTATATATGTGCATGTATGTATATGTGTATTTGTATATATGTGCATGTATGTATATATATTTGGTTTGTTTACTTTTTTATGTCGCTGTATGGGTTGATATATTTATACTTGCTTCTGTATGTGTATATATACATATGTGTATGCGTATATATATATGTGGGTATGTGTAGACATGTGTATGTATGTATATATGTGTGACTGTACACTTGTATCTGTAGGTAGTTCTTATTTTCTTTCACCTAATGTATAATAAGGCGTATATCGACTTATATGATAAAAATATATATTTTTATATATATTTGTGTGTTTATTATTTTCGTTTTTTATATATTAGATAATGTTATTTTTGAATGTATATATCTGTTTTAATGTCCTTTCTTTCCCTATTCTTTGTTTCTCTGTTCTATTTGACCATTTTTATCTATGTATATTTGCCCGTATAAGTTATATTTTAATAAGTGGTTAGAATTCGTTTAATAACACTTTCAGTCTTGAATATTTCTTGGTTGTTGTATCAGAATGTCTAGGTCAATGTATGTGGCTGTGTGTAATGTATTTATCGGTGTCTATGTGTATAGAAAATGCATGCACATTTAATTGTGTATGTATGTGTGTGTTCAGTTTTGTCTTTTTTTTATAAAGGGCTGTGGGGATGTTTCCTGTCTCGTCACCTTTTTGTGTGTGTGTATATATCTAAACATGTCTGGGTGCTTATGTATTATAATCTGAGTGTGTTTGTATTGTCTTATGCGAGAGGTTAACACCTTGATGCTCTTGAGCAAGATATGTTTAGTAGATACCACCTGGCACCCCTACACTACCACAGGTACATAGACACCTTCTTCATATGGACACACAGACAGGACAAACTCCTAGATCTTAAAAAAACACCTTAATAATTTCCACCACACCTTCAAATTCACTATAGAATATTCTACTACTTCCATTCCATTTCTGGACACACTGGTATGTCTCAATAACAATCACATCTCCATTACACACCAAGCCTACTGATGGTCATTGCTACCTTAATTTCAATAGCTGCCACCCCACCAACCTAAAAAAAAATCTATAATCTACAGCCAATGTTTATGCATTAAACGCATCTGTTCTCACAAGGAAGATAACAACTTACACATAAGACAACTCTGTAATCACTTTCTTAATAGGAATTACCCTCTCAAAATAATCAAAGAATCCCTCACCAAAGCTTCCAAACTTAACAGAAACACTCTCCTCAATTATGTAACTAAAAAGAATTCCAGAATCCCTATGGTCTTTTATTTTAATTATAACATCCACAAACTTTCCTACACATTAACTAAAGATTTCCAACTTTTAAAATTAGACAGTACTATTAGTAATTTCTTTGGCAATAACCCCCTACAAGTAAGGAGACAGGTCCCCAACCTATTCAGACTTTTAACATCATCAAAAATCTGCAACACATTACCTCACCAAGGGAATGTCATCTGTAACGACTCCCCCTTCCCATGCTTAGTCTGCAAACACATCATCACCCACATTTACACCATCCTCCCCAGGAACTCATGTAGTATTCAGACCACCTGCTCTAAGCTGTGACAGTTCCAATCTTGTGTATTTACTTTTCTGTCATAAATGCAAGAAGGGGAATTATGTTAGAGAAACCGGAAGTGAGTTCCGTTTACAGTTCATTAACCACAAGAAAAGCATAAGGAACAACAACAAAAATTTCCTGGTCTCTGTATACTTTAACCAACCTAGTGCTAGCATCAACGATGTTGGGTGGGTGCTTTTACCACTTGGGTTTGTTAGCCGGTAGGATAGACGCAGTTCAGAGTTGAAGTATATCCTAAAAGTAAGTGACCCAACAGACATTTGGGTTTACTCCGAGAGTATAATTTCCACAAGGAAACCAATTTATCAGCAACACCTCGAATGTGTAGGCCCTCCACCTCTATTTAAACTCTAAATTTTAAGAGCCATCTCCACCTACTTTGTTTTTATGTTCTGCCCCTATGATATCCCTCATTCTGCACTATTCAATAATGGAAGTCACGCACACTGAGAGCTACTTTCCAGTCACCTTCTTTTATACCATCTTTGATTCTATAACTATAGTTCCTTTACATATAAGCTTATGTAAGGAGTGTGGAAGGTTAGTGTGGATACATATTAATCTTGTATTCTGTATTTATATCTTTACGTGCATTAAGATTCATATGTTTGTGTTGTGGCCTCTGTATATTTACACACAGCTATGTGCACTTACGTACACATGCACATCTATATATCTATACACTTTTCTTCTTGTTTTTCCTTTATTATTTTTTCTGCACCCACCCCACCATATATATATATATATATATATATAGTTCCTTTAGATATAAGCTTATGTAAAGAGTGTGGAAGGTTAGTGTGGATACATATTAATCTTGTATTCTGTATTTATATCTTTATGCCCATTAAGATTCATATGTTTGTGTGGTGGTTTCTGTATATTTACACACAGCTATGTGCACTTACGTACACATACACATCTATATATCTATACACTTTTCTCCTTGTTTTTCCTTTATAATTTTTTTCTGCACCCTCCTCACCATTTTCTTTAACAATAGATTTCCAAATTTTATCCAAATGTTTTGTCCTTTTATTTGTTCCTTCCGTTTTTTTATACTGATCAAAATTTTAAATTTAAATTCATTTTCATAAAAAGTTTGCACAGCGAGGATTCAAACAGAGATTGGGTTATTTGCTAATAATATAATCTCTACCAGAAAATACATTGTCCAAAAAAACATCTGTCGGTAAATAATTCCCAGTCCTCTGTTTATTTCTCGCTCTGTTGACGAAGGACACAGGCGTGTCTTGAAATTTCGAACTTAAAACATTTCTTTCCATGCTTCGTTTCTGTCATATGGTTAATAATTAATATTTAATGAAGGTTTTTCATACTGATTATATTGGTACCCTTTTGTTTGTCCTTGTTTTATTAACTAACCTATTTAATATATATATATATATATATATATATAAATCACATTTGATATATATATATATCACATTTTATATATATATATATCACATTTTTTATATATATATATATATATATCACATTTTATATATATATATATATATATATATCACATTTTATATATATATATATATATATATCACATTTTATATATATATATATATATATATATCACATTTTATATATATATATATATATATATCACATTTTATATATATATATATATATCACATTTTATATATATATATATATATCACATTTTATATATATATATATATATATCACATTTTATATATATATATATATCACATTTTATATATATATATATATATATATATCACATTTTATATATATATATATATATATATATATCACATTTTATATATATATATATATATATATATATATATCACATTTTATATATATATATATATATATATATATATATCACATTTTATATATATATATATATATATATCACATTTTATATATATATATATATATATATATATCACATTTTATATATATATATATATATATATATATCACATTTTATATATATATATATATATATATATATCACATTTTATATATATATATATATATATCACATTTTATATATATATATATATATCACATTTTATATATATATATATATATCACATTTTATATATATATATATATATATATATCACATTTTATATATATATATATATATATATATCACATTTTATATATATATATATATATATATATCACATTTTATATATATATATATATATCACATTTTATATATATATATATATATCACATTTTATATATATATATATATGACATTTTATATATATATATATATGACATTTTATATATATATATATATATCACATTTTATATATATATATATATATCACATTTTATATATATATATATATATCACATTTTATATATATATATATATATCACATTTTATATATATATATATATATCACATTTTATATATATATATATATATCACATTTTATATATATATATATATATCACATTTTATATATATATATATATATCACATTTTATATATATATATATATATCACATTTTATATATATATATATATATCACATTTTATATATATATATATATATCACATTTTATATATATATATATATATCACATTTTATATATATATATATATATCACATTTTATATATATATATATATATATCACATTTTATATATATATATATCACATTTTATATATATATATATATATATATATATATCACATTTTATATATATATATATATATATATATATATCACATTTTATATATATATATATATATATATATATCACATTTTATATATATATATATATATATATATATCACATTTTATATATATATATATATATATATATCACATTTTATATATATATATATATATATATATATCACATTTTATATATATATATATATATATATATCACATTTATATATATATATATATATATATATATATCACATTTTATATATATATATATATATATATATCACATTTTATATATATATATATATATATATCACATTTTATATATATATATATATATATATATCACATTTTATATATATATATATATATATATATCACATTTTATATATATATATATATATATATATATATATATATATATATGCAGAAATATAGTCTTAAAGTGTGCTATATTTATGGGGTAAAGTGCTCAATATCAGAGATAGAGCGTGTGTAAATATAAAAGTGGACATGGAAGTCAGCACTTAGAGGCGACAGTCTGTTTCATGCTAGTGCAATCGTCAGGCGACTAGTGCTGTTATTTTTCTCGGCTGTTTATATAAGGGTCAGTGGTGCATTATGGGTAGTATATTTTGGCGGGTACTTTTACCGGAAGTCGCTTATTTGTTTATTTATTTATGTCAAATTATTTTGCTTGTTTTTTTGTTTGTTTTTTTATTTTTATTTTTTATCTTATATATTTATTTATTTATTCTTTTATTTTGATCGGTGTTTTTGGTTAACGTAGTAAAAAGAATTTGTTTATATAGCTTATTGTTGGTAGTCTATAATGGCCGCCATTTACCGGAAATCGCTTGTTCGCTTATTTATTTGGGTCAAATTGTTTTGCTTATTATTTTTATTTTTATTTGTATAACAGTTATAACTTTCGTCCGTTCTTTTGTTTTGATTTTATTTCACATATTCTAACAGGTGTGGTTTTGTGATTTGTTTGGAGTAGTTTATTTTGCTTATTTTATTGTTGTTTGTTTATATATTTATTTATTTTTCTATTTTAAGTTACGTAGTAAAAATTTGTTTTCATGTCTACATTTTGAGATTAGCTCGGATCTTTTATTTAATAATTTATTTTGATCTGGGAAGGTAATGATAGCTATTTTTTCCTCCAAGCAAAGTTTGCAAGTTTTTGATAGGTTGTTGTAGGCTGATGATTTTTTCCTTATTTTCCAAGATATTTTTGGTGTGGTGTGTGTTTTGTTTTTTATTTCTCAGATATACTTAGAAAGCATTGTGCTGTTCGCATATTTACTATTTGTGAAAGACATTTTGTGTACATAATTTCTTTGTTTCCATGGTCCTTCGGTTACTCCTATGTATACTTTTTCTTCATTATCTGCTGATTTTGTCGTGGCTTGGTAGATTACGTTGTTTTGTAAACAATTACCGTTTAAGGGACATTCGTTTTTTATTCTGCAGTTGCACGTGGGTTTAATTTGTTCGTGTGGTTTGTTAATAATTTTTCTGTTGTGCTTTTTTATTATTTGTGCCATGTTCTCGGTGCAACTGTAGCTGATTTTTACTGTGTTTTTGTTGAATATTTTGTGTAGTGTGCTTGATTCCGGGAAGTGTTTGTGTAAAAGCTTGAAGAATATTTTTCCTATGTTTGTTTTTACGTTTTTGCTGTACGGTGGGTTGAACCATATGATATTTCTTTTTCTGTTGGTCTTTTTTGTGTTCTGTGGTTCTACAGAGATGACGGTCTCATAATCTTAAGAAACTGCAACAAACAAAAGACAGATAAAACTAGAAAAGCAATAATTAAAATCTTCAAAAATAACGGATTCGAGATAGATATAAAAACTAACCTAAACGAAGTAGATTTTCTAGATGTCACCTTCAACCTAAGAAAAGGCACACACAAACCATACAGAAAACCGAATGATAAACCACAGTACATACATATATACTCCAACCACCCGCCTTCTATAATCAAACAGATACCTAAATCGATTAACCGCAGGCTTTCCGACAATTCTTCCGATGAATCTATATTTAACAAAGCCAAGAAAGACTACGAAACAGCCCTAAAAGATAGCGGATACCCAGCAACACTCACATACTCACCACAGAACACAAAAAAGACCAACAGAAAAAGAAATATCATATGGTTCAACCCACCGTACAGCAAAAACGTAAAAACAAACATAGGAAAAATATTCTTCAAGCTTTTACACAAACACTTCCCGGAATCAAGCACACTACACAAAATATTCAACAAAAACACAGTAAAAATCAGCTACAGTTGCACCGAGAACATGGCACAAATAATAAAAAAGCACAACAGAAAAATTATTAACAAACCACACGAACAAATTAAACCCACGTGCAACTGCAGAATAAAAAACGAATGTCCCTTAAACGGTAATTGTTTACAAAACAACGTAATCTACCAAGCCACGACAAAATCAGCAGATAATGAAGAAAAAGTATACATAGGAGTAACCGAAGGACCATGGAAACAAAGAAATTATGTACACAAAATGTCTTTCACAAATAGTAAATATGCGAACAGCACAATGCTTTCTAAGTATATCTGGGAAATAAAAAACAAAACACACACCACACCAAAAATATCTTGGAAAATAAGGAAAAAATCATCAGCCTACAACAACCTATCAAAAACTTGCAAACTTTGCTTGGAGGAAAAAATAGCTATCATTACCTTCCCAGATCAAAATAAATTATTAAATAAAAGATCCGAGCTAATCTCAAAATGTAGACATGAAAACAAATTTTTACTACGTAACTTAAAATAGAAAAATAAATAAATATATAAACAAACAACAATAAAATAAGCAAAATAAACTACTCCAAACAAATCACAAAACCACACCTGTTAGAATATGCGAAATAAAATCAAAACAAAAGAACGGACGAAAGTTATAACTGTTATACAAATAAAAATAATAAGCAAAACAATTTGACCTAAATAAATAAGCGAACAAGCGATTTCCGGTAAATGACGGCCATTATAGACTACCAACAATAAGCTATATAAACAAATTTTTTTTACTACGTTAACCAAAAACACCGATCAAAATAAAAGAATAAATAAATAAATATATAAGATAAAAAATAAAAATAAAAAAACAAACAAAAAAACAAGCAAAATAATTTGACATAAATAAATAAACAAATAAGCGACTTCCGGTAAAAGTACCCGCCAAAATATACTACCCATAATGCACCACTGACCCTTATATAAACAGCCGAGAAAAATAACAGCACTAGTCGCCTGACGATTGCACTAGCATGAAACAGACTGTCGCCTCTAAGTGCTGACTTCCATGTCCACTTATATATATATATATATATATATATATATATATATATATATATATCACATTTTATATATATATATATATATATATATATATCACATTTTTTATATATATATATATATATATATATATATATATATATATATATATATATCACATACTCTTAAGTTAAGCTATAGTTGTGCAAATAACCTAGAGAAAATAATTAAAAAACATAACAACAGCGTCTTGAACAAGTATATGGACTCGGAAGGCTTGATAACCCACCAGGTTGCAAGCATCAATACTAAGCATAAAGACACAAATAATAAATTATGTAATTTTAGGAATCCTAATAATTGTCCACTAAAAAATAATTGTTTGACCAACTCTGTAGTTTATCTTAGTACAATATCAACACTAGAAAATCCAAATATAAAGAAATTTTACATTGGTAGCACCATGAGACCATTCAAGGAACATTGGCGGGGTCATATGCAGTCTTTTAATAACAGTAACTATAAGTATATGACTTCATTATCCAAATACTTTTGGAGTCTAAAAGAAAAACATAAAACACCTAAGGTTAAATGGAAATTGATTAAGAAAGCCCAGACATGTAACTCCCTAAACGCCCCGTGTTACCTATCCCTTAATCAAAAATTTGAAATGATTAGATTTAAAAATAAGACTGATCTTTTAAATCAAAGATATGAACTAACAGTTAACTGCAAACACTGTTTTAAGTTTAACTTAGTATAGAGATCATATACTTTCAATGATGATGATAAGTTAAATTCAATAGACTATTACCTATTACCTTGCTTTCATTTCTAGTTTCGGCCGCAGGAGATGGGGTCCAATGACCCACTGTCCTTTGGAGGGGATGTGGTGGGGCGTTTTATTGTGTGTAACCTCGGGGTGATTTGTTTGAAATATATATATATATATGTGTGTGGGTGTGTGTTTGTGCGTATGTATGTGTGTATATATGTATGCGTGAGTATGTATATACGTATGTATATTTAAATAGGTTTAACTTACATTGGTTTGATTTTTCATGTATATGCGTGTAAATGTAAATGTCTGTTTATATGTTTGATTTATATACATATGTGTATACGTACGTAGGTATGTGTATGTAAATACGTATGTGTATGGGTATGTATGTATGTATGTATTTGTATATATGTGCATGAGGTTCAGGCCGAAGGTGATGTCGCCTTGATAATCAATTACAACTAGAAGTAAACTTATATTTGAGAATAAAATTTGTAGTGTATTGATGTAAATTCCATGACTATTTCTCTAATCAACTATTTCATACCGGATTTTTGGTAAAAAAGTTTTGTTTTTTTTTAAAACTCTAACTAACATATAATTAAATTCCTTGAACCGTTTAAACATTCAAACTTATATAAAAAATTGTGGTATTTATAATCGATTAACCGCAGGCTTTCCGACAATTCTTCCGATGAATCTATATTTAACAAAGCTAAGAAAGACTACGAAACAGCCCTAAAAGATAGCGGATACCCAGCAACACTCACATACTCACCACAGAACACAAAAAAGGCCAACAGGAAAAGAAATATCACATGGTTCAACCCACCGTACAGCAAAAACGTAAAAACAAACGTAGGAAAAATATTCTTCAAACTTTTACACAAACACTTCCCGGAATCAAGCACCCTACACAAAATATTCAACAAAAACACAGTAAAAATCAGCTACAGTTGCACCGAGAACCTGGCACAAATAATAAAAATGTACAACAGGAAAATTATTAACAAACCACACGAACAAATTAAACCCACGTGCAACTGCAGAATAAAAAACGAATGCCCCTTAAATGATAATTGTTTACAAAACAACGTAATCTACCAAGCCACGATAAAATCACCAGATAATGAAGAAAAAGTATAAATAGGAGTAACTGAAGGACCCTGGAAACGAAGAAATTATGTACACAAAACATCTTTCACAAATAGTAAATATGTGAACAGCACTATGCTTTCTAAGTATATCTGGGAAATAAAAAACGAAACGCACACCACACCAAAAATATCTTGGAAAATAAGGAAAAAATCATCAGCCTACAACAACCTATCAAAAACTTGCAAACTTTGCTTGGAGGAAAAAATAGCTATCATTACCTTCCCAGACCAAAATAAATTATTAAATAAAAGATCCGAGCTAATCTTGCAGACATGAAAACAAATTTTTACTACGTAAATTAAAATCAAAAAATAAATAAATACATAAACAAACAAAATGACAATAAAATAAGCAAAATAAATTAATCCAAACAAATTACCAAACCACGCCTGTTAGAATAGGCGAAATAGAATAATAAAATAAGGAAAAAAAAAATCAATAAAGTAAATAATAAACAAATTATCAAACTATTATGACCAAAAAATTAAACTATAGAAATCAAAACAGAAAATCGGACGGAAAATAGTTATACCTGTTATATAATAATAATAATAGAAAATAATATACTGCATTACTTAAAAATCAAAAACCAAAAAGAAAAAATATACAGTGTAACACATAAATAACAACAAGTATAATAAATTGATCTAAATACATCCAAATATGTAAATAAACTAACAACCGATACCGATAAACTAGCCGTTTAGAAAAAACAAATAAAGATAATCAATCCAAATAAATAAATTAAAAACTGTTCCCACCAAAATAATAGTCAGAACAAACCACAACATTCAACCCCAAAATTAAACAAATACCTTTAATCAATAATAAATAAACAAATATATAAGATAAAAAATAAAAATGAAAATAAATAAAAACAAACAAAACAATTTGACCCAAATAAATAAGCAAATAAACGACTTCCGGTAAAAGACCGCCATAATAGACTATCAACAATAAGCTATATAAACGAATTTTTACTACGTTAATAAAAAACACCGATCAAAATAATAAATAAATATATAAGATAAAAAATAAAAATAATAAAATAAGCAAAATAATTTGACATAAATAAATAAATAAACGACTTCCGGTAAAAGGAACCGCCAAAATAGACTACCCACAATACACCACTGACCTTTATATATAAATAGCCGAGAAAAATAACAGCACGAGTTGCCTGACGATTGCACTAGCATGAAACAGACTGTCGCCTCTAAGTGTTGACTTCTACGTTCACTTATATATATATATATATATATATATATATATATATATATATATATATATATATATATAAAAATAAAATGTCAATTATAATTAATGAGAACCAAATGATTTACACACACATAAAGTCTAATCAAAACAAATCAGGACTGGTGTTATGGTAACGGAGTTAAAGTCCAAAGAGTGAAGCTGCTTGGCCCAGATTGACCTCGAACTCTGTTGCACATACACATTAACTTATGACATTCTTGCTCACTTCCATTGTTTATAGAGTTCTTGAAAGGGAAGTGTGTACAATGTGCTTGTCTCACTACACCACAGAGGTTCCATCAGTGACCATTGCTTGTTCAGTAGTTTTTGATCACACACAACATTCCCCAGGTCCAAAAACCACCACATCCCCCCATTGCAACTTTTTCCTCTTCAAAAATCAAATCCTACTTGAAAGGAACAAGATTTCAAGATATCGAACAAATCCAAGCTGCTGACAATCCCAAAAAAGGAGTTTAAAGAATGCTTCCATCAATGGAAAGAATGCTGGATAAAGTTTGTGGCTCTTCAGAAAGAGACCACTTCAATGAAGATTAAATGCTAAATTGATGTGTGCTGGAGTTTTCTTTTTATAGCATCAGGTCTTTTTAAGCAGACCTTGTGCGCGTGTGTGTATATATATATATATATATATATATATATATATATATATATATATGCATGTGTAAAAATTAACAATTACATGCCATTTTTAAAACTAATTTACTAGCTCACTTCAGGTAAGGGGAATGTTCTCTCCTTGAAGGGTTTTATCATATATATTCAATGATAATAATAATATTAATAAAATTAACCCATTAACCACATAAAGCTTCCTTAAAATTTTTAATCAGACCTTGTGTGAGTCTATATATGTATATGTGTGTGTACATGCTATTTTCAAAACTAATTGACTAGCTCACTTCAGGCCAGGGGGATTTTCTCTTCCTGAAGGCCTTTATCATATATTCAATAATAACAAAATTAACCCATTACTGCATAAAGTTTCCTTAAAATTTCAGCTCTTTTTGCCTCATGGTAATCTCATAGCGGGCAGATTTTGGTGCATAACTTTTCAACATCAAGTGAGGCTATGGTTTCGTTATTAGGATTTTGTTTTCAGGTTGTGCGTTTAAAAATTTTAAATTAGAATTGTTAAAAACTACAATTTTGAAAAATCTTTTAAACCCATAAAAATATACTCCAAAAAATCACATCAGTTATCTCCCTTGCATAATGGGTAAATATTTTGAAGTGTTCATGCACACATATCCAGACATTCAACCCTTAAAGATGAGATTGGAAGTATGAAAATTACTTGAAAGAAAATTTTGGAATTTTTATTGATAAATTTTCTACAGCTACCAAGAAATTAAAAGTATTAAGATAAATAGATATAATACATCTACATTATTTAACCAAACATGCTTGAATGAAAATATGCTGGATATTTTTATA
Organism: Acanthosepion esculentum; assembly: GCA_964036315.1. Taxonomy (NCBI): domain Eukaryota; kingdom Metazoa; phylum Mollusca; class Cephalopoda; order Sepiida; family Sepiidae; genus Acanthosepion; species Acanthosepion esculentum. The sequence goes on from OZ038504.1 coordinate 71,412,039, forward strand.
TATATATATATATATATATATATATATATAAAAAATCTCCAACATATTTTCATTATTGTCGTTTATTAATATAGTATTCAACTCATATTAGATCCCTAATTTATTTGTAGAGAAGTTGAATATTTAAATTGCTAACAAGCATTAAATTAATTTCTTCCTGGAATTTTTAAACATTTAAATTACTATCAAACGTTAAAATCTGTTTTTATCTAATTTGCTAAAGCTATACCACCCCTCCTCTTCCTCTGTAAACCTCTTTTCTCTTTACTTCTCCCTTTTTTCTTTTTCATTTTCCTCCACTCCTTCCACATATCATTTCCGTTGAGTTGACCGATTAAATAGGCCAATGTCTGATCCTTACCCCACTTCCTTCCTCAATATTAACTATTATAAAGAAATATAAAAATAAATTTTAAAATTCTCCCTTCCCTCTCTAAAATCGACCATGTCTCTCATACCATTCCTCGCTACCTTCTATATTAACTTATATAAGCTTAATACTGCCTGTCAAAAGTGTAAATTTTAATTTCATTTTTGTTTCACCCTTTGAAAGTGATGTCTGAAGATCCATGGACAGTTAAAAGTCCTTGGTGAAATAAACTATTACAATGGAGCCTTAAAGTGGTCTGTTTTTCTTTATATATATATATATATATATATATATATAAAAAGGTATATTTAAGTAGCAAGCATTCATTCAAACAAGTTTGATTTAAAAGAACCAACAAGGTCTCTTTCATTTTTTTTTTATTGTATTTTTCCAATTTTCAGATAGTGTTGAGTATTGTGCTCAAACTGTCATAAGTATATATATATATATATATATATATATTTGGTGAAAGAGGTAACAGTAGGTAAATGGATATATTAGTCTACATTTTTTGGCTAATTAAGTTGGCTTCTGTTAAAATTGCAATTTGGCATAGTTACCCAAAGTCTGATGGTCTTTGGACAATTTTAGAAGATTCCGTTTCATTTATTGATGTTAGTTATCCGGCTTACCAACTTGGCACTGTTCACTAAACTTCAGACAAGCTTATTGTTGCAGCATTTTCCATTTGTGTAATAATTGCTTGCATCAGGCTCTCCTGCTTCCCCAAGTGATTTATTTACATCTTATGCGATTCTTTTGACCAATCACACTGCAGCAGTCAATAAGCAGTTGTTTTGACCAATAACTAAAGTTGTTATTTGTGTAACATATACTACTTTTACAGAATGCCTCATAAGACAATGGCATTTAGAATCATAAGTTCTTTCTCTTTTAGATGAAAATTCTTGGATACACATGTGAAAATCTAATAGCGATAAGGACTAAAGAAAATATTTAACCAAGGGTATTTGCACATAAATTAATGTAATGAACTCAGCACTAATTCCTCAATCCAACCTACTATCCATTACTCCAACACACACACACACACGTGTGTGAGAGTGAGAGAGGAGGTATATAGATGTCTTCAAGATTGCGTTTAAGCATAGAACAGACTGTCGTCAATGATAACCAGTGTCCACTCTTATATTTTCAAACGTACTATCCCTAATATTGAGAACTTTTGCCCATATAGCTTAAAACTATATTTTTTCTGAGTTCCTAAACAATTTCCTTGCAGATGTAGAAGAGAATTGAAGTAGCAGAAATATGGTCCTACAGAAGAATGCTGAGAATACCATGGATAGAACATGTGAGCCACAAGGAAGTTTTAAAGAAAAAGCAAACAAAAAGGAAACATTCTCATGCTAACATTTTCCACTGACATGAAATGGAAAGATTGTATTGAATCAATTGCTAGGGCTGATGCTAAGTTGGTTCACTGTGTCATGCTAGACAATTTTTCTCTCCAGAATCTATCTTAGATATTTATAAGTCTACCATTCATTCATGCTTTGAATTTAACTGCCAAATGGTCTGGTGGTCCTGCTATACATTTAGAGATACTTGATAAAATTCAAAGAAGAATCTGCAATGTTATTGGTGTTGACCTGGCATCATGCCTTCAGTCACTTTACCACCACCGTAACGTAGTTTACCTGTACCCTTTCTATAAATACTTTCATTGTAATTGTTCTGATGAACTTAACTTTATGGTACCTAGATTTTATGAATTTAAGCACAGTACGAGATTTGTGGCAAGCTCTTCTCATTTTAAAGTTGCAATGGCTAGATAAAACTATAAGTTCTATGCTAACAGCTTCTTCTATTGCCCTTCTCACTTGTGGACCTCTTTTCTGGTTTCTTGCCTTCTAGTCAACTGATCTTCAAAAATTTAAATGCAAATATCAATCATTATCTTTTGCCTTCTTAATTCTTGTTCTTTTGTTGTTCTCTCTCTTTAATATTTTTTCTTCCTTCAAACTCTCTAACACTACGACCCCTTGCATCTTAGTGGCTTATTGCCTTGCTAGGAGAAAAATGGTTTGATTTATTTTGTTTTACAGCATATCAACCTCAATGGGTTATTTAATGCCGACAAAATTTTTTATTGCTGGTAATATTTTGTTTTGTCAAAAAATTGTTTCTGGTAATATTTTTCCTTCAAAATTGTATTGCTGGTAATAGTTAACTATTTGCCCATAGCTGGGACCCTAACAGGTGCTACCACCCCAGGTCAGGGTGGACCTGAGGACACCAGCAATTAAGAGGTGGTTCCACACACCTCAAAACCTGATCAGTGGCCTTGCTGCTGGGCATAGTTTATCGTCTTACCCAGGACGCAGGAGAAAAATGATTGAAAATTAATAATATATATATATATATATATATATATATATATATTAAAGACATTTTTGATATGTTTAACGTTCTTTTTATAGATATAAGTATTTAAGCAAATGCTCTGTTTATAATAAACAGTATTAAATAACATTTACCGGCCTGAATGTCTGAGAAATGTTCATAGATTAAATTCTTATTATAAACAGAGCATTTGCTTAAATACTTGTATCTATAAAAAGAACGTTAAACATATCAAAAATGTCTTTAATAAATTGTCGGACTATGTCCAATTCAAAAATGTGTGTATATATATATATATAAAATGGGTAATGCATTTGAGTTGACATCCCTGTTGTTTTTATTTTCTTAAACAATGAAATTAATATCAAATGGCCTAAATTGAGAAGTCCTGCTGAAGAAAAATGTGCCTCTGAACAGAAATTGAACTTCCTTCCCTTTTTTCAACAGGGTAACCTCTCATATAGATCAAAGCATGCCATTACCAATTTAGCTACAACCAGAGGATAAAGCAAAGCTAAATTGCCTATATGAGGAATGAACTTCTTTGAAATTGTGGATGAATGAGTGGTATATGCTGGAAGGCAATTCTTTTATCAGAACTTCTTGAATAAAACAAATTGACTCAAGGGTATAAAATAAATAATATATTTTTATTTATTTTCTTTAGAGTGAGGAGCAAGTCCTTTGGTATTCAACATAGAAAAAAAGTTTGCTTATAAGGTGTATATTGGTAGTATGCTTGCAGAAAGTCCAGAGGTGGTATTGAAGTTAGACCGTGAGAGAAGTAGTAGTAGTAGTAGCAATGTGAGAAATAGGTCAGTGTCATTCTGTGTTTTTCTCGGCCCTAAGCAGGATAGAAATATCAATAGATGACATCTTAACTACTTTTTCACTCATCACACATTGCTGGTTTCTCCGCGGATTTGTTGTCATTCTCGCCATCTCTTCTAACTCAGAGGTGTCAGTTTATATCATTTTAATCAGGCTCCAAGATGAATATTGATTTCAGCTAACATCAAAAGTCTGTGTCAATATTTTTGATTGGCCAAAATTATTTTATTTTTCAGCATTCATTTTTTTTTTTATAACAGAAGTTATACATGGAGCCTCCAGTCACAAATAGGTATGCTAGTGTTCTGAAAACTTTCAGCGTTTTTTTGCCCAGGTTTAGTCTTTTCTTCTTCCTCTTTATTTGAAGGTTGCCTTCAGTTTAGTTGAGAAAAGTATAGAAAGAAAAGTTTAGAGAGAAAGAGATAAAAGTTTTAAAGGAAAGTGCAAATGCCTTATTTTAATTCATTTATTTTTGTTTATAGATTTTATTTTATCAGGACTCACAACACTATGTAAACATAGTAATTTTTACTGGTTACACAAGCAAGTTAATAACGCTGTTTTTTATTTTCTTAAAACTGTTGATATTAATTTTGTTGTTTAAGAGAATAAGAAAAAACAAAGAAGTCATCTCAAAAATGTGTACCCATTAAATAATGTTAGACTAAAAGAACCCATTTAAAAATTGCTATATATATATATATATATATATATATATAGGAAAACAATATATACATTTTTATATAATCAAGAACAATTTATTTTAGGGGAAAAAATATGACAAAGAAAAAATGTTTTCATGTAATGCATTTCATCTTTTAGTCCGATATAGTCCCAAAAGACAAAACGCGTCACATGAAAATTTTTTACATTTTGCCATACTTTTTCCCCTTTTTGTGTGTGTGTGTATATATGTACATTTCAGGCAGCATATCTTCATTCAGGCATGTTTCATTAAATAATATAAATATATTATGTCTATTTATTTTATAATAATCATTACTAGTTCTCTAATTATGTTTTTGTTAACCCAAGTACATTTGATCTTTTTCAAGATCATTCTTGGGCGAATTGCAAAGACAAATTTAATGTAAATGTAACCATCGTGATGGTGATATTTGTAAACATGCATTTTTTATGTTTATCCGTTCTTTTTATAGATAAAAATATCTAAGTAAATGCTCTGTTTATAATAAACAATATTAACAACATTTACCGGCTTGAATGTCATAGAAAATATGCATCCTCCAAACATATAAACATAAAAATATCTTAAATAATTGTTGGACTTTGTCCATTTCATAATGTGTGACGTCATTTGTTTACATTTGGATATGCATTGAGCAGATATGAATGAATGAGAGAAAATCATGGAGAATTGTAGTTTAAAAACAGTAAAATCGACCTTGGTAACCGAACGCTCCTCTGTGGCCCTATTGGTTAAGGCACATCAGGCTATATGACGGTTCCGTATAGGTTACAGGTTCAATTCCTGTCAGAGGACACATTTTCTATGAAAATTTCTCGGACATTCAGGCCGGTAAATGTTGTTAATACTGTTTATTATGAACAGAGCATTTACTTAAATATTTGTATCTATAAAAAGAACGTATAAACATAAAAAATGTCTTGAATTTATGTATGATAACCCAAGACAGCGTAACCAGAACAATCTAGGACTGTAGATTAAATAAAAGGTTCAATATGAAATTCCCTGTCGTGGTTGGTGGCACCTGTTCACATCCGAACATAGTCGTCCTCTCTCCTTATCCCCTTTCTCCCCTTTGAGGGCAGTGACTGTGAAGGCCCAGCCTACTCCTTAAGATTCATGAGCAGGAGTCATAGAGGAGTGCAGGCGGTGGATGCGGCTAGGTGAGTCAGGACCTCCTGACAGTACATCAGAGATCCTCTTCATGTTGATGGTTGAACTCAAAAGTCTCAGAATGGTTCTATGCCAGAAAGGCTGATTTGCAGCAATGGTTTCCCAGGTCTCATGGTCAATGTTGGCCTGTCTCAGGGATGTTTTCAACTGATCCTTGAAGCATCGTTTTGGGTCTCGGCATAGCTTCTTGGTGCTGGTGAGTTCTCCAAACAGGATGAGACAAGGGAGTCGAGTGGGACACATTTTCCTGTAGGTAGCCCAGTTCAACATATACCTGATGAAGGTCATTAGGCACAAAGACCAAAAAGTTGTGATAACAACAAAGATGAGGACAATAGTCTGCATGTAAATAATGGAAATAATAAACAATCTTTGTTATTGCTACTACTGTCATGAATGGGTGGCTCTTTTTCCCATATTAACCAGAACAGATATCTTTGTGGTGCCAATAAGTTTTCATGGAATGTTAGAACAATCTTGACCCAGTCACTTGGTGATTAGGAACATCTGATAAAACCATAAAAACATCCTAAAATACCTCCTTGCCTTTAGTACTAATCACCATGCTTCAACCTAGTTTAACCTCAACCCCTTCTCTTTTTCCTTACCCTCCTCAATCTGTATATATCTCTATACATGCACATTTCATTGAATATGACAGACAAGATGCTTTGATTTAGTTTTTTTATAAAACTTCTCATGTGATCTTATAATTTTTTTCTTTTTGGAGAATAAATTATATAAAAACTGTCCAATTGTTCTCTCTTTCCAGAGGGCTTTCGGTTATATATTTAGCCATTTTCGAGGTTAAAATATATTAACTGTTAACAAGAAATAGATTATTGTATGAATATATTTATATAATGTTTCCATTTTCAAAACACAGTCAAGATATTGTGTCTATGTTCATAGTTGATATTACTGAGTGTTGGCTTTTTTGTTTTTATTAATAAGGCTTCCATTATTTTTAGCCATTTTTTTTCTTTTTTTTTTAACATGTAGATGATGTTATTACATTTGTGTTATCAACAAATATATTATGAATAGGGTCCAGTAGGTCTCCATGAGTATTTAAATGAGACCTAATTGAGCTATGGTCAGAAAGATGTAGTGTGAGTCTTCATGTCAAACGTGTTGTAGTATAGCCTATATAATTATTTACGAATTTTGATTGATCAGGAATACAATTCCTTAATGGAAATTTAAATTCTTAAATAATATTTCTTCTATTTAATTTTGTTCTAAGAGGTGGACCATTATTTTTAACTACAATGTTCTCTATATGTACATATAGGTAGAAAACTTTTCCCTCCATATTATGTGCCAAGAAAGACTATTCAATGAACAAACCCTCAGCAGTGAGGTCATGCTTTTGGGTCTCAGTAATGAAAAACATTATTCACCAGTAAATATTTTATCATTATCTTTATCCATTCATCTATCCCTTTTTGTTTTGCCTTCATTAGAGCAATATCAGAAAGACTCATGTATTTCCTTTCAGTCTTAAACATTTTATTTTAAATTCTGCTTTTCTGGATATATATATATATATATATATATATATATATATATATCTCAATATTTTAATCAAAATCACTCTAGGCATTACTTCTGTTACTATTAGCTTTTGTTAATTTAAATAAATCAAGTGAAAATTAACATTGATTATTTATTTTATTGTACATTTGTTCATTCTCATTTTTGTCACACCATGACACTACCTATATCATATTGTAATAAAGATTCACTTGGTGCTTTCAATTTATCTGGAAATACAAATATAGTGATGATTAGATCAACACTTGATCGACAATATTTTCTCCTTTGCTTTCAATAACATTATTCTGTCTGTCAAGTTTGTTGATACAACACTAGTAAAATGGCTGCTATTTTGAAACACATTTCTTGACTTTTTGCCTATTAAAACAGTTTTGCAAACTTACAGATGAAAAAGATTATGAAAGTATAGTGAACAAATTTTGTTTTATACTGTTGTTCACCCAACAGAAGGCCCAAGAGCCACTCAAGGTAGAGAGCTACTGAATTAGATTGTTGTAAAGTCATACAAAGAGGGAGTAAGAGTTCCATATTATAAGGATATGTAGGATAGATAAATATAGGTGAGTGGCCAAGTGGTTAGGTTCACTTTCCGACCATGAGACTCGGGTTCGAATCTCAATATGGTCAATTAATCAGAAGAGTGATTTCTTGATGTTATCAGCCTGAGGAGGTGATCCTAGTGTACAGCACCTTTGGAAAGTGCTTGAAAACCGTACCACAGGTTGACCAAAGATTTGTGAGTGAAATTGGGTAGAAGAAACTATTTGGGAGACATCAGTGGTTGTGCTACCACAAAGTCGCAAGTCATCGTGACCGAGGGTTTGAGCGTACTGGCCTTGTTCAGACTGTTGATCATGCTAGATAATGTGCTCTCTCCTAGAAACTCTAACTAAGCTCTGTCCAGCATAGTTGCAGTATAAACCACAGGTGGGCTCGGTGGATGTTGTACAGACACAAATGTGCCTGAGCAGGCGGCTGCAACAGGGATTGGCTAGCCTCCCTAGCAGACAGACATACTCAGATACAAGATATAACAGTTGATCCTAGACGTGAAGAGATTAAGATTGTAATGATCATGGACAGCATCCTTTCAGGAGGTTTTCTGAGGAAGGCGCTGTCCAAGTTAAACTTCCTCTTTACCAATGATATATAAAAAGAGGCTGGTCGGCTAATGTAGTTCTGCCATGAAAGTAGTGGCAGAGTAGCAAGAGGTTGGTGACGTTTCATCTGCGGGAAAGGGGTTGCAAGGTGGAAAATAATCCATCACCTACAAGTTTCCAGATACAAGTGCCCTACTATTTTAACATGTACCTCGGGGTGGGGGGGAGATAAGGATTCATACCCCTCCCAAGGCTATTTGCACATAAGTGAATGTAATGAACTCAACCGGAATTCAAACTCTGATTTCTCATTCTAAACCACTGTCCATTACAGCAACCACATATTCACCTGGCTCTTGTAAATGTAGCCAGTCAGTCATGTACCATGCATGATACAAGCTGAGGCGATCATGTATCTTTCGATACATGAATGACAAGGCAGATTTTTTTCCCACAGTAGGTTGCCATTTCTTTTTGTGGTAGACCAGTTGCCATCCAAGACTATAGAACCCGGTCAGTCCTGCTATTTACCCATAGCTTGGGGGGGGGGAGAGAAGAAGAGGATTCATACCTTTGCCAAGAGTTATTGGTAATAATAAGGTTAGAAGTTTTAAACTCTTTCTAGTACATGATAAATTCTAAGTATTTATTAAAAACAAGCAAATTATATTTTTAATGACTTTTTCATCTTCTTTTAGGCTGAATATGATTGCAATAGTTAATATTTATTTTTTTAACAGGATGCAAGTTTGCATTATAAAAGGTGTTCCAATAACTTGGACTGATTTTAAATGTGATTTAAGTTTAAGCATCTAATGATTTTTTTTTTCTCTTTGGCAATTTCAACCATGGAAAGATTAACAATCAAACAATGTGTTAAAGTTTTATCAAAGCCTATTACAAAAATGGACGTTCAAACAGACAAACAGAAATGCAATGAGAAGTTCCCAGGTCACGTCATCTCTCGAAACAGCAAAGTCAATTGGACACTACAATCGTGCAACTTGACATCTTTAGATTTCTTCCTTTGGGGTCATCTCAAAAGTAAGGTCTATGCCAACAGGCCAACAACAATTCAACAGCTGAAGGATGAGATAATAAGGCATATCGGGGAGATTGAGAAAGATTATATTGAATCAATTGCTAGAGCTGATGCTAGGAAAGTTAATTTACCATGTCGTGCTAGACAATTTTCTCGCCAGAATATACCTTACAAATTTATAATTATCTACTATTCATCCATGCATTGAATATTGTTGCTACGTCTGGTACTTCTATGTATTTAGAGATTCTCAATAAAAACCTAAGAATCTGCAATGTTATTGGTGCTGACCTAGCATCATGCCATCAGCTACTTTCCCACTACTGTAATGTAGCTTCCCTGTGCCTTTTCTTAAAATATTTTCATGGTAATTGTTCTGATGAGCTTTTCTCTTTGGTACCTAGACTTTATGAATTTAAGTGCAGTACTAGATTGGCAGTTAGGTCTCATCATTTTACGGTTGAAATGGTTAGATGTAACCATAAGTTCTATGCCAACAGTTTCTTCGATTGCATTTCTCACTTCTGGGACTTTGATCTTAAAAATTTAAATGCAATATCAATTGTTATCTTCTGCCTTTTTAATTCTTATTCTTTTATTTTCCTCTCTCCTTAATATTTTTTTCTTCCCTCAAATTCTAACACTCTGTAACTCCTTGCATCTTAGTGGTTTATTGCCTTGTTTGGGGCAAAACAAATATATATATATATATATATATATATATATATATATATATATATATATATATATAGTGTAACCCGGATATAAGAGAGATTTTCTCTGGTCCTAAATTAGAGCCTGTGTTAATAAAACAAAATAGACCAAGCCCGGATATAAGAGAGATTTTATCTGGTCCTAAATTAGAGCCTGTGTTAATAAAACAAAATAGACCAAACCCGGATATAAGAGAAACCCGGATATAAGAGAGATTGTCTCTGGTCCCAAATTAGAGCCTATGTTAATGTATATATAATAGACCAAACCCGGATATAAGAGAAACCCGGGTATAAGATACTACTTCTCCGGTCCCAACAACTCTCTTATATCTGGGTTACACTGTATATATAAAAAATAAATAATACTAATGAGCCAGGAAAGGAAAAAAAAGACAATAGGAAAACTAGTTTTAGCCAACATGTTTCATCCAATGTGGACTTTTTTCAAAGCAAGAAATGAAATGAATTTATTGAAACAAAGTACCTATAAACAAACAAACAAAATATCATTAGTAACTAGAAGAATTTAATAACGCTATTGCATATTTATATGGTCAACTGAAAAATTACGCCAATTACTTTATGTTTGAAGAGAATATTTTCACATGTTTCTACATATAGTCTGTATTGTTGTATTGATGGATTCAACTATTATCTTTTGATTTCTTGATATATTTGTTATGTACATTAGCTTGGGAGTGCAGTGATTCTGTTAGGAACGGTGATATTGGGAAAAAACCTGGGTATAGATTAATATTTGGATAATATTCAATGGCAGCACACTCAAGGATTTTCCTTCTAAGTGAATTATTTTCTTTTTTATGAGTGTAGCATTTATAAAATCAAAATTGACACCTGGTTGAATTTATTTCTATGTATGACTAGTGCATTTGTTAAATTGTTATTTATGAAGTCTCTTTTGTGTCCATAAATAACAATTTAACAAATGCACTAGTCATACACCAACCCCTCTAAGTCAAAAGACAGAGTTTTAGTAATTAATATAGTTACACATGCCAAAATTTTATCAAACAGTCAAATATTTTCCAACCTGTTCCATTCTCAAGGCCATTCTACAGACTTTTGATTTGGATAAAATCTAGAATTTTGCTTGAACCAATCCAAGATTTTTATCTTCTTTTAAGACACCACTGCTTAATTAAACAGAATGCATGTTTAGACAGGATGGTGAAATTCCTATTTATTTTCCCTATTCTAAGAGATTCCATACTAAAATATGTTAGGAATTACTCCTGTCTTCTTACATCATGAATAGAAGCTTTGATTCCAACCAAAGAACAGCCACTTCTGAATATGATAAAAACCAACATCACGTTTCTATGTTCTTTGAGTAATAAACTTGTTTCTCTATTTACCAAATGCATCTTTCTCAAACTTAAGCCAAAATAAAAATACTCCCGTTTCTGCTACATCTGTGATTCTCAAACAGGAGCCACTTGGCTTCTAGGGAAGAAAACTCAAATCTAAAAGTATTTGGTTTGGTTTGGGTTTTTTTAACGATATATCAACTTCTTATGGGTCATTTAATGCCGAAATTTGAGAGTTTTGGTAATTTTTTTTTTTTTTTACTATTAAAATCTATTACTGGAAATTTTTTACTATAAAAATGAATTTTTATACTTTCATAGTGTTTTGACCCAGCGTTGGGGATTCACTATTTGCCCATAGCTGGGACCCTAACAGGTGCTGCCACACCAGGTCAGAATGGACCTGGGAATAACAGCAATTAAGAGGTGGTTCCATGCTCCTCAAAACCTCTTGATCCTTGCTGTCAATAAAAAACAAACTGAAATAATAATTCTAAGTGGAAGTGGAAATAAGGAAATCTGAAATCACAAGAGAAAGAATGCAACATGGAATTCAGAGAAATATTGATCTAATGCAGCAGTGCCAAATATTTTAGACCAACCCATTTATGAAATCCATGATCTCTAATCAGCCCAAGGGCTGTATAAAAACAACAATTATTTTTTTTTTTAAGAATAATAATCCCTTTGCCCTTTTCCTTGATTATTGTTTCTTGGTAAGATTCATTTTAACTTTAGGTTTTCTTATTCCTTTCTCTGTTTTTACTTCTCTTCTTAAAATAATAATAATAATGACAAAAAAATGTCATAAATAATATAGGTAATAATAAACACGTTACAAATAAATTGTTGTAACCTAGTGAAGGTTACTGAATAATCAAACAAAGGTTGATAATGAATGATAACACTTAGGACATGAACAACACATATAAGATTCGCCAGCAGCACATAGTAGTAGTCAACTGCTAGAAGTGAGTCAAGTGAATTCCACAATGAATCTCCAACTGCAGACCAACATACAGTATCTATTATTGTATTTATGTGAATGGGTACATACCCATTATTGTCCGTAGGTATGCTACAACATTAATATACCTTTCTTTTTTATTGAATTGGTTGACATCATTAACAGGAAGGAGGTGTTTGATGAACAGTAGCATGGCATTGACATTTGGTTGGAAATTGGTGAATTTTAGTTGCAACTTCTCTCTATTTGTCATCCAAGAGACTCCTTTTTCCCTTCCATCAGCATGGCTGATGCTAACCTCCAGAAGAGTGACTCATTGCGCCTTCTCTGGATAACGATCACAGCTGACATGAAGTGGAAAGACTATATTGAATCCATTGCTAGGTCTGCTTCCAAGAAAGTTGGTTCACTGTGTCATGCTAGACAAGAATCTATCTTTCATATACATGTCCATGCTTTGAATATTGCTGTTACATATGGTTCAATGCTCCTGCCATGTATTTGAAGATTTTTGATAAAATCCAAAGATTATTATTGATCTTGACCTGGCACCTCGGCTTCAGACACTTTCTAACCGGTGTAATGTAACTTCCCTGTGCCTTTTCTATAAATATTTTCATAGTAATTGTTCTGGTGAATTTTCCTCTATAGTACTTAGACTTTATGAATTTAATTGGTGGTAAGGTCTCATTTTGCAATTGAAATGGTCAGATGTAACTATAAGTTGTATGATAAGTTTCTTCTTTCACACTTCTCACTTATGTAAATCTCTTCCAGTTCCATGCTTTCCAGCCAATTTTGATTTTCAAAAATTTAAATGCAATGTCAATCTATCTACTGTCTTCTTGATTACTCTCTTATTGTTCTCACTCCATAATAATGTTTCTCTTTTTCTTTTTTTTTTCCTTATTCTTTCACACTCAGTAACTCCTTGTGTTTTAGTGGCTTTACTTTTTTGCTTGGGGTGAAATTATTAATAAAAAAAAAATAAAAAAATAGACCCATGACCCTCGGGAGCTGATATTGAACACTTTGGGTATCCCTGATCTAATGCTACCAGTGTAATAAAAGCAATGGAAATAAGTAATAAGAGATGCTAGTCTAAAATTAATAACTGACAGAGCTGCATCTAAGATATATGAATATTATTATATCTCATACAGAGATCCTAAAATGAGAGAAATTTTAAATCTAAGAAGTATAAATTGTAGCCAAGAGAGGAAATGAAGAGGAATTTCAGTTATGGGTATAAGCCATCAGTATAATGATGAGAATTCAAAATAGAGAAGGAATTTGGGATTGCAAGGGGAGGTAAGTGACCTGGGATTCTGAAAACCACTGTACTATATTTAACAAGGATTAGAAGTTTATTTGATAGAAAATACATTGTGTAACTCATGTTCAAAATAAAACTCAAAGAGTATTTTGCCATTAATGTCAAAACTTGTTTTTTTGTAGTTATCACCTTTTGAGACTTTGTGATTTTCTTTTCTTCTGACACCAGTCATTTCCTTCATTGTTTTTTAAAGCTAATATTATTGCAAAGTTAATTATCACATTTTATGCATTAATATTCATAAAAGGTTTGTATGAAAAAAACTTGCCTCATTCATCATATTTAATATATATTTTGGCATATTCCATTACAAAGACCGATTGAAATAAATGCATACGTAACATACACTCAGAGAAACAAGACATCTGACAGCAGCACACTATATATATATATATATATATATATATATATATATATATATGCCATATTACATTTCAAAGATATATTAAATTATAAATCTCTCAAGACAACACATATAATTCTTAAGACAACTTCTTATGGGTCATTTAATGCCAAAATTTGAAAGTTTTGGTAATTTTTTTTTTTTTTTACTATTAAAATCTATTACTGGAAATTTTTTACTATAAAAATGAATTTTTATACTTTCATAGTGTTTTGACCCAGGGTTGGGGATTCACTATTTGCCCATAGCTGGGACCCTAACAGGTGCTACCACACCAGGTCAGAATAGACCTGGGAATAACAGCAATTAAGAGGTGGTTCCATGCTCCTCAAAACCTCTTGATCCTTGCTGCCAATAAAAAACAAACTGAAATAATAATTCCAAGTGGAAGTGGAAATAAATATATATATATATATATATATATATATATATATATATATATATATATATATATATATATATACATACACACATGCCATATTACATTTCAAAGATATATTAAATTATAAATCTCTCAAGACAACACATATAATTCTTAAGACATGTATATATATCTCAGACACAGCATTCATTTCAAAGCTATGCTGGGATATATATTTCAGTCTTTTTATCATTTTAAATGTTATTTTTTTAGTCAATATTCAAATTTGAACAGACAGTTTATTTATTAAACAGTATATTTATTTTCATCTACTGCCCTGAGTATTTGAGATATACTATGAAAGAAAAATATGCACTCTCCAGAAGGATGAAAACCTGCATCACAACCCCCCTACCCCTGGCAGAGGGAACCATAATTAGATCTTATGTGGTTTAACCGACTCAGTCACAAAGAACCTTTACTGATCAAACAAGGGTGAATATTGCGTTTAAGCAAAATCTTTCTCATCATAGATTCTCAAAATTTTATATCTGCTCAGTTTCATATCCTAACGTAAACAAAGCAATGGATTTTCTATTTATTAATCACTTTAAACATTATGGTGGAGTAATGGATAGCGGCTTGGATTGAGGAATTGGAGACCAGAGTTCAAATTCCAGTCGAATCCATTGCATTCACTTACGTGCTAACACCCTTGGGAAAGGTATGAATCCTCTTCTTCTCCCCCAGCTATGGGTAAATAGCAGGACAGACCCGGTTCTATAGCCTTGGATGGCAACTGGAAAGAAATGGCAACCTACTACAGGAAAAAAAAAAATCTACCTCATCAGTCATGTATCAAAAGATACATAATCGCCTAAGCATTTTGGATTAATAAATAAAAAAAATCCATTACTTCAGAAATATATTGCAGTCTGTATATATATATATATATATATAGTTTACGAAAAACTAGGTAATCCGTATGGGTAGACCCAAGGAGGATAAAATCCAGAGAGCTCAATGTAAATCAGAGCTAATAATTTAAATAAAAACAGACCACTTTAAGGTTCCATATAATTAATTATTTCACCACAGCCCTTTTAAAGGACAGCGGATCATCAGATTTTATTTCCAAAGGTTGAAACGAAAAATGAAAAGAAATTTACACATTTATGACGGGCAGTAATAAGTATATGTAAATTAACGAAGTGAGGAAGTGAGGGGGGGAGAGAGACATGTTTGAGTTAGACGTAACATTTCTATTCTTTCAAATTCAAATTGCTTGAGGAAATCCAGACATTGACACATGAAATCGGTTAACTTAACGGAAGTTATATATTGATATGGGAGGGGGAGAGGAGAAAAAGGCATAAAGAGAAAGAGAGAAAGAAACACACACACACAAAGTAGGTGTGTAAAGTTCTCAGCCCAGACCACTTTCCAGAATCTAACAAAATTCTTGAGCCCAGCTTCAACAGTTTTGTGTATGAGTGAGTGAAAGTATAATTTTTATTTATGTATCAACTTGTAATAGGTTACCAAATAAGCTTTTTTTTTCCCCACTTCCATTTTTCCAAGTGCAACTTTCCTTTGCTAATTTATCTCCCCTGATTGAAGAGTGTACATCAAAGTAAAAAGATAAAACATGTATTCCAGCTGGTATATCATCCTTATTTCAACAGGTATTTTTTTTTACTCTTTCAATATCTGTAGGTATCTTCACTTGCAAGGCAAATTGTTTGTCCTATCATTGCACACAACTCCTTTTCAGGTTGTGATGCTATATCCTGCTATGACAACAGAAAACAAAATTCTTTGAATGATATTGATAACAGAGCGACTGCAATTAAAAAGCCTTGAAAAAAAATGTACTAGAAGAGGATATAATGCTTACAAATCATGCGGAGAGTAAAGGAAAAGGAACTTTAAACACAATCTTCCATCTTGTTCCATTTGCCAACAATCAGTTTTCCATCTCATTCAACAAGACAAAAATGAAGAATACTTTTGCTCCAGGGATGAACATCCCCAGTGAATTAAAAGAAAAATGGTCATAAGTCACTCTTTTACCTTTATGGCATTGGTTGCAGGAAATGAATAATTTGGGTCTCTCCCCACACATATACACATAGGTATTGGGGGAACATTAAGCTGACCTTGTATCATATTTGACTGTGTGGTACTAACAATTACAATCTCATTCATAATGGGATTTTTGCTTAGTTTAGCAATTATTTTAATTAAAACAATTCACAGATTAGCAAGATAAATCTATACAAAAACTGTAATCGAAAATATAAAAAATAAAAACCTGTAATCGAAAATATAAAAAATAAAAACCTGTAATCGAAAATATAAAAAAATATTATAATCATGTATTTTAAGTATATATGTTATTTACCATCAACTTTCGTATTTTCAAAGGTTTTCTGTGCTCCTTCAAGAGTCCTGACATCACCATTGGCAACAACAGGTATACTCAATTTGCTCTTTATTAACTGGATTGCTTCAAGATTAACTGGTTCACCCCGCTGCTCTGGAGTTCGTCCATGGATAGTTACCCATGATGCACCTGCATGTTCCATCTTCTGACAAAAGTCTACAGTTTGCCTGGAAAAAGGAAGACAAAAAAAATAGTGATGATTCTATTTCAATAGTTTCTATCTGAATTTCTGAGATGAGGAATTATTTTGACTACATTAAATCATTTAATGCCCATCATAAATTTGCTATTATAAAAATGAAAATCATTATTGATTTTAAAATTTAAACATTGGTTTAAATTTTAATATTGATTTTAAAATTTAAACCCGAATTCTTCAGTTAATGATTGAATAAGCTCATGGGTTCTACGACAATAAAATATCCATAGAAATTCTCCTATCACATCATTAAACGTTTGAGCTTAACAACTTTAACAAACTACTGCAATCACCATCATAAATATGAATGTCAGTTGTTACTTTAAGAAGTAAGGGGGTACAAATGAAAAAAATTTGAAATTGACAACTTTTCCATTTCACTGAAACAGCTGTTAATCACTTCTATCTTTCCGTCTTTCAATCATTTTCTTGCTGAAACCAAGTAGTGTATGTCTTGTTTTTCTACACAATCAAAACAGAATAGTCCATTATTTATGAGGTATTGGCAGAAGGTATTTACAACTTCCATCTTACCTTCTTTCTTTCTAGCCAAATCTCCTGATGAACATTTCTCTTAATAATAATTTTAAAATAATTCAGCAGACGATGTTATTTATAATAACTGGAATTTTGGCAATTACCTTACTCGGTTTCCATCATTTGGTACTGCGCACCTGAAAAATGTCACAACTATCACAGTCGCCATAGCTTCTCGGCCTTTTGGAGTTTTGGCCTCCTCAGGGCTAAATATTTTCCTTTCAACGTAGCTAGAGCATGCAAGTACATAAGTCCTGTTTTTTTTTGTCCTCCTTTTTAGTTTCTTGTCTCCACCCCTCCCCACGTTTTAGGTGACAGATGTCTCTGTTCTCTGGATTTGTTCATCCCAGTTAATAGAGATTTCTGCCATATTTTTGGAAGGGTCCTACTACTAATATTGTTTTGTTTAGTTTCTTGTACATACATATTTTACATTGTATATAAACATTGGGTTTTTTCCCCCATCCCTCGATGATTTTGTAAATAAAAATTCATGTTAGGGCTTTTCATCGAGAAAATGTGGTATTCTGGTGATTGTGTTGTGACAGTAAATGTGTTGTTATGGTGAAAGGAAAAATTGTAAGTACGAATGGGTCAACGAATGAGACTAGATACTTTTCAGGTAGGACTAGAGAAGACCAGTCTTTTCCCCCCTCCCCATTTTTAGCCCTTGTGGCACATTTTGTATTTTAAAATGCAAATAAATATTAAGATCAAAGTGTAGTATCTGTTCTCAGATCGCTCACTTAATGATCGCCTTTTGGCTGAGATTCGATCACTGATACATGCCTGGCACAGGGATTCGTCCCTGCGCTGGTAGTATCGCAGCTATGTCTAGCTATGCCCAGCTTTGACCAGTTCTGACCAGCTTGGACAAGCTAGGACCAGCCAAGACCAGCTATGACTAGCTATGACTAGCTATGACCAGCTAAGACCAGCAAAGTCCAGCGGCCCGGGTGGAAACACTCGGGTCAAACACCTCCCTCCCCACGTTAAAAAACGACCTTGTGTCACAACCTGACTCAGTGGGGGGGGGGGGGGTCAAGTAGATACCAAGTGTAGTATCTGTTGCCAGTCCTGCAGAGTCCAATTAGTGACCAGTTCAGCCAAGAATCCAAGTGAGGTGCTGTGTCTGGTGTCGTGATGTTAGCATGTTCCATGAAAGCTGAAGAATGCTGAACCGAAATTAGAAGCCTCTGGTCATGATCATTAAATACCTATGGTGGGCAGTAATGCCTTCCACTATATACAAAGATGTGAAATGTCCATACGATTTCAGAAATGAAATATTCCATCTATCTGACATTCACTGTCATACCACTTTTGAATTCTAATAATTCATGTCACCTTGCCTAGCTGTTGTTCACAGTGACTCAAAAGTCAGAGCACAATTGTATCGGTTTGATATCAGCTACCATTACCGACACATACTGGTATTGCATGACTTTTGGCACGTCAATGTAATTTTCACCAACTTGATAATTTCTGCTTGAACTTCCTAGATGATACATTATTAATATGCATTGATCCATTTCAACTAGTGTTCTCATTTTGGTTGTCATAATTACAGCATTTCAGTCACTGTAACTCAGGCCTTCTTCAGATATTGGTCATATTTAACCCTAGAACACTAATCATGGGTATATAGCACCCAGCGCAAATTTTCCTATTTTTAATTACAATTTTCAGTACTTGATTTTCTTACCTAAATAATATGTTTTTCATTTCCTATTAATGTTAACTCAAAGTACAAAGTTTGAAGTGCCTGCATGTAAAATATTTCAAATAAAGATTTATATTTAATATTTTTTTTGATATTTTCAAAATCGGGTATGATCTACCCATGGTTAGTAGTAGTGTAACTTAAATTGATGGTTATTGTTCTAGGGTTAATAACATTCTGGGAATGAAACCTTTATTCAATCTACAAGAATAGACTGCCTCCAAGAATTATTATGATGCACTGATTTATATGAATTTTTGTCCTTATCTTGATTGTTATAGTCAATGTTTCAGTCATTGAATCATTTACTGAAAATTCTACTCATATTGATTGAATAAAGTGTTTAGTCCAAAATTCTGAGAAGATTTCTGAATGCAGCATTTCAAAAGATGGATTTTAGTTAAAGCAGAATGTTCAATACAGAAAGAAAGTATCAGTATTAACAAAAAATTATTGGTGCCCATTCAGAATGTTTAAAGATTAAAAAAAAAAAAGGGGATAATGGCAAAAACAAAAATTTATTGGAGCCAACATAGAATGTTAAAAAAAAAAAAAAAAAAAAAAAGAAAGAAATATTGGTAAAAATAAAAAATACTTGAGCTTGTATAGAATTTATTGATATTTTACTTTGGATTCAAGAATTCATTGTATAAATACATGAAAGATTTCAGTAAAAACAAATGAAAAAGAATGTTAAAGAATAAGAAAAACATGACTAAAAATAGAAAATACTGGAACAACAAACAAGGCAAAAATATCAGTAAAAACAAAAAAATATTACTGGAACCAATGTGTAGTAAGGGAGAAAAGAGGAAAAAGAGAAAAAAAGAGAGAGAAGAAAAGAAAAAAGAGAGAGAAGAAAAGAAAAAAGAGAGAGAAGAAAAGAAAAAAGAGAGAGAAGAAAAGAAAAAAGAGAGAGAAGAAAAGAAAAAAAGAGAGGAGAAAAGAAAAAAAGAGAGAAGAAAAGAAAAAAGAATTGAAAAGAAAAAGAAAATTCAACATATCAGGCAAAAACAAAAAATTATTGGAGCTAAAATAAAATGTCCAAAACAGACAAGAACATGTCAGTAAAAGCAAAAAATTATTGGTCATTCTACTTTGGCTCCACTAAAGATAACATCAGTAAATATTTAAAAATATTGCAGTCAAATTAGAATGTCAAAGCTGATATCAAATTATCAATAAAAACCCCAAAAAATTATTGGAGCCAAACAAAGTAAAAATTCGTAAAAACAAAAAAATATTGGAGCCAAAGTAGAATGTCCAACAAAGGCAAAAAATATCATTAAAGACAAAGATAATATTGTTGTTCAGAAAATGAAATTGAATTATCAGGCAATTGCTTATCCCACAATTATAGGCACTTAGTAACAAGCCAGTTATGTGCTATGCGTGATATACACTTAGGCGATCATGTATCTTTTGATACATGGCTGACAAGGCAAATTTTTTTTCCCACAGTAGGTTGCCATTTCTTTCTGTGGTAAACTAGTTGCCATCCAAGGCTATAGAACCCTATATATATTTATTTACCTATAGCTGGGAGGAGAAGAAGAGGATTCATACCTTTCCCAAGGATATTAGCATGTAAGTGAATGTAATAGATTTGATTGGAATTCGAACTCAGCTCTCCAATTTCTCAATCTGAGCCACTATTCATTACACCACTGTGCATAGTTTGTAACAAGACAATTTAAAAACATTAAAATGTTTGTTTATTTAAATTTTAAGTTATTGAGAAATACTTCTGGGTTATTTCCCAGTTTTCATTATAAAACTAAAATGTTTTTCTGTTAAACTTTTTTTTCTTATTATCACAATGAGCATCCATTTTTTTGTAATAAAATAAATTCTTTTTTTATCATTTGGCATTTTTAAGGTTTTTAATACGAGAAATTATGAATATTTTCAAGTTTCTCCTATAAAAAAAAAAATAGTTTCTTTTATTAATTCTGATAACATTTTAAATTTCTCAGGATTATAAAAACCTGAAAAAATTTAAATGTTATCAGAATTAATATTTCTTTTTAAGTATTCCAATTTCAAAAAAAAAAAAAAAAAAAAAAAAATCAAATAGTTCTCAAAAAAAAATAGAATTTAACATATAACCCACAATAAAATCCAGTCTTCATTATAGATTTATAAGAAAAAGTTACAAATAAAAAATAATATGTTAATTACAGGTTTCTACCTATAACTCATAAATACCAACTATCCCAGAAATAGGATGGAGGGAATTAAATGGTCAATAAGAATACTTTAGCAGTGTCACATACGTACAGAATGACTTAATAGGTGTCACGTATGTACAGAATGCTTGACAAAAACCAAGATGTCTCAAACCCACTTGTATTATCAAGAGATATAACAATATTCAAAAGATGTTGCTAGGGTTCTTATAGCCACTTCTTGATTCAAACATCAACTAACCATTTTATAAAAGAATTAATCTCCCACAGAGATTTTAATAAATTGAGTTATGAAATTTCTCAACACGGCATCAACACACTGACGAAAAATAACTACCAATTTTAATGTCAACCATTCTTCAAAGGACGAACATCATTTTCTAATTATTCTTCAGATCTTTACATTCTGAGACATGCAAGAGTTTTATTTTCAGGCAATTAATAACCATTCAATGTACAATTAATATGAATTGTAGTAACAATGATTGCTTAGCGGCATATCAAATTCTATAGGTTATTTAATGCTGAAATCTAAATATCTTGTACATAATTTTAAATTTTTTGGAAGATAATGGTTTTAGTGATACAAGTCTTACTAATTAACCCATAGGTGGGAGAAGAGTATTTGCATGTAAGTGAATATAATTGGAATTGAAACTCTGTTCTCCAATTAACAATTCCCAAGAGATCACCCGTCTAGGTACTGATCAGGCTTGATGTTGCTTAACTTTGGTGATCGTATGGGAAGGGGGAACTGGTGTTTTAACGTGATGTGCCCATAAGCTATAGTAACAAAGACAACATATCCTACTCAAGGTAATTTATAAGGATTGTACAAATACTTAACTAACCACTTATCAGGAAGGTTGAGGAGGCAGTTACAAGTAAAGTGCAAATCGGTAAGGTGCAAATGGCGCTAATATTGGGTGTTTGTGACAAAGGTATAGAAACAAAGAAAAGAGTACTGAACTTCTGAATTTAATTCTTTCTATACAAACATAATGAAGCTACAAAAAAAAAAAAAGAAAGTTTATTGACATAAATATATACAGTAATTTAAAAAACTTGTATTAAAAATAAAACAGGAGATATTTTTTATTTATTAAAATATGCGTTTAAATAATTCTTATGAAATTTAAATGTTACCACTTATGTTGTAAAAGCAATTTGTTAGTAATATATATAAAAGGCTGATAGTAAATTTTGTTCCACTGATGTAAGGTAGAGGGGTGCAGACAAAATTTGGTCTTACACAAATTTATATGGTTTGTATATGGTTTGGTTTGTTTTACGGCATATCAACCTCAATGGGTTATTTAATGCCAAAAATTGTTTTATTGCTGGTAAATTTTGTTTTGACAAAAATCTATTTCTGGTAATATTTTTTTTAAAATGTATTGCTGGTAATATTTTTTTCAAAAATGTATTGCTGGTAATATTTTTTTCAAAAATGTATTGCTGGTAATATTTTTTTCAAAAATGTATTGCTGGTAATATTTTTTTCAAAAATGTATTGCTGGTAATATTTTTTTCAAAAATGTATTGCTGGTAATATTTTTTCAAAAATGTATTGTTGGTAATAGTTTCTTCAAAAATCCACTGCTGGTAATAATTTTTTTTTACAAAGTATTTCTGGTATTAAAACCTATTTTTATAATTCCATAGTGTTTTTACCCCAGTTTAGGAGTTAACTATTTGCCCATAGCTGGGACCCTAACAGGTGCCACCACCCCAGGTCAGGGTGGACCTGGGAACATCAGCAATTAAGAGGTGGTTCCATGCTCCTCAAAACCTCCTGATCAGAGGTAAGAGGTGGTTCCATGCTCCTCAAAACCTCCTGATCAGAGGCCTTGCTGTTGGACGTAGTTTATTGTCTTACCCAGGACGTGAATGTAGCTTATCGTCATACGCAGGATGCGGATGTAGTCTCAGTTTTGGGGTTAACTATTTGCCCATAGCTGGGAACCTAACAGGTGCTACCACCCCGGGTCAGGGCAGACCTGGGAACATCAGCAATTAAGAGGTGGTTCCACGCTCCTCAAAACCTTCCGATCGGAGGCCTTGCTGCTGGATGTAGTTTATCGTCATACCCAGGACAGCACAAATTTATAAAAAGATAATGCAGAATATGACTTTTCTCTACATGTCGGTCTCCTTAACTACTAGAAACAGTTACACAACATTAACAAGTGGATTCTGTCTATCATCATCATCATATATAATAATGAACAAGTGAATCTTACTCTGATTCTTACATCTGGGGGTAAGCAAGTTATTCATATATATCAGTGTAAAGCTGCTTGAACATCATAGTAAAATTAATTTATAAATATCAAGTTCAACAAAGTGCACAGATACTAAACTAATCTCAGGCAGAGAATTGACAATTCATTCTCAGCACACCATACTGATACTACACTGACCTTAGGCATAGTATAAGAGTACAATACTTTGATTTTAAGCAGACTGCACAGATACTATACTGATCCTAGACAGAGTTGCCAATCCAGACATCAGTAATCCTGTCATTTTTTCATATTAGTTAAAATATAAATAAATAAAAAGATTGGTTTATATCACAAAGCTATTTGATACTGGATCACTGTGCTTGTGTCATTTTTTACGTCTCTTCTACTCCAATAGCTTCATGTCTCGCACATCTCGGCTGTGGAACTCCCTTCCTTATTCCTGTTTCCCTGACAAATACAATCTCCAACTATTTAAGTGTAACGTCAATCGACATCTCCAGTTGCCTTGATCTATCCACTTCCCGTCTCCACATCCTTTCACCTTTCATTCTTATCTGCTCTCGCTCCAAATCTTCTGTAACCCCTGCTCTCGCTCCAAATCTTCTGTAACCCCCTTGCCATAATCGATCCACTATCTTTCTCCACATCCTCTCCTTTACCACTCCTATCTGCTCTTCCTCCAAATCTTCTGTCACCCCTTGCATGCTAGTGGCTTCCAGCCTTGCTTGGGGTGATAAGCTTAAAAAAAAAATTTATTTTCAATGGTATATGGCAGACAAAATAAATAAACAGGAATTCTGAACTGAACACTTTATTTAATCTATGAGGGTAAACTTCTCGTTCCACTGCTCATGTCAAGGGATATCATCTAGTTCTTATTTTAATTTAGTACTGTTCAGTTATTGCTCACAATTTCTGTTGAGTGTAAGTACACACTGCTCCACCCAGGGATTGAAATCATAACCACTATCCTCAAATTCACAAATAGTGAGTTCAATCCCTAGACATGAGCAGTGAAATGAGAACAGTCTATCTCCGTAGAGTAAATAAAGAGTTCAGTTCAGAATTCCCCAAATTGATATACACCTAAGAAAGGCTGGAGGGCACAACATCATGATAACAAATAAAAAAAAAAACAAAAAAAAACAAAGATGAGGACAATAGTCCGAATATAAATAGTGTAAAGAATGATAACTCCTCATTCCAGAAATTCAGACAAAGATGAGGACAATAGTTTTAATATAGTGTAAATAATGATAACTCCTCATTCCAGAAATTCAGACAGAAGGCGACAAGGTGATAAGAACAACAAAGATGAGGACAATAGTTTCAATATAGTGTAAATAATGATAACTCCTCATTCCAGAAATTCAGAGAGAAACCTTTGGGTTCTTCTATCTCAGAACAAACCTTTGAGTGATTGTTGTTCTATTTAAAAGACAAACTTTTAGGTTCTTCTATTTCAAGATAAACCTTTAGAAGATAAATCTCAAATGCCATTAACTAGTTTCTTCCATGCGCTTCATTAATTATTCACTTTTCAAGCCAGTGTCATTTCTTAGTTGATCCTTATGTGATTTAATCAATCTCCCTCTCGTCCATTTTTCATACTTAGGCTTCTGTAAGAGTCCTTAACAGTTCTTTCCTATTCCAAATGTCCCCAACGAATCACAGTTTCTAACTTGTAGTGATTCTGCAGTTTTCTGTAAAGGTCCCTGTTTGTTTTGTGTTCTTTCCATGATACATCAAGTAAGTACCCTTGTATATATTCTGACAAACCAGTATAATATGCAGCCCCAAATGTAATTAATCATAAATGCCAATCAATTATAATTTAAATATTTACTAAATATTTATCAATACCTGGAGAGAAAAAAAATTATTTTTAAATTTAGGTACCGGTTTTGGGAGGTCACATATGCAAGGTGTACTAATCATTTAGAACTGGGATTATTTTACTCTTTTTATTCCCAGACAGGAAATTGAGGGAAAATTTTCATTAAGAATTTCATTTTTATCTCTTGAACTTCATATATACTATCAATGTCAATGTCCAATGCTATACAGGAAATATCTCACATCAGCTGTTCCAAGACAATCATCTTTCAGGTGGGTATTTCATTGCAGTCTTTGCCACAACTGCAAAGGATGGATTACACACAGTTCTTGGTCATGCTCTCCTCTGTCTTAGGCTTGACTTGGTAGAGACCTATGCTCAAAATACCTTTGAATATCGTCCTGATGTTGTACAGTTCAACCTTATGGAGAAATCTTGTTTTGAACACTGAAATGACTGGTAACTTATGGAGTCATCAGGTGATATCAAAGAAACATTTAAGACCCAACATCCAGTCCAGATAATGGTCTTAGTTTTAATGGCCTCTAACAGGAAAAAGATACCCAATTCTTAAACTTGGAGAAAAGGTGGATACGGATGCTTTGACTCAGACAAAAACTGATTTTGCCAAGACCTGTGTCAACTACATCGAGCAGACTCAGGACCATGCTCCCAGCCAAGAAAGTACAGAAGTCCTACAAAGCTATTTTTGCTGACTTCTGGCCAGCAAACTGCTAGACCTTCTCTAACACAAAGCCTAACCAGCTAAACTTGTTTTGAAACAAACTACCAACTAGATCTCCCCCCACTCCAACATCAATAACCTCAAGGTTGCTAACGAGGAGGAGTAGGCAAAGATGTACAAAGTCTTTGGTTAAAAATTGGTGCAGCCTTTCAATATTTTGTTGAGGCTGTAGTTGAAAATAATGGAAACTACATTGAATAAATTATTCATTTCAATATTATCCACAAGTTTTATTAATATACTTTCATATTAATGAGCCTATTTACAGGCTTTCATATTAATGAGCCTATTTACAGGCTTTCATATTAATGAGCCTATTTATGCATCAGCAAATTTCAAAGCTCACAGCAAATTTTGCAGTGTTTTGCTTCCCAGCCACACAATGAAATGAGATCAATTTTATAACTATTCTTTATTTAAAAAGACAGTAATTCATACAAAATACTGAGTTAATTATATGCCATGTAACTTTAACTGTCTGTCATTTAACATTGAAAAACAAGACTATTCGCAACACATGCAAAGTTTTTTTTTCCTTTTATCTAACAGTAAATCATTAACAAATTACCATTCAAAATGCACTCAACACTTTTTCCCTCCCGATCTAACACACTGCAACAGGTCATGGCTGGGTCGGTGAGAAATGGTACAATTATTTAACACTGTTCAATGGAGAGGGAAAAAAAAAAAAAAAAAAAAAAAATCACTGACTGCTGATTGGTTAGAGATATTAAGAGTGTAAAATAGATACTAAAATTCGAGCATAACTGACAAGAATAGAATTTAACAAGAAGCAACTGTCAATACTTTTACCTGAAATAAGATTTTTCATTTGTTTGGCTTTCAAGTTGGCTGAGGAGCAAGTATTGACAGCATATACTCCTCTCCCACATTGAAATTATGTCTACTAGCCAAATCCCCATCTTATGGACTGGACATTTCCTTTCATAATAATTTTAAAATAATTCTGCAGACAATGTTATTTTATTTATGGCAACTGGATTTTTAGCAAATATCTTACTCGGTTTCTGTCATTTGATACCGTGTGTCTGAAAAACGTCACTTTTATCGGTCACCATTGTATATCAGCCTTTTTTGTTAAGATCAAAGCATAGTATCTGTTCTTATCAGTTTAATCTGATTCCCTCTCTCTCTCTACTTCTCTCTTCCCTTTCTTTCATTTTCTCACTGAAACTGAGTAGTGTCTTTTTCCTCCTCTTTTCACACAATCAAAATAGAATTGTCCATTACTTATGAGGTATTGACACGATTGCAAATCCCACGACCCATCAGGATCATAGGAGCACCACATGTACTGCAGCCGCATAGAAGTGGTGTTTCTTGGGTAAGATAGCCTGACAGAACCCAACACTCTCCAGGCCAGTTTTGAATTCAGAGTTACCTTCTCCTAGACCAGTTGGCACCCAAAGCTATAGAACCCAATCTGTCCTGCTATTTTACCCAAAACTGGGGGGAAGAAGAAGATTCATACCTTTCCCAAGGGTATTAGCATGTAAGTGAATGTAATGGATCTGAAGGAATTCAAACTTGGCTGAAGTATTGGCAGGAGACTTTAAACATTTCTTCTATCTTCCATTTTCTCACTGAAAGCAAGTAGTGTTTTTTCCCCTCTTTCGATACAATCAAAACAGAATAGTCCATTTATTTATGAGATACTGGCAAAGCGTAATGGTCATGCAAACTAACAAAGGGAGGGACAAGCATAATTATAATAGTATCCTTTAGTGTAAGAGGAAATTTGTGTTGTGTATTCAAGAGGCTTCTAACTCAAACATAATCACCTTTTAGCATGTTAATATTTTTCATAAACTTCTTCAATTTATTATTATTTACTAGCATAGTGCCCATAAAAAAATGACAAGTCTTTATAAATAAATTGGCACTTGAGCCTATCTGTACATTTTGACTTTGATCAAAGTGTAGTGTCTGTGTGTTCCATTGATTATGTGCAAAGTAATTTTATTATGCTGTTAAAACAACAGAACACTGGTCGTTACTTCCAGGTTGGACATTCAAATCATTTCAGGATGTCCTTGTAATTTTTGTCATGAGTATTATGACAGAAGTTACTAAGAAACATATATAGAAAGTCACTGTTCATTATTATATAGTTTTCATTTTTTTTGTAAAATTTAGTTTTCAAGAAGACTACAGTAGGTTTATAGCCATTAATTACTAATGAAAATAAAAATACAGTATTAACATATTCACCATCGCATTGCTGTCTGTGATGGCCCATTTTGAGAAAAATAGGAAATTGACATTTACTGGAGAGAACTTATGATAAAAATGCTTTTTTTTGTTTCATGTAGAGACTGTATATATTTACAGTGGTTTGGAAATATTAGTAAGCACTAGTTAGCTTATAACAAAAATGATATGGACTAGAATTTCATTTCTCAGATTGTTTAGAGTTTTGCATATTCCCCCATATATTGTTGTTTCATTGATATAGAAATTCACAAATGATCTGAATATACTCTTAGGCAGATCATTTATGTAAAGTAAAAAGAGGGTTGGTTCAAGAAGCAACCCCCGGGGAATCCCTGCATTGATTGCTAGGGCCCTAGAAAGACTGGGCATTAACAACTACCTTCAGAGACCTACCCATTAGGAAGGACTTTATTTTTGAGAGGACTCTTCCAGTGATTCCATAGCTAGAGAGCTTTTTAATGAGATTTTCCCATAGCAGATCATTTATGCTGAGTCGGAAGTGGGTTGGATCAAGAAGCGCCTGTGTTGATCACTTCTGTTTCGGAGGAAAGACTTAACAACTGCATTCAGGGACCTACCCATTAGAGAGAACTTTATAATTGAAAAGACTATTCCAGTGATTCCATAGCTAGATAGCTTGAGCAGCAATCCTTTATGCCACACCTTGTCAAAGGCCATTGAAATATCTAATGCTATGATCCTTGAGATGTATTTGTCATCTAGTACCTCATCGATTGTGAGTAATGGTAGTTCTATCAGCAGTGGACCAAGCCGATTGAAACCTGTACTGATTGTTGCTCAAGTGGCTGTTCTTATTTAGGTAATCAACAATTTTCTTGTGGATTACAGCCTCAAAAAGTTTGTTAATTACACTGAGATGAATAAGGTGTCTATATTGAGAGGAGGATGTGCACTCACCTGCATTCTTGAAACTGGGCATATGCTTGACACTTTCCACAGACTTGGGAAGGATTTCTAAGATCAGGTACAGTTACAGGTTGACATTTTTGAAAACTACTGGGATTTTGTCTGGGCCAGTGACTTTTTTTTAGGATTAAGACTTTTGATAAGTCTTGAGACTTCCCGGGCAGTAATAAAAATACTACTGAGATTGCGTTCAGTATGAAGGAATGCCCAATGTCTCGTAATGTTGAGTTAGAAGTAAAGAATTTCACCTTTAGGAAAATATGACCTTGGAGCCCATTTATAATAGTGGGAACATCCACTTTGCCTCTATTCACAATTTGGTTGGTGATCTTCCAGAACTCTCAGGATCCAATAAATTAATAAAATAATAAAATATTGGCTGTGGAAAAGATATGCCTTTCATTAGCAGCAGTGTAAAAGTATATACATTTTTGTAATAACAAAAGTATTATTGACATGACTGCCTGTAAAGGAGTACTTTTGATTAGGGTTGATGACCCTATGCATTAGGCAAAGAAAAAGGAAGAGATTTTCTTTTTGAAAGTATGTTTTTTTTTAAGGCACCAGTCAGTTGCTGCTACTATTTATCTTCTCTACAGTCAATCATCTGTGGCAGGAATTAAACTCATAATATGAGCAATATTGAGAGAGAATAGAACTGTTTAATGTATGTTTATACATCTGATTTATGAAGGTTTAATCAAAAGAAAACAGTATTTTAAAATAAAATTGTGTTCTATAGTTTTATTTATAAATCTATAATGGTTTTACCTCAAAACGATTTTAATAATGTTAGATACATATTCATAGCAATCATTTTATCAAGGCTATAAATTTTGGCAAACTTGGACCTTCGTCCTCACAAAATAATGGAGTGTCGAAAGGATGGTTTTCCTATTGATACTGCTATTATTTAAACTACCTTCACTCTTCGGTAATGGTTGTTTTAAAAATTAGCGATGATTAGAATTGTAATAAAACTTAAACATATGATAAAAGTGAATTTATAGATTTTTTTGAGAATTTACAAAAATATTAATCACTATTAGATTTATTTACAAGAATAATTTTGTCTTTACATTCTAAAAACTAATACCAATTTATAAAGAAATGAATATGAAAATTTCATATTTAAAAATTTATTAAAATATGTGAACCAACTATAAGGAAATCCTTATTATTTACCATTTTTTATAAAGTTCAAATCAATTGGTAATTAGCTGATGTTTTGTCATCCATTCCAATAAAGAATAGTGTAAATAAACAAGCTAATAGTGTATATTACTTTTGTTGTCAATTCTAAAGAACAAAAGAAAACAAATTTCTAATCATCACTTTTTAAAACAAACATTTCCAAAGAGTGAAGGCAGTTAAAATAAATGTAGTATCAATGGAAAAACTGTTCTTTTCACACCCTTTTTTCTGTGGACATGAAGGTTCAAATTTGCCTAAATTTTATGTCAATTTTTCAATTTTCTAAGCAGTGGGTATGTGGGAAGGTATTGCTTAAGTATTCTGTCTTTCTGGGAAGAAACAAATATGGCTGGGTTAAAACGCATGTATACTCAAGATGTTTATTCTTTGGGAAAAATTGAATTAAGTTGGGAACAAGATGACTGGCAAAACAAATTGTTGCCAAAATTATTTACGAAGGGAAATTGCTTTATCATTTTTGTTTAACAAAATAAATCAAACATCTTTATTACTTTTCAATTTTATTTTTAAATTTATACAAATATACCAGTTTCTATATGGTGCACACATAATTTAAATTTTTTACCATCTTAATAACAGTACGAAGAATACAGAGAATAACTTATTTGGCTAATGTGTTAACCAAATAGTGAATGAGTGGGTTAGGTTGGTAGGAAGAAAGAAAGTGATGGGGGGAGAGAGAGAGAACAATAAAAGAACAAGAATAAAGACAGAAGATAACACTATTTACATTATTCGGACAATTGTCCTCATCTTTGTCACCATGTTTATCACAATGTTTTGGCCGTTGTACGCTCCGGCCTTCTTCAGGTGGTTGTAATGTTAAACTGAATCCTTTATTTCGCTCACTGGGTTAGACTGTTCTAGTTCCACATGCCATATCTAATGGATGTCAGTTATCTCCTGTTAATTCCCCTCTCAAAGTTCTCCACCACCTTAACTAGGTATTGAACTCACACTCTTTGGGTGGTCTTATCACTAGATCTAACTAACGCCTTTATCCACTGTGCCATGTGTCCTTGAGAAGCATACAACGGCCAAAACGTTGTGATAAATATGGTGACAAAGACGAGGACAATAGTCCGAATAATGTAAATAGTGTACATAATACCTCATCTCAGAAATATAGACAGATACAGAAGATAACAATTGACATTGCATTTAAATTTTTGAAGATCGAAGTTGACTGGGAAGCAAGAAGCCGGAAGGGAGTTTCACAAGTAAGAAATACAATAGAAGAAATTGTTAGCAAAGAACTTACATTTAGCCATTTCAACTGTAAAATGATGAGAGCGTGCTGGCAATCTAGTACTGTGCTTAAAGTCATAAAGTCTAGGTACCATAGTACAAAGTTCATCAGAACAATTACCATGAAACTTACTTAACAGAGGTGAGGTAAAATTAAGATGTAACAAATTATGCAGCACTTGTTTCAATTAATCACGTTACTTAAAACGATTTCCGTTGCTTGTACAAAGAAAGATAAAAAGTTTTAGTAGGAAAGTGACAGATGGCTGTAAAAGTAACTCATTTGTTTAAATGACGCAATATTGTCTGCGTCACGTAGCAATAAATGTAAGTAAAGTGATGCACTAAAATAAATAACCAAGTAATTCTTTTAAGTTCTTTGAATAACGGAGCCAAATTAATACTGAATGCTGGAAAAAAAAAAAAAAACTAAAACACACACACACACACACACACACACACACACACACACACACACACACACACACTTTGTCGATAAGGGAAATAATTCAAGGCATTATATGACAAGTTATTTCCCTTTAAAAATTTAGGTTTTAGAATAAAATAATTCTGTTTTACAATGCCCTCCAATTCCCTACCTGCTTAGAAGGGTATTGTCTGTATGGCACCAAATTAACCAAACAGGTCAGTTTACAATAGGTACCTCCACTAAATTTTCGATATCTAAGGTTTAAAACGAATAAAAATGAAAACGCATTCTTCAAGATTTTTTTTTAGTTTCGATTGAAAGCTAAATGATTAAATTTACTATTTCCAGTAAGCAAAATACTCTGGTGTATTTCAAATAGAAATTATATCGATTAGAATCTCAACTTTTTGGTCGCTTTCAGTAAAGTCATTAAAATCGGCCATTTTTGACATTTTTAAACAGAACTTAATTCTCAGTTTCAAAAATCTTTAAAGTATAATTAATCTGATTTGAAAAAATATTTAAGTTTATAATAACAGAGAAATGGATTTTTAAAACAAACAGTAGCAGTGATTATGCACTTATCACAGTTGCTTATCATTCATAGATCACTTAATAAGTGATGATAAAATGTGTCAACACCTTTATTGTTGTTCTAAAGCGACTATCTGTTAAAACACTATTTTTAAAAAAATGACAGGTGAGCGCCATTTGTAAGTACTCAGTAATCTTAAATGTTGGAAAATATTCTCTGTAATCTAATTTTATGAATGTTGGCTGCAAATTTTCTATAGTCATTGTTCTTATGTTCTGATAATGTCATGCATGGTTGATCATACTTTCAAACGAGGGCACGTTCCATAATATAATATACATGAAAAATTTAAAAAATCTTGATGCAAAACGACTTTTAGTAAGCTTTTCAATTTTTGATTTGTAAATATAGTTTTCGCTTAATAACAATATCAGCTAACCTAGGAAAAGTAATGCAGGATTTTAAAAGATTTCTATGAGTAAAATTTTTAAAAAAAAACACATTCTTGTAAAAATTGTTTATTCATTGAAAAAAAAAAAATTTATTTTTACAATAGTGTTCGTAATAAATTTTATTTATAAAAGCAATTAAAAGCTTCTTTAATTAAATAATTAGATAGTTTTATTGCATTTTTTATTTTCACGATTCAGAGCAGATTTTTGAGAAATAAGTAGTAGTTTGAAAAAAGAAAAAAAATTGATGATTTACATTCTCCAAGGAGTCCTGCTTTTAACTAATAAAAAATGTAATTTCTCAAAATGTTATGAAATTAAATAGGGGGCAGGAACATATGTAAAAAAAAAAAATAAAAATAATTTGTTTAAACTTAAAAAAGGATTGAAGAAGAGAGGTGAGAAACCCATAATTTGATATGTCTTGCTGTTGATCAAACAGTGCCACCAGGAAAATGAATTTTATTATTTTGAACAAATCTATATTTTGGCAAGACACCATATGATTCTCATTCATCATATGAATGATGGATTTTTTTGATTTTTTTTTTTACACTGATCAGTGGAATGTATCAAAATGTGAGTTTTCCAAATTGTCTTATATATTTACCATTTTGTTGAATTCTCATCTGAATTTAAATAATAATCTCAAAGCAATTAATGGATTTTAGTTATAATCCAACATTAATTTTTATTACATTAAATGTCATTTAGTGGATACACGTTGTTGAGTAGATATGTGTTGTTTTTTAAACCATATAAATTATTAAAAAAGATACTATTAAATCCAGATGGCGGTCCCAAACTTTTGGCCTATAGTGTGTGTGAGATTATATATATATATATATATATATATATATATATATATATATATATATATATGATACATTTATTAAAAAAAAAAAAATTCTAATTTTTGCTTTGTCACTTAGTTTAAATTTAACATAGGTCATATTTGATTGGTTGATCAGAGTAAAGACCACAAGCTTTATAACCCCCTTTTTTCTTTCGGAAAAAGATGCTGTGTTTTACTTTTAAATAAATTGTTCACTCACCAATAAATTACAATCGCCTGATGTCTTGATATGCATTGAAACACAACTGCAATTCCATAGAAATTTTTACATCTTTTTGGTGTAATATACTAATTATATATATATATATATATATATATATACATATATATTTATATATACGCACGCGCGCGCACACACACACACACACAGAGGGTGCGATGAGTAAATTGTAGTCATTTTTTAACTGCAATTCCATAGAAATTTTTACATCTTTTTGGTGTAATATACTAATTATATATATATATATATATATATATATATATATATATATATATATATATACATATATATATATATATTTATATATACGCACGCGCGCACACACACACACAGAGGGTGCGATGAGTAAATTGTAGTCATTTTTTAATTTTTATTTCATGCATGCGCATTGTTTGTTTTTGATTCTGTTGACTGCACACTATCGTAGGGACAGTTGGGCACCATCTGTGAGAAAAAACGCACCATGACACAATTCACGCCACCAGAAATTTGGAAACAGCATGCTGTACTGCTTGGCATTCACACTGGAAGCTCTAACATGAACATTTCAGAGTGTTTGAGTGTCAATCTGAGGACAGTGCAGAGGATTCAGAAAGAGTTGGATGAGTCTGATGGTGATTACGAAGGTGTTTGGAGTGATCACAACATTATGTCTTCATTCATCTTCCCACAGGGACTCAGACTCAACATGGAGCCCTTGAGGAGGTAGTGCTCCCCTGGGTCAAGAGGGTGCCTGCTGGAAGACCCTATTGTCTAGCAACAGGACTCTGGACCCTACCACACAAGCAGGAGAACCCAGCCATGGCTGTCAGGCAATTTTTGTGGTCACCTCATCTGGCCATTTAACTCCCCAAACTGCAACCCACTTGATTATGCGTGGGGTGCAGTAGAGTGAGAGAGCATCAAAACTCCTTGTAACACCAAAGATGAACTAAAGGTAAGGATTATGGCAGCATGCACCAACTCAAACAAGGAGAACATCTAGAAGAGTTGCAGGAGATTCTGAAATCGTATGTGTGAGTGTGTGATTTCTTTCAAGTACATACATATACATATACATGTGTGTGTAAGCAAATATGTGGATGTGGATTTAAATAATGCTTTATTTGTACACTTAACTAAATCTGATCATAATTTCAATTTCGACTCTGTGAAGATTTTAAAATATATTCATAATAAAAGCCTTAGACGGCATAATATCCATTTCACGTACAGTAAATACTAGACCCGGCTTCTTTAACATCTCCCCGTTCCTGGCAAGATTAATGCTTGACAAACGTACTGATAAGCTCTAGATTCAAATAGAATTTCTCTTTTTCACTTAAGATAAAGTCTTTCTTGGGAGCGTGTTTTCGCAGCATCGCCCATGCGACGCCAACGTGATTGAATCCCAAAAAGGGAACGCTGAATTTAGAATTTCAGTTTTTCTGTTTCTGACTAGTCTTGTGTCTATCGTCTCTTCATGTTGACTTCAATATCGTCTAATCCTAAGTATGTTTCTAATAACCATGTCCTGAAGATGGTCTACTAGACCGAAACGTCTGACGTCGACAGTAGAACAACATTAAAACAGTAAACTTGCATATTCGGATTTCGTTTCGTCTTTTCCATATTTTTCCTCATACATGTGTGTATGTATGATTTAATTTGCAGTGACAATCCAATGGGATGTTGAATATGTAAGAAAATTTGGAAACTTTATCAAAAAATAAATAAAATCCCGCATTCATATGACTAATATGAATTATGTCCAGTCTTGCCAATGTAGATTTGGTTGGAATAAAATCCAATGTTCAGGTGAAGCTGTTTGAGTAGCCCAATATATCATTTTGGAACCAGGCAGACTCCAAGAGCAAATTGAAAACATTCTAGTCCGAATCTGGACCCACAATCCTGAAATTTTGGATTCCCAAGTTTTCATTACTGCGATTCTTTTACGTGATTTTTTGTGATGAATTTTTTTGTACAATAACAATTTTTATAATTTGAAAATAAATTGGGGAAGAATCATAATTAATTGTAAAATCCAGTGAAAGTCACCCATGAAATAAAAATAATTGCTACATAATCAAATTGTTTTTAAATTAAGTGGCAGCAGAAGAATTATCATTGAACTTTTAAAAGGTAAACTTAGATATTAATGCAATACTTAAATGCAGCAATCAATTTTGAGTTCTTCTGTAGCTTATTGTTGCCTATTGCATTTATTTCTCTTTACCTACTGTGATGAAGGCCTAATCAAGATCCCTCCACAGGAGCTAGCTTAAATGGCACCCAATAAGGCAGCTTTTTTTCCTAATATGTGTGTGTGTGTGTGTGTGTGTGGATAACAATATATAAATTTTTATATATCAAGGTTTTTTGTTTTTTTTTATATATAACACATTGGCAAAAACTAAAAATTTTTTCTAATTGTCATTTTTAAACCAATTTGTCTTATTTTCAGAAATATTTCTGGGAAATTTAACTGTATTGTAGACATGAAAAACAAAAAACAAACTCTTAGTAAAAAGGAAGTTACCAATACCAATATCCAGAAATAGGCTTATGCAGGAGCATCTTTTTTTTTAAATTTTGGATTTGATGTAACTATGGCTATAAAACATTTTGCTATCTTTGCTTGCCTTGATAAAGACGGAAGACGAAACGCATCAGCAAGAACTAAGAATTTTTTCCAATTGTTATTTTTAAACCAATTTGTCTTATTTTCAGAAATATTTCTAGGAAATTTAACTATATATATATATATATATATATATATATATATATATATATATATATATATATATATCTTGGTTGAATGCATGGTGTTAACTTTATCTGTACCATTATAGAAAGTCACTTAATTACAACTCAATTTTTATATTCATTCATTTTCTTCAAAGTTTTCATATCTCACATCGAATATTAATTTTTAAAAAATAAATAAACAAAATAAAAAAAGAAACCAAGCTATTTCATGATCTTTCCAGTTCTTACAAATAGTGAAACAATATGGAATGCATAAACCTTGAAAGAAAAAATATATATTCACACTTAAAATTACAGAAGTTTCCAGAACAAATTCCTCTTACATGGTTGGTTGGTTGTTGGATTTAACGGCATGTCAACTCCTGTTTGGGTCATTTTATGCCGAAGCCTTATTTATTTATGTATATAAGATGGTTATATTGTATAAAAGGTTGAGAGGCTGTTTGGGTTTCATAATCTACTGTATTTTTGGGGATTGCTTTTTCTTGTGATTGTTTCTGATTGTATATTTTCTTATCTACATCCATGCGTGCATATATATGTCTATACACACATATACACTATTTGAAAGTAATATATTTTGTTGAGGATCTTGATTTCTTTGAGAAAGTTGTATATTTTATCTGTGTCTTGTATTTTTTAAAATTTCTTTTAAGCCTTTTCCATTGAATTTCCTAGTAAGATTTTGGGTTTAGGAAGTTGTTCCATTAAGTTGTTTATTTCTGTGGTATTTATTGGTTCTTGTGGGAGTATATAAATGGAAAGAATTGTGATGGTTTTATCTAGTGTTACTTGTGTTGTTATTGCTTGTAATTTAGTTTTAATATGTACTTTACTTTGCGGTATGTCATTTCTGATCAATATTGACATTCCTCCATTAACTCCGGGTCCTGTATTGTGGTTATAGTGGGATTGTTTATAATTTTTAAGTTTTAAATTAGCATTTTCTTGTGAATAACTTTCCTGTAAGCAGATGACGGCTGGATACAGTAGCGATATAAGTATGAGTAGGCCGTTGTAATTAGATTTTATTCCACGACAGTTCCATTGCATGATCTTATGTGCCATAGTTATATTTTCATTTTTTTGGGGGGGTAGAGTTACCTTCTAGGTTTATATCACTTGTCCTCTCCC
This sequence comes from Acanthosepion esculentum, assembly GCA_964036315.1. Taxonomy (NCBI): domain Eukaryota; kingdom Metazoa; phylum Mollusca; class Cephalopoda; order Sepiida; family Sepiidae; genus Acanthosepion; species Acanthosepion esculentum. The sequence goes on from OZ038504.1 coordinate 71,450,230, forward strand.
GTTTTTTTTTCCAGCTCTTGAGTTTTTGAACTTTTATCTTCAACTACTTGTGGTGTCCTTTGATCAGATTTTTGGTTTTGTTTTGGAATTTGTTTATTTTCATTCTCTTCTACTTCCATATATTCCAGAGGTTCAAATTTATTTTCATTTGATATATTGGTTCTTGATTTTGAGTTAGATCTTGATCGAATGTTTTCTTGTTCTGTTGTTTCTTTTTTGTCTTTTTGTTTATTTTTCGTTTTCTTGGCTTGGGTTTAGGAAGAAGAGGGTTCGCTGGAGTTTTGTTCTACGTTTTCTTTCCAGAATTTTTTGCCTTCTTCTGGGTTAATTCCATTTGGTTTGGGTTGTTGAGTTTTATTTTGATTTTGATTTGATTTGAGTTCGGTTAAGAAGGATTTTAATTCTTCAAGGAAAGCTTTTAATTCCTTATATAAATTTGTTATTTCAGTTGAATCTTATTTTATCTTCATTGTTTATTTTATTTGCTTTTTGTGCCATGGAGGCGTAGGTGTTTTCTTTTATGTTGTTTTTAACTTCTTTTCATGCTTCTGAGAAAGATATATTTTTTTTTTAGTTTTATTATGATTACTTCTTTTCCCTGTTTGTAGAGGCTACATTGTTTTGAGAGGGCAGAGTGGTTTCCCAAACAGTTTGAGCATAGGCTCTCATTTGGACAGTTCTCTTCTTTATGTTTTGGTTCTTTTTCACTACATTTTCCACATTATCTCTCTTAATAAACTTAAGCTTTACCTGACTTTGGTTTTATGATGGAAAGGAATTTTATCTTACCTGAGGTTGTGGTGTAAACGAATTTTTACAGATACTGTAAAGTCTTCTCCTTCTACTCGGTTTTTGGTTTGTTGAATAATGTCATGGACAAGTTCTGGTTTTCTAAGAAGACAAGCTCCATATCCTTCTGCCTGGGCCCACCTGGACAATTAAATAAAAAAATTTCAGCTACACATTACAAAGACATCAGGTAAAAATAAAAGTATGTACACTATTTATATTGTTTGGACTATTGTCCTCATCTTTATTGTCACACTCACAATGTTTTGGCTGTTGTGTGCTCAGACTTCTTCAGGATTTGTCTATATTTCCGAGATGAGTTAGTGTAACTAGATTGTTCGAAGTGTTGGAATTTTGAACCAAACCCTTTATTTCATCCACTGGGGTAGATTGTTCTAGTTCCACATGCCATGCCTTTTCTGGATATCTTAGTTTCAATTATATCTCTTTAGTAATTCAACTCTCCAAGTTTTTGTTCGCCACTGCTGTGGCCAAGTATTGAACTCACAACTCTTTGGGTCAAGTCACTGGATTGCTTAGACCAACTCTTTTATCCACTGGGCCAAGTGTCCTTGTGGTTCAGGTCAAAATTCCAATATATATCACCTGAAGAAGGCTGGAGCATACAACGGCCAAAACATTTTAAATATGACAATAAAGATGAGGATAATAGTCCAAATAATGTAAATAGTTACTCTACCTCATCTCAGAAATATAGACAAAAATAAAAGTCTAATTAATATTGAATTTCAGAATTTATTAATAGGAACAAAAAAAGTGTTATTTTAATAACACTCCTTTTGTTCCTCTTAATAAATTCTGAAATTCAATATTAATTAGACTTAAGAATTAAACCTATTATTAGAATTAAACCTATTATTAGAATTAAACCTATTATTAGAATTAAACCTATTATTTTCATTTCTGCCTTCAGAAAAGAGTAGAAATAAAAGGACATTGTCATGACATCAGTTCTTTTTCATTCAATCTATCGTGTACTGACAAAAAATATTTGTAATTGTTAGATTAAATCCCATGAAAATGAAATCATAAAATGTTACTAAAATTCAAAAGTCAACCAAACACGCAAAAGAAAGAAAAAAAAAAAAAAAAAAAAAAGTCATCTGAGAAAGAACAAATTTTGTAAGACATCCCTGGAGAAAAAAATGAGATAATCAGCAATGCTTGTTTGGACATCAAAACAGGAACACACCAATGTAGGTCATCTCTAAAATATACATCCAACACTTATCTGAAGATACAGAATGAAAACCAGAAAATCTGCCAGGCATAATGAATGCCCATGAGGATTGGAGAGAAAGAATGAAGAGGATCCATGCAATTATCATTATGACTGGAGTAACTTCAAACCTGACTGAGTACAACACACTTGTAATCTAACGTCAGCTTAGGTAAGCCTTATACAGCCTTGACATAAATTAGTTGTTTTGCAGGCTTTTACTATTTTAGCAACTTCAGGCCTCACTTGGTGCTCCAGATTTGTTACCTTGTGTCAAACTAAATTCAGCAGAGTATTGATAAATTGGTTTATTTCCTATGGCTTATAAACCCTTTGCAGAAAATATTTTTAAATTCTAAGATTTTTTTTTGAGATAATAATGGTTTAGTGATACATCTTACTAATTAACTCATAGTTGGGGGAGAAGAGGTGGATTCATGCCTTTCCCAAGAGTATTTGCATGTAAGTGAATATAACAAACCCAACTGGAATTGGAACTTGGCTCTCTGATTAACAATTCCAAGACATTATCTATTACACCATCTATACATCCAAGTTTATAGCACCTGGTCACCCATCTAGGTACTAACCAGGCTCAATGTTGCTTAAATTTGATCATACAGGAACTGGTGTTTCAATATGATCTGATCGTAAGCCTTGAGTAAAGTAAAAAATATTCATTAAATAAAATGCACATAATGACAGGATTTCAATTTTCAGAAAGTGAAAGAAAATTTTAATTTCTTGCCTTTGAGGACAGCCACAGTTAAGGTCAACACCATCAGCATAGCTGTGAAAAAAAATACATGAAGTAAAAAAAAGTAATAAAAAAAGACAAGAGGAAAGAGGAAAAGACAAGAGGAAAGAGGAAAAGACAAGAGGAAAGAGGAAAAGACAAGAGGAAAGAGGAAAAGACAAGAGGAAAGAGGAAAAGACAAGAGGAAAGAGGAAAAGACAAGAGGAAAGAGGAAAAGACAAGAGGAAAGAGGAAAAGACAAGAGGAAAGAGGAAAAGACAAGAGGAAAGAGGAAAAGACAAGAGGAAAGAGGAAAAGACAAGAGGAAAGAGGAAAAGACAAGAGGAAAGAGGAAAAGACAAGAGGAAAGAGGAAAAGACAAGAGGAAAGAGGAAAAGACAAGAGGAAAGAGGAAAAGACAAGAGGAAAGAGGAAAAGACAAGAGGAAAGAGGAAAAGACAAGAGGAAAGAGGAAAAGACAAGAGGAAAGAGGAAAAGACAAGAGGAAAGAGGAAAAGACAAGAGGAAAGAGGAAAAGACAAGAGGAAAGAGGAAAAGACAAGAGGAAAGAGGAAAAGACAAGAGGAAAGAGGAAAAGACAAGAGGAAAGAGAAAAAGACAAGAGGAAAGAGGAAAAGACAAGAGGAAAGAGGAAAAGACAAGTCAAAGTTACTTCAATAATCAGAACTAGTTTTAACCCATGAAACTTTCAGTTTTCCTATTTTAATATGCTAATGAATCTTAATCCTTAAGTTAATGATCTAGTAAGTTCATGGCAAGTCCCATGACAAAATATCCATAGAGATTTCCCAATCACATTAAATATTGCAATAACAATAATAAATATGAATGCAGGTAGTTATTTTAAGAAGTGGGTACAAATAAAAAGATTTAAAACTGACAACTTTTTTCACTTCACTAAAAGAGCCATTAAACACTTATCCTCCCTTCTTTCTTACATTTTCTCACTGAACCAAGTAGTGTCTTTACACCCCTTTCCGTCCATTGGCCAGAGACGTCAAACACTCCTATCTTCCCTTCTTTCTTACATTTTCTCACTGAACCAAGTAGTGTCTTTACACCCCTTTCCGTCCATTGGCCAGAGACGTCAAACACTCCTATCTTCCCTTCTTTCTTACATTTTCTCACTGAACCAAGTAGTGTCTTTACACCCCTTTCCGTCCATTGGCCAGAGACGTCAAACACTCCTATCTTCCCTTCTTTCTTACATTTTCTCACTGAACCAAGTAGTGTCTTTACACCCCTTTCCGTCCATTGGCCAGAGACGTCAAACACTCCTATCTTCCCTTCTTTCTTACATTTTCTCACTGAACCAAGTAGTGTCTTTACACCCCTTTCCGTCCATTGGCCAGAGACGTCAAACACTCCTATCTTCCCTTCTTTCTTACATTTTCTCACTGAACCAAGTAGTGTCTTTACACCCCTTTCCGTCCATTGGCCAGAGACGTCAAACACTCCTATCTTCCCTTCTTTCTTACATTTTCTCACTGAACCAAGTAGTGTCTTTACACCCCTTTCCGTCCATTGGCCAGAGACGTCAAACACTCCTATCTTCCCTTCTTTCTTACATTTTCTCACTGAACCAAGTAGTGTCTTTACACCCCTTTCCGTCCATTGGCCAGAGACGTCAAACACTCCTATCTTCCCTTCTTTCTTACATTTTCTCACTGAACCAAGTAGTGTCTTTACACCCCTTTCCGTCCATTGGCCAGAGACGTCAAACACTCCTATCTTCCCTTCTTTCTTACATTTTCTCACTGAACCAAGTAGTGTCTTTACACCCCTTTCCGTCCATTGGCCAGAGACGTCAAACACTCCTATCTTCCCTTCTTTCGTTCATATGCCCTGTTTCCATGCGATCAAAATGGAATAGTCCATTATTTATGAGGTATTGGCAGGGCGTAACAGCTGTGTGAAATAATGAATAGAGGGATAAGCAGAATTATAATAGGTTCATTATGTTTCATTGCTGTTGAAATTATAAGAAGCCATCAAAACTCTGACAGACAATCTGCTCATCAAAGGTGCCCAGATCTTGCAAGACAAAGTACCAGTAAATAACTCGCATCAGGGCTCCCACAGATCTAAGTAAAAAAAATTCCAGGACTATGTTAATAAATTTCAAGGACTGGAGCTGGTGTGCACTACATGTGAAGTGAATGGTTATCAGTTGCAAAAACACAAACTTTGTGATTTCTTTTAATAGTTTGACAGATGAGATGTTCAAAGATGGCTACAGCTGGTTACAATAATTCATGTCATATGGATCGGTTGAAAGCAGTGAAGAAATCAAAGTGTTGAAGGCTAAAACACAACTGAATGCAGATCTGGTTATGTTACACATTTTGTGTAGCATTCTACAGTTTGGAGTTCTACTACACTTGAAAATTTTGAATTACACACTAATTCTTACTGCTACACATTTCAGCTATCTAGACTACTCATGGTTTGTGAATGTCACAAAAATTATTGACAACTGCACAATACCTGCAAAGTTAAATATAATGGTTTTAATGACAGAACTTTTCACAAGACTCCACATTTTACCTTCCCCTACTACTCACAGCTCTCATTGCACATGGCACAAAACACAATGTTAACATTTTTTTCAGTTCATCTAGTTTAGCATTCATCTCCTCTTCCAGTTTAGATACCTCTATGGATTTGTCCTTTGCAGATCTTCACATGGCATTGGACTTTGTGATAAATGTGAAGTTCTGAGTTTCCTCAGCTTTTTCTGATGTGAACTCGTCCTAAGCAATGTAAATGCTATCGCTTCAGTCTCAAGTGTACACAGTTGTGTGCTTGCAAATGTGAGGATTAAATGATTGACTAATCCACTACGCGAATCAAAAGATAATTTCCTGCTGTGTATGCTATATTATTCTTCATTTTTTCTTTTTGCAAAATGTAGTCTTAAAAGAGCCTGTCATCATTTAATTCTGGCCATGTCATCTTAGTTTTTAATAATTATTATTTTGTAAGTGCAGAAATTGATTTTTCTAAATCAAAAACATATTTGATGCATAGAACATTAAAATAGCATTATATCATCAAAATTTAGCTCAAATACAGATTCATACCACTTCAAATGGCGGCCATCTTAAAAAATAGCAGCCATTTTGTTTTTCAACGTGGGTAATGTACTTTTCTGAGGGAATAGGTCCTGGAGCACATGTATACCAAATTTGGTGCTTGCACCACCAAGTGAAAGATTATTTCAGTGATCTGCTGCACTACCTCTATGGATTTGTCCTTTGCAGATCTTCACATGGCATTGGACTTTGTGATAAATGTGAAGTTCTGAGTTTGCTCAGCTTTTTTTGCATAGCTGTCAGCTGTTTTGAGCAAATCTTGTATGCAACTTTCAAGCATGTGTCTTTTGGTCTTCAGTTCTTCAATTTCCATTTTTGTCCAGTTGCTTCCTGCCTTTTTTTGCTTCTCAGCCTCAAGATATTGGTTGTATGCTGCTCTGGAATTGGGAGCACTGCAGAGAAGAGCCTTAGTCATGTGAACATTCCCAGCACCTCCAACTGTGGCCAAATAGTTTGATAATGTGTGATGAGACCAGAGTGCACTGTTTAATATTGTCAATGGAAATTTCCTTATTGACCGAGAAACTTCTTTTCACTGATGCTTGTCCCTGAGAGAGTACCAGCAATCTGCAAACAAATTTCCAGTTTTTGATATTCTTTATTGCTAGACAAAGAGTACAAGGGTCTAAACGGTCTTCATTCTTGAAAGCAATATTTCTAACAGCCTCCTCCTCCTCCTCAATAATTCTAGCAGCCTCCTCCTCCTCAAACTCTTTGTACTGACTGATGCCATCACAATCAGACTTGCTGACTTGTTTTCTGTCCATCATGTGGGCAAGATATCTTTTTCGATTATCTTCTGTGGCAGATTTTTTTTCACAAATGGATCCAGTGTTTAATCATGCATGTGACCTTACAAGAAGGTATCTAAGGGGAGACTTTGCCAGAACTTTCTCAATGATGGTGATAAACATTGTTACAATTCTGCATGCAAACAGATCTTTTGTTAGATCTTTTTTGGATAAATTTTGCATAGCTCTATCTGCCAGAAATCTACACTATCTTTGAAGCATCTTTCATGTGCATGTTTGAGTCTACCAAAATTCTTAAAAATTCATTCAGTTTGAAAAATCTAATTATCTTTTTAGTGTACTGTTTCTTCAAAATTTGAACATTTTCATGATCATGCTAAAAAGATCATTTGCAAGGAAAGGAAGCAATGGTTTATCATTATGATATTTTATCAGAAATAAAAATAAAATGTCATTCATGTTTGACAGCACCGTAGGGAAGAATTTGGTCTGGGAACATTTTTCTGTTTTTTTTTTTTTTTAATTAAGTTCACAAATTTGATGACATCTGGCCAAATGTCTGGGAGTCGTTCACATGTTTGTACATTTTCTAGCAATCTCTGGCAGAAATACAAAAGTAAACGGACAGGGTTGCCAGATTGAATTTTTAATATAAAGCCAAGAATTAAAAGCGAAATAAGTTAACATATTTCATCATTTTTTCACACAACAAAAAGCTAGAGATGCAGATCTCTGCAAACTTTAAAAATAACATTTTTCAAAGACTCATTTTCTATCCTAAGATACATCAAAGACTCATTTTCTATCCTAAGATACATCAAAGGCACAATTTCTATTCCATCATCCTTCTCATCTACATTTTCTTAGAGTCAAATTGGTTCTCAAATATGTTAGTTTTGACAACAATTTAGACAAACAGTTTACACATACAGGGACATGTAAAGTATCTATTTTTTCAGCATAAAAAGTATATTTTTTCAGCATGAACCCACTAAAAAGTTTTTTTTAAATTGACATTTGAATAAAATTTCTTCAGTATCTGTCCGAGATGAGGTATTATGTACACTATTTACATTATTTAGACTATTGTCCTCATCTTTGTTGCCATATTTATCACATTTCGGCCTTCTTCAGGTGATTGGAATGTCAAACTGAACCCTTTATTTTGCTCACTGGGGTAGACCGTTCTATTTCTACATGCCATATCTAATGGATATCAGTTATCTCCTGTTAATTCCCTTCTCAAAGTTCTCCACCACCTTAACCAGGTATTGAACTCACAACTCTTTGGCTCACTGGATCTAACCAATGCCTTTATCCACTGTGCCATGTGTCCTTAAGGACATCTGTGTATGAATTTCTGGGACTTATAAACTTAATGTCTTCAGCAACCATTTTTACCAGTGCTCATATTGCAATTTTTGCTGTCATCATTGCATGTATTTTACCAGAGCTCATATTATAATTTTTGTTATTGTTATTCCTTTTCTTTGGCACTCCTTATTACTGATTCCCATATTGTATTCATTTCTATGCTTGGTCAGCACAGGAGATTTTTGTAGCCTAGCATATGTGCTGATTCCTCAAGTTTACGAATTTAAGAATAAAGGTTACCATTACCAGATGAATACTTACACACCCACATGTGGCACACTTATCTCCTGAGATTCCCAGAATTAAATATAAACCATGATTTTCAAATTAAAATAATGTTAAAATAAAAAAAAACAATTACACACAAGCATTATAATTACTCTTAATTTCTTTTCTAAATATTCCTTTTCCAAGTTATAATTGTGCTACATGGCAGGATTGATAGATTTGTATTTTTTTAAGTTTATTAACTCTTTGTGGATTATTTAAAGCACTAACATATTTTGGGATTGTAAGATGCAAAATCACTGAGTGCTGCTATCAAGTTTCACCAAAATTGGAATTTGCACCTTGGGTTTTTTCCAAATGTTTCCTTTCCTAAAAGAAATACTCCTTTCCCAAGCTAATATACAAGACAATAATTTTTTTTCTAATTAAAAGAAAAGTTAAATTCAAAACCTTACATTTAAAATGTATAACAACTTAATTTCTCAAACTAAAATAATATAAATAATTATATTAAAAAAAAATTCAACAGTTACTTTCATTTATTAGACATTAAATTATATCACTTAGCATCCTCCATAATTTACCTTAACTTTCAGTTAGCCTGGTATATATTTACAAGTGTTCTTCAAAGTAAATAATCTGAAAAACTAACAGCATTTTTGTTTATAAACAGTTGTTGAAAAATAAAATTCTTACATTTGCCTTGATGAAGTCCATTAAAGAAGAAAATTTTTCCTTTTGTCTTTATTAATGTGTGTGTGTGTGTGTGTATATATATATATATATATATTATGAAATGGACTAAGTTCGACAATTATTTTAATAGATACAAATATTTAAGTAAATGTTCTGTTTATAATAAACAGTATTAACTACATTTACCGGTCTGAATTGAATGTCCAAGAAATTTCATAGAAAATGTGTCCTATGAATTTTCTGACATTCAGGCTAGTAAATGTAGTTAATACTGTTTATTATAAACAGAGCATTTACTTAAATCTTTGTATCTATAATAATAAGGTATAAACAGTGTGTGTGTGTGTGTATATATATATATATATATATATATATATATACAAGGTGCTTCAAAATTCTCAGTTTAATCCACTTCTGAAAATTAGCATTCTTGTGTATGGTCACTGAAATACTCATTTTGGGGAGTTGGTCAAACTTTTCAGCACTCTCATATGTATATAAATAAAGGCTGTAGCAGAATTAAAAGTACTGGCATACAGTTCTTTATTGACATTTGATCTCATCTTTGCATCTCGATTCACTAATAATGAAAGCAAGTTTCACTTGCCGGGGATTCAAAATGCCAACAACTTGTGAAATGTATTTCTTTAAAAGATTTCTCAACTTCAGGATTCTGAGTAACAAACAAAAAAAGCTTAAAATTTTCTTTCTTTTTTTTTTTATAAATTCTCTAAGAGCTGACACCAGAAAGTCACAGGTCTCAAGGAAAAAAGAAAAATCAACAAGAATAAAATAATTCAACTAACGGTAAAACAATTTCGGCTGCATCTGCACAGTCTTTGGCACAGTTGGCAGCAAACTGGACAATGAGTGGGCGGTCAGCTAAAATGGATAAAATAACAACTCACAATTGTTCATCTTTAACACTTCTTGGTTTCAATATCATTTATTCACAAATTTGGCTCAAAGATGGAATGACAAAAAACACTGTTTCAGGGAATTTTTCTCTTAAAAAAATAAAAAATAAAAAAATTAATAAAAAAAAAATAAAAAAATTTACAATTTTACAAATATCAAAATGAACTTTCTAGTTACTCAGTACAATCAACTTGACCGATGAAAACATTTTAAACTACACACTTAACCCTTGATTAGTACTGCAGGGTGTAAAATGATTTATCCTTCATATTTACAAAGTGTCAAATGTTCATGATGAGTCAAGTAGGTTTCTCATACTTTTGTCAAGTCACTATAAAGAGTTTCTGGTTGTTTTGTTTTATGGCATATCAACCTCAGTGGGTCATTTAATGCCAACAAAATTTATAAAATAGATTCATAATGATAGTTTGGTAAAAAAAGGTGTGTCTATATACATATGTATTTGAACCATTTTTCAATTACTCATATTTTTGAGTACAATCACGTGTATTGCTGGTAATATTTTTTTCAAAAATACTTTGCTGGTAATAGTTTTTTTTTACAAAGTATTTCTGGTATTAAAACCTATTTTTACACTTTTATAACGCTTTTTACCTCAGTTTCAGGGTTAACTATTTGCCAATAGCTGGGACCCTAACAGGTGCCACCACCATGGGTCAGGGTGAACCTGGGAACACCAGCATTATTAAGAGGCGGTTCCACGACCCTCAAAAACCTCCTCATTAGAGGCCATGTTGTTGGACGCACCCAGGCCGCGCCATTGCGAGGGGGGGGGGTTCTTACCACTCTACAGAGGTGCAGTCAGCGTATTCTACATCCCCAGCCAACAGGACGAAAGAGTTTCTGGTTATAGTTATAAGATGTGTGTAAATTACAGGCACATGACCGTAACGTAAAGACTAATAATTTTGGTGGAAATGTCTGCTAAGGTCACAGTAACTTTATTCATTGCTTGGAATCTGAACAAAACAATTGAAGAGGCGTCAGATTGAACCGTTTTTAAAAATAATCATACTGAAAATAAAATGAAACCTATTTTTGTGCATTTGAATTTCTGAAACTTACTAATTCATTTTTATAATATTGGCTTTTCAATTCAATTTTTCAAAATAAACCTAATTCTTTTTAACCAATAATAAAAAAAATAAAAAAATCACAAAAGTGCTCTACAATATATAAAAAGAAATTTAACCTTTAGCACTCTGCATTATTAATGATTTCCTTTTCCATGGCATTCCTTTTCAATGCCTCTCAATTGCAATATCTTTATTGTTAATTTTCCTCAAAGTTGTTTTCTGTTGCCATAGAAGGATATGACAACACAACTATAAAATTAAAACACTATTCTTCAAAGATCAGAGTCACTTTCAATGGCAGGATAAGCAAATAAAGTTACATACAGAGTGATAAAGGTTAAGAACTAAATGATATACCTATAATATTTGAAATGGTGTGTTTGAAAACCCCACAGTACTAATGCTGTGACAATGTCCCACAGTTCTAACAGTTAAACTTTTAGTATAAATGTTACTGAAAAGCAGCTTAGTATGGTGTTCCTGTCCCCCACCTTGCATATCCCAAATAAAAATAATAACCATAGTACAAATTCTTGGTAAGAAGTCATACTCTAAAAGAACAGTTTCTTACCTTTACAAGTTGTGAAGTCACTGTCACGGGCCTTGAGGGAACACAAAAAGCTTTTTGATACAATCATTGGAGTGTAAGTCAAATCAACACCATACCTACGAACCAGTAAACGGAATGGTAACCTGAAAAAGATTTAAATTTATTCAGTTGACAAGCAACTAATATATATAATTATACACACACTGCCAACAATTCAAAATTTGACGACACTTTTTTTTTGTCTGAATTTCTAGGATGAGAAGTTGTCATTATTTGGATTATTGTTCTCATCTTTGCTGTTTATATTACAATGTTTTGGCTGTTGTGCCTTCTACAAGTGAAGACTGATCTGGGTAACCTACAGCTAATTCCAAACTGAACTTTAGCACTATTAAAGAAAGTAAGGTATTACTATAATATGATATCTACCAAGGCATTTGCGACCTACAATAAATGACTATGTACTCATTACGGAAAAAATGATGACTTAATTGTTTTTTTTTTTTAAATGACATCAAATCAGTTTACAAACATTAAAATCACTATTTGATGACTTATTTTTTGTATAAAAAATTGTTAATGATTTTTAATACATAATCAGTTCACTGCCTTTAAGCCTAATCTTTAACCCTAATGCTATTTCATACTTCCAACAGTTGATAAATATCATACCATAGTAGAAAATGAACAGCAGATACAGAGTATAGTAGCACCAAAAGAAAGACAAATGGCAGCAAGTCTTCAGCAACAGCAGTGATGAAAAACATGAGCAGCAGCCGAATCAGCAATTAAGGTTAGGTTCAAAGCTCTAAGTTTACTCCAGCAAATTGTCCTCCGGGATAAAAGCATTGGTTTGTGAATTTGCTGATAGTGGTTGTGAGTTCAATCCCTGGGTCAGGTAGTGCGTACATGCACTTAGTGGAAACAGGTGAGCAATAACTGAACATAAGAACTAGACAATATCCCTAGAGACAAGCAGTAGAACAAGAACAGTCTACACCTGTACATTAAATAAAGTGTTAAATCTGGAATTCCCAGATTGATATACACCTGAGGAAGGGCACTTGCTGAAACATAGATTAAATTAAATAAAGGGTTCTGTTTGGAATTCTCTGTAGCTTACCCAAATCAAAAATACACCTGATGAAGGCCGAAGAGCACAATAACCAAAACATTACTACAAAGTGGACGACAATAATCTACATGTAAATACTAAAAATAATGATTTCACTAATATACCAAGTGTGAGAGATAATAGTATTTTAATAAGTATACTATGGATTAATATGCTAAAAAAGCTGGAGTCCTAATGTTTTTATAACTTCCATTCATGCATTTCAAACTCTGAGAAGCAGAGTTGTTTGATTTAAATCAAATGATTTTTTAAAATCATGGATTTAAATCAATTTCACAAAAAATCTTTATTTAAAGCAAATATTTAGAAATAAAACAATTTTTTTGTTATTTAATTTCATGAAGGAAGAAAAGTGTTAAACAACATATTGAATCAAATATTTATTAATCAACTGAATATATTTTTTTTTTTTTTTTTGGACTATAAAATGAAATTTTAAAATTCAACATGAGCAGTGTTTGCATTCATAGATTTAAATAGAAAAATTAGTCTTGCTGCTTTATTTGTACCAAGATGGTTTCTCAGTTTGGAATGCAAGGTCAAGAAAACATTCATTGCCAGAAGATGAAGCTGTTGCTGACAGGAGTTGCTTAACCACAAAAAGTATATCACTGCTCAACACACCTTCAAATTTCAAAGTTAAAAAACAACAACAACAACAACAATAATTGAAAAAACAGATCTAAAAAAAAAAAGCACTGGCTGGCAGTGTTGCTAGTAAACTACTCATAATAAAAATTACAAGATTATTTATGTACAAATCAATCATATATAGCAATATATGTCAAACTGTTATTTTAAAATGCTGTAAGAATACAATAGTTGTATGACTTTATCTGAAAAAAACAAAAACAAGTTGAATGTAGTTTGCACCTGAAACCCTCAAAAAGTGGTAAGAATTAAATGTAGATTTTTATTGACTAAATTGGGAAAAAGTAAGCTAGATTGTTAATTTGGCAACCTAAATTATTCTACTGCCCTTCTTAATCTCTCAAGTTATTCATATCAGCTTTGCTCTTTCTTTGTGAAAAAAAATCAAATTTTTTAAATTTAAAAAAAAAAAACAAAAAAAACCACACTGCTGAGAAGTAGCATTTAACTTTTTTTCAAGTCTGCTTGGTGGATTAGTTACATATTTTTCTCCATGCACCAGTGGTTGGTGTTTCAACCAAAGTAAAAAAATATACAAGTTTTCAAAGCCAGTAATAGAAATGGTAATATTATCCACTTCCATACAGGAAACATTCAACATTTATTGATCAAACAGTTAATGTTACTGCCAGTTGGAATTTATAAAATATTTTCTCTCAAAATAGTTTTTCAAGTCCACTAGCGAATATTGTTATCTTAGTATTGAAAGTATGTGGAGGGGTGTAGGCCCTCCTCATTTGGAATCTTGGTGCAACACAATCTTTCTACTTCAATTTCTCTCCCAATTTAATCTTGTGCTTAACTTAATATCTATAATGAAAATCTTGATGACTAGCTGTAAGCCCAATTTTGTAATTGAAACAGTTGTTATTTATTTACTGAACTTATCATAATCCTGAGAAAATGCCACAATAATACAGCACCCTGTGTGGATTGAATTCACTACACATAAATTGGTTTGTGAGATAGGCTTACTAGCCATTGCTCCATGGCAAGAGCCCATTGTGCTTTTGATAGTTATTGATTTCACACATGTGTCAAAGGTTGACTTTAGAGCCCAGGTAAAACACACGTATTCGGTATTCAAACACCGATTCTTTTGGGGGCAAGCAACTCCTTCCCACCGAAAATTGTTAACAGTTTTTTTAACTTTTGGCATTGTGCTGAACTTAGCCAGGCTTAGTAAATATGAGGCACTTGTTAGACAAATGCAAGTCTGTAGTTGTGAAGACTGAAGAGTTTCCCTTCCTGAAAACTAAAAACATTTAGTAGAGGTAAAAGACCCTTTATCTCAATCAAAGAATAAAACAAATTAAAAAATTTGGTTAGGTTTTTAGTTTAGGTTTATAGACACTTGTTGAGTTATTCCATTTAACATCAAAAATCCAAATGAATGGAGGCAGACAAGGCCTACACTCTAAAAAGCAGACTTACACTTGTGTCAAATATACCATAAAAAAAAAGTTACAAGGGCAGGTGGTCTTTGACCTTTAAAAAATAAATAGATATGGCTCTAGCTAACACAAAAAGGTAGACATATGTCGGGTTTATAAGAAAGTCTGTAAGTACTAAGTACTCATCCGGAAAGAAAGGGTTTTGCGGTGGTGGCTAATACAGAGTACACGTACAGTCACCGAAAGTGTGAAACACTTAAGGGTTTTTTTCATATATATATATATATATATATATATATATATTTAAAAAAAGCTTACTTGGAATAGCGCACCATTGGGGCACAAATCTTAACCATGTCTTTTTCTGCAAAAAGTTCCAGTGGTTTTTTCCATGTAAATTCTTCTTTGCCATCACCGGAACCATTAGCATCGTTTTCAGTTATAATATTGCTTGTATTCATCTTCATAGCGATTTCTCTACAAACGGCTTGCTTTAGTTCACCCACTGTAGTTTGGTCAGTAAGTCTAAAGAAATAAATGAATAGATAGTTAAAAATAATCCAAGTATTACCTTTCTTTAGTTACGTTTTTCGTCATTAAGATAGTGTTGAAAAAAATTTAAAATAGAGAAAATTACGTGACGTGGTTTCAAGGTTTACGTTTTAAAATAAAATTTAGTCTAAAAAAATTTTATTCTGCACTTGAAAGAAATAAACAGGAATATGAACGGACATTCTTTTGTTAAACGATCTTACTGACTAAAACATCTGACAAGGGTGTTTGCAAATCCACATGTCAACAAACCGCGCCACCATTTCACTTGAAAATTTATTACCTTTCAACACAGGAGAGTTACAGTTCCTAATTTAGCTCAGTGGTTAAGGCAGTGGTCTAGCGGTACTTCTGAACACGTGACGGTTTTTAATTGATTGAATTCTTTCCTAATTAACGAGAAACTTCATGTATGGAGCTTTTTTTTAAATTTTAATTATGTAATTACAGTATATAAAATTTCACTTTCCTCTCGATATATATTTTCCCGAAGTTTCAACTTTTTACAAAATAAAAAGCAAGTTATTGGGTGGCCAAAAATACTAAGTTCCTTCCTTTTTTTTAAAGTTAAACAAAAATGACAGTTATTTAATTCTTTTTTTTAGAACCGGTAGTTGTTAAACTTCTTTTGTCATAATTCGGGAAACTTCAAAATTTCATCCTCCCAGAACATTTTTCTTCTTTGTGGTCAAAGAAATGCTCATAGCGTTTGTTTTTTTTTTTTGTTTTGTTTTGTTACTTTTTTTTTTTTTTACATTAGTAATTTTTCTCAGGATCGGACAAGATAGAATTTTAGGGATAAAAAATATGATAACGTGGGAAAAGTTTTCGCGTGACGGGTTTCATCTTTTAGGACTTTGTCAGACTTTTTAGTTTAAAAAACAATGTGATGTTTGTGATGCGACTACCGTACATAACACGTGCACAAAGGAGAGGGGGACGCTGAAGATTTTTTTAATTTGGGTCTCTAGTCGATTTCATTTTTAATTTATCTTTATTCTTTGTTTTCCATTTTGTCATAGTTTTTCCCTAAAATTGTTCTTGATGCATAAAAATTTATACAGTGTATATCGTTTATTCCCCTACTGAATCATGAGGCGCACTTCGACGTGGTGTAAAAAAATTAAGTCTAACAAGCAGTTGGTCTCACTAGAGAACAGTTAGAGAACTAGATCAATTAGGATTGAATAGTGAGTTCGATCCTCACTGGGTGCTTCATACTTTATGCTACATTGTTACATCTAAACTACGCTCAGAAAATCATCAATTTCGTCTTAGATGTAACAATCCTTATCAGATCACCAAAAAATTACGTAATCCCGCGTTTTCCTAAAAAATAACGGCACTACTTTTTTTTATTAAATTAAAAATAGACTCACTTTTTTTTACAAGTGGGTCAGTCTAGTCTATATTGAAGTAGTTCCAAAAATAGTTTTAGTTTGAAAATATAAAAGAAAAACACTACCAAACAGAAAGTAAGGAAATTTGAGAGAAGAAGTCTAAGAAAGATTTTTATTTTTCTGGATTAGGATTTAGTTACTTAGTTCATTACTCAGTGGAGGGAGGGATTGTGAACTTTATTTTTTTTATTTAAAAAGATAAATATTCTTTATTAATGATGTAGCACAAAAGAAAATGATTTTTTAAATTGGGAATTAATATTTTATTAATTCCCAATTTTAAAAATAATAATTCCTAAATTTATTTTAAAAGCAGCAACCATCCTTTATCGGTACAAGCAATTTAAAAAGGACAATTATCGCCCGCTCGTATTGCAAACCTTTTCTCTTGCAAATTGAAAGTAAAAGAAAAAATAGAATAAAATTTGTTGCTTTATTTATTTTTAAAGATAAATGAATAAACTGGTAAAAATATCCAACGACAAGAGAAGTTTTAAAAAGATAAGTTTAAATTTTAAAATTATTAAATGAAAATAATAATTAATAAAATAAATTCATAAAAATAAATATTTTTAATAGATGTTTTAGTTTTAGTAGACAAGAGCAATTTAATTTTCCATCCAATTTTTAAAAGATTTTAATGAAACTCAGATTTTTTTATTTTATTTCTGTTTCAATTTTCCCTAAAACTGAAGGAAACTATAAATTCGGACCTTAAGGTGATAACTTGAGGTCATAGGTTACTTCCGGTTTTATGAGGTAAGAAGACTATGCACATGTTTAGTTTGTATCCTTTCCTTAAAAAGACTATGACGAAGAGATTCATTTCTATCACAGTTTTTATATTATTTTTCATATGAACGTTAGTTTTTTGGGTTTCTTTTTTTTTTTTTAAGTCTGTTTTATTTCTCTAGAAATCACAGGACGATTTCCGCAAATTAATTTTGAAAGTTGTGGAATCGGTGCAATCGTTTGATAATTTATTTGTAACTTTTTTCTTTTCTTTTTTTTTTTTTTGACTGATATTTATGTTTTCTTTTATCTAAAAATTTCGTACTAATTTGGAAAACAATAATAATTCCTCGGAACGGAAACTGCATGAAATTTAGGGCAAAACTTATTTGGAGAAATAGCGAATAAAATTGGGTTTAAAAGTCGCCATTTTACAAGATAAGTAAACTTTAAACCGAGTATGAGGAAAAAAACTGGTTAAAATTCTCTTTCGGGAAAGTTTACACGAAAGAATTTTAACCAGTTTCCCCCCCCCCCCCCATACTCAGTTTTATTGCCATTGAGTTTTGTAGTATATTTCAATCGATAATCTAAAGAACAATAACCAGTTTTTGGGGGAAAAGAAATTCGCTGGTGTTTCGTTTAATAATGCATTGAATACGATAAAAAATCGTTTTCCTCCTGAGGATGTTTTTAAAAAATTTGTAATTAGAATCTGAACAGCAAAAAATCCTCTTTTCCAAACAATAAGAATTATTTTTTACATTTCAAACTTACTTTTAAAAGGTAGACGTATTTAAATTTTATTTAGTATTTATTTTCACTTAAAGTACAAACAATGTTTATTTTTATTTTTTTATACAGTGCTTCTAAGAATTGAAATAGCTTCCATTTCGTGGTAATTTTTTTTTTATTTTTAAATATTTTTCGATGTTTACTTTAATTGAAAATGTTTTTTGTTTTTGTTTTTTTTAGTTACATTCGAATTTTTCATGGCCGGTAATAAAGTCACAATTTTGGCTATGAAACAAAATAAAGTCACGATTTTAATTAATTTATGGTGGCCGGTAATAGTCATCTATTTCTGACGGGTACTTCACGGGTTTATGGATCTGCTCTGTTTGCAACAGAAATTCATAAACAAATCGATACAACCTGTAAATAACGTTTTCTAACAATGTTACGGTCATATTCGAATTCGATATATTTCATTAGTTAGGGACTCCTTGTAGAAAACCCAACTTGATGTGAATTGTGAAGAAAGTCTCAATTTGACATTAAAATTTGAACTAAAAAGTTCTTTGAATTTTCAGTTTATTTATATTACTAATTTAAAAACCGCCACTATCAGGCGGCATTTAAGCTATCTCCTGTAAGGAGGGCCTTCATCACAATAGGTAGGGAGGAATAGATGCGATAGGCAACAATCTGCAGAAGAACTCAAAATTGATTGCTGCATTTAAGTATTGCATTAATATTTAAACTTACTTTTTAAAGTTCAAGGATAATTCTGCCATCATTTTTTTAATTTAAAGACAATTTGATGCATGTAGGTCCTTTCTGTACAAACAATTATTTCATGGGTGATTTTCGATGGCTTTTACAATTAATTTTGGATTATTCCCAAGTGATAAAAATTATCATCCAAAAAGATTTGTTGCAATAATGAAAATTTGGGAATCCAAAATTTCAGGATTGCAGGTCCAGATTTGGCCTGGGATGTTTTTAATTTGCCCATGATGATTCCAAAATGATATATGTCGTTGTGCTATGTATGGCCTCTAAGAGTAAAGTTGAAAAAGTGTGACACTGTGACATTCGCATTTCATATGAAACTGGGATTTTGTCCAATGTGTGCTAACCTTATTAATGTCCTGTTTCTTTTTTACTGTGACTTTTTTTTAATCTGAATTCGAACCATTCTATGAAAAATATAATAAAATTTTACTATGTTTTCTCATGTTATCAGAGGCTACTTTATTTCTGATCCATATTACTTAACAGTCATAGCATGTAAAAACAGCCTATGCAGTTTACCTCAGTGCCCAGAAAATTTGGTAACTATGTAATAAAAGTTGATTGAAAATTGATTTTAGGTCCATTCTGGGGCTAAGCCCCCTCCCCTATATTTTTAAAATATAAATGAGGCTATATAGTTTTTGCTTATTTAAAAGAAATAACTATGTAAAACTTTATTTATTTATTTAATACTTTTTTTATTAAAATAATTTGAAAAGGTACAAGAACTTAGATAAATTGATTTGATTTGCTTGAAAAGAGTAGAGTCTAGTGAATAATAGTAATTAAATAAATACTTATTTAAAAATATTGGGGCTGGGGGGGAGTACAGCCCTGCTATTGTCACAGCGGGATTTTTATCTGGACTGAAACCCATGATTTTTTTTTAGTTAATACTTATTTAAATGTGGAGGAGGCTAACCCCCCTCCAGAAAGTATGAGCCTGTTGTTGATATAGTGGGGTTTTATCTAGCCCCCATAGTTAATACTTTTTTAAAAATATTGGGGAAGGAGGCCTATCCCCCTTCTGCATGTACGGCCCTAGTATTAGTGAGGTTTTATCGGGACCCCACAATTTTCAGTTATTTAAAAATATAGGGGAGGGTAGCTTAGCCTCCAAATCCCCACTCCAGAACAGCCCTAAAATCAATTTTCAATCTACAGTGTAACCCAGATATAAGATAGATTTTCTCTGGTCCCAAATTAGAGCCTGTGTTAATGTATATATAATAGACCAATCCCGGATATAAGAGACTTCTTCTCCAGTCCTGACAACTCTCTTATATCCGGGTTACACTGTACTTTTATTTCCTAGTTACTGAATTTTCCTACCTTGTCAAAATTACCGAATCTTCCTAAATTCGATTATGACAATACCATGGAAGAAAGATTTTTTAGTACTATTTTTTATTATACAGTTTTTTAACTTGAAAATATTTAATTTTTTCATTCGATATTTAAGCATTGCATGTATTTTTTTATTTTTATTGTGAAGCCTGAATTCAATAACTAAAAATCCATTAAAAATGCTTAGAGGTTACTTGGGTGCTGTTGGTGTTCTGCTACATGTTCATTTGCTGGGTACTACTACAGACTTACTAAAAAAACGAGAAACACATTTTTTTTTTAAATAACGTATTTTAAATAGGTACTCCCCCCACCCCAAAAAAAACACATACTTAAGGTTTAAAAATAAAATTAATTTTAAAAATGAAGTCTTTCTTGGAATTTTTATTTTAGTTTTAATTTCAAGTTAATTTAAATATTTACAATAAGCAAAATACTTTGCTGTATTTCAAAAACTAATTTAATGACTGGAAAGAATTTCTTTGCTAAAGTAGCTGATTGGCACCCATCTTTAGTCGTCTTTCATCGCAATTCTTTATTAAAATAATCTTCCAAAAACAAAATTTTATGTAACTTTATTTGAGGAATATTAGCCGATTTAATTAATCTTACTTGAAACAAATATTTACTTTAAGTATAAAATGTCAAAAAAATGCATTTTCTTCCCAGATAGTAGCTGTTTAAGGCGTTTGTGTGTTTTTGACATTGATATTTATTTATTTATCTAATGTTCTTTAAGTGTTAAAAACGTAATTGAATTAATGTGAGTGTCTTCTGTATATAATTTTTAAGTACTTGGTGATCTTAAAAGTTCAAGAAAATATTCTCCGTAATCTAATATTTTATTAAATTTTAAATATTTTTGTCTGTAAATTTACTTGATTTCCTGATAATGTCCTGTGTGGTCAACCGTATAAGAGAAAATCAGCACATTTAGACATATAAAAAAAAAAAATTCAAAATTATTTTTAAAATATTGAAGTGTGATGATTTGTACTAAGTGTTTCAATTTATGATTAGTAAATATAGTTTTCACTTAACAACCATATCACCTAACCCGTAGTGTTTCAAACTGTGGGTCCTGACCCTTTAGTGTATTGTGAGATAAATAAAATGGATTGTGATTTAAAAAAAAAACAAAAAAAAAAAACAACAAACAAAAATACAAAAGTGAGATCAAAGTGCAGACTCTAAACAACACTAAATGTTGCACAGTACTCATAAATGATAATCTGTTCTCATTGAGTTTACGTATCTTATTCGTCAAACTCATTACAGATTATTTACTTTATCTTTGTGCTGGAATTGCCTTTAAATTTGTTTTTCTAAGTAATAATTTTATATTAATGCAAATAGATAATACAAATAACATACATGCAATTGCGATATGTGTGGATCATCAGAAACATACATATAAATTGTCGATGCTAAATAAATGAGCTGAGTGAGAAGTTTGTCTTTGATTTATTACACATAAGTAATGGGTCGCAATGCAAAATGTGGTTCTTGCTGTGGGTCGCAGTAAAGAAAAGTTCGAGAAATGCTGACCTAACCCATACAAATTAATAAAGAAATTTAAAAAATTTAAAACTTCATAAATTATTGCAATTAAATTTTTTTTTTAAATTATTCATCAACAAAAATTTTAAGACAATCGTGTCCATAATATATCTTATTAACAAAAACAATAAAAAGCTTTTCTAATTAAATAATGTCTTAGTTTGATTGCATTTTTTATTTTATGATTCAGAGCAGATTTTCGGTAAAGGAGTTACTGTTTGAGAAAAAAAAATGATTTACATTCTCCAGAGAGTCCTGTTTTATGAAGCAGGGCCCAATTTAATTTCTCAAAATTTCATTAATTAAAGTGGGGGTAACATGTTTAAAAAAATTAATAAAATAAAAAAATACTTTGGTCTTTCCTTTTAATAACAATAAATCTTTCTCATTATTTCTGATAAAACTTTCTCATTAAATTTGGGGCCTTTTTCATCATGCAGTGCTCATTTTTTCTTTTTTTTTTTTTTTTTTCAGGTACCTAATTTTAAATGTTTTCTTTTAATTTGAATTTCAGTTTAATTTGAATGATTAAAGGAAAAATTAATTTCCATATATAATTAGATTTTTTTTTTTTTTTTTTTTTTTTTTAAAAGCATACACCTTCACTCATTGAAACGCCAGCTAACAGAACAAAATCCCAGCCTCCTCTTATCCCAAAATCCCAGCCTCCTCTTATCCCAAAATCCCAGTGTCATGTATAAAAACAAATTTAACATTGAAAATTCAAAGAACTTTTAAATCAAATAATATCCAATCTAAACATTCCAATGTCAACTTGAGACAATAAACACAATATCCAATATATTTCATGCTCACAAATTTATGCTCCATGTAAGTTTAAATAATTGAGAATGATCACTTGAAATGAATGTATGACAACACTATCTTATTATATAATGTGATATAACAGGCAAATAGCCTGTACAGTTTACACCTAATCCTATAGGAGACTGGGATGTGATTTTCTCATAGTTTCAAACTGCCATTATAGATCAGGGTTTGGCAACCCCTGGCCCACAAAGGATTTTTTTTTTTTTTTTTAAATCAAAATTTAATTCCAAATCCTCTGCTGACTTCTACAAGAAACATGTTTTGCCAAGCGGAAATAGAAAAGCCTATTGAATAATGCAAAAATGATGATCGCATTATTTGGAAGTATATAAGGTGGTTTTCTAAGCAGGGCTTAAATGTGGCATAAGGCCAAAAGTCTGGTGCATCCAGAGAGGATCGAACTCACCACTCAGTTGTAATCTTTCTAGTGAGATAAGTTTGCTGACCCTTACATCATGTCAAGATGCCAAATTTGGAAGTATATATGCCTGTGAACAACTTTTTTCAAAAATGAAATATACTAAGTCGTTTAAGAACAAGCCCTGGATAATGTTTTGCTCCTGCTATCGACAAATATTTCATCTGATGTGGAGAAGTTAACTAATAATAAGCAGAAACATGTCTCATTAAACAATTTGGCATTTCTATTTCGTTTGTAGTAAGGAATTTGCGCTTTTTTGTTGATTGTGTTAATTGTTATTCTGTTATTCCTGCAGTAAAATAAGGGACTTTGTTTAAATAGTATAACATTAACTTTGTTGGTTTTTTCTTTAGAACTCCATACCAAAGCAGCCTTCTGGGCAGATTGGTCTGGGGTTGAAATAATTTATTATATCACATTTGATATCATGGCCCTCCTCCGAGATGCTGCATAGCTTTCTGGCCTGCTCTCTCCAAAAGGTTTCCGACCCCTGTTATAGATGAAAATGTAAACAAATACTTATCCTAGAGATGTTCCAAAGTCATTTAGTAAATTTAAGGATTGATTAACTTGATTTTGTAAAAATTATGTTTACTGAAATATTAATGAAAATAACGTTTACACATGGTAGCCTGTGGGGTCAGAGGTTAAAAACAAAAACTGTATAATTACACCCTGACAACAGCAAAAATGAGTGCATGAAATTTAAAGAAATACAGAACACCAGCAATGCAATAATCAAGAAATTGGTAGTTATGTTTAAAAATAAATCCTCTTTAACCTTATAAGCAGATTGTGTTATCATCTAGCATATCTATATAACTGTAATCTTAGCTTTCTGCAAAAATTGCATTTTTTTTTTTTTTCACATGCTTTTGTTTACACAGATCCTTCAGCTATGAGCACTGAGGTACGAATGATGAACACCAAGCAACGAATAAACCTGAAATTTTTGGTTCAGTTGGGGAAAACTCCATCACAAGCACTTGAAATACTTCAGCAAGTGTATGGAGCTAACACCATGTCACGCACACGTGTTTTTGAGTGGCACAAGAGGTTCAAAGAGGGGCGTGAGGAAGTGGAAGATGACTCCAGGAGTGGGAGGCCTTCAACGAGCAGGACTGAGGTCAACATTGAGCGGGTAAGGCAGGTGATGCGTGGCGATCGTCGACTGACTGTTCGAATGATCGCAAGTAAGCTGGACATGAAAAAGGACAGTGTTTGGAAGATTATCACCGAAGATTTGGGCATGCGGAAAGTCTGCGCAAAAATGGTGCCAAGGCTGCTGAATGATGATCAGAAGGAGCGCCGCCTGCAGGTGTGTCAGGACATCACCGAGCGTCTTCAAACTGAACCAAACTTGCTTTGTAGAGTCATCACTGGTGATGAGACATGGATTTTTGAGTATGACCCAGAAACTAAGCACCAGAGCTGTGAGAAGAAAGCAAGACAGTCAAAAGTCAAAGTCATGTTGATCACATTCTTCGATGTGAGAGGCATTGTCCACATTGAGTTCTTGCCACAGGGCCAGACAATCAACCAGCAAGTCTACAAAGAGATCCTGCAGCGTTTGCTTTGCTCGGTGCGTGAGAAGAGACAAGAGTTGTGGCAGGACAAATCATGGCTGCTTCACCAAAGCAACACACCTGCTCACAACACCCTGAGTATCCGGCAGTTCCTAGCTGAAAAAAACATTGCTGTACTGGAACAACCTCCCTATTCACCTGATCTTGCTCCATGTAACTTTTTTCTTTTCCCCAAGCTCAAGGAGATCATCAAGGGGACCCGTTTTGAAGGCGTGGAGGCCATCAAGAAGGCTGTAACAATGGAGCTGAGAGGCATTAAAGAAGAATCCTTCCAGCAGTGCATAGAAGCATGGCAGAGAAGGATGGAACAGTGCATTAGACTCGAGGGGGATTACTTCGAAGGGAAAACCATGTAGATTTTTTTGTTTCGAATTGAAATAGTTTGTGAAACCAGTCCAGTTACATTTCAGACAACAAACCTTGTATAACAAATAGTTTAAGAATATATATAATTTTTATATATGCCTTTATTTTAACTTAATAGGAAGAATTTTATTATTATTATTTTAGTTAAATATTTTTGAGTTTAATTCATTTCTTTTATTTTTGATTATTTTCTTACTGGTTTCATACCATAAAATATATAACTCCAGCTAATCGGTAACTTTTTAAAATTATTTTGAATTTAAGGAAATTTATTAAAATAACAACTGCTATAAACATAAAATTGGTAGTTATTGATGTTAATTGATTTCATTCAATTTTACTTCTATCTTAATTAATGCCGTCCAAGTAATGCATTTATTTTTATTGTGACCCTAAAATTATTATAATCCTGTATAACCTATAGGTTAAGAATACATTCTTTTCATTTTATAAGCTTTTATGAAACTTAGTAGAATGGTCAAAGGTGAGAAATCAGAATTATTTCCTTTTTGTACATCCATACAAAAAAATGTAACTAAAGGGAAAAATAAAATTCTTTTAAAAAAAGCGTCACACTCAAAAATGGTATTAAACATTATATTTTTCAATTCTTCAAACATGCCTTTATTTATTAAAATAAATTCTTGGGATGAATTTCAAAATCGCACTGAAAAATTGCGAGTATTTATTTATTTATTTTTATTTTTTTAAATATCAATTTTATTTTTTTCCTGTCCTTTCTGAAAGGAAATGCAAGCTAAGCACCAATTCTAAAAAATAAAATACTTTTTGAGTTTTATAGAAATTTTTGGTAAGATTTCGGGACACATTTTTCATTTTCAGAATGTTCACACTTGATTGCATCAACTTTTTTACTGAGTGAAATATTTCCACAAAGTTTTCTAATAAAATGACCTCTTCACTCAGTACAAATCATTCATTAAGTACTGAAAATTTTGTTTGAATCCAATTGATTCGCTGATTTTTGGCGTTTTTCTTTCTTTCATTTCGTAAATAAATGCATCCATTTTGGTGTGGTGGTATACAATAGTAGTGGCTTCATACTCAGGATCTCAAACGAAATGTTGACTTCAAAAAAAATAAGACAAGTCCGTCTCACTTGAAAGTTTGTTGGTTCAATACAATTTTCCTAATTACGTTTGCTTTTTGCCATAATTTTTTTAATTCTTTATAGCATGTCCCTTTGATCATGACCGCACAAGATCCATTATTTTATGATAATCAGTGAATGATTTTTCATTTTTCTTTTTTAAGATGGTGACTTACTGCAGTGTAAGTTTTCCCTATCCCTCTTCTAGACTAGTTGCCACCCAAGGTAGCTTACCAGCCCAATAACAATTTCTGTTTACGGAGTTTACCTATTATTTAGCCGGTAGATGGAAAAGGGAAGAGATAGGTTCATGCCTTTTCCGAAAACATTTGTGCAAAAAGTGAATGAAACTAAAATTTGGACTCTGCTTGTTTCCCGCGTCAACAACCGTTACGTTCTCCTATTGTAAATTATTATTGCGTCTCGATTAAGGGACGAGACTTGCGAAACGGAGTGGCTCTTGTAGCGTGTCTCACTGGTGATGGTTCGTGGTAATGCTTTAGCTTTCTCCATCATTGCGGCTGGCAGAGGATAGAAAATAAATTGTTTATAGTTACTTTGTTCTGGAATTGTCATCAATGGTCAACTGAACTTTGTTTCAATAAATTCATTTATTTATTTGTTATTTATTAATGAGATATGAAAAAAAAAATTTAAAAGCAATGTGAATGTTTCATCCCGTTATTTTTTTTTTGTAGGCTTGAAGAACCTGATTTTTTTAGCCATTTTATTTTGACTTAGAATATCTAAAAAGTAGAATGATAGTAAATTAATGACAGTTAGTAAAATAATAAAATATAGCAGAAAGAAAACTGTTATCAGTCTGTGTTGACAGCACAAGTTACCAGTGAACCCGTGAAACGTTATCGATGACTCCATTTTAAATGGATTTGAGAATGAGCTTTAAAGATTAAAAAAAACTTCCAGGGGTATTTTATTACACTTTAAATTCAGGTTTAAACTAAGATAGAAACTTTTAAATGATTTTTTAATCAAACATAATCACAGAATGAGAAAAGGTTCGTTTTTTTTTGTTTTTGTTTTTTCATTGACACACAAAAAAAACGTATTGCATTTATTTTCCTTTCTCTCACAACAAAGCCAACGTGCATTCTTCAAATATGAGATTGATTTTATTTTTATTTAATAAATTTTAGATAAGCTGGTCAATTAGATGTTTTTTTTTGTTTTTTTTGTTTTTTACTAAGATATAAAAATCGAAATACCAAATAAACAACCCTATCCAGTGTGAGGAAACAGCGTGAAAAAAATTAATTCAAAAAGGAAAACAAACAAAAAAATTCATTGCTTTTTTTTTTTTTTTTTTTTTTTTTTTTGACCAACAACACTAAAAATTAAAATTTCGTGTTTTTAAATTGTTCCGAATTTTTATATATATTGGTTTCAGCGATAATCAATAAAATGCTTTAAAACTACAACATAAGTGTTACTGTTAATTATTTCATAGCGACACGAACTTACATTTTTTTTTTCTTCATTGTACAATACTTGACTGGAAACATATCGTCCCAGACGTAAAATTTGTCTTAGTAATACTTTTTATGATTGTATCTTTAAAAAGTTGTTGCTAGCTTTCCTTCTAGTGCATGTGCATTATATAAAATGACCTTACTGAGTTATAAGAGGAAGAATAATTGTCTGTCAGTGTTTTGCATTGTTTGTTTTTAAGAAACCGAAAATGAAGCTTATGACGAAACACGTGCTGCATAAGGGAGATAACTCTAAATATTTTCTTTGTTTTTAAAGAAGCTCAGCTAAAATTTCAACTTTATAATTAAATCTTCAGTTAATTTCCCCCCAATGCAACCATTGTTCCTTTCTTAATCTATAACTGCATTATCTCACTTTTTTTTTTCTTACGTCTACTAACTGCTGCTTCTCCATGTAACCACGACGCAACTACCGATAGTAGTAGTAGTGGTGATGGTGATGATGCAGACTTCGCAAGGATGGCATGATTTCACAGATTTTCTGAATTAATTTAATTTCTCAAAGTGGATCCTTGTTATCCGAACTTTTACAAATGCTTTGGGTTTTTAAAAAATGCAGTTCTAATCAGTTTGTATCGGGCGTGGAATTATTGCTGGCTCCTTTTTGTTTGGTATAATTTAAATAAGATGTCCTCCACGGTCTGTCAGAAGATGTGCTCCTGCTATATATACCGTTGCATTCGTGTACAAATGGAGGTCCGAGATCATTGGGAATGTCTATGCTTGGCTGTTCTTCACTCAGACGCAAATTCCATAGTGGATAGATTCACGCCTAATGATGTATCTTGACTTCCATTTTGTTATCTACTCATTATTTCATGAGACAATAAAAATTATCATGTGAAATTTTTCTTTTGTATGGTAAAAAAAATTGCTGACTGTCCTCAACCTTCAACTAGGTTTAATTCTAGTTTCGTTTTTAAAATGAACATCATTTTAGTGTTTTTTTGTTTTTTTTTAAAATGGTCATTTCTCTGACAATATACTTCCATTTCAATTCATTGATGTCAGATAGTTCACAGTACGAAGAATTCAAAGCTATAAATGCTAAAATAAAAAATATCTTCATATCAGATAACAGAATTTTAAGAAAATGAAATCTAAGACTGATATTGTTGTTTCCTATTCAAATACGACAAATAGGTTTCTGTCAATTTTTTAGATTAATCTTATGCTTGTCTTGACTTTTATATTGATTATAACAACCAAGGTAAGCAGGCTGGTTGTAGCAAAATACATAATACCCATGCCACCAGTAAAAGTGAGTAGAGAAACATAGTGAAATACATCATTATATAAAATAGTTTGCAAAGAAACCCCTATTTATTTTTTTAAGTAATTGTTGCACTTTACACACTGTGTAACATCCAAATCAGATTCTTACTGGAGTAAATTGAGGTATTTTTTTGTCTTTTTCTTCTCCTTTCCCTCTCTTCTGTTTATTTTTATGATTCTCTTAATTTGCAAACATTAGTTTTTCTATTGAATTTATGAAAAATATAGTTTTATTGTATGCTATGTTTATGGGCAGAAGCGATCAATGCTAGACCTAGAGCATATGTAAATACAAACATAAGTAAATGTAATAATAATCAACAACAAATAAATGATTTACATCGATCAGACTGTTGTTCTCATTTTTATTGGCATATTCATGTTTTGGCCATTGCACACTGGCCTTCTTGGTGACAATTGGAATTTCAAGCTGAACCCTTTATTTAGTCCAGTCGTAGATTGTTCTAATTCCATGTGCTGTGCCTTTTCTGGTTATCACAGTTTTAGTTAATTCCCTTTTGTAATTCAACTCTCCAAGATTTTGTTCACCTCTACTGTGGTCAGGTATTGAACTCTAACTCTTTTGTTTCAAGTCACTTTTTGGATTACCTCAACCAACACTTTTATCCACTGGGCTGTGTGTCTGATAAAAGCATTGGTTTAAAATAATTTGAAATATAACTGTTAGGATAATATAACAGACCTTATTATCTATAGTGCATCACTGACCAGCATATATAGTTGAGCCAAAACACAACATATGGCCTGAAGAATGCATTGAAGCACGATACACTGTTCCCAATTCAAATGCATTACATATGCTTAGAATTCTTTTGGGAAATCTTCAGGTTGAAACCCTTTGTATGAAATTACTATCCTTTGTAAATTAAAAAAAAAAAAAACTATTCTGAAATTAATTTGGTAAGAGATGAAAATTTTACAGAACCTTAGTTCAAGCTTAGTCCAACAGAAAGCTGACTCAAGAATTAGGAACATTGCGTTGTCAAGCATAATCTTTCTCATGATGAGGTTAACAGAGAAATGTTTGATATACAGGGCCTCTTAAAGCAAGATGTTTTTGGTAATTTGATTTACATAGAATTTTAGTGTTTTCAAACAGAATTTTCTTTTAAGAAGACCTCCTTTCTGCAGCTGTATGTGTATGAGAGAGAAAGAGAAGAAAAAAAATTTTAATCTAAAATTCCCAGTGTTTCTCATTCATGCGCATATGTAGTCGTACCAACATAAACAAACTTAGTCTGATAAAGTCCTAAAGGACAAAATGCATCACACAAAAACTTCTGCTTTGTCATACATCTTTTCCCAAAAATTTATTCTTGATATATAAAAATACCTACATATAGGGTGTTCATAAAGTCAGTGTGCAATTTAAAATACTTATACATTTTGTAACAATCTGTAAAAAGGGTAAGAAAGCTTGATAAGTATTTTTTTCTTGTGTTCAGAATGTTTCATTTTACCATTTTTTTTTTTTCTTGAAACTTTAAAATGACTTTGTCAGAATTGCTGTTAACACATGACTTCACTAAAAAAAAAAAAAGTAAACTGTGTTCTTTGGCTGATAGCAGCAACAGATTTTAGCTCGAAGAAGACCTAAAACTTATTACAATAAAAAAAGCACCACACAGGAATTCCATATCTCACTGGATGAAAAACTTTAAAGAAACACCTTCTTTTAGTAAACCACGTGCTAGTAAAGAAACTGCAGCATAAGACTATACAGATGAAACTTCACCTTAAAGCATCCAAAATCCAAATGCATCAAATGTTATAAGAGGATTGTCACGCATGACTAGCTTTCTGCCATCGGTTTAATTAAAAAATTAATAGATATTCATTTTTTTTTAATAATTTAATGTTTTCTAATGAAGTAATATTCAATATTCATGGCAAGGTCAACAATCCTGTGCTGTACTTGGGGACTGAAAAGCCAAAAGATTCTCCTAAGATGTGGTGTGCTTTGGAAGGAGAAAAAAAATCTAATCATAGGGCCATTCTTTTATGGGTGTGTTATTAATGGTCATTGTTATTTAGAAATGCTGCAAAATTACTTTATTCCTAAGTTTGACCAATTAGAACTGATAGAGGATAGTGTTTCAACAAGATGGTACACTTTGGTCTGCAAGTTAGTGAATTTTTCATTTAGAAATTGCCTAACTGGTAGGTTGGAAGAGGTGGCCTATTCTATTGGCCTCCACAATCACCAGATTTGACTCCATTAGATTCAACTAATCCCCAATCTTTAGTGGCATTGCAAGCTTGGATAATTGATGTGATTCAAGGTATTACTGAAAAATCAGCTGCAATATGCTTCCTGAGAACTACACAATTGTGTTGCTTACTCTTTTTACACATTGTTTCTACCATGTATAGATACAAAACTAAACATATTTTAAATGTATATTTGGGCAATAAACTTTCTTTTAAACATCTTTTGTTAAATATGACAAACAAGGAAAAAATTTTTTTTTTAATTTTTCCAGTGTTTTTTGGGAGTGAGGGAGACCACTTCCTTAGCCATTTTCAAGTGGGTTTCATTTTGGTGTTGTTAGTCTCTTCAGGTTTTGACTATTTGAGATGTATTTTGGAATACTGGTAGGAGCATTTATTTCAAGCCATTGCATCTTCAGCATGGCTGGAATTCAAATATAGTATATCAATTTCATTGCCCAGTACAAGACTGTGTTTCCTGTCATAAATCAATTACCTATATCAGACATACTACCAGCTCCTTGAGCAAATGCCTCACATGTCACTTATAGTAAAGTGCAATAAAAAAAAAAAAAAATATCTATCCACCCACAATCTATGAGAACCCTTAAGAAAAATTCTGTTCGAAAACACTAAAATTCTATGTAAATCAAATTACCAGAAACCTCTTGCTGTAAGGCCCTGTATATGAAACCTTTCTCTCTGTTAGTAGTATACTGAAAGTTTTCTTTTAAAAAAAGAAAAAAATAGAAAGACACTCACTCAAATTCCAGCTGAGCTCAACACACAAAAACTCATAATAAACGCTTCTACTAGTATCCAAAACCATACAAAAATACATCTTGGTCAAAACATGAAAATAAACTACCACCACCAAAACAAAACCCCCTTGAAAATGGTTAAGGATGTGCTTGAAACAATGAACAGAAAATTAAACAAAAAATAATAAAATTTTCCTTGTTCACCATATTTAATACAAGTATTTTAAATTGCACATGGACTTTATAGATACCCTGTGTGTGTGTGTATATATATATATACATACATACATACATAAACATAATTGGTAATTTTAATATGGGGGGGGGGGCAAAATCATGTCGGCTCTGCTCTGAAATAAATGGTAAATTGTTTTTTTGTTTTTTTTTCTTTTAACAATTTAAAATCCCAGTATATAAATTTAATACAGTTTAAATATATTGGCTGAAACAGAATAAATGGCTATTTTGACTTTTTTTTTTTTTTTTTTTTTTAACCTTGTTGCCTTCTGTTAATGCTTTCACCTTTTAAGTGTTTGGAATTATTTGATTCCTTTTATGTTCCATGGGTATTGAAGCTAAGATGAAATGAATAAACACAACTTTTGAATCATTATACTCGATGAGTTTGAACTCAGCCATTGTGCTTCCAAAAGTTATGCACAACAGGGCTTGGGGACTGAAAACAGCTTCAGAACAGACTGCTTTTGGCGATCTGGATCTGCAAGATGGGCCTGGTTGTGTTTGTAAATCATCACTTGACAATGTAGAGACTCACCCAGAAACAAGCACTCTAGCATTGGGAGTAAAGTTGGGTGAGGGTGGCATCACCTATACCACAGTACCATTGGTACAAATCAACAAAATTAAGAAAAATACACAGGTAGGTTCCTCATGATTTGACTGAACTTAAATATCAAATATACAGACTCAATGAAAGATTTTAGTGTTTTTATCATCTAAGAAAATTGAACTTCTTTCACAAACATGTTTTAGAGAAAGAAAAATTAGTTCTAAAATAAAAAATTGATAACAAGATTGATTGAAAGGATTCATCTGAGCTTTGGTTCCATTTATAAACGATATTAACTTTCTCAAAATACATTATTCGGACTATTGTCCTCATCTTTGTCGCCATATTTATCACAACGTTTTGGCCGTTGTACACTCCGGCCTTCTTCAGGTGGTTGGAATGTCAAACTGAACCCTTTATTTCGCTCACTGGGGTAGACTGTTCTCGTTCCACGTGCCATGTTTAATGGATGTCAGTTATCTCCTGTTAATTTCCCTCTGAAAGTTCTCCACTGCCTTAACCGTGTATTGAACTCACACTCTTTGGGCCCTGTCACTGGATCTAACCAACGCCTTTATCCACTGTGCCATGTGTCCTTGAGAAAAAGGCCGGAGTGTACAACGGCCAAAACGTAATAAATATGGTGACAAAGATGAGGACATTAGTCCGAATAATGTAAATAATACCTCATCTCAGAAATATAGACAGATATTTCTCAAAATATTTATAAAGTCTGCATATTAACCACTTACTGGTCATTTCTGCTTTAAAATTAAGACCCCCCCCCCCCCGAGGAAAGGGAGCAATTTACATTTATCTGATATGCTATAAATACTTTCTTTTAAACAGTATATAGTTATTTAAAAAAAAAAAACAACAACAAAAAGTTCATAAAAATGTGTGGCTTTATTCAAAATACACAATAACATGGACAAGATGACACATTGACTAAAACAATTTTTTTTTCTAGTTTTTTTTTTTTTTTTTTTTTTTTTTAACAACTGCCTTTTACCACCAAAGACGGGGAGGAGAAAATGATCTGCCCTGTTGGCTACTGAGACAAGGAAAGGCTAAAGGAAAGAACCCACCTACCTCTATTACATTTGCTCAAACTTCATTCTCAGAATTAAGAAAGGGGGAAAAGACTTTTACCTGTTTCATTTGCCCTTAGGTAGAGATGCTGATAGAAAAAAAACTGCTTCCGGGGTAAATCAATAGCTTAAAAGTGAATGAGAAAAAAAAAAACTTTACAAGAGAAGAAAAGCAAGTTGATAGACGTATCGCTGAGGTTATACGTTGATAACTATAGGCAACAGCTATTTGCTTTGCACTTTTCCTCCTCAGCAAAATGTGGGTATAAAATCTTAGCCTTTTTAGCCTACAATCCAATGCTCCAACCACAGGTACACTTAAGTGCAGAAAATGATACAAACTTTTGGTCGTATTAGGCAGTGTTACAATGAATGCACAACTGGAATTCTTTTTTTCTTTTTTCTTTCTAAATTGTCATGATCAATCTTGGGACAGTCAGTGACAAGAGGCAATGGGTTTGAAGATGCAAAAGTAATAATAGATTTTTCTCTTAAGTGGTGTTTTATGACTATTTTTCGACATTAGAAATTTAAAAAAAAAAAAAAATGAAATGGGCTAGTTCTGTTTTTGCTAACTTCTGCTCTTTTTCTTAAACAGAAATGGACTTTTACAAGTTCTGTCTTATTTAATAAAATAAAATTCAACTCCTTTTCAAATCAAGTTTTTATCCATTTTTAAAGTGAATGTGTATCCATAACATTTTCAAATGACATTTAATGGATTAAAGTCAGATTTATTCCATGTGACAATTTAACCAGTCAGTTCAACAGACACTCTCTATAAAAAGAGGAGGAAAAGGTGAGAAAGAGAGAGAACTTGACATTTGTAAGACATTCACAATATCTGCCCTTTGGATGAAATTACCAGACAATTTTTTAAAAATTAACCAAATAATAAATGCAAAGATTTTTTAAAAACCTGGCACTAATTCCTATTTCTTTATATTTACATATTTAGCCTTTTCTCTATTAGAAGCTAAAATTAATTTAAGGGAATTATAATTTTGAATTGAGAGCAAATTATGTGAAAGCCATATTTATGTCCAAAAACTTTCTTTCTCCAAAGAATCCTTTCCTTTCAGTGTTGGGCAATCTTTAGTCTGTACTCCTTCTCATTCCAACAAGTTTATGCTCCACTCTGCTGGTTAGCGTCAAACATCAACAATCTTAGAAAGATTGTCTTCCCCCTAATAATCATGGTTTTGGATAAAGTCTCGTTCTTAAAAACCTAGATTAGTCTTTTGTACACTTTATAGATGCCTAATAAAACTACTCCCTTTTTCTACATTTTTTTTTCTTATAGGTTAAATTTCCAATATTTTTCATACCAACAACTGGAGATACAGAATTATTTGTTGTAATCCAATAGATACTCTAGAGAAAAAATAATCCTAGAAACATATGCCAGATAAAGTAGATATACTAATTGTACCATTAAAACTATTACTTTTCAGCTATTAATACTTATGGTTGTATTTGAAAACGCTTATGCAGTTTTCTTAACCATACCTATTCTCCAATATCATTTTCTAATATTTAGCCTTATCACAACTGAAGAAATATCCTCATTTTTCTTTCTGTATGTGGTCTACCATACCTGATTTCATAATTTCACTTTAGATTATTGAAATTTAAGAAAACTCCAATCATGAGCTTGCAGAAAGTAATCTATAATGGGAGTGGAATTATCCTCCATCACTTACCAGGAGATTGTGCTAAAAATAAGGGTGAGCCTGCCGATCTGAACAACTAGAATAATTATGCTTCACCTAAAAATTCAGACAATATTTAGCATCACCTTTTATTAATGAAGAGCTACAACTTTTGCCAGAACACCATTTTTAATGCTTGAGATCAAAACTTTTTGTTGCATTATCTATGGAAAATGCACAAGTTTATCATAAACTTAACACAATTTAGTAAAATTGTAACATGGAAACTCAAATTATTAATAGAAAGAGTTACAATAGTTTAATAAAAACAAGTGCTATCATTCATTATCAGTAGCATCTAATGAGATGGGAGCTGTGGTTGGTCCCATTATGGGTATTATTGAACATTGCTCATCTCTTATCAAAGTAACATTATTCAAATAGCATGAGGTAACATAGTACCAGCAGCAAGGAAAAATCCTTGTTCTGATTTTGCCCTTTTCACAATAAACTATCTTGATATACCACTTACAAGACTTTTGGTAAATTATCTGACAAATAGGTCAGCTCAAGGAGAGAAGGAAAAAAAAAAAAAAAAAAAAAAAAAAAAATTAATTTATGCCTTTTGAGAAAAGGCATTAGTGGAAAGTGTATGGAACATCAGATGAAATTTAAACCATTTTTTTATTTTTCTTATTGTTTTCCATACATTTGTCAATTTTGGAGTAGGTAGATTTTTAATATTTTGACACCTGTACCAACTTAGCCCCCAAATCACTAAACCTATTTATCCATCTCAGCCAATCATGTACGTTCTTACCTTATGCTACACAACCATGACAATCTTTCACTCACTCAATTTAAATTCTATCAATTTTTTTTTGAAGCATTAAAAACAAAAAAAAAAATTAAACTATACTGAGATTTTATAAAGGCTCCCCAATAATATCGGTTTGTATTTTAGACACCAAAAATAACAAATACAGACATAACTTTTAAAATGGAAAGAATGTGCCATAATTTCTCCAATTCTGATTGTGCTTTTTGCAACAAGAAGTATCTAGGGATTGATTGAAAAACTTACAGCAGGGGTTTCTCTTATAAGACTATTTTTTCATGTTGCTGACTATGCATTAGCCCGAGACAAACCTTATGGCAATACTTGTGTACACAAAACCAATAACAGGTATAAATTATAAACTTAAAACACATTCAAAATATTAGAATGTAGATGAAATCCTAAACAATATGACTTGAAGTATAGCATAGATTTTTGAAACATGAAAATAAATACCATTTAAATAAGTCACTTCAATTTTTTTCTCTGACATTTTAATGCATCAGTGATAAAAGGCAAGAGGCATCATAACCTGAAAAGATGCTAACCTTTATTTTTATCAATACTTCAAGTACTGGTCTTTAATAGTCATTTCATTGACTTGGAAAACCAGTAAGTAACTCCTGCAAGTGTCAAAAAACAAACCACTAGTACTGTATTGATGCAAAGGGTCTATAAGAATATGTTGCTCCATTTGAAACTTTTGCCCATCATTTAAAATTAACAAAATTATGAGAACAGTTTTAAAATATGAAACTCTTAAAGAGAGAGAAAAAAAACACAGTCTCAAATGTTAAATCTAATGTAATATCTTCCTATTGCATGTCACTGGAAACAGTTAAATGAGTGACACATGTTTCACAGTATCAAAACAAAAGATAAATATATAAAATTAACATTGATCAAATTAGACCCCCGTCATACTGGTGCATGTTACTGAAAACTAAGGATGAGACACTTCAAAAGTGCTGTTGCCTTTCTGAAAGAAGTGTGAATAGATTATGATTTACAAGTTCAGACTGGTGAATTTGGCACAGGAGTAGTTTCATTAAAGAAGAAAAAGGAAGTGTATTTACCAAAGTAAAATATTAGATATGGTGATTACTTTTTTTCTTCCCAACCATAATCTTTAAACACTGCATTTTTCTTTCAATTTTACATCAGATAACTAAAATTTGGAAAATGAGAAACTCAGTAGCAGTTGGTTAAAAAGAAAAATCGTTTTTTTTAACCATAGAAAATACTAGATATCTATAAAGATGGACAGAAAGAAGAAAAAAAAAACAACTGACATTAATATGAATTATGGAATAGGAAGAAATCTGAATCTCAAAATTTTCACTTTAGAATATAAAGAATTTTTTCATTTTCTAAAAGAAAAGGAAAGGGTGTTTTTTTTTTATGAAGTAGTATTAATAAACAGTGAAAAGGGAGGTTCATTTTTATAATTAAGTTACTTTGTGTTTGGTGTTTTGAAGAGAAAATTTAGGACAGTGGGGATGGGGAATAAGAGAATTATGATACATGCTTAATTGTCCTTAGATGAAAATATATTTAGAGTCATGAATTTAGGACAAATATTTACAAATGAAAATTTTTTAAAGTTTTTTTTTTTTTTTTTTTTCACCCTCTTGAAACTTAGCCCCAACTCTGTCTGTCTGACCCAAAAAATGACTAATGACAAGTATAGCATGAAAAATTAAATCCATTGGGTTAATTATTTCATAAAATGGTAAATAAAATGTTCTTTTTGCACATACTTAATAATTGTTTGCTTATTTTGCTCAACTTAGTCTCTACTACTCATCTGTTTTTGACAAATTAGTTAAATATCTTTGATTTATAAACAAAGCCTTTGTAGGTAAAAGGACAGACATTTTTCAGTTTTGCATTCAAGATCTCTCAGCCAACTGATCACAGCATTTTGTAAAAACATTTTTTAATGTGACCCACTGGGAAACAAAAATAGCATCAGCTAAAATAGGAGAGTTTTGACTGTCACATGTCAAATCCTTAGTTAATTCCTACATTATACAGAGGTCTTAGTCATTAACAAATCTCAAATGTGCTAAAATTTGAGGTTTCATAAACATAAAAAAAATCAGAATCCATGATGGTAGGAGAGAAAAATTGCTGTAATAGCTGTGGTAGTGTCAATGAGGGGTAAAGTCAAGAATTAAATGGGTGGAAATGAGAAGCAAAAGTATGTACAAT
This sequence comes from Acanthosepion esculentum, assembly GCA_964036315.1. Taxonomy (NCBI): domain Eukaryota; kingdom Metazoa; phylum Mollusca; class Cephalopoda; order Sepiida; family Sepiidae; genus Acanthosepion; species Acanthosepion esculentum. Next base: position 71,488,694 of record OZ038504.1, read on the forward strand.
GAAATAACAGATCCAGTTGTAATAGTGAAGATATTTGCTTTTTTTTTTAATTTTCTTCTGTTTATTAATTGAGATAAACTTTAGACAAAAGAAGAAGGTAGTATAGTTCCTTCTGCCTCACATTATTTCTTTGTTCTTGTTTCTCCTCTTTTCTGAAATGAATTGGATTTCAGTTTCCCCTTTCCTTGTTTTGAGTATTTGCAAGAGGAACAAATGGATGGAACTTTTTAGATTGCTAGAATTAGGAACACATTAACAATAATATCAAACAAATGAAAGATAGATATATATAATATATATATATCTACGATTTTTTTTTCTTTTATATCTCATCAGTTTTTACCAGCTCAGGTTTAAAGACATGTTCAGTAATAAATGGATAACACTCAGCAAAATAGATTTCTGGGTGTTGCTTTTCTTTTTCACAATTTTCAACTTCAGAATTAATTTCTAAAAGATACTATCATCACTCCTAGCAGCAGTGAGACTTTAGTTTTTAAATAAAAAAATAAACTTTCCTCTTCTGTGCTGCAAATACATGATTTTAAATGTGGTGTCATTTGTTTTGAATCTAAGGCAGTCATTTTAATGTGATTGATGAAAGAAATGACATCTTGCCTAGAGATCTATGGTGGACACCTCCAACTGTATAGTTGATGGGTATATTGTGGAGTTTGCAAGTACACAAACTGATCACTAAATGTGAGACATAAAAGGGATTATTATTCTCAAAGTTCTATTGACCAATCCAACCCCTTTACAAGCAGATGCAGAAAAAAAAAAAAAAACAAGACTTGTTCAGACAAAAAATGAGAAATTCATAAAAAGTCCTTTAAAAAGTACTCAATTTTACTTAAAATGTAGTCATATTTGTTTTTTTTAACTAGACAATATAACTAAAAGATTGTTGTTCATATCTTTAAACAAAAAAGATATGGAATGAATCTGTGACCAGATTATAAGTTCAAATACTTCTGGTGACAAAATCGATCAACTTTTATGCAGAAGCTTATTTTGTAATTTTTATTTGAATTACGATTTATATTTAAAATAATAATCAATGTTATTTTTACTTGCAGCACTGATAAAGTAGGATACTAAACTTAGATTCAATGGTGACTGGCATTTCAATGCTACCTTGGGAGTAAATTGATAAGAAAAAGATAAAAAGTCTCAATATGCTTGTACAAGTTTTGTTTTCCTTCCCAATGAATAATGAATATCTTAAGAATGGGCGTAGTAAAAAAGGAGACAACTTTTTTTGTTATGTTAAATGCTTTTGAGATTTCTACCCACCTAGTTAATCTCCAGAGAAGATTAACTGGATTAAAGGGAATGATTGGATATGGAAAAAAAAGATTTAGGAATGAATTAGAATGAAAAATAATGAAATAAGGATGGAGAGAGGAGTAGGAAAAGAAAAGTGAAATGATAATTCGCAGGAAAGAAGAGAATCTGCTGATGCTACTCTCATTCAGAACCTTTGCATAGGCTGTTCAGAATGGATATCTTAAGCCAGCAAATCCAACAAGGCCATCTCTCGGACGGAGAAGAATCATCCGATAAAATCTGTTCATGCTAACTATTGCCTTCTTGCAACATGTACTCATTCATTCGTTTGCATCTATTCGTTCACTGCTCACAACAACACATAAAAGGCTGAGCGAATTGAGAGAGTTAATGGATATATAGAAATGACAATGATGATGATGATGATGATGATGATGCTGCTGCTGTTTTTACCGAGACTAAAGAGATGGAGGGCAGGTAAGAAAGAGAGTGTCAATATTAGCTGAATGCAACAAAGCTAACATGCTAAAGAGTCCAGCTTCTACAAGAAATGAACAGCGTGTGTGTGTGTGTGTGTTTGGATGAGTGATTCAGAGTGTCTGCTTGTTAGATGCCAAAAAGATGGAAACTGACTTTACAGTAGGAGATATAATTTTTGGTCTTTTTCCATCTATTTCTTGTCTTCACTTTTCATTTTCATCTTCACTTTTCATTTTTTTCACACTTGGAGGCGATGCACCTTTACTGAAAAAGAAAAGAATTATATAAAATAAATTTCCTTTTAAATCTTTTCATAAAATTTGATGAAAAAAAAATAATAAAATAAATTCTTTAAAATGGCTTCCTGTTCACCATGACAAGATCTGGAAAATTTCTCCCTAATTTGACAGTTTGAGGTTTCTGGACATTTGTGGCTGGAAACCTTTAATAATAGGTATAAGCCTTGTTCTTGACACATTTTTCCCCATTGCACTGAAGATGTAAGGTAAGAAGCATGTTGTAAGTCCAAAAGAACTGGCAAGAGCCAGTGGAACAAAGCAATTTCAGGACATTGTCATTATGCACAAACCCCAATTGAAAAACAACCTTGTCACTATTTCACTCATGTATAGTGATGTGTCAATTTTTCATACATGCATTTTTGTAAAGGAAAAATGAATAAATTAAATATACTGAAAAGTGTTCAATAAAGAAGGTAATTGAAATTGATTTAAAAAAGAAAAAAAAAATGGGTAAGGAAAGAAAGAAAAATCATCACACTATTACTCAATATTCTTTTTTCCTTTAAAATAATCCTAACAATAATGTCAACTGTGGTAATTGTTTAACATGAATAATATTCTGTAGATGGGTGTAACTAGATGATGGGTTTTGTTTTTTGAGTCATTAAGTGTAACATTACATGCTGTGTCTCTCCATGGTAATGGCACGGTCAAAAATTCTTCATCACAACATCAGATGGCTGATATGTTGGTAAGTTATACCAGTTACTGGCTAGGCAACATTACAGAAAGGAAACCCTGTCAGCTACATTGTGTTTAGATAAGATCTGAAGAAGTCCCAAACTCAAAATTGAAATTTCAGCCACATGTCATACAAAACTAAAATTTATGGATTACTGAGATTGATCTAAGTCTTGGTATAATAACAGACTGAAAGATTTTAACAAAATGTAATATAATTTAGATGTTATTTCAAACAGGTATATTTCTTTCTTCAATTCTAATGCTTGACAATAGTTTGCAATAGTCTGAAATTTGAACTGCTTGTATACAGAGCCTTAAATGATAATACAAGTCATATACAGGGGTTTCTTTGTTTCAAGTTGGGATGTTAATCTGTTGGCCTGTTAATTCATGGCTGCTACTACTATCTGCCCTTCCGTGTCTCTGCAGTATTATTATCTATTCTGCCCACATCTCGGGTGTCTCTTTGAGGAACTCACTAAAGTGCACTATGCGCTTGTCGATATGGAACTAAGCTTACTGGTTTGTCAATCATAATATACTGATACAATTCAACTATTAATTTAGAATGTCTAAAGGTCTCTTTCTTCTAGAAAGCACATGTACAACTTAACAAAATTATAATTCCTATGAAGCCACTGGCATGTTTTTATGCAAACAAATCATATGGTCCATTGATTGGCTAGTTTTTTTCCAAATGTCCTTTCTCTGAAGATAGTCTAAGAAACCACACCAATCCAATAGAGAAGTTTGTCGGTAAACAACTTAATCGCTAGTATTTTTTATTTGAACAAAGAAATTAATTTATTACGAGTTATCATTTTTCATCTTGTTACAAAGACCCAGTTAAACTATTTCAGAGTTAATATTCAGGTCCAGTTTTTTAAGAACCCCACTCCACACCAATTCCTTCTTAATTAGCCTTTTTTTTTTCAAATTCATTAAATGCAATCAAGCCTCCTGTAATGTTTGCCTCTATTTATAAGGAAAACAACTCAAATGGATGTCTAATTAACTAAACAATGAATGATTAAACAAATACAAAATAGCCATCATAACTTAATAGAGCACATTTAATATCTTCTATATGCACAATATTCTATAACTAAAAAATAGAAAACAATGAGATAACCACATAAACTAAGAAAAAACATTGGAAAAAAATGAAAATATTTAACATAAAAAAGGAAACATCATTAGACTATTTCACAGAAACCAACTAAATAATAACCAAACTAAACAAAAATATAAGAAATCTAACAAAACTAATTCAGCACTTCTAACATGATCCCCACCAAAGTTAAAAAAATTAAATTCAAAACCTTTTCACTTGGAAGGCTCCCTAATTCAAACAATCATATTGTGCCAATTAATTTTCCATTTAGCTGATAACAACTCAATTAACTAGACAACACAACAAAAATAAATATAACAAATAATTGTAATATACAAATACAATATAAAAAAAATGCAAACTACCAGAAACTTAAGCCATAAGAGAAACAATTCAAATGACCCATCAAAAAATTTAATTCAATTCAGAAAAAAAAAAAAAAAAAAAAAAAACCCTAAATATATTTCACAAAAAAAGACAACACAGACTGAGGCAGGTAAACACAATACTTGTGGAGAGGGAGTAAACATGAAAAACAATGAATACCATTAGACAGCTCTACCACCCAACAACCCAAAAAGCAAAGTGAAAGAAAGATTTTTTTGATAATTGCTTATGAAAGGTGAAAGTGTTCAGAATGCAATAAACAATTTATTTTCAAATTCCTCCTGGAAATTAGCTTAACCCATAGAAGAATCCTATATAAAAATCTTCCAGAACTTTTGTTAGTCTTCAGCCAAAAATATATAAATTAAAAATTACTGACCAAATAGTCACACACTATATTTTTTTTTTTTTTACTATACATTGATAGTCCATCAATAATGATTTTATGATTGCAATTATTAAGTGAAAAATGATTTTACAGCATTTCTTTGGTTGAAAATTTCAAAATATTTAAGAGAAAACTTACACATCAGCTGCAGATAATGGTCTTTTGTTGGCTGCTTTGTTACCACCAGCTACTGGATTCTGAGTAGCATCTGCAATAAAAATAGTACCAATAAAGTAATGTAGGGAAAAGTACACCTGTACATAAATAACAAGGACTTCAAAGATTTTTTTAATTACACCAATACTTCAAATATATTCCACTTTCTGATTTTGTTATCAAAAACTGAGTTACTGGAGTAAAATAATTTTATTTTATTTTATTTTTTTACAGATAAATTTTAAACATAAAATACTTTAGGTGTACCATATATATATATATATATATATATATATATGTGTTGCTTATCTTCAGTTAGCAAAACTATTGACAGTCACAAAGATTTTCCACAGAAATTATATATATTACTGAAAAACTGTCAACAATTAATCCACCGCATGAACTTCTAGGAACATAATTTCATGTTTTCATGCCTTCCATAAATGAAATCCCTTTTAAACACAGTCAGGTTGTTTTGAATTTCTATCCTATTTCTATGAAGCTAACAGTCCCCAATCATCCTTTACTTTTTAGATTCCTTCAATAGAGAGAAGTGTGCAATTTGTTCTTTTTATGACTTTATCAACCTTTTGCGGGTTATTTAAAGCCGGAAAATATTTTTAAATTATAAGAGCTCTTTGGAAATAATGATGATTTACTGCTACAAATCCAATTAATCAGCCCATAGCTGAAGGTATAGAGAAGTGGGTGGTGCTGAATTAAAAACATCTCTCTAGGTAAACTTGTTACATAACTTTATTGACCAATGAAGTAGTTTCCTGTTGTAGTCAATTAAAAGAGAAATGCCAAAATTAATGAAATAGCCAAAGCTAAACATGAATTAATGCAAATTTAGATGAGAAATAAAAGGGTTCTTGTTAATTTCTAGCAGAATTAAAAAAGGAATTAACTTACCTTGCAGCCACCTGACTTGTGTTGCTGGACCATATCCTTTTTCATTCCTGGCTGCAATTCTGAAGATTATTGCTGGTTTTGTAGTGTAATCAATGTGAGCAGAGGCAAGACTAGCTGTTGTCACAACACAAGAAGGACTTGGGCCACAATAGACACGTACAAAGGCTAATTGTGCTGGGGATCCAGGCTTTTGGTCAACTTGAGCAGCAGCAGCTGCATTCCTCACAGCAAGATACACAGAATATTCAGTAATCTTACCAGCAGTGTTTTGTGGAGGTTCCCATGACAGATGAGCACCCTCAGAACTCTGAAAAAAGTTTAGAAAATGTCTTCAAATAAATAAAATTTATGGAGGCAGAACTTTATTTCTATGATATTGAAATTGCCAATTCAAATTTTTTAAAGGCTGTATAATAGCAGGTTTTAATATATTTTGACATATTAATCTCCATGGATTGTGTTGTGCATAGTTGTTTGCAAGAATAAAGTATGTGTTGAAAATAATAAAAATATTACAAATTGACAGCAAGTTATTTAAGCTCAGTATTTGTGTTTAAATATAACAGCCAAATTTTTAAGCAGAAGTATAAAATTTAACTTTCTTTATATTGACACCTTACTGTCAATTTCAACAGGATGTGTAAAATAATTATTTGAATAATTTCCATTTTCTAAAAACCTGAAAGATAATTTGTCTGCATCCCGACAGAATAAAATTCTTTAAAACCTTTGATCATCAATTGACATTTGTTTATATTTTTTATCTTTAGAATTTTATGGAAGTAAATTTCAACAAGGACTGTTTATATCTAACAAAAAAAAAACACTTTAATCTCTATCAACTTTTTGAAGCAGCTTTTGCCAACCTCAGAAATTATGACATTATGTTTCAAATAATTTTGCACATGAACATTAACAGGAGTCATGATGTACCAAGTATCATTTGGGACAAACTCAAAAGTTAGCAAGATTAAATGCCGCCTTTTTTGCCTCTTAAAGATCAGAAGAGAAAAAAAAAACAATTTCATAATTCAGAGTTAACTACAATAGTTTAAAAGAAAAAGAAAAACGGTTGTCAATACAGACCTTACTAATCTTAATAGCAGATGGTGCTCCTGGAAAGCCAGGCAAACAGGTCTTGAAGGCAGATACTTCACTAAACGGTCCTCGCCCGCACGCATTAATGCCTGCCACCCGAAATTTGTAAGCTGTGCCAGGCAAAAGTTCCTGTCTCTTCAGGACACTGTGATCCGGAACACTGACAACATCAATATCCTATAAATTTTTTAAAAAGTTTGCAAACATTGATTACAAGATTGCTTTGTAGTGACCAAAGGAAAGAAAAAGGGTTTTCTTATATCAATCAATATAAAGAATAAAATATAAAGAAAAAAAAAAAAAAGACACAGTTGATTGACATTGGATGTTTCAAAAAAATTTAACCACTGTCACAAAGAGAGAGAAAAAAAAGAAAGAGAGAGAAAAAAAAGAAAGAGAGAGAAAAAAAAGAAAGAGAGAGAAAAAAAAGAAAGAGAGAGAAAAAAAAGAAAGAGAGAGAAAAAAAAGAAAGAGAGAGAAAAAAAAGAAAGAGAGAGAAAAAAAAGAAAGAGAGAGAAAAAAAAGAAAGAGAGAGAAAAAAAAGAAAGAGAGAAAAAAAAGAAAGAGAGAAAAAAAAGAAAGAGAGAGAAAAAAAGAAAGAGAGAAAAAAAGAAAGAGAAAAAAAGAAAGAGAGAAAAAAAGAAAGAGAGAAAAAAAGAAAGAGAGAAAAAAGAAAGAGAGAAAAAAGAAAGAAAGAAAAAAGACTCCATGTTGAGCTTAGGATATTAACCATTATTTGTTAACATTTATGAAATGTTAATCATTATAATACATCTCACATTTAGGTTTTATACAATACTTTTAAATTCTATAAAAAGGTTTATATATGACATATGCATATACCAGAAACATACAGCCATATGTAAATAACTTTCCAGCTAATGATTGCTGAATGGTTATAGAAAAGCCATTATATATAAATTTCATTTTAATAGAAAATACTTCTTCATAAATGTAAAATGTTTTAAGTACAGTTAATTTCACATGCACTAATAAAAAGGTATCACAAAAATTCTTTTAATTCACAGTAATTTTCATATTAAGTTACTATGACATCTTCAAAATTAAACAAAACACTTTACAAGGATTGAGTCATCAAATTTTAGGTACATTTGACATTAAAAGTCAATATGGTATTAAATTCAAATTGTTGATTGTATACCTTAAAGTAATTTAAGTAAGAGATATTAAATACTGATAGAGGACAAATATAGTAATTAACATTTATTATACTTACATCTCCATTGCCTTGGTTAGACTCTGACGGTAAGTGGCAATGTGAAACTAAACAAGTTGTTCCTTTAATTATCCCAACATCATACCATTGATTGGCTTCTTTTTTAATAGGTGTTCCTGAAGCTTTTGCAGGAGATTCTGTCTTTATGCCCTACAAAAAGGACACAAACAAATTAAGCTTATGATTTTTCAGTTGTGTGTGTGTGTGTGTGTGTGTGTGTGTGTGTGTGTATATATATATATATATATATATATATATATATATATGAGAGAGAGAGAACATTAAATGCCTGCCCTTTTGTTTAGTTTTTAAGACAAGCAATATCTAAATGGACTGCAAAATAAGGACACATACTTGAGAAAAAACAAAAGGATTACTAATCAAGAAATATCTTAGATCAAGTTACTTAAAATGTAGTCTTAAACAATTACAATAAACAATGTATAATTCCAACTTCTGGAAAAGATTATAACCAATAAAATGTTATATATATATATATATATATATATATATATATATATATATATATATAGATAAAATGACTAAGGTGATCATAAAAATTATTTTATTCCAAATAATACCAATTCATTTTTCAAATGCAGTTAAAACCTTTGACAAATAGCAAAAGTTCTTACCTGCTTGCTATCAGCAGTTTCAGTATTGGAAGGAAGTCCATTGGTAGCTGATGAAGTAGCTGCAGCCGATGTTGGTGTAGCCAGAGCTGGAGTCCCTGTTGCAGTTATTGGTGCAGAGGTACTCTCCTGTTTCACAATAGAAGTTGCTGAGGCACTACTAACAGCAGCTGCACTGGCTGCTGTGGTTACTGCAGCAGTAGCAAGTGTTGCAAGAGGGTCTGAAATTAAAGGTTTTACATTTTTCAAGAATCCAAATCAAAATTTAAATAATATACTTCTTACATTAAGAAAAAAGAAAAAAAATGAAAAAACGTGAATGTCTTAAACACTTCAAAGTTTAAATTATTCATGACATTAAGCATTTCCTTCCATTTCTCTTTAAGAGATGAAACTTAAAGTCCCAAAGCCTAGATCAGTGTTTTTCAATTTTTTTTTTTTTTTTTTTTTTACTTCAGAGCACACTTGTAGAATAACTAAAACTCTGATACACACTTTCAATTTTAATAAAAGGTAAAATTAGTCATGAAATTTGAAAATAAAAAAGTCTCCTGAAATAAGCATTTACTTTTAAGACATTACATATTGTATATTTAAGTATGATTGTGTTAAAACTGTGCTTGATGTTTCTTGATAACTTTTTGAATGATAGGTCTTTGAGGAAAGAAAAGAGGAAAGGTTTATCTCCTCTTTATTAAAGATTAAGGAATTTAACATTCAGTTTAAAATATCAAATGACAAAGACTTGACTTAAACATGGAAGCCATGTGCTTGGTGTCTCTAGCTTTTTTTTATAAATAAAGATTTTTTTTTAAATATAAAGATAATTCATAAATTGCTCTTCTGTTAACTTAAGGTGCACATGGCTACCTTTCAGGGCACATCAATGTGCCCCAGGCACACCAGTCGAGAAATGCTGGATCAATTGATAGATCAATAAATCAAATTTAAAAAACGGTTAAGACAAATACCTAAAAGATTATCAACAAGGTGCATTACTCCAATTAGCTTACCTGATGCATCTGTTGTTGTTGTTGAAGACTGAGTTACAGCAGAAATTGCAGGAGCGGTGGTGGTGATAGGTGTTGCTATATTTACTGCAGTTACTGTAGGTTTTATTAGCTCTCCATTGACCGAACTAACTTTAACAGGGACCGTAGTAAGAGCAGTGCCTGTAGCAGTAACTGGTGCATGGGTAGTATCCATGGGCTCAGGACCAGCTTCTTTCTTTTCTTCTTTTACAGACTCTGCTGTAGATGGTGTTTTTGTATCACTAGTGTCCATTGCTGCCTCTTTTGTTGCAGGTTGATCAGTTTCCATTTTCATAGCTTCCAGTGCTTTGACACCATCAGCAGTTTCACCTTCAGACTTTACATTATTGGCACTTTTATCACTGGTAGCTTTCTCATCTGAATCGGACTCCTTTTTAACCAATGTCTGATCACCTTTACCCACAACATTGGATAAAGTGTCTTTAACTTCTACTTTAGGTATCTCGGATGCATTCTGCACAGTTGTTGCTACAGCACTTGCAGTGTTCCCAGCAGTACCATCCACTGCAGAGGTGGTAGCAGGTTTCACCGTTTGGTCACCAGTAGGCACAACAGTTACAGTTGTAGAAGAAGAGGTTGTGGTTGTAAGAGCGCCATGAGGTGAAGTGGCCTGTATGCCTGCAGCCACTGTACGTGTGACTGGAATGGTGATGGCAGTTGTCACTGGGGTAATACCAGCAGTGGTTGCTTTCTCCACTTGGTTAGTAGATGGTTGGACAGTAACTTTGGCTGTAGTGACAGGAGTGGTTGGGGTCACACTGACCACTTGGGTAATTGCTGAGCTGGGGTTTACCAGTGAAGCAGCACCTTGAGGTGAAGGAAGAATTGATATACGCACAGGAGTACCAGGAGTCTGCGTCGCGCCACTCGTTAATGACGTAGTTAGAGTTTTGATGGTTGGGGTCACTGATAATTGTACTGTAGTTGCTGCTGGCAACTGTGCTGTGGCAGCAGTCTGAGTCGGAGCTGGTTGGGCAACAATAGATATGGTTGGGGTAGTTGATGTTACTGAAGGAAGGATGGAAGTACCTGGTTTGGTAGCGCCAGTGACAGTGACCTGAGCAGCAGCACTCATGACACTGCCAAGGGTAGATGAAGACATGGATTGAGCTATAGACAAAGAAAAAAGAAAAAATCTGTCAAATGAAATTTTCAATGCAAGACAAAACAAAAGACATAAGTTATTTACACTTGCAAAACGTGCAGCAGATTTTACCAGTATTAAAATTTATTAAATTAAAGCTTTTTGTCCTTATTTGAAGTTATAAATTTCTTTTCAAGAAAGAAAAACTAACAAACTTCACTTTGGAAGTATTAGTAATTTGTTTCTCCCAGCATTTGTACTAGAATAGTTTAAACTGAGCCTTCATGTCAGGTTTTTCGTTTTTCAACACAATATATTTTAGATAAAAGTAGATATCTTCAAAGCAATAATTGTCTAGTCTCAAAAACCAGCTGTTTAGAGTAAGGAGTTCGATCCTCACCAAATGCCCCACTACTGTAGCAGTGTGTCGGACTGACCTAAGCAAATATAAAATGGAACATTGCAATGATGCAGTGATTAGCAAGCTAATCTTTGGCAATTTTGATCGTTTGCCAGTGCCACACACGTGACTATGTCAAACTAAGTAAATACCCACAAGTTTTGAAAGTAATGCCAGCATAATTACATCAGACTCCAAAATTGGTACAGCTAAATGTGGCATCACTGTTGAGCATTACTTACCATTCTAGTGACCAAGATGAATACCATTGTCATTATATGGCACATTGATAGCCTCACCTTGTCCTAATCCTAAAAATTATCACAATTTGTATATTGCATAATTCTGATTAAAAAAATCTTACCAGGGCAATAGAAAAATTAAAAAAATAAATAAAAAAAAAGAAGAGAGAAGACATTGGAGTGATCTTACCTGATGTGGTTAGAATAGTAACAACCGGCTTTGAACCTGGAGCTCCACCAGTTGACACAATTTGGGCAGTGGAGCCACCAGATGTGAGAGTAGATGCTAACTGGGATGCAGTCAGAGTAATTGGCTTACTTCCTACAGAGAAAGTAGAAATTTTAATTAAAACTTAACTTTAAAATTTGTGTCTTATGTCATAAGCATAGAGATATATAAATATAACTTTTCAAAGACTAAAATTTCTGGTTCTATACATTGAACTATTTTTATATCCGTATTTTCTCCAGTTACTCTTATTTAAAATGGCACAAAGATTATTACAATAAAATTAACACGCTGCATGTTTCAAGTGTTTATATCAAAACCTGTTGATTTGTTTTCAAGAGTAAATGGCAGAAACATTCAAATGGCTCAGAAATATTAGTTTCATCAAACAACCATTTGGGATTCAATATTACTTTTCCTGTAAATATTTCACTGTTAAAATGCAATCAAATTTGTCTTGTGCTCCATGTGTGTGTGTGTGTGTGTGTAGTATTTTCCACAATTAAGATCTTCACAAAAGCAGCTGATTATTCAAGTGTCAAATAAAATACAGGCTACTTTATTAATTCATACTCAGAAATGAGCACTAGTTTAATATAAAAGTCATGCAAAGCATGCGTGTCACAACAATAGAAATACACAGATAATACTGACCTACTACACCTCCAGCCCCACTAGGCTGTGGACTCACAACAATAAACTGGGTGTTACCTCCACCACTCAACTTGGGCACAGAGGTGATAATCTTCGTTGGTGCACCAAAGTTTCCTGCTTGACCTTTCGGGGCAGCAATAACAATAGTCTTTGTGCCTGGAGTTGTACTGGTCAAGGCACCACCAGGTTTGGCCATAGAAATGAGAGAAGTAGGGATTGTCTTGATGATAGTGTTCACAGATTTTGCTGTAGATGTCTTTGGGAGGAGGAAGTGGAAAAAAAAAAAGAAGAAAAGAAAAAAAAAAAAGTGTTATTTTCCATGAACCAAGAGAGGAATATTTAAAATAATTGGTTTTACTGACCAATACAAGTTTTCTAATTATTATGTTTTACTTTACACATTTGCAATTTCATCTCGTCAACTGATGTCATTTAAAACACAGTATTCAACTATTTCCCTTTAATCCAATTATGGTGGCTCTATTTAACACACTACAAATTTTGATAACCATGCACACCGCATTAGTCACTGAGCATAATTGTTAAATCACATTCATTTTTAGACCTTTCCCACAAAATAGATTACAAAAAAATAAAATAAGAACCCAACAGTTGTAATCTGAACAATTTCATGGATGTAACAAACAATTCAGTTCATATTCATCAATAGGAAGCAATTTATATACTTATGACTAACCAAGTTTTGTTTCATCAACTTTACAAATAAAACAAACTTTCTCTCAATAAGAATGGTAAAATATGAATTCAAGAATAACAAAACCACTGTACAAAAATGATATAAAATAAACCCATGGAAACTAATAAAACAAAAATGTTATTTTCTTTTCAATCATTCATTTGACATTCATTATAAACTTTGAACCAAATAATAAAAGCATCCAAAGAACACCAGAAATTAATTGGGATTCATATAAATAAGTCAACAGAAGCTTTCTGTTAAAAAATAAGATTTTTCTTCATCTTTTTGGGCACAGAAATGCATTCTTTATTGGGATTTCTTTTAAGAGTTTAGAGAAAATAGAATAAGCATCACATATGCATTACTTACCTGAGGTTGTACACTGCTTATTCCAAGAATAGTAGATGGTGTTGCACCTGGATTACTGCTGGTAATGATTGTAGTTGGCTTCCCTGTGCTGGCTTGTGTAGTAACTAATTTCACTATAGTTGCTCCTTGAGGTAGAGGTGTTTTTGTCTACAAAGAAAAAAGTAGATATCAATTACTCAAGAACTATAACAACTAGTATTTTTTAATCTTTCTATGATTACTCAATATAAACAATTGTAACAAAGTTGAAATGACAGAATTGTACCATCAGTATAAAAGACTAAGTTTAAAGCTCACAATCATTAGAAATGACTAATTTAGCGAATAAAACAATGAATCTTTTCTACGAATGTCCCCACCTTGCCAAAGTAGAAATATTTAAAAAAAAAAACAAAAAAAAAACCTTTAATGGCAAATTGTTGAAAATATACTTAGTCTCAACTGTAATGAGTTCTTTTTCTCTATGTGCCGTGTTCTTTCAAGAATGTGGGCAATTGTGGTGCTCCATAACTTTTTGCCTTTTGTTGCTCTTAGCAATACTTGCTCCTTTATGACCAGTCTGCCTTTGTGTTATTTGTTCCTCTATCTCCAGCTGTATAAACTTGTCAAGTAGGTTACTCACTGCTTTATTCTGCTTCTCTTGCCTTCAAAGCCTCCTGAGAGTTAACTTCTCCAAACCTTCTTTCCTCATCATGTGTCCAAAGAATTTCAGCTATCCTTTTCCGACTGAAATGAGAAGTGTCTTTATAGTTCCTAGTTAGAACTTTCTCAGTTTTCGTATGCTCTGTCCATGATATTCTAACATTCACCAATAAAACTACATCTGCCACTTTAAAATGTAGGAGGATAGACTGCACATAACAGTGCAGTTTTCATTTCTAACATTATGTTTTCAATCTTTTGATGCCTTACTCACTTTCAATATTTCTATGCATCTGTCAGGACACTGACCAGATAGCTGAAGTCCTGTACTTGTGTCATTTTGACATCCCCTATATGTAACTCATATTTTGGTCCGGCATTCTTTACTCACTACCACACATTCCATTGTTTTACTAAGTAATCAGTCCTATCATTTTGCTCTCTTCAAATACCTTTTGTAATAGTTCTTTCAGTTTTCTTTCCATAGTCTAACATATATAAAGGCTATATCAGCCAATAAATCCTGGATAGTCCTCTCCAAGTCTTAGAATCATCTGACTAAACAGGTTAAATAAATCTAGAGAGAAAAACATTCTTGTCACATTCCTCTTTTTATCTTAGTACTTGGTAATAGGTAAGGTCAGTATTGGGGGGGGGGGGGGATAAAAAATCCAGGTAACTTCCTCCACCTGCATAACTACTTGTCAAATTCATGTACAATGATCAAAGCTAGTTGTTTAACAAAATCACCAAACAGCATATTGCTCTTTTAAAATTTGATAGTTATGAAAAAAGAAAAAAATGAAGACTGCTTCAATCAAAGACAATATTTTTTACCAGAGATTTTGTTACTTACAGTTGCAACAGTCATTCCTTGTGTAGTTTTCACCAGGGTCACAATCTGAGGCTGACTTGAAGTAGCTCCTGTCTTATGAACTGTAATGATCTGTTTGGTTCCAGCACCAATACCTGCACCCGCCTTTAATACTGTTGCTCCAGGGGTGGCAACTCTCACTGTCTGAGTGCCAGGAATTATTTGACCTTATATAAAAAAAAAAAAAATTAAAAACCTGCTAAAATAACTTTATTAACCAGTTTTAAAGAAAACAGTATTTTTAGTACATTTAATTCATGGCTGAGCAATAAAACTTTAATATATTTGGTCAACTGAGGAATAAATATGCAAGAGAAATACATTTTCACATATAGTAAAGTGTTACAGTTCAAGATGAACAGAAACCAATATGGTTAACTGATTAATGTTGATTAAAATGCAATTGATTAATTGATTCGTTTTTTTATGGCTTATCCAAATTTTGCACATTATTTAAAACCCAAAAATATTTTTAGATTGTAAAAATTGGAGGTGGGGGGAGATAATAATGGTTTTGTGATAAAAGGCTTACTAATTAGCTGGGGGATAAAAGGTGAATTCCCAATGGTATTTGCACACAAGTTAATATAATGAACTCAATGGGAATTGGAACTCAGCTATCTGATTAACAATTCCAAGCCATTATCTATTACAACATCTGCAATTCCAAGCTTACAGCACCTGGTATTCCTAAGCAGTCACCAATCTAGGTACTGACCAGGCTTGATGTTTAATTATACAGGAACATGTATTTGAATGTGATGTGGCCATAAGCTGATTAAAATAAAAGCCTTTTCACAATATTCAGAAATCTGATTGCTTCACGTTTATCTTCTATGATATTTGAAAACATTCAGTAACTTTTTATCCTTCCAGATAATATGTGCAGGTGAAAAACAGAAGAATAACTTTGTGAGAAACCAGGTATTAGTCATAGTAGTGTAAGGATGACAATATGAAACATGATATGAATTAAAAAATAAAAATAAGGGGAAGGGGGGCGCTAATTAGCACTGATACTTTGCAGGTAAATTTGTGAACACATTAATATCCTCTGACACTGAATGCATTATGGTTTTATATCAAGTTTTAAAAATATACAATAATGCAAAGGCCAAGACAGAAGACCTCTATACTTCCTTAACTTGAATTCAAAGAGAGGAAAAAAATAAATAAATAAATAAAAATATAAAATTTTTTTTCTCCAGCTATATAAAAAAAAAAAAAAACAAACATGAAAAATCATCAGGATATTATTTACTTACCTGCAATTTGTTTTCCTTGTACATTTGTCATTTTCATTCCAGAGGTAACAATGGAGGGAGTAACCACTTTGATGCCTGACACAGGAGTTGTTGTAGCACCAGTTGTACCTGGAATCTTTTGAGTTGCTGCCGCCGCTGCAGCAAGAGCTGCTATTCCGGTCATCTGTCCACCTGCTGTTGTCTACAAAAGCATTGCATCAACATTTGCAATCACTCATCACACAGAATATGTCAATAATATACAAAAGACTCCCATAAGGAAAATAAAGAGTGTCAAATAAAAACTTCAACAGAAATATTACCAAGCAAAGCTTAAATTATTGAAAACTTTTTTTTTTAAGTAAAAAATATCAATTTATAATGGGTACTTGAAGTGATTAAACAAGTAAAAATATTCAAGTCAAAAGATAAGTATTATGAAGTACTCCTCTATGCACAAAAAGGGAGATAAAACAGACATCTTGCCCTAATAATTTTCAAAATTATATTCTATTAGGTCATCCCATAAGTTCTGTTTGAATTTTAACTTTTTCTTAAAATGAACAAAATTTAAAGAGTATTTTATAATGTCTAATGGAGCTGAATATTATTTTTATGTTTAGATGCATTTAAACTGATCAAATTTGATTTCAGAGAACAATAAAATTAAATTTTGTTTGATTAAAACCCTGCTAACATGGAAGTACCCAGGAATCATTTGAGGCACATAATACTTTACGAGTTCAAGAAAGGAAACTCAGCAGCCGAAGCGGCTAGAAACATTCACTCAGTTTATGGAGAGGAGTGTGTGAATGAAAGAACTTGCAGAAGATGGTTAGCAAAATTCAGAGGTGGAGATTTCACCCGTGAAGATAAAGATCAAACTGGACGTCCAGTTGAGTTTGATGAAAAGCTTCTTGAAACAGCTCTTGAAGAAAATCCTGCTTTATCAGTTGAGGAATTGGCAGTGGTTCTCAGTTCAAACCATACAACTGTTCATCGTCATCTTCAACAACTTGGAAAAGTTCCTAAACTTGGAAAATGGGTGCCTCATGAATTGTCTGAGAACAACCTCAAATCTCGAGTTGACATCTGCTCTTCTCTCCATTCTCACCAACTTGTTTCACCTTTTTTGGATAGACTTGTGACTGGCAACAAAAAAAATGGATCTTTTATCGAAATGTTAAGCGTCGTAGACAGTGGCTTGGTAAAGGGAAAGGACTCCAGCCACAGCCGAGAAGGGAACTTCATGGGCAAAAGGTTCTTCTTTCAATCTGGTGGGATTGCCAAGGAATAATCCACTTTGAATTCTTACCACCTAATGCAACAATTAATGCTCAAATATACTGTCAGCAATTAGAGCGTTTGAACCAAGCTTTCAGGGAAAAAAGACCTGCTCTAGTGAATCAAAAACGGGTGATGTTTCATCAGGACAATGCACGACCACACACAGCAAGAATCACGTCACAAAAGATCGAAGAACTTGGTTGGGAGAAAATTCATCATCCACCTTATTCTCCCGACCTTGCTCCTTCAGGCTACCATCTGTTTCGTAGCTTACAGAATCTTTTGGAAGAAACAGCTTTTGTAACACGGGTAGAGGTTAAAACTGATATTTGTGAGTTCTTTGAATCAAAGCCAAAAGAATTTTACAGTAATGGAATTAGTAAGCTTGTTAATAGATGGAAGGAAGACATAAATAATCAGGGAAAATACATTGTTGATTGAATCTGTAATTAAATGTAACATTTGGTCACTTGTTTTCTTTATTCAAAATTCGGACAGAACTTATGGGATGACCCGATATATTTACATTCATGTACTCTTTTGAAAAAACAAAGAAAAAAAAACTGCCACCTGAGAAGCCTAAATGTTTCAAGAAGAACCATTGGTACTCAAAAAGGACTTGTAAGCAATCTAGAATGTACAAGTGATGCAAAGAAGCAGCAGTTTGATAAAATAGTTTTAAAAAGTTTTACTTACTGTAATTCCTTTTTGCCCTAGAGTGACAATCTGTGGCGAGGATGCAGAAACAACTCTAATTGCATTGGATGCAGGGTTTACTGTAACTGGAGTTTTCTGTCTTACAGAAGGTGTTACTGAAATATGAAGAGCAAAAACAAAAAATGATTGGAGACAAAGAAATGTCAAATGAAGACTGAAGTTTGGGATTCAAACAAAACTGATAAATTTAAATCTTTGGTTGCAGGATATATTAGAATAATTCCTTGGGAGAGGCTTTTGCAAATAAAAAAAATGAAATAAAAATAATCCAGCTCCTAATTTTTTTTTTCTATTCTACCCAATGTTTAAGATAGAAAGTTTTACAAATTGGAAAATAAGCAGAAAATAATTTAAAATGACAGTTAAATATCCAGTGTTAAAATTGTCTATACATTCTAAATGATGCTCTCATGTTTTCTACTATTTTTAATCTTTTTTCGAAAACTTAAAATACTGAAAAATGAAAATCTAAAAATTGTAAAGCATTAATTTATCTTTCTTTTTTTATCTGTAGCTGCTCAAGGGGTTATAAATAATGCTTGGAAATTTGTCAGCATTACATAATCAATTAAAAAGGCCAATCTAACAGAAAGGCATAAAAAGCATGGCAACTAATATTTAATATTTTAAGGTAAGTTAAAGATGAAGGATAAAATTTCCAAGTTTAAAATTTTAAGAAAATAAAAGCACTTTATTGCCAGTTTTTACTGACTCCCTAAAACAGACAAAACTAGGTACCTCCACTTTTTCGCTGAAAAAACAGCATAACATGATGAAAAAAGGCCCCAAACTTAAAAAACAAAGTTTTATCATCAAAATGTTTGTTATTAAGAGGAAAGACCAGAGTATTTTTTATTATTTCATTGAATTTTTTAATCTTTTCTAGCATGTTCGAAATTTTGCTTAAAAATGTTGTTTTTTTCTGTCAGCGGCCAATGTAATATTTACAATTAGTGCTTTGCACATTGATTTGAAAATTTTTGCAAAAATCAAATAATTGTCCAATTTTAATGAAAATTTCGGGACTTACTCACAAATGAATGAATTTCAGTTAAAAGCAGGACTCTTTGGAGAATGTAAATAAATCTTTTTTTTTTCTTCAAACTACTACTCATTTTCTGAAATTTGTTCCAAATTGTAAAATAGAAAAAAACATAAAACTATGACATTTAATTAGAAAAGCTTTTAATTGCTTTTATAAATAAGATTTATTAAAGACACTATTGTCTTCAGAAAAATTTTTCCGATAGATAATGAATTATTTTTGTTTTTTTACAAGAATTGTTTTCATTTTTATTATAATAATTCATAATATAAAATTGTGCATTACTTTCATCAAGTGATATTAAGTGAAAACTATATTCACTAATCAAAATTGAAAAGCTTAATACAAATCATTTTAAAACTGAGAATTAACTTTTGTTTACAAATGTGTCAAAATGGCTAATTTTAATTATTTTACTGAAAGCACACACCCCTGCAAAAAAAAAAAAAAAATCAGTTCCAATCAATATAATTTCTATTTGAAATACACCCGAGTATTTTGCTTACTAGAAATAGTAAATTTAATCATTTCGGCTTCAATTAAAGCTAAAACGAAAACTTCAAGAATGTTTTTTCATTTTAAAAAATTCATTTTAAGCCCTAGGTATCAAAAATTAGCGGAGGTACCTAGACAAAACTGAGGTTACCAATGTGGTGTTATGAAAATTTATACATAGCAACATTTTCACCCTGAAAATTCCTTAACAGGAAATAAAAATGAATTTTGTTCTTCATGTAAAAGCATTATACATAAGAATTTGTAAAACTTCAATATTGAAAACTGATAAATCATTTGAGTGAGAAGTATTGCCTGAAAGGCAAAAACATGGTATACAATTATTTCAAATAATTCACAGTAGTTATGTGAAATAAAAGCTAATACAGCTTTTGAGTCCACATAAACCTTTAAACAGTCCCTATTTATAAATCAATGCATCTGTAAAATGAAACTGATAATAGTAACTGCATGAATCTTGATCATCTTAAAACATTCCTGTTGTTAAACATTATATGCAAATTAAATGTTCAGTGGTGTATGTTTTTTTGAAAGCTATTTTTCTGATTTCTACCAAAAAAAACAAAAAAAAAATTATATATATATATATATATATATTTCATGATATCTACAACAATGGAAAAAGATGCTTGAACTTATGCAAAGAGCAAAGCATAGAAGCTTTTACTGTTGAAATAAGGTCCCTAACCAAACCAAAAATAACCAAAATAACTCCTATTTTGCATACACAGAGAAAAAAGAAAAAAAAACTATCAAGTTAATCCCATGTTGGAGGCATTGAAACCAAGAGATATTCTATAAACATTCTAAAAATCATTCAAGCTTTCCTTTGCAGAGATTTATCAAATATTTCAAGTTTTCTCTATGATAATCAAATAATAGCAAGCATTTTCTTTAATTGTGAACCAGCAGAAAGCATGGGACAAGAAATTATACATAGCGCATGCATTCACAGGCAACAAGCAAAATACACAGAGCCTCATTCACACAAAAGCTAATAAATCAACTAATATGAAGGAGAAATTTTTAAAAAGTAATTAACATTTTAAACATTTTTACTAAAAAAAAAAAAAAAAAAAAAAAAAAATCTAATAAATTCCATTGAAACATTGTGATAAAATTTTGTTTCTATAAAAATGTACAAATGCAAGAAATTTTTTAAAAAGGCAAAAAAAAAAAAAAAAAAAAAATGTTTAAAAAATCTATGGAACTAAATTTAAAAGCTAACAAAATATGCACAACTCAGAGGTTTTAGGTGTGCATAAACATTATGGGCATTTAATATTGGAAACATGAATTTTTATTTTTTTTCAGTTGCATTAAATATTTTTTCAAAAATTATAAAAAGAGAAAAATAAATGGGATTTTTTTTGTATGGAGTTCAAACTTTTGTTTGAGAAAAAAAAATTAAAACAAAGAAACGAGCAAATATTATTATCATTAATACTAATAGTAATCATGATGATGTTCATCATCATCATCATCAAGGGAAGCACCATTTCTTGCACAGTTACCAGCAGGACATGCATAAGTCAAGCATCCACCATGCAGTGTTTTGCTTTCTATATTTTAATGAACTAAGAGCAATTCAGGAAGCAGTGAGAGCAGAAAACAAGAGAAAATGAAAATAATGCAACCAAAATGGTCAGATTGTCAGCTGCAACTTTTCTGGAGACTGAGGATTTATTAAGAAATTTGGAGCAAGTAATAAAAAAAAAATTGGAACCATCAAAGCAAAGGTCATACGATTAGAAATATTTAATATCAAGAAGAAACATTAGATATGGCAAAGTCTATTCAAAAAAAAAAAATCAGCTGTCATAGCCGAATTGAATATATTAAATATGGTGTAAACAAAACTTGAAACACAAATGAAAATTTCCAGTTAACATATTCTTATTTAACCATTTGTGCATTCGAACTGATAAGTTATACACATTGTTACCTTACCAAAATCATTTGGGAAGGAAGGGGGGGGGACGTTCAAATTAGGTATATACTGTTCCATTAAACTTTAAACTAGGAGCTGATTTTATTGTATTGTTGGAAATTTTATTGTTACTACTTTTTTTCCTATTACCGTTATTTACTTGGAAAAAAAATCAAACCCATTATGATTTGAAACAAATGATGGAAGAACTCATTAAATGTGAGCTGCTAAGATGCCATTTTTTTTTTTTTATTACTATAAATTAAATTGCCTACTATCTTCAAAAATATTCTTTGTCAATCATCTTCATGTTTTCAATAATGGTCAGCATTATCCATGCTGTTGGCTACCCAAACCAATTGGTTTATAACATTGCTCTTGAAATTATTGCATGATTCTTTCAATATGTAGAGGAGCATTTAACTTCTGAAATTTGAAATGTGGGTCATCAATCCAAACCCCTTCATTTACTAAATTGGCATTTCTTAGTATATCCATGTATCTGGTTGCATTTAGTTGGCTATCAAGAAACTAGTTTTATCTTTCCATCCTACAGTCCATCAAAATATCAGCCTGCATTGTTTGTTTTTCAGAACTTGATGCTTCAGTTTTTTTTGTGCTTGACAGCTGGAGTGTTTGCCTGATGGCCTCTTTATGAAATCAAACACTGCTTTCTGATGAACCAGAAACCGAGATTTTGCTAAATTAATTCTCTCGGCTATTGCACAATTCATTCAAGCTGCAATATTCAAAATCAGATTCTTTCCCCACAATGGGCAGACTTGACACCATTTTTAACAGTAATAAAAAAAAATTTAAAAAAATTTGAGCACTTTATGTCACATGAAGATTTTACAAATTTATAATTTACCGGTAATGGAAATTTTCAATGTTTAAAATTCCATTAAAACTGCTTAACATATGATCATGGCTCAGGTTATTTTTAACAATGTTTATTTAAAAAAAAAAAAAAAAAAATCAGCATCACAAACTCAAATGTATTTCAAACAATGAAATCCTTCAAAATTTCCATTTGAGGTTAGTTTTGTAATGCCTTGTAGTTATACTCTCAAAAATCTTATTATTACAATAAAATTTAGTATGTCTTGCAATAACTTATGGAATACCTACTAACTGCTAAGTTAGACAAAATTGATGAGCTAACAAATTCCAGTAGAAATCATGAAATTGTAAATTTAAAACACAATCTGGTCTTTCATGTAATTTTCAGTAACAAATTTGGCATTCTTCCAAATTCTTATTTACCCTTCAAAAATTTAACTGTCTCCTTGATTTCATTATTAAAAAATTCAACATGCTTTAATAAATAAACATAGTTATACTCTTAATTTTTCTTTAATAATAAAAAAAAAAAGAATGTCCTTTCCTCACGCAAAATATGAAAATTAATAAAAAAAAATTTTAAAAAATAGTTTTTTTTACATGAATCACATTTTTAAAATAAAGCTGGTCATAGATTTACTGAAATATTTTTGGTTAGCCCTATACAGATCTGTTTTTAATAAATTACCAAATTTCTTTCCAGGACCTCATTTTCAAAACTGAATGAATACCTAAATGCTCACTGTGTATGACTTTCACAAGGCAGCATGTCCATTTGATCCTCGACAACTACACTGTATAAGGCATGAAAGTGCAGTTTTGTAGCCATTAAGAACTTTCAAGATTTTTCTACTAATCTCATAATTAATGTGAATTATCAAAACAAACCCTTTTAACATTCCAGTATTTTAAAATGCAAAAAAAAAAAAAAAAAAAAAAAAAAAAAAAAAAGGCAGATTTACAAATCTAAAGAAAACAAAAATTCTACCCCAAAGAATTATGCACTGCAATGTTCCATTGTTTTATTATCTAGTTAGATTTATTTCATTTTACATGTAATTTATTTGTGGATTTGAATTTATTTTCATTTGTTTTAATTTTTATTGAAGATATTTGCTATTTCTTTGTATGTAAGAAAACTTTGAATTTTGTTGTTGTTGTTTTATTGGTTTAAAAATAATTTTATTGTAATTTTTCCATGAAGTACAAAAACAGAGTTTATCAATAGTAAAAAATGGAAGTATGGAAAATTTGTAACAGAAAATTGATCCCAGTAAACTAGTTAAAATGAAAGTGCGAAATTATATGAAAGAAAACCACTGCTGCTATGAAAAAGGGAGAAGGGCGTCATTAAGTTGTATTATTCACTACTTCCAAATGTTATATGATCTATAATGCTAAACATTAAAGAAATCTTGACTGACTCAATCAGGAAAACAGTTTTAAAAATGCACAAGATTTAAAATCAGCCAGTACAAATAAGTTAAATAATTCAACCAAAAAGCAGGCTTTTTTGTCAACTCCATCTTTTGTTCCCACTAACTGCATTGTGTTACAGCTGATAACCAGATATTCCATTTTGGAAAACAAAGGCAGATTTGGTCTGACAGAGCGCTAAAGTACCTTTGATTGCATGGGCTGGCGTCATGACAGTGCCAAGAGCCGTTGACAGCAGTGGCCTGATAGGAGCGCCTCCTCCTGCTGCTAACAGCCGGGGGAGATATAAAAAGGAGACAGGTCAAAAACACAAGTTACCAAAAATTAATAAAGGATGTCATTATTGCAAAGATTAATGTGAATTCAGGAACAAGTAAGAGTGAAAAGTGGGATAAAAAAAAAATTGGAGACAGAATAAGAAAAATTGTGAGGTAAGAAAAAAAAAAAAAAAATATCGCAAGATTTTTTAAAATACACAAAATACCAAGTAAGCAAAAAGCCCAATACTTTACCAAATTCTTTCTTTAATTAAAGCATATAAATATTAAAACAAATTAGTTAATGTGCTAAAAATAGTTTGCCTTTGGTTTTTTTATTTTTCTTCTGACGAAGATAAATGAATAAATTCAACTTTGCTCTCCAACTGTCAGCTCAAATATCAACATTAAGAATGGCACTTTTCACAATGATTGCATGCTTTGCATAGAGCAGGAAATTTAAGAGCTTGTTGGTAGATCAACCAATGTAGTACCAAACATTACATACTTTTATACTAAACTTGAATTTGATCAAATTATTTTACTGTCAAAAACATTACTTTACTTTGTGACATCAGCAGAAACTACAACACAATATAAAAAATAAGACACCTACATTTAATTCGGCATGTTCTTATTTCTTAGTGCAGTTATTCAGCAAATGTTAATATCACAAGGGGAAATTGTTATCATTTTTTTTAATACCA
The DNA here is from genome assembly GCA_964036315.1 of Acanthosepion esculentum. Lineage (NCBI taxonomy): Eukaryota > Metazoa > Mollusca > Cephalopoda > Sepiida > Sepiidae > Acanthosepion > Acanthosepion esculentum. The sequence continues at coordinate 71,513,606 of OZ038504.1, forward strand.
GTTCATAGAATGATATTGAATGTAGAGTTTGTTGGAGTATAAGCTGCCAAAAAGTAGACAATGACAAACAAAAATAGTCAAAGTTGTCCACAATTAATATTTGCATTACAAAATATGCAATTTTTTGCATTCACGATCCCAGTAATTTCATATGGGTTTTGTCACTGAGATATATGAATAGAATATCAATCTAAAAGGGAATAAAAGTAAGCAATACCGAAAAAGAATACTTAGCAACAAATGAAGCTTTGTTATATCAACCCATATATGGGTCATCTGATGCAAATTATTTGGTTTCATACTGACAAAAAAAAAATTTTTTTAAATAATTTTGTTCATGTCATTTTAGATTTTGAGTAAATATCAAGTTCATTAAAGTATCTCATATTCAACAGCATCAATTATTCAAACTCTACATCTTACTTCTCAAATTCATATAAAAATAAAATTGTATTTATTAACAAAAATCAATTTTCATGAATAGAAAACTATTTGAAATTTGAGGTTTTATCTCAAATCCTACTCAAGAATATTATCAGTTTATTACATCAAAAGAATTTATTAAGAACAAAACCTTTCATGAAACAAAAACTGTTTTTCAAAATTTCAACGCAACAGTTTAGAAAGCTGGATACAACCATCACCCAACTGAATTAGCAGAAATTAAAAAAATTAAAAAAGGCATTAGTCAAGGAACACTTCAACAAAACTAACACACAATATAAAACCTAATCGCTTACCTGTAGCTGGAGCTGGGGCTCTAATAATAGTGGGCTGAGACTGTGTGGTGGTTGTTTGGGTCTTGGTCAATGTGTTTGTCATCGGTACTGCAGCTGGTGTGACAGTCTGGGCAGGAGGCAGGTCATACTTCTGTAATTGCAGTAGGTAAGCATCTGCTGTTGGCACAGAACCCCAGCACACTTCCAATGTGTTGGTACTGGCACGGACAAGCTGGACACGAGAGGGTGCTGGTGGCTTTTCTGTCTCTAAAAACCAAAGATCTTTAAAGCAGACCTGGGAAAAAAAAAAAAGTTAATTTTTTTTATTTAAACAGTTTTGCTAAATAGGCCAATATAAATATCATTTTTAACAAGTGCTTACCTGATTATTCCAGGCTTTTCTGTATCCATCTCGTCCACTCCAAATGTAGAGTCGAGAATGAACAGCAACAGCACAATGCCCTGCCCGTGCTCTTGGAAGCGCATCCTCAAATACCTCCATAGCTAGCGATTCCCATTTCATAGTATCTACATACAGAAAAGAAAAAAGAAGAAACAATTAGTTATTTCCACTCAAACACAAAACTTTCAAACCATTCAAGCAACCACTTCATTCCTATGTAAGTTTTCCTTTTAGTAATCAAATGCATACAAATTTCTACATCGAGAATTTTAAAACTGAAAACTCATTTTTGTTATACTCTGATCCTATTCAAGGCAAGCATAACTTAACTTTAATGATCTACCAAAACAGATAAACTCATGAACATAGCAAAATTATAATTTTTCTTCAAAATATCAGGACATCAATGAAAGTTCTAATTTTTCAATGAAAGATTTTGTATAAAATTTACTGAAGTCCAATCCTAAACTGATAACTGCCAGTGCCTGGATAACTAATAGATCTCATTGAGTTTCAAATTCTGTGAAAGCTATTTGAAGGGAAATGAACTCCCATACTGAAGGAACAATAATATATTTAAGAGAAAAGATACATGCAAGTTCTCCACAAGATAAATGATGTGAACTTACCAATGTTGAGAGATGCAAGTGTGTTTGTACATTTCCATTCTTTCTCATGTGTAGCAACTTTGATATCATCCATGACAAGAGGCACCCAGCCACCAAAAACAAACATCCTGTTCCCAATGACAGTTGCAGAATGAAGACTACGAGGCAAAGGGGAAATACCTTGAACAATTGGTTTGGTCCAGGTCAATGTATCTATAAAAATATGGTAATATGAAGAATCAAAAAAAGAAAAAAAAAACGAAGAAGAAAAGAAAAAAAAACGAAGAAGAAAAGAAAAAAAAACGAAGAAGAAAAGAAAAAAAAACGAAGAAGAAAAGAAAAAAAAACGAAGAAGAAAAAAAAAGAGAAAGAGGAGAAAAGGAGAAAGAGAGAAAGAGAGAAAAGAAGAGAAAAAATACAGAGAAAAAGAAAGAAAAAAGAGAAAAGAAAAAGAGGGAAAAAAGGGAGAGAAAAACAGAGAGAAAAAAGAGGTAAAAAAAAAGAAAAAAAATTTTTTTTTTTCAAAGTCATTCAAAAGGAAAATTTCCAAACATACTTTACTTTCAAATTTTACTGACAAAAGTTCTAGAAAAATCAATCACTTCACAATACAAGAAAAAAAGAAGTAGAAATGTCAGTTATAATCAATATTAATTTCTTTGAACTCAAAACAATATGTAGACGTTTCTAATTCAATCCATTAATGAATCAGAATTGCATATTCATTAATACTGAGCCAATCTGGATTTTTGAAGGAATTGGAAATTATTACTGACAAGTAGTTATATATAGTCTTTGTATACGATATTGAAATAGCTAGAACTTTATATTTCCTGAAACTTACAATCTGACTGATTTGTGTGATTTAAAAAAAAAAAAAAAAAATATTTTTATTGCTTATCAACCTTTTGTGGGTTATTTAAAGCTGAAACCTATTTTGGATTGTAGGGGATTACTTACACAAGCCCAGTTTTAAGTGGGCCCCCCATCTAAAGTACTGATTGGCTAGACACTGCTTAACATCAGTGATCTAACAAGAACTGATGGTTTCAACGATTTGACTGTAAACTGAAACTTATTGGCATATGTAAATTTCATTATCATCAATTTATTTTAAATGAAAATCAACTTTAGATCCAGCATTTGTCTTTAAAACTAGGCATGAAATTTGTGTACCTACAATGAAGATACCTACCGCAATCAAGTTGCCATAAATCTCCAAGACGACATCCACTCATGCCACCATAAATAATAAGACGAGGACGCCGTCCATCTTTCTCGGCATAAGCAGCACAGGAATGAGATTCTCTGGGAGGTGGCGGTTGACCCCCTGCCTGGGGAATGTCCCAACCCATAGCATTAGAATTGTGCTTCAGTTCCAAAGAATATAAGTCATTCAAATATCTGAGAAGTGTAAGAAAAATAAAAAATAAATAAATAATCAAATCAAATCAATGCAAAATTTAACCAAAATGATCCCAAAATTGACTCGAGTAAATCCCTATTTTACATTTTCCCTGTTTAAGTCAAGAATGAAATAATCTAAATTTTGTCCCACGTTATAATTTTACTATTGACATGTTAAGTACAATAAACAGCATTTAGAAAAAAGCTTTACTAAGAAAATTATCCAACATTACTAAAGAACACAAATTTCAAAGTCATTTTTTTTAAAAAATAACCAGCAATTGCTTTGACACAAAATTTATATAGCCTATTTAAATGTGCAAAAGGACAAAACCAACCATTCCCTGAAAGTTTTCATGAACAAGAGTTCTAAATGGGAAGCAGAAAAGTCTAATATAACGCTTTAACATTCAGCCAACACTGTAAATGTCAGCACTCAAATTTCAATGCACCCCATGTATACTCTGCCATATTATATGACAACATTATAGAAAATAACGTGGGAGGTCACGCAAACCGTGAGACTTTGACCACAATCAATGAGACTTTGAGAGTTGCTATTTACAGGGTAGGTTTGAGCATATGTTGAAGGCTAAAGAGAGATAACAGGTTACATTCGGAAGGAGAAGAAAGCACCACACTATCCTGTCTGGGATGAAAGACCAAATATAAATGAATAGGGAGTGTATTGCTGGTAAGAAAACTGAAGCAAACAGGCAGCATACAATGTTAATATTTGCATATGGAGCATTTTTCTTTTTTAGTGCTTATCTCTCAATATAAAACAATGTTGTGCTTTCAATGTTTTCCTTATATCAATTACTTTAGTTAATTCCCTTAGAATGAGCTCTATAAACTGATAATCTCTGTATGCATGTTATACAGAGCTATTTCACCTGAGATGGTAGAAATTAAGCAGTATATTAATAAAAAAGATTTGTTCAGTCAAGCTTTTGGAGTGTTATCTGGTATTTTTACCTAAAGCTATTACATGCACAGTTCTTCAGTTCCAACCTAAAAATATGATCAATTTTTGTTTTACATTGTTTAGAGAAAGAAAAAACAATTCTAGTAATGGTCACACGTTATAAATGCTGTGTAACATAGAATCATTTTTAAATTATTCTAGCTTAAAAAAAAAATCTAGAAGTGAAAAGCCACCCTGGACTATTCATGACTTTTGGAGCAATGTACAAAAGTTTAAAAAATATTTTTTAAATTTCTCGTCTTTAGTCAATTGATTTCTCATTTGATTCCTTCGAAAAGAAATTTAAAATTGCCCATATGTACCTTGCAAACACTACATGCCTTTCTATTCAGACCAGCATGCTTATCTATTGTAAATATTACAACACGCAAAAATATTTAAGAATTTGCAAGACTTACCTAGGAATATTGTTTTTTGGATCTTCGCTATCATTAGCCAGCCCACCAAAAAGATAAGCTTTGCTGCCAAGGAGAGTAAAACTGTGCCCTAAGGAATTAAAGAGAGAAATTCATAGAAAAATTTGTGACCTTAGTCATTACTAGAAAAATCAACTGTACTGTTGTAACACAATTGGCCTTGTGGAACAAGAAAGCAAAAAATCAAAACTGAGAAAGAATTAGCAGAGTAAGATGGAGAATTGAATAGTATTCACCATTACAAATCATTAAGATTAAGTAATTCCCATCACTTCTCCATTTCTCTCTTCACTGGTTAGATGGATAAGTGGATTTGTTTAAGGCCCAAGCTGTGTCTAATTATCTACACAAAATTGCGAAAGCTGTTGGAAAGACCCCCCTCCTAAATGACAGTTGCTTTTAGGGTCATATCAAAAATGAAGACAAACAATGATTTTTTCTAAGGAGTGCTGATAAGGCCCGGGTCTCTCAGAAATGGGGATAATAACCAACCACGTGCTGTAAGTTAATGATAGATGACAACAGACCAACTAAGATCATCTTCTAGTTTTCCATGCATGCACTTCACCCATCAGTGTATCAAAGCTGATACTTCAAATCCCAGCACAAGTTGAACTATGAGAATAGAACCAATGTATGTTTAAAATTGCTGGAATGATATCTCCATTGTACTCTGATAATATGAATTAAAATTCCTCTAGAGACCCTGAACACCCGCAAAAAAAAAAAAAAAAGAAGAAAAAAAAGTCAATTAGGATGAAAGTCATTGGAACAAAACTATATTTATCTATATACAATTGAAAACCTCCTTACATCTTAATGAAAAGCATTCTCAATTTCTTCTTTGGTACCCTGTCATTCCTCTTCATATTGGTGTCAAGAAATAATAGAAGTCCATTGTTTCAAAGAACACTCCTTGCACTTTGAATACACAATAGGGTAAGGCCAGCAAGCAAAATGTTTGGCTGGATAGTGCATTGGGTGGAATGGTGAAAAGGGTAGAAAGAAAAGCATGGGAGAGTGGTAGAAAAGAGTAAGCGGAGAAGCAGTAAGAAGAGTGATGGTTTACTGCACAATGGACCATTGAAAGTGACCCCCCAGCTGCAATGCTGTATAAAGTTTTGATGGTAAGAAATTATTGCAATGGACACACACAACCCAAATATATGAAATCAAATTGCTGAAGTAACTATACAGAGTATCACATGGCAAATCTTAAAACATAAATAAACAAACTAAATACATGTTTTATTCTTCCTCTACTTTCAGGTACACATGCATTTGTCTATTCCAAACATCATTCAGAAATTTCCATATCTGAAAGAATGTAGCTTGATTTTCTATCAGTTCTTTCATGAATCCTAATGTAAACAACTATTAATAACCGTTTAAAACTTATTTACATTGCTGTCAAATCACAAAAATATAATTAGTAACTAAATTCTAACAATTCTATAACCAAAAAAAAAAAAAACGTAGAAACTGTATTCTTTTGAAAAAGGAACTTTTTGTTTTTGCATTAGTTTTATATTTAGACAATAGTTTTCAAACCTGCACTTTGTTTTCAAATGAAATCAATTCCAATTGTTTTCTTACAAGCTTTCAGTTTTTTCTCACTCATTTTAATTAAATATGCATAATACTAAACAAATATAAAAGCAGACCACAGTAGTCAATATTCATTTTTGAAAAAGGATTCAGTATCACCCAAACAGATAAATAGTGAAATGATACGGTTTACTAATTCTAAATAATTTAATTTTCATTTAAGTATTTCCTTTGTAAATACTAGGAAAATGTAAAAGTTTAAAATATAAGAAAAGAAAAGGAGAGAAAAAGACCACTGACACACCTAATCTTGGACAAGGGGGCTGTCCATTTTTGGGAGGCTTTGGTTTCAACCGTTTCCATTCCCATCGGCTTGCTTGTAGTTCATATAATTCATTTGAATATTTGCCATATTCGACCATTCCACCAAATACAAGGATCCGAGTGCCATCACAAATGAATCCATAAGCAGCACATCCAGGAGGAATATCTCCCCTCACAGCAGGAACAAACCACTGATTGTTAGCTAGAAAAAAAATGAAGAAACAAATCAATAAAGGTTACAAAATGCAATGAACACCATTCCATACCTCCTCAAGTAGTTTTCTTGAAACAAACTCAAATTTTCTTTTTTCACCTGCAAACTTTATTTTCAGCTACATGAAAGCTGGGGGAAATCCCGCTCTTTGTAAATTCCCTCAACATGCACACAAATGTCATTTTGGATCCATAAAGCACCATCTCCCACAAATAAGAAAAACAAAAATGCTCAAAATCTTTTTATTTCCATTGAAAATAAATTTTCTAATAAAAGAGATACTGATGACATATCTTTCCTAAGTAAATAGATCAGGTTTCAGAAAGATTTTTTCCAACTTATTAAATAAAAAATGACAACACATACCAGGAAAAAAAAAATTCTGTTTAAACTACATTTTATAAAGATATGTATTCCACAAAAAGTTTCTCCTGCACAATTTTCTTTTTTAATTTATATATTTTGATAATCCTCAAATATTGTGAAGGATTAATTTTGTTTGCCAATATTTGGAATCTTGACAAAATTTTTTTAAAAAAATTTTTAAAAAACAAATAAAAATTCACCAGCATATTATATAAAGTAACAAAAAACTAAATATTTCTGTCTATAAAAAAATTCTCATTGCTTTTTAGCAAACTCTTACAATGGGGCTGCTGGATACATGGACCAAATTATAAGGTGATCATAAGGGCAATATTCATCCCCCATTGCTAAGCCAAATATTACATCTTTCAGTAGCTTTTGGAATTTCTTTTTGACATCTGCAAGAGTTCAAAAGTTATGGTGTGTTGAAGGTTGCCAATATTTCTTATTTTGCAAGCACAAATCAGTCAACATATTAGTTTGCAAATATTCCCATGCTTGAAATATAGAACAAAAGAAGCCTATTAAGCCTCAAGGTCACTCAAAAATGATCATTCACTGATAGGTTGTAAGTTATTCCATTAAATACAGCACAAAAAAAAAAAGACTTTCTAGTCAAATGCTATAAAAGTTTAAGATAAATTTGAGGAAATGATGAAAAATATATTAACAAAATTAACAATACATTTTTGAAAAACAGTCTCTACTTCAACAGTTTTCTCCTTGGTATTTTTGAAAATTTTCATTTTAAAAGGCCCCAGAAAATTAGTATATTATGTGTACCTACCTATATCTAAAATATTTTGTAGCAGTTTTTATAAGTTCACTTTTGGTTCGTATTGAATTCTTTGCTGTTGTATAAAAGTCTGAAGTTTAGTAGATAGATTTCAATATCCCATACTACAGAGGAAATTTTAAATTGCTTCAACACTGCTCATGCGTTATTACTTTCTGCAGAATTGATATTTGCGAGAAAGATAAGATCAATATCCAACAGATTGTTGCTTTGTCCAAAAAAGAAAATGCGTAACAAAGAAAATTTCTGTGCAAAGAAGTATACGCCTGGTGATAAAGTTTTCTTCAGGAACTACTAGGGGAAAAATGTTCTTGGGAGGATGGAATTATTTCAAATAGAATTGGAAGAGTAATCTTAATCTATACGGTGAAAGGAAAAAGATATGTATGCAAAAGGCACGTAAACCAGTTAAGACCAAGATACTCTGAAATTGATCAACAGGATGATGAAGAAATTCCAATGGATGTCCTGTACGACACATTTGAAATAACACCACCTACTAACATACCAGAACGCATGGATACATCATCTACACCAGCTTTGCCCACAGAATTGAGATGTTATTCACCTCAAAAGGGTAAAAGGAAAAGAAAACCCACAGTGCAGTTAAGTCCAGACCTGAAAAAGAGAAAGTATTAGAAAGCTAAATTTTCTAGAAAATTTCAGCTCGGGGGAGGTGATGTAATGGAATAACCTGTCACCCCCATGAGGTAGTAACTACCTATAAGTATCCGTAAGGCAACAGACTACAGGAGACTTGCTGGAATCTGTTCCAGCAAGACGGTCGAACTCTCTGCCTCTGAGCAGAGAGGAACCCGGACGAGGCTCCGACGAAGGGCAGAGTCTCGTTCGGGGAGGTTGACCAACCGATCCCGTTTTTTACAGTTTCTACGGGAAATTTTCGGCCAAGCCTACGGGCTCGGAATACCCACATAAAACTCAGGCTTGTGCCACATTTTTTCGTTCAAGTAAACACTGACTTGCCGGGATCTGTTGAATAGCAGCACTCCTACTGGACTGACTTGCGACGACCGTGCGCATAACTGTTACCTTATTTCTTATTGTACTGGTTATTACAATAAACCTTTACTTATTTTATCCACCATGTCAAGTATATATTCCTATTAGCACAGAATATAACATTTTCTTTGCTTCATGCTGGAGCTGTGAATTGAAGGGTTGATTTTATGACACAGTGGGATTGAGCCATGATTAGAACACACAAAATTAGGGCCTAAATGATTTTATCTAAGCCACATTTTATGAATATGAAGAAAGTAAATTCTAGAAATAAAGGCATCAAAGTTTTGAACCATATGTTGCAAGCCACATGTCGTAATGTAGTTAGGTAAAGGGGGTGGTAGAAGTCAGAGATTTTGCTCTTCAAAGGGAAGAACTGGCTCATTAGTCTATCATGCAAGATCGCAGCAAAGATATCCCAAATGTCACCTTGCTAACCACTAGACCATGCAATGCAAATCCATGAATAACCAAGTATCTTGGAAAGAGGATTTGTGCTTTCATCTGTCACAATTGACATTATTTCTTTTTCCTTTTATTCCCTTGTGAATGTTGTACACAGAGACAAACTGGAATTAAAACACAAAGTGGGTGATTCTTCCAATCAGTATAAAAAAAACAGAGCTGCCCCAGAGTAGGTTTATATTTAAGTGAAAAAATAAAATAAAAATAAAATAAAAAATAAACAAAAAAAAACTACGTCCCTTCAATGACGTCATTAGGAAATTCCATTTGTATTCAATTTCCTGTCACTGTCACTCTCTGCATTCTTCTTATTGGCTTGTTAAGCCCATAAATAAGCAAAGTATACATCTTGTAATATTCCAATATTTTGTTACAAAATAATTAAGTAGGTAAATGAAGCTTTTCAAATTTTTTCCAGATATAACAACATGAAGCCTACATGGTTTTAGCTGGAAGCTATAATCAAGAACAGAAACCCGAGATTTCCAATTTCAAATGAACTGTCTCAGAATATGCTGCTAATTAACTGAAAATGGTGCTTAATGCTAATCTGAGAGATGATCAAGGAGTTGCATTATCACAAACATTCCTGGAAGAAGTATTGGTGTGATTCCATTATAATAGTCAGCAATAGCATTGTTCAAGCTCCAACTGTAACCCTCAGAACCACTTGTTTCATCATTTTCCTAAGCACCATAAGACTTTTCTGGAAGTTGACCAAAAGCAAATTCTTCTGAGAACAGATAAAAATTATGAATGATGTCATTACAGTTGCTAAGAAGGAAGTTAAAATGAATTAAATTCTTGCCCTCCTTTTAAAATTTTTTTTTAATCATTTCACTCCAAGCAAGGAATTACCAAGTGTGAGAGAATATGAGCCCCCCCCCTCCAAAGCACTATTGAGGTGAGAGAACAATAAAAAGATGAATTAAGAGAAGATAACAATTGATATTGCTTTTAAATATTTCAAGATCAAAGTTGACTGAGAAGCAAGTAACTGGTAGAGAGTTCTGCAGAAATTCAAGAAAAGATAGTTAACATCAAACTTACAGTTCCATTTCAATTCAACTGTAAAATGATGAGAATTTGCCACTAATCTCGTAGTGCGCTTAAATTCATAAAGTTTGAGTACCATAGAAGAAGGTTCATCAGAACAATTGCCATGAAAGTATTTATAGGCACTGTGAAAGCAAACAAGTGGTTGGAATTGGGAAAATGCTATGAAAGGATAGCCTTGCTATAAAGAAACACCCAATAGATTCCACTTTAGCACCATGGTAATTGCTGTCTTGCTAGAGATACTTACATGAAACAGAAAAAGTTATACAATTCATCTGATTTTAACTTTTATTCCTTGGAAAGCCATAAGTAGCAAACAGAATTGATACCTCCAGCTCTAGATCTCCCTCCACCTCACACATTGTCATCTGCTGCTAAAAATTACAACTTAGAAAATCCTGACTTATTGAAAATGTCAAATTATCATCCGAGTTGAAATTAAAATTAGATTTTGTTTCAGTGGTAGTGACAGTCACTATTTATAACCAAGTCAACAATGCCCAAACAAATAGTTTTGTTTTTTTTAAATGTTTCTTGACAACTGAAAATGGTGATAATCGCTTAGTTCATTGCCAAGATTCCCCAAACAATCCCTACTGTCAAAAATCAGTTGCATTACAAATAGGTAAAGAATCTTTGGAAAATTAAGCTCTTACAATTTTAAATGAAGACTTCCATAAAAGAAGGATTTAAGGTTCCTGATAAAGACAATATAAACAAGGTTGAAGTTTCCACTTACATGATGGATAGAAAGGCAGCAGTTGTATATTTAGATATTGCAGGAGCTTACTGTGATTTTTGCAGTGTCAACAAAAAAGATTGCCATAATGTTGAGATTATCAATATTGAAGCCCTACCAAATATTTCTACATCACATCAAATCTGAGGACTTGGTTCAAGAAACTGGAACTATTTTCAAAGAAAGAGATGATTATGATGTTCATCATGAAGTGACAAACTGATTGATTGCAATCAAGCAATTTCTGTGCAGATCATACATGCACCTTAGGTACTTTGACATTTCAAGCTGTTATTTTGAGGGTATATCACACAGAACTAGATTCCTGTGAGCAGCAAAACAGGAAATGCATTAAAAAAATTGCCACTAAGATGGGTTTGCAGTGGGGTGTTTCTGACAAAACTAGAAAAGGTGGTACTAGCACAACTGTTAATGTTGTAAAAAAAAAAAAAAAAAAAAAAACTTAAATTCTGGAAGAAAGGTAATCTCAAGAGCTTCCAGATAATTATAAAAATACTTTCAAGTACCTTGGTCAGCATCTTTTCATGAAAATCACATCATCAAAAGAGAATGTACCTGTAGAGAGGTACAAGTTATTCTGTACAAGTATGTATATTTTTCTTCTCCAAAATGTTAAACATGTGGCAATTAAAATCCTCCACGGCCCATGGATTTCTATCACTCCAGCAGTTCATAAAGTGTTAGCCCATCCTCAATAGATTATCAAGTTCAATGACAGAATTGGTTTTCAAGGATGTAACACTATCTTGAGAAATGTGCATTACAACATTTCAAGAAAAACATCTCCAAAATATAATCTTGTTAACACAATAAAAAATGTGTGTGTCATTTGATCCTGTTGTATACTTTCGAAGAAACGAAACCAAACCTGTCTGCAAGATTTGCCAGTTAGTCTGCTTAATAAGGTCAATCTGAGAAAACTACTGATCCTACTGAGAATGATGCCTTGGTCAGTGGTCTGGTGATTTTGTAATATAGTTCTTTTGATTCTGTTGTTGCTAGTAAACTTAACTTGTGGGTGGGGGATGTAGCATGTACTGTATCCTCCATTTTCCCTTATTGAAAATTGTCTGTCCATACCTTTGTACCACTATCTTTCAGCTGATTTTTCTAACAGGCCAGGCTACCCAATTCCACAATCTTAATTTGGAATTTGAAAATCATCTAAGATCGAAAAAAAATGAAAATGTTGGATAACAAAGCTGATTTCTCATTGTGATTCTTAAGGTAAATGATGCAAAATTAAAGATTTCAGACCAAAATCCAAAAAGGCTGTTTTATTTTGGATTACCCCACTCCCAAAATTTGCAGTTTTATTTTTTAAGTTTCATAGTTAGGTAGACTTCTACTTGCTATTTGGCTTCTAATTTCCAATTACTATATCTATAGCATTCTTGAGAGAACAATATACCTGTCTGCTAAATGTTCTTTGTGGACTCACTGTGTCTCTAAAACTCCCAAACAGGTTGTTCTGATAACAATGTAGAAAACTACTACCAAATAAAACTGGTCTGTTATTAAAATTAAAATAACACCACAATATACAGTATCCCCAACAGTAATTTTAAAATATCTAGCAAATGTTATTAAAAAAGAAAGAAAAAGAAAAAGAAAAGTAGAATAACTTGCAATAGCCAATATTAAGACAATTATATTTTCACCCAGATTTTAAAAAAATAAAAAGCACAAGAATATTTTTTTACTCAGAGAAATATCTCATGCAGTTTACATTTGTATGCAGTTAGTATGGTAGAGGGAGGGGGTGTCATGAGTATATCAACCATATATCTCTTCTATAGAATATAAACATTAAATAAAAACACATGTAATATATAACAGATTTTTTTATTGTGAAAGTTTTTTTTTTTTCAACATATAATTTGCAAAATAGCCATAAAGTGTAAAATAGATATTTTGCAATATTACTATTTGAAAAATAGTTAAAAAATATCAACTTAAAATATAGCTAGGTACATTATTGAAATCTTGACTTTTCGAGGGGGGGGGATTCCTTTTTAAAGTTGTTTTCCATTTAAAAAGAATATTGACTACATAAAAAAAGAGAAAACCTGACTAGTAAATTAAGCTCAATAAACTGCATGAGTTATCTGGGCCAACTTCAGCCTGTCAATCAACCAACCGTAGCCCCCACTGCACAAGGTGCTATGGCAACAAAACCTTTTACAGATAGCAAAGGAGCTAACAAAAAAATAAGACAAACATGAATATTGTCATCATCAAATGACTAGATTATTTAATCAATATCTGGTTGCATTGGAAGAAAAAGCATGTTCTAAAAAAAAAAAAAAAAAAGACTAACAAGCCAAGAAAAAGAAAAGTGAAAGAATAGTTTCTTTTTCCTTCCACTACATACTATTTTTTGTAAATGACAAAAATAAATAACTTTATAACAAATTTGGTAAGAACCAATTTTACATTTGAAAGTCAATTACAATTTCTATTCAATTTCTTACATGACCTAAGCATTGTTTTTCAAAACTGAAAATATTCAATCATTTCAACAATGGCTACACAAATTAACTATTGCTTGTCTGATATTATAAGTAATCCAGACAGTTCAGCTCATATATCAAGTTTGAAAGTATCAATGATCAACTTCAGCCATTATTTTTTTTTTTAAAACAAATATTTCACTATTCAAATTGCACTTATTTACAGAGTATCCTACAGGTATGATGATAGTGTTACCTATTGGATTACAGGTTTAAAATTTAAAATCATTAAACTGGCAGAGAGAAGTTCCCATGCTACTGAATTAGGAATTTGCACTTGCAAATCATGAAAACACAAAAATGACAACCTGGACATATAGTCAACAATAAGTAGGTCATACCAAGTTAAATCAAAATAAAAATGCTCCTTGCTTTATTTTGAATTATAATGACACACCTAAAGTAAAATTATAGAAATATTGTACAGTGTGGTCTGAAAGTCTTGTCACCCTCTTACATAATTTTTTATTTCAGATGATTGACACAAGCTCCTATAGTGAGGTAGGAGATGGCAAGACTTTCGGACCACCTGGTATATTAAATAGTCTTTGTTCTTAAGGACAGGCATTTGAATACTTGTGTATTGTTCCTTCATGGGACAGCATTTAGTATCTCTTCAAGTAAAATATTGTTCACTTTAAAATGAATTTATGCCAAACTTAAAATTCTTGATTTAAAAAATAAATGTCTAATAACATTGGGCAAATCCCAGTTAAACATTAGGACATTTTTCACAAGTCCTTTATAATGGCTTTCATTTAAAAACCAGCATAAAGATGGACATTCAAATTAAAAACAAAGTTGATATGCAAGAGACAGTGCTATTTCAACTTCAAATAGATGTTGAAAATGATCAAAGATAAAGCAGTGAAATAGTAACTAAGAGATATGAAGGTTTATCCCTGGTGCTATTCTAATTTCTTCTTTTTTTTTAAAGAAACTAATTATACAAATATCTTAGAAGACAAAATTTATTGCAACCTCTGATTAAATGAATTGATTAAAACTCCTCAAAATAGAAATAATTTCTAGTCATGTCTAGGTAAAGACCTATAAAAATGAACACTTTTTTCTTTTTTAACCATTTCACCCCAAGCAAGGCAATAAAGCCACTAGAACACAAAGTTAGGATTTGAGTATGTGAGAAAAATTACTATTAAAGAGAGAAGACAATAAAAGAACAAGAATTAAGAGAGAAAGTAACAATTGACATTACATTTAGATTTTTGAAGATCAAAATTGACTGGGAAGCAAGAAACCAGAAGAGAGTTCCACAAGCGAGAAATGCAATAGAAGAAACAGTTAACATAGAACTTCTGGTCATACTAACCGTTTCTTCTACTGCACTTCTCGCCGAGGAGTATTAAATTTTTTTTTTTAATTTGATGTGTTTTTGTCATATTTCATTTACATATATATAAGCAATGTTTCTGCCAAAGTTTTATTAAACTTATTGCATTTGTATAAGAAGGATTTATATCTACCTTATCAAAATTCAGTTGTAAGTTAGCAGAAAAATATTAATGTTTACATTAAAATAAATGTTATCTTGTCTTCTAAAAATTTTTTTTTCAAATAGCAGAAATTTTTTAAAAATATTAAAATTTTTACAGAATTCTTTAATTTTAAACTTGACAACATTAATTATGCTCTTATATCATACAGTATTCATAGTAATCAATGCTTTCAGCAGACATCTTGCATTATAACAAATTAGTCAAGTGGAGCTGAAAAAAATTTGACAGATTTATCTAAACAAGCAAGAAAGCTGCTTAATTAGAATCTCTGAAAACTATTGAATTATCTAAACAGATGTAAAAGTTTGCTTTATTATTAATATAAACATTAGAAAATTATTCAAATATGCAGAATAAAAGTTTGCTAATTTGAATTATTAATAAAAACAGGATAGAATTATGTAAATATTTCAAATTTTAATTTCATCTTAACTGGATTTAATTTAAAAAGAGGTAAACAAAGTAAAAAAGAATTTTCAGAATTAATTGAAAAAAAAATCAGTTCAAGTGAAAATCTGTCTATTATTAGAGCAAAAAAACTCCAATAAAAATGGAATAGAAATTTAATAATTTCTGAAGAGTTATCCCCCCTTAAACACTGTCACTACATCTTAAATTTTGACGAGCCATATCAGAGAAAAAAAATCCATTGAGCTCTAAAACGTAATTTTATTAACTTTGGTTACATGAAAATAAATAAAAAAAACATATTTGAGAGCTGGCAATTAAATCTTGTTATTCATTCTGATATAACGCTTTTGCATAAAATATTTATTTTAAAAAAAATATTTTAAAATCATTTTTCATTTTTAACTGTTAATGAAAATTTTATTTTAAATACTTTGTATCTGAATAAGTTCCTTCTCCAAGATTAAGGTTGAGGTTAGCTGAAGATAAATCTCTGTAGGCTACCTGAATCAATATACACCTGATGAAGGCAGAAGGACACAATGACCGAAATGTGATAACTACAAAGATGAGGACAATAGTCTGAATGTAAATAGTGTAAATAACAATACAGTCATTTCCTTCTAATGAAATCCTTTTGTGTTTCTCTGATAGTTCTCTTAAGCTTAAATTTTTCTTTTGAAAATATTCCCTATTTTGTTCTTAGGCTGAAATTTACTAACGAGTCAAAGCAATGGTAGTTTAAATGAAGTTTAGATGACTGAAATACATTAGTGATTAAAGTTTCAATAGGGGCAAAAAACAGCTTAAAAACAATCAGTTTATATCCAAACTTCATTAATCTACACTAGGATTCCAAACTGAATCCAGAATCCTTTATGGGGATAGACTGTTTGTTCTCATTCCACAGGCTAGGGATATCACGTCTAGTTCTTATTTTTAGTAATGCTCCATTATTGTGCATCCTGTTTTCACCGAGTCCAAGTACACACTGCTAAGGATTGAACTTCCAATTACCGTCACTAAATTCATTAACCAACGCTTTAATCCATTAAGACAATTCTCTATGGGAAACTTGGAGAATTAACCTCCCTGCCTGCTCATGAGTGCTGCTGCTGTTCGTCAAGCTTGACCTGAGGCTGTGGAATGAAAACAGCCAATCTATTACTGAAGTGATGCCAATTTACTTGTGCAAATCAAAATAGAGTATGTTAGTGTCAGTCGTTCTTAATAGCAATAAAAATGTTGAGTCATACATTTTTATCTGCTTATACTCCAAATTATGTACAATTTGTGGTTTTCTTCATTTTTCTTTATAGTTTAAAAAAGTTAGTTAGACAATACTTCTAAAAGTATTAAAAAAAAAAATAATACTTCTATCAAGAACAAATCCACATAGTATTTTTCCGCAAATTCTATAGAAAAAAATCATTTTATTTATTGCTTTTTTTAAGGAAATGAATTTAATAAATAAAATTATGGTACTAACATTTGTTAGTGTTGGCTATCAACTGCCACGCTTCCACACAAAGTAATATTGGCAGCATCTATGAAACTTTAAAATCTGTCTATAAGGAGACAAGTTCAAAACGGTTGACAATAGAAATATCTTTCTTAACCAACTTACCATCTTATGCAGTAATATTCCAAGAAATTCATGGAAAATAAATAGATGTCTGTAAAATTGGTGAAAACAAAATCAATACTAGTTTTAACACGCGTTTCCTTGTTTCAATTTAAGAAAAGTTAAACTCGATTAGTATGTAAAGTTTAAATTTGTGTACCTTCTAATAATTAGCTTCTGCTTATTTTTTTATTGGTTCACCAATAAAGTTTTTTTTATATAATAATTCTAAATTTATATTAAATTTTATTTGGTAAAACAAATGGTATAATCGGGGCCAGAATTCGCCTGCGCAAAAATGAAAGGAATTTTGTTAATAATGCAATGAACTAAACTGGAAGCAAACAGTAAGTTGGATGGTTCAGATTTTATAAGGCTGTGTGCTGCTATTTCACTGAGAAAAAAAAAGTGATAATAAAATTGGCATCCAAAAATATGTATTGAACATCATTACTGATGGTTGGTCCGCTTATAATGGCTTCTAAATGATCTGGGAGGGTACAATCACAACACAAATTCATGAAAATAATTTTAATTTTTTTACAATTTACTGTACAATACATGAATCTTTCAAGAGAATAGCTGGCTTCGCCTAAAAGGATAAGGAACCAACAAGCATCCGCACGAATAGGAATATATATTTCGAGAAAGAAAAAGAATTTGAAAAAATATTTAAACTCGCAAATTATGGGCCCGATTCTAGACTTTTTCCCTTTTTGTGGGAAATTTACATACAAACATTTTTAATATCAACAACCATTTTTAATCACACTTCTCTTAGCTAGCCTAAAATAACTCTATGTTCCATAAATGAAAAATTATAATCATTTTTATATTTTAAGGTTAGAGAACCAAGAAAAATTGACCGTTATTCAATAAAAGTGGCGCGTGTCCTTGAGAGCGTTGTTAACCGGTATTTCATTTTATAAACAAATTATTTACTCTGAAAGGGGGGAAAAAAACAAAAAAAAACAAAGCCAATACAGGAAACGAGTTATTTCCCTTGACATGTGTCAACATTAATGCACACACGGAAGCAGACAACAGTAGTAGTAGTAGTTGCTGTTGTTGATATATAAATAAACTTGTATGTGCATATGTATTTATTACCAGGGAACATTGCATTGATGTTGTACAGAGAGAGAGAGAATGACTAGGAAGAGAACGGCTTTCTCTTTGAATAGTACAGAAAAGCTCCCAGCCATGCAAGCAAGCAAGATTATTAGCATAAAACATGTCGAAAGCTTAGATGAAAACAACAACAGACAACACATGATCGCGGAATGAAATAGAATTTTATTTAAATATTACATTTAAAGAGAAAAAAAAATGTGATTACGATTTTTTTTAAATTAAAAGATGATTGATTTTTAATTTATTCGATTTTTACTTTGTTATGATCACGTGTATTTTTTAAACTTTAATTTCGATTTCTGTAGAACACTGTTTTCTGTTTATTTTTAACGAATTTTTAGCGGTTAGATAATCATCACTTTAGTTTCGAAGTTAATTTTGTAAATAATGTATTTAGAGATAATTAACGACAGTAATTTTATTTCCTTTATTTTGAAATTAAATTAATTTCAAAATAAATTTTATTTATTCGATTGCAATAATCTTTCTTTAATATAGAAAAGTAAAATGTCTATAATTTCCTTTATCGTAACAAAGAAAAGCTAAGAAACTAAAATTATTTGATCTTAAAACGACGCTTAAATAAAACAAATTCAAAGATTTGGATTTAAACTTTCATTTCTTTTGAGTTTTGACAAATAGAAAAATGTGTAGCTGACAATGGCAGGTTTCGGTTATCATGCAAGCTTTGTAAATTTTAAAACGAGATAATTTTAATAAAAACAATAACTTGATATAAAAACATTGATCTTCTTACGATTATTTACAGTTTAAAACTTTAAAAAGCACGTGTTTTATTAAGCGGTATACAATTTTTTAATAAATATTTACGATAATAATTCAACTTTGATAACTAAGTCGAAGAAAATCGATGTATATAAATCGAAAAAAATATTTATTTTAAAAACTATGAGAAAGGAAAAATATTTAATTTAAGTAAAAATCATTTTTAATTTGATGCATTTTTATTTATTTATTTTTTAAACTCTAAACTAATCAAGTTCGTCTATCTTCTTTGTTGTTATTTACATGGTTGAGTTCAACAGATTAAATTTACAAAAATAAATAAACGCTGTACTTTTTTCAGGCATTTTAAGAACAAAAGTGAACTCCTGTTTTTATTTCCTCAAAATCTACACAACAAACCCGAAAGAAACAAGAGCGGCCATGTTGCGATATGTCAAATTTACACACACATATCCACGCCGAATATGATTTCAAAAGGAAAAATCGTTTGCGCGAACAGTACAAAACGCTAAAGAAATTTAGATTAGTTTAAACTAAGTTTTTCTTGGGTTTCTCAATTATTTCATAGATATTTAGCATAAAGGTCGATTTGATTAGCAGTTTATTTACAACGGTCACACTACATTATTGGGCGCCGCCATGTTGAAACTAGCGAGAGCGTCGGCTGAAGAAGAAACGAAGGTAGAATTTGGACAAAAAAGCAATGACATTTAAAAACAGAAGGCTGAATGAATTCTGGATACCGATCAAACACCAAATTTAATAGTTAAAACAACAACTATATTTTCTGTGATTATTTCCGGCATTAACAATCTCTAGAGCTCTTTAATAAACAAAAATCCAGCATTTTCAATCGTCTCCCCTTCCAAACAAGCAACCAAATGGCGGATTACTTTCTTTCTTTCCTTCCTTTTCTCACTTCATCTTCCTTTCTCTCTCTCTTTGATTGGCTTTCCCCCCTCCCCGCAAAAAAAACTTTTTTTTAATCGTTTATTCTCACCTGTGTTGTAGACATGCAGCTCGTCGACGATTCCCTCATTTCCTCCTCCAAAGACAACCATAAGGTCTTTGATGGCTACGGCGCGGTGTCCATGCCTCGGCCGGGGACATGGCCCCGCCGTGTTGGTAACTCGCTTCCACTTCAATATGGGTGCCGCCATATTGAAGTTTACCCACAATGCTATACGAACAAGAGAATGGGGCGAAATGCCCGGATGTTCTAAACAACAAAAAAAAATTGTCAAATCACGTCAACATGCTATCACACCTTTTTTTTTTCTTTTGACATTAAAAAGTATCCCATTATCATTTTAGTTTTACACAGGCTCATTTTTCTTTCCATTCATTAATAAGAAAATACAATTCTATTGGTGGGGAGAAACAGAGTAAAAAGTAGGTAAAACAAAATAAAATCACGCCCAAACGATTTCTTCTCGTTATCTCTCTGCAATGCAATTTCAAATCTCGTTGCTTCTCGTTTCAATCCATCACTATTTCCGGTAAAATAATGCATATGATTTGTACGACCATCATGCAATGTGACTTTAACTTCCGTAGAGACTGAAAAAAACTTCGTGCTGTGAATTTGCTGCGGGTCCAGTTGCTTATTTAATTTTTTTTTTTTTTGCTCTAATTTTCAAATCTTTTATACCTAGATAAAACATGTAAATCTATCAAATTCTTTTTTTTAGTTACAGAATTAGAAATAAACTTTGTTTTTAAACAAATTGTTAGTCATTTAAAAAAAATAAGGGTAATAATTTAATTTATGTAAACAACAAAACGTAAAATAAATGTCAATGGCCGCTGGACCTAATGAAAAAATCATATTCTAAAATTTATACTAGAGCGCGAACCGCATAATTTCTTGTTGTGGAATAAAAACGGGTCTTCGTTATTACCTACTCCAACAATAAGGAAAGACTGCTAAAGATTTTTTACTGTCAACAATAAACATTGTCTCTAAAACAAAAGAGAAGGTAACTCCGAACAACATACTTGAACGTTTAACTCCGATTTTTTTTTTATTATTATTATTTTCGTGTTTTTTTATTTTGCTTTTTCAACCATGCCATTCACAATTTTTCAGTGTTAATTTCCTTTAATTATGAAGGAACCGAGATTTTACGCTATATAGATTTTTAGATTTGGTGGTACAGTACTCTACCTTAAAGTTAATGTATTTGTTCGCTCGTTAAAAAAAAAGGTGGGGGGACAAGGAAAAAAATTGTGGGGCTAATAATTTTTGTAGATTAGCATTCAAGACTTTCCTCAAGCCACGACATTTGTCAGAATCTGAAATTTTTTATCATTTTAGAAGGGGTTCATAAAAAATAGTGCCAAAAGTCAAAAACTGTCCCTGAATTGTTAAAGAGTTATTGAACTTCGTTTTTTTATTTACAGATGTTAATTTTGAAACCGCTAGAGAATCATTGATAACTGTGTGTGTATCCTTTTCCCCAATTCGTAATATTATGCAGTTATCAATGACCTAAACACAGTTTCAGACTTGACATTTCTAAATAAAAACAAAGTACAGATAACTTTTTAAGAAGTCAGGGATCGATTTGCCACTATTTCTTTTATGAATAATGAACAGGACACACACACCCCTTCTAAAATAATAAAATAAAATAAATAATTTCTGATTCTGATAAATATTATAGTTTGAGGAAAATCTATTGAATGCTAATCTACAAAAATTATCTATCCCCCCTCATTTTTTTACAAGCAGACCAGTCAATTTAAATAATGCCAAGTTGGTAAAGCAAATGAAGATCATAAAAAAAAAGTCACATGTCCTATAACCTACTTGGGTCATTGGGATATGACATACTACAGCAATGAGCATGTCTAGGTCAAGATAGCTTGATGGAGCCTATCATCTCAGACTGGCTTTGAATTCATAGTTGTCCTCCCAGATTAATTTTGCTATCAGTCTGTCATTATTTACAGGGGATCAATTCAGAATCTTCATTCTAGATTGGCTACTGACCAAGATAAGAGTGTCCAATTTATCCTGTTGTCAGGGGATGAAATGGATTCATGCCTTTCCTAAGGGTAAAAGTGAATGTAATAGAATCAGCCAGGATTTGAACTCGGCATACAAATTCCACTTTTCACACTGGCAACTTATAGTGTTACACTAGCCACATATTAAAGAACAAAACATGAAATCAAAACTTATTGTCAGGTCAGGAGATTCTTGGCTGTATAAATGATTCATCTTCCTCAGATTTTTGTATATTCAAATTTTAATTTCAATTTTCTTCAAAGCAAAAACTTCAAGGCAAATTTCAATTTCAATTTTTTTTAAGCAAAGACCTTGAGGCAAATTTTCTTTGCAGCAAAGTCTGAGGTAAATTTAAATTTTCTTCAAGGGAAAACTTTGAGGTAAATTTTAATTTGAATTTTCTTTGAAGCAATTTTTTTAATTTTCTTTGAAGCAAAGACTTTAAAAGTAAGGGGGAAAACCAAGTCAGCTGTGTGAGCATGTGTTGAGAGATGCATGTGTTCATATGAGATACATTTATGTGCATGTGTATTGTGATATATATGTCGTGATAAATTTATATCTATGAAGATATTCAATCTGAGCTTATATATAACATCTGCGAGAAGGTTTTATCTCTTGCTAGTCATCTAAGATAACATGAAAACCAGCAGTCTAATGCTGACTATCTGGATGTATTTCTTTGCTGGGTACTTATGCCAGTTTTGTAATAAAATTTGCAGGTCTGCCACTTGGCTGAAGCAGCATGAGAGTGTACTCAAGGAAAGTCACGTTCAAGACTCTGTAAAAGCCTTTCATATGTTACATATGTAAAAAGGCATGCTGGATTGTAAAGTCATTTGCAGGTACATGGCCACTCAGCTCATTGATAAAAATGATGGCTTTTTCTGTAAAGAAGTTGTAGTTATTATATGTGAGTGTGTGTTGAGATATACATATATAGGTCAACACATTTGTGTACGTGTGAAGATATTGTGGGAAAATGAAATAAAATCAATAAATATAATAATATTGAGTAATAAAAGAAATACATTTTCCCATGATGCTAAGTGTAAAGGAACCAGAAATATGATTGCCCTACTTGGTTTTGTCTAACATTGTTAGGTGGCATTGTTGAAGCCTATAAAAAGGCAAACATTTCCTGTCTGTCTCTCTCTCTCTCTCCTGTTTGCTTCAAGATGTGAACCACATGGTAATTACGTTCCCACTGAAGAATGTTAGCTTCCTGGGTCTACTGACAAGTGAGCTCTTTTCAACATTGTTCAGACGTGTTTTGACAACCCTACTCATGAAGTGAACTAGTTGTTCCAACTCAGTGCAAAGCTGAATTTAACTCAAACATTTTTTTTGAACCAAAAAGGAAAATGGACATACCCAAAAAACATTAAGAATTTTGTTTCTCTACAGTAGCGTTTCTCAGCAATGTGCCCAAGCATACTGATGCGCCCTGAAAGGTAGCAATGTGCACCTTAAGAGCATTTTTAAGAGTGAATTGATTTATGTAAGTCGGGCCTAAAAATGGGACGATAAACATTAATGGGTTAAAAATGACAAGGAATGTTTCCTTTAATTATTTCCAAAATATGTTTCCCTATTTTTTAAGAGTGAACTGGTTTATGTAAATTGGGCCCCAAATGGGGTGGTAGGCATTAATGAGTTAAAAATGACAAGAATTGTCTTCTTTTCCAAATGTTTTTAATTCACATTCAAGAGATCATCCAGTGAGTAAAGATATTGTCTGAATATTTGTGATTAAGAACTTTCAACCATACTTCTGGTTATTTTAAAAAATCCAGTCTTATGTAGATATTTTGTCTTTCCTACATTCAAATACTTTTTTAAAACTTGGCTGTTATAATTTGTGGTGACATCACAGGCATGTGACATTGATCAAG
The DNA here is from genome assembly GCA_964036315.1 of Acanthosepion esculentum. Classification (NCBI taxonomy): domain Eukaryota; kingdom Metazoa; phylum Mollusca; class Cephalopoda; order Sepiida; family Sepiidae; genus Acanthosepion; species Acanthosepion esculentum. The sequence goes on from OZ038504.1 coordinate 71,537,550, forward strand.
TTTGTTCATTTCCTAAATGTGTTGACAGTTGTTATGAATTACATAGTTTAACACAAGTATGGAGCACTCAGGTGGGGAACAAACTCACTAATGTGTGTCACCAGTTAGTGAATACATTTAAAACTACAGTACCAAGATTCTTTCATTTCTGATTTTTAAGAATTTTAAACATATTTTATGCTTACAATTTTTTTTAATAGTTTAAGAGTATTTTTTTTACTTATGTTTACCCAATACAAGGCCCAAGAGTCACTCAAGGTAGTTACTGAATGTGGTGTGTGGTAAGAGGAGAAAGTTGGAAGTGAAGATTATGAGGATATAGAGAATAGATTTGAAGAGGTTAAGTATTTGTCATATGTTTTGTTTGGAAATTTATTCTTGACTCTACAGGAGTATCTTTGCCTGATTTTTCCCCCCTAGAACAGAATCTATACTCAGTGATATGCAAATACCTCTGAACATGGTTTCTGTTATGATCTCCAAATTAGATCCTCAAAAGGCTTGCAGATTTGACAGTATCTTTGCAATTGTCCCAAGGAAATGTTCACCTGAACTGACTCCTGTTCTCTCCAAACTTTACAACAAATGCCTTACTACTTCTTGCTTTCCAAATTGTTGGAAATCCTCCTATGGAATCCTCCACATTTGCTTTCACCCCCTACGGGAAGATGCACTCTTCCCCAAATAAACCTTTAACCAATCATCACTTTACTTTTCCAAACTCAATCCCCTATTGGTTAAAAAAACACTAAAATGTAGCAAAGTTGAGACAAACCTTTTTTCCCACACAGTGCTATGGAGCCTATTTGAAAAGCCGAAAATATATAAAAAGAATCGCTCGACTTAATTCAAGTCAGTCAGACACTGGGTTCCAAGAGATACCAGCAGACCCCACGCATGCCAACACACTGACTCAATAACCACTACCAATCTCTCAACACCTCAACACAACTCGCACAACTATTGCCGCGTGAAGAAACTTAACTTACAATTTACTAAAAAAGTGACATTATCACTACAAAACAGTAATTGTACATTCAATCAACTTTAGCCTATCAGTTAAAGGTGAACAACTCTTCATAACTTAAATCAACACTAACAGTTGTCAAACACATACACGCTATCACTTGAACTTACACAATTGACAATTTTCCTTGCAGATATCAAACTATTTTAATTCCACAAACAAACTTAAAATATCAACCTTTACTCACTAAATTTCTGCATGGACAATCTTTGTAACCTTATCTCACTTGCCACATTTAACAAGCAACTTATTATCACTTTGTGTATGTCAAATATATATATATATATATAAATTCACGTTATTGTTGAAATCTTTAATTACGTTTTCAGTAATTTCTTGAAGTTGAATTGTCTTTATATTTTTGTTTGATTTATTTGTTGTGGATAAATGCATTATGATCACGCACATTCTTGGCCTTCACAAAAAATCACCTTCTGATACATCTTACTCAGCATAGATTCCGCAACACTCCTCTGTATTTCCTATCTTTAAGAACTCTTCTCGTCATCAATCTATTAGTCTTTTACCTCTTTTTGGCAAAGTACTACAGAAACAAATCAACTTTGAACAAGTATCTCACTTCACATGGCCTTTCAGATAAAAAATAGGGATTTCATTTCTGTAGGTTAATGGCTATTACTGAATTTGTCTATCAGACTTTAGATAAGAATGGCAAGGCTCAGGTTATGTCTTTAGATATCTCTAAGGCATTTGACAGGGTTTGGTATGCTGGCCTTCACCACAATCTCAAGGGCTTTGGTGTCTCTGGCTGAATATTTGACAATCCAATCACTTGAAATAAATTGTGTAATGAAGTTCGTGTTAAACAGTCATGCTTCTTGATCATTTGACATTAATGCAATGATCCCACAGACTCTATCCTTAGACCTACGTTGTTTCTTATCTTCATCAATGACCTTCCCGATGTCATTGGTTCCCAACTAGGTATTTATTCTGATGACACAACCATTTAGTCCTACTTAATATTAAGTTCAATAGGTCTGACAAAGTAAAACTGGTAGCTACTCTCTCAAATTACCTTACAATCAGTTGTTAACTGGGGCAAGAAATGGCTTGTAAATTTGAAAGCCTCCAAAATTAAACTGTTATCTTATAATCATCATAAAGAACCTTTGTTTTTGCCTTTCATTAGTATAGCTGATGCTAACCTCCTGGACAGCAACTTATTGTACCTTCTTGATTATAATGTTTTCTACTGACATGAAGTGAAGTGATTATATTGAATCAGTTGCTTGGTTCACTGTGTCATGCTAGACAATGTTTCTTGTCAGAATTCATCTTGCATATTTATAAATCTACCATCATCTGTGCATTTAATATTGCTGCTGTATCTGGTCTGGTGCTCTAGCTATATATCTTGAGATTCTTGACAAAATCCAAAGAAGGGTCTGTAATGTTATTGGTCATGCTTTAATGAGCTCTCCTTCTTGGTACCTTGACCACATGAATTTAAGCATACTACTAGAGTGGCAATTAGGTCTCATCATTTTACTGTTGAATTAGCTAGATATAATTATCCTAATAGTTTCTTTTCTCACATTTCTCACCTGTGGAACACTCTTCTGATTTTTTTTTTACTTCCCTGCCACCTACAATCTTCAAAAATTTAAATGCAATATCAATCTCACCATCTGCCTTCCTGAAATCTGTTCTTTTATTGTCCTTTTCACTTCCAGTAACCCCTTGCGTCCTAGTGGCATTATTGCTTTGCTTGGGGTGAAATGATTAAAAAAATGTTATTGCTAAGCAGTAATTGATAGGTTATTGATTTGAGCATAGATTGCACTGATCTGTGAGATGACAGGTTATCCTACAGGATTCTGTGTCCGATGTATGAATTTGATATTTGCACATCGAAGAGAATGCAATTTCCAAGCAGGTATGAGAATTCATAGATGACATTGGTGCAGTAGGTTTTCATTTTGAAGGCTGGTGTGGTGTGAGTAATGACCAGTAGTGTGCAGAAGTTGCGGCAGAGGGTGTGAAAATAAATCTTCAATGTGTGGTACTCAACTGATGAAGAACACGTTCAAGCACAGCTGAAGCCTTGCTTGTAATGGCTTGGTGATATGTTTCTTGAGATGATTTATGTTTTGTATCTTTTCCTGATACGCCATGGCCTTCAAATGCCCCACAAAGGTAAAAATCAAGTGGGCTAAGGTCTAGGGATTTGGGAGCCATTCCACAGGACCACACCAACCAATCCAAGCATCTGGAAACGGCTGATCTAACCACTGACGTACGTGAATACCAAAAAGAGATGGAGCTCCATCTTGCTGAAAGTAAACTGGGAAATTTCCATCCTCATTTAGCAGGAATGGAAAAATCTCTTCTTGCAACATGTTAAAATCACTTATTGGCATTATGATTTCCATTAAAAAAAATGGTCCAATAATGCAGTCACCCAATATCCCTATTCAAATACATCTTCTAGGGTATCTGAAATATAAAAAAAACTTATGGGACACCCTATATATTAAGAAATATACATATTATCTTACATTAATGTAAGATATTATGTATATTTCTAAATATATATATTAAATAGCGGTGTTACTTAACATTGAGCACTGTTTTTCCTACACTATAGAGTATATATATGTATTTGTCTGTGATCGCTCGCTTGTATACCTACCTATATTTACCCATTCAGTTATATATATATATATATAAGTGAACATTGAAGTCAACATTCAGACTGTTTCGAGCTAAATGCAATCATCAGGCTTTTATATTTACATATACTCTATCTCTGATATTTAGCTCTTTATCCCATAAATATAGCATACCTTAAAACTATATATATATATATATATATATGGTGCAATGGGTAAATTAAATATATATATATATATGGTGCAATGGGTAAATTGTTGCCATGTTATATTTTTAATTCCATGCATGCACATTGTTTTTGATTTTGTCAACTGCACAGTATAGTAGGGTCAGTTGGGCACTGTGAGAAAAATGCACTATCATGCAATTCACTCCACTAGAAATTTGGAAACAGCATGCTGTACTGCTTGACATTTGCATCGGAAGCTCCAATGCAAACATTTCAGAGTGTCTGGGTGTCAACCTGAGGACAGTGCAGAGAATTCGGAAAGAGTTGGATGAGTCTAATGGTGATTACGAAGGTATGACAGCTCAAAAAACTCACTCTGATCATTCGGATAAGAAAAGAACTACCAAATTTGTTGGTGAGGACCTCAGACTCAACATGGAGGCCAACATCAAGAGCTTTGAGGATGTAGTGCTGTCCTGGGTCAACAGAGTGGCTGCTGGGAGACCCTATGTCTGGCAAAAGGACTCTGCACAATGCCACATAAGCAGGAGAACTCAGTCATGGCTGTCAGACAATTTCTGCAACCACATCACCCCCTTACATCTGGCCACCTAACTCCCCAGACTGCAACCCCCCACTTGATTATTATGTGTGGGGTGACACTGAGCAAAATACTAACAAAACTCTTTGTAACACCAAAGATGAACTGAAGACAAGGATTTGTGCAGAATTCACCAACTTAAACAAGGAAACAGTTCAGAAGAGTTGCAGGAGATTCCAAAGTCATCTGGAATCCATGGCTGAAGACAATGGCAGTTTTAGTGAATAAATTTACTTTTTAGTATTTCATAATATTTTTGCGTAATTTTGGTAAATATATCTGTTAAAATGAGATATCAGTGTTATTTTCATTTTCGCATAATTTAGACAGCAATTTATCCATAACACCCTGTCTAATTTATATGATTAATGATATATATATATGTGCAGGTATGCAGAAAAATAGGAAAGAACACATTAGGTAAATAATCCAGAGTTCTTTAGTATTTTTGTTTTTATTTTCAAAAAGACAGTGCTCCATACAGAAGTAGAGCTTATATTATAATATTTTTTAAAAAATATGATTCCATCGCTACATAAGAGTTCTCATGTTTCAAAAACGAGAGCCGAAACCCTCAATATAATTATTGAAATTAAGGTGTCAAATCCCGTTTCATCCTCAAGTGAAAATTTAGGAATAAGCTATCTTGTGGTTTGCACGTGTTTATAATTATGGTCTCTTGCAACATTAATTACTATGGAAACGGCTTAGCAATGGAATCATATTTTTTTTTTTAAATAAATATATATATATATATATATATATATATATATATATATACATATTGTGTTTTATATATATATATATATATATATATATATATATATATATATATATATATATATATATATATATATATATATATATATATATAAAACACAATATATAGGAGGCACAGTGGAGTAGTGGATAGAGGCTCAGATTGAGGAATTGGAGAGCCAAGTTCGAATTCCAGTTAAATCCATTGCATTCACTTACGTTGCATTCACAACTGGTGCAGGAGAAAGACAACTCTGAATTCCAAACCTGCGGAGAGTTGTTTGGGGACGTTATGGCACGTAGTGCACAAGGTCTCTGTATTTGGCCCTTCAAAAAGTGTGGTTGGTTCTACACAAAGCCTTCACTACTATAATGAAATCATATGTGCTGGTGTCTGGGCTGTCGGTTCCTTGGAACTGAGCTGCTTGACTCTCATACATCAAATATGATGGGAGAGTCCACCATATATATATATATATATATATATATAACAAAAATGATAAAAATATAACAAAAGGAAACTAACTGAAATTGTCTAGACTATATACCCAAATACATAAAAAAATTACATTTAAAAGTTTTAAATTTCAGCATCTCCCCACACTGCCTTTGTGTGTATGTGTAGTGACACCAACATAAACATCAGTTTAGTCCAATGAAGTCTGAAAGGATAAAAACATGTCACACAAAATATTTCTTCCACTTTCTTATTAATTTTCCCAACATTGTTCTGGTATATAAAAATCTATATATCATTTTCTCCCATCGATATATATATGTGTGTGTGTGTGTGTAAAAAAATACCTCAACTGTAACCAAAATGGTTCTGAAAAATTCAGTAATACTCAACTGAATTTTGACATGAAATATTCACTGAGAAATGTTCAATTGATCAATCTATCTAATTAAGATGTTATATATATATATATATATATATATATATATATATATATATACTGTCATACTATACTATCTAAGCTAAAGAAATACAATTGAATTGCAATATAGATTTGGTTCTGACCCAGATACTCATCAAATATTTATTTTGGTATGGATGTTCATATATATATATATATATATATATATATATATATATATATATTGCATGATAAAGTGGGAAATGTTTTTTGTGACACATTTCGCCCTTTAGGACTTCATCAGAATAAATTAGTTATGCTGTTGCGACTACACATGCACACAAATGAGGGATGCTGGGAATTAAAATTCTTTTTTTTTACCTGATTTCATTTAGGTTCTTATTCTTTTTCTTTCTGTCACTTTTTTTTAGTAGATATCGCACACTGTGATAGTAGAAGTTCTGCCAGGAATGGTGAAATGTTGTAAGACCCCAGGTGCAAATTTACTGTAGATGACATTGCAATCAAGGTACTTTATAGAGACATTTACGGCATAACGAATTATTTTTTTCATTTGATCAGAGCAGCATTTTTATGTCAAAATTGTGCTCAGTGTCATTATGATGGGCAATATACATTCGATGCATTGTTTTATAAAATGTTCATTTTGTGTTCATAAAATCTTTTATTTAGATTTTTTGAGGTTTCTCCTATATATTTCTTATGACATTATATATATATATATATATATATATTTAGGCAGTGATTTTCTTTCATTGTTTAATGATAATGTTATTAAGCTTATCAGACAATATGAAAAGAACTTACATAAAATATATAGACAACACAACACTTATCTATATTATTTAATGAAACATGTATGAATATATATATATATATATATATATATATATATATATATATATATATATATATATATATTCTTCCTGCTGCAGTTGTTTCTACCAGTCAGATATCATCAAGCAGTAAAATTGGATATTCCATCCCAAGACACTCTTATTCTGTCATGTGGAGGAAAAGGAGGAGGAGGAGGAGGAGGAGGATTATTATTATTATTATTATTATAATAATAATAATAATAATAATAATAATAATAATAATAAAAAAAATTAAAAAAAATAAAAAATAAAAAAATAAAAAAAAAAGTAAAAAAAAGTAAAATGTCCCATTGTGAAATAGAATGTCTTGAGAAAACCCTGGTTATTTAACATTGGAAATAAAATGTGTAAATTATGCCAAGAGGGGAAATTGGCTATTATGCTATACCTCGAACAGCATAATCTGCTTAACAAAAATTGGAGATCATGACAGCATGCAAGGAAATTCTTACTTGCTAGCTGTGAACCTAGGTAGGTGTATTTATATGAAGCATTCATTTTTTTTTTTAACCTTCTTTACTTCTTATCTATTCTCCCCCTTAGCAGTGACATTATGTAGATAAGAGTCTCTCAGGATGAAATATCCAATTTTACTGTGTGAGAATACCTAATTAGTAGAAACCACAGTAGCAGTAAAGGTTGGTTTTCCAAATATTTTATGTCTTATATTGCTCTACATTTTTGTTTTTTGAAAATTGTATCAAGTGTTTTTTTATTAGTTTATCCATTTTTTGTCAAATATTGTTTTTTGTTAAAAGTTGGAGTTTTTTAATTATATATATATAGACAATATTAGTGGTGAATATACACATACATATGCAATTATATATACACATACATATATGTATAAAAATAATTCCAGGAGGATATGATCCAGGTAGAACTCGATGTCCAGGACAGAGTAAGGATATAATAAAAAGACTTAAACACTAATATTCCATGGTCATAATTTATTCCATTGGAATCGTAAGAACGATCCAATTCATCAGACCTACAGATTCAAAAAGAAAACAGAAAAACAACTCCGGGAAAAATTGGTGAGAGTATGTGTGAGAGTGTGGGGGGACCTGTGATCTATATAGAGGGGTAACAGACGAGAGAGGCAGGGAGGTCCAAAGGTGGAGGGGGCATTAACCTTTAACAGAGAGAAGATTTAAAGGGGGGTTTCAGTGAGAAAAGAGTGCGTATTTTCAAACGTCCGAAGATATACCGGAAGAGTGTTCATTTCTTGGCGATACACACCCCATAGGCGATAAAATCTTATACTCCCGCCCAGACCCCTACAACGTATACATACACACACATACACACATCTATATCTATATATATATATACATCTACATCTGCACGCCTAGGACAACCGATTTCAAAACTAATGCTAGATTCACTATAATGAGATATTGTTGGATTACAGCCCCATGATGATAATCATAGGCAGCTCAATATTTGAAAGGCTTGTCCTCTTTTCCCTTTGACTTTCAGAGCAGCAAAACACATTCCCTTTTGCTACGATAGAAATAGGACTTCAGAGACACAGATTGAAGATTGCCTTGAACTGTTCATAACATCAACTTTGTCTCTTTCTTTATCCTTCTGCAACATGTCTTGTTAATGTATTTATTAAATGCCTATCTGTATGAATTCCATGTTTTGTGTCCTTTTTTTTACCCAAATTCAAATGTGTCTGGCAAATATTGTTTGCAGGACAAATATACCAGGAGGCGTAAAATGATACTTTCCAATCCTGCAACAATATATATATATATATATATATATATTATAAATTAACTGATTTAAAATATGGTTTCTTCGCTACACAGGAATTCCCATGTTTCAAAAACTGAAGCTAAAAACTTCAAATTTAATTATATAATTAAATTAAAAGCATTGGTTCTGTTTCATCTTCAAGCGAATTTTGGAACCTTTATAATATAACATTTGTAATATTTATGCTCTGTAAATTTACATTGAGCATTGCTTTGTAAAAATAAAAATATCAATAAGAACACCGGATTATATATCTTACTGTTCTTTCTTTTTATTATAATAATATATATATATATATATATATATATATATAGCCTAAAACTAAGTATCCATCTCAAATCAACTAATAAAAATGATCTCATAAATTTCTATTCTCACCATGAACAAAATGAAATCTAGAATAATCAACAGATTTTATTTAAAAGCACTCAGAATTTGTAACCCTCAATATATACATGAAGAGGCAAAATACCCAAATTATTTTATATTCAACACAAAAAGCTTATAAAATATTTTTAAATAAGAGTCGACCATTCTGACAAACTTGACTCAAAATATATTGTCTTACCAAATCCATCACAACTGCAATTGAAAAGAATTTAGAATCTTAACATAAAATTTGTTACAACTACTTCTAAAATGATAGAAGACATAATTAATAAAAAAAATATTAAGCTAAAATTTTAAGGAGGAATTTATTCTATCACTTGTAATAATTGCCACATGCAATACATAAGAGAAACCTCAAGGAATTTAAATAAAAAATTATATGAACACAAAACAACACATTAAATGCATTAGTTGTTCAACATAATAAGTCTGACCATAATTTTGATTTAAAAAATATTGCTCTAATTAAAAAAGAAAGCAATTTACTGAGACAAAAATGTATAGGAAGTGCTTTAATCACTAAATCTGCCACAGTAAATTTATGTCTAGTTTCTTACAAGATTTCACTTTTCTTGGAAGATCTTTTATCACAATGTGGGATATTTAATAACAAAGGGGATAAAAATATAAATAAAAAGAAGAAGAAACTAAATGAAATCAGCTAGACTATATTCCCAAATACATACATTTAAAAAAAAAAATTTTTAAATCTTCCCTTCTTTAAAGCAATATATGCCAATTTCTAATGAATCACATTGAATTTTTGTTCAATAAAAAATATTTCAAATACATCTGTAGCTTATTCCCAAAACTTTGCCTTCAAAGTAAGGGAGTGTCATATACACCAATGCATCATCTTATATTCTGAAAAATATGGAAATGTATATAGCAGATAAAATATTACGTCTTCTTTTAATGAATGAATAAGAACCAGATGAATGTTTTGGTTGCTATGCTATAATAAAAGTTCCACAATTCTGAAATATCTGCCAATGGATGTGTGCATGCATCAAGAAAATTGCAATGAGGAAAAAAAATATCAGACTTTTCAATATCATCGTTTCCTCGTCAATGCACTTATATGTTACAATGATAAGTAATGGCTGATTGCTTGTGCCCGAGTATGGCTGCCTGATAGGGTGGTTGGCCAATCCCTATTGCAAATGCCTGCTCAGGTATATTTGTTTGTTCAACATCCACAGAAAACACTTTTATAACTGCAGCTATGCTGAGCTGACCTTAGTTATAGTTTCTGTGAGAGAACGCATTATTTGGTGTGATCAACAGTCTGAACAAAGCCAGTACGCTCAAACATGATGACTCGGGACTTTGTGCTCTCAAATAATTCTGTCTACCCATTTCACTCACAAGCCTTGGGTCAATGTGCTGGAATCACCTCTACAAGCCAATAACACTAAGAAGTCATCTTCATGTGATTCAAACCCAAGTTTCATGGCTGGAAAGCAAATCTTCTAACCACTTGACCATGGGCTCAAATGATGATACATTTGTAGAGTACTGCACTACTGACTTTTTGATTCCTTCAACAAGTCATATTGAACAAAACCTTCTGGTAAGTTTTATATATGCACTGTGGGCAGCATTCAGCTGATTGGAGATTTCATATTTGACATTTGCCCAAGCATTGAAGATGCTTCTAAGCTTGCAACTTGTTTCATGGATTGTTTATGAATATCAATTTCAAAAAGATTTACTACACTTACCTTTTCTTCTTGGTAACATTCCCTTTCATGATGCATCTGTAAATAATTAAGTTCTCTTGTGATAATAAAGAAACAGCATAGGGCGATAATACAACACATAATTCATGTCAAGAAATATCAAAGATCTGAATCAAACGTCCATCAGGAACTTTTTATCCAAGGAGAGTTGATCCATGTGTACTGGGCTTACCCTAAGTACTTCATCATAAGTACCCTTTGTACTTCATCTTGACTCAGAATACCAAAAGACCAAGGTGCCTTGAGGATTGACCTTGAAAGTGACCTGAAAGTAATCAAGTTCAGAATCAGGCCCCAAAGAATGTTGGTCGGTACACCAATACAAACCAAGAAGTGAACCCATCTAAACATAGAACACACACACATACACACAAGACACCCACATGACAAGATGGCAGAATCTCTTGCACCCTCACTGGAAGATCGTACACTCAGAGGAAGACCCAAAACCACATATCCTTCCTTGAACAATGTTAATTTGACAGAGAGTGGAAGTGAACTTAATAATGGTCTCAAAGAACAAGAGCTTCAGTACCAGCAATTCAAATATAATAGAGAACTGATGAAGTGCTTCCTTTAGAAGAAATGTTTCAATGCTTAAGGAAATAAAAAAAAACAAACCTGTACATGTCTATATTTCTGAGATGAGGTATTGTAACTATTTACATTGTTTGAACTGTTGTCCTCATCATTATTGTCATTAGTTGTAATTTCAAACTGTACCCTTTATTTAGTCCACAGGGATGGATTGTTCCCCAAAGACACACGGCCTAATGGATATAAGCATTGGTTGAGTGACTTAACCCAGAACAGTTGTGAGTTCAATAGAGGGAACAAAAACTTGAATTACTAAAGGGAATTAACTGAAACTGATATCCAGAAGAGGCATGGCACGTGAAACTAGAACAATCTATCCCTGTGGATAAAGTGTTCGGCTTGAAATTCCAACAAATATAACCTAAGGAAGGCTGGAACATACAATGACTGAAATATTGTAAATATGACAATAAAAAATGAGGACAAGAGTCTGAACAATGTAGTTCAGTATTTCCCAACCTTTTCTCAACCAGCGCCGCCTTTGGGCACAAACTTTTTGTCAAGACCCGTCAAATTAAATTTCAAATATTATATTAAATTCAGATTAAATTATAGCAAGATAACACTTAGGTATTAGTGCAAAAATAATGTTAATACTGTTTTCATTTCTATTAGAAATGCCAATGATTAAAATCCTAAAAAAAAACTTATACTTGATAGCTTTACTCAAACTTTTCAATGCGTTGGTTGGCTTTGGTGATTACTGGCTAAGGCTCTTACTCTAGGTTCCATGCTTCTTGGAAGTAATCGTAAATCACCTTGTTTTGTAATTTGCAGACGGTTTCTTTGTTTAGTAAGAAGCTGTCTAACTGCGTTGAAACCACATTCAGCCATATAGGAAGTTAAAAAAGCAATGAAGAAAAGTTTGATAGCTTTTCACAGCACTTTCAGAAATTTCCTTTTGTAGCCAATATTGAATAATTTTTGAAAATCTGAAAAAAAATGGATACGTGCCCACCGCCACCGGAGTATGTTCACCCCATGAAATAAAAAACTCTGAGTGACCCCTTTCGACATAACAGAGCCCACAAGGGGGCACTATCACCCCCTTTGGGAAACACTGATGTAACCCCCCCCCAAAAAAAATTTGTATGCACCAATTCTTAGAATCTATGGCAATACAAACATTCAAGTAGTGAAACAGATTATAATTATTCAATTTTATTTACATGCCAACTATTTTCCTCCCCTTAGATTGTTGTTATCACAATGTATTGGCTGTTGTTCTCCAGCCTTTGTCAGTTGCTTGTGGATCCAGGTAATCTACAAGGAATTTCAAACTGAACTTTTTATTTAATCTACAGGTAGAGATTGTTCTCATTCCACTGCCCATGTCTAAAGATATATTGTTTAGTTCTTATTTAGTACTGCTCAGTTATTGCTCGCTCTGGTTCCACAGAGTCCAAGTTCCATTTTATTAATATTAACTAACTGAAAACCTGTCTTGCAAATATTTTTATTAATAAATTTATTTATAAGTTGTACATATGAAAAGATTGTAAATTGACAACTTTTTCCATTTCACTGAAACAGACGTTAAACACTTCTACTCTCGTTTCTGTCTTTTTTTCTCACTGAAACTGATATGTCAGTGCCATATTTCCACTTGGTTGAAACAGAATAATCCATTAATTATGACGTATTGGCAGGGCGTAATGGTTGTGTAAACTAACAAACAAAAGGAGGGACAAGCAGAGTTATAAGAGATTCTTGTTAATCTCTTGTTTCTAAATTATGAATTAAACTTAATTTAGTATGTATGTATAAGAAAAACTATGTGTATTAAAAAGAAAAGACATTTTATGTATATTAAATTTATCAATCATTTTTTTTCTTAATGTGAATTTTACAAATGTGGCTGTTGTCGATGAAAAAAAAAAATTATATATATACAGTGTAACCCGGATATAAGAGAAACCTGGATATAAGAGAGATTTTCTCTGGTCCCAAATTAGAGCCTGTGTTAATGTATATATAATAGACCAAACCCGGATATAACAGACTTCTTCTCCGGTCCCGACAACTCTTATATCCTGGTTACACTATATATATATATATATATATATATATATATATATATATATACATACATACATACACACTCTTTTTACAACTGGATCTGGAGTATTTTTGTATTGTTAGCAATGAATTGTCTAATATTATAAAGTTTCTTATATTATCAATAGTTTCAAGTATCTGCTAGGAACCTGGGAACATATCTCCAGTTAAAAAAAAAAAAAATTTCTTCTGTATTTAGTGTGATCATGGCTCTCCCCAATGTCATTTAATAAATACTTTCATGGTAATTGTTAACTCTTCCAGTTCCATGCTTTCCAGCCAACTTTGATTTTCAAAAATTTAAATGCAATGCTAATCATTATCTACTGTCTTTTTGATTACTTTTCTTGTTGCCCCTTAATGTTTTTTTTATTCATTCACACTTTTAGTAACCCCTTGTGTCTTAGTGGCTTTACTGCCTTGCATGGGGTGAATTGAACAAAAAAAAAAATTGTGAATTGCCACAACTATTCTTGAGAATGCTAACAGATTCCTTTTTTTTTTCCAGTTTTGAATTCAAAGTTGTCCAGGTTGCCCTAACAAGGCTAGAGAGAAATGTTTGCTTACTATTTTACCTACAATTAGAATAAGTTGAGCTGGATTCATGCTTTTTCCAAGGTCCATAGTGCAAAATGAAAACAACTTCAGCTTGTATTTGAACTCAGCCTGCCAATTCCATTTTTTGCATGACTAACCATTAAACTACACGTACAAAGGAGGTGATACTGTATTCATATTTGCTGTATGTTGCTTATATCAGTGACAAAGAAATCTTATCAATTTATTGGTATTTCTTGGGCATACCCTATATCTGATGTCTATGCTTTGGGGCTCATGGAACTTATTTTCTGACCCATGTATTTAACTTGTGATCTTCCAGTGAACTTGGTAAAATTTCACCAGCACTCTCATTTCCAGAGTTAAGTTTCTAGAAACTCAAAACTATCTTGTGTTCATTTTAAATCAGTAGCTTCTATATGCTATGTATATCTCTGCTTATTCTGATCAAATGCAGTGCTGTTTTTTTTTCAACTGTCTCCAATACTGTTCTCTATCATTTTGACTTCATGCCCTTCTCAGCATATACATGATCAGCTAGTCCCGATTTCAGTTTCTCTACAGCTTTGATATTTCTCAAATTTTTAGGTGATTGGAGAACTATAGATTCTTTGACACTTATCCATCCTGATTTTTATATATGGTAGGAGTGGTTGTAACCATTTTTTTGTTTTTTTTTTTTAAACTAACATGTCTGCTTGATTGCTACTGGTATTAAGAGTAGGAAGTAATGACATTTTAGCAAATATTAAAAAAAAACAAAAACAATTCAGTATACTGGAGAGAGAAAAAATTGTCATGATTCTTTTGAAAATGTTATGCTGACATTTCAAAACTGATCACCCCCATGAAATTAGCTTTTAATATCCTGATATCTAAAAATCAAATATTTAGCTTGAATAATTTTCATAATTTCAAATTAGAGTTTGCTTCAGTTATTTCTTTAATGTTAAAATTGACCATATACTAAATTCTAGAGAAGGGATCTCAAACTCAAGGACACAAGGGGGGGGGCATTATCTGTTGAGAGAATTGTGCAGCATGCCAGTCACCAGCATATTACTAACAGGGTGGGTATTAACTTCTCAATCCTTATGGACAGATTCCCAAACCCACAAAGCTAAATTAAATACACTATTTACATTATCCAGACTATTGTCCTCATCTCTGTTGTCATATTTATTACATTTCGGCCGTTGTATGCTCCAGCCTTCTTCAGGTAGTTGGAATGTCGAACTGAACCCTTTATTTCGCTCACTAGGGTAGACTGTTCTAGTTCCATGTGCCATGTCTAATGGATGTCAGTTATCTCCTGCTTAATTCCCTCTTCAAGTTCTTCATCACCTTAACAAGGTATTGAACTCACACTCTTTGGGTCCTGTCACTGGATCTAACTAACGCCTTTATCCACTGTGCCATGTGTCCTTGAGGAGATAACTGACATCCATTAGACATGGCATGTGGAACTAGAACAGTCTACCCCAGTGAATGAAATAAAGGGTTTAGTTTGACATTCCAACCACCTGAAGAAGTCTGGAGCATACAACGGCCGAAATGTTGTAATAAATATGGCGACAAATATGAAGACAATAGTCCGAATATAAATAGTGTACATAATACCTCATCTCAGAAATATAGACAAATTAAATGTTTGGTATTTTTGAGTGATAGGAATTGTAAAAGAGAGGGAGAGGAGGAGGGGCAAGATTTTGCATGTTTTCCAGCCAATTGTGTTTATTAAGTACATCTTTAAAAAAAAAAAAAATTCGTCAAAACGAAAGGCAAGGTAAAATAATGTTTCACATCAGTTAACCTTTATCACTGTAACTTCTTTTGCTGTACAAAAAGTTTATCCTGCCACTGAATGTGACTGATCCCCAAACAATAGTGTGTTTGAATTTCATAGATGTGCTGTCATATTCTTCTCTGGCAACAGAAAACAACTTTAAATGAAATTAACAATAAGGATACTGAAATTTAGAGAGGCCTTAAATAAGAATGCAGTGGAAAGGGAAGTCATATTAATAATGCAAAGTGCTAAAGATTAATGCAGAACATGTCTTTCAGCACTAGAATTTTTTCCCTACTTTGTAGAGGAACTAGAACTGACCTTTAAATTGACTGACTATTGCCACGTGGTGGGTAAGTCTAACTCAATACTGTTACTGTCAAATTATGGAGAGGGTAGGAGACAAATTTATTAAATTTTGAGGGAAATATTGATAATGAAAATGGTTCCCCAGGGTCCACAAAAAAGTGGCTTGTGTGCAGCGTGTTTGAGACTCCTGTTCTAGTCTTCTGGTACAATAGGTTAATCAAGATATATTCTAGAAATTTACAAATTTTAAATGTCTAACAGAAACTAATTTTCATCAATTCAATCACAGTGATTAGTTCTTTCTATACTTTTACATGCATGCTAACATTAAATGAACATTGTTCATGATAATATGTTATTGATGGTTTTAATGAGGCCATTCATTTAATGATATTATGTTCTTAATGGGTTTAATTGAAACCAATTAAGGAGTCATACATATGTATATTTGTTATAGTTACATTAAAATCCAAATTTAAAAACACAGACGCTTCTGTCCAAGCCTTTTTTTTCTGGTTAATGTAAATTACATTTATAGTAAGAGATTTTTTTTTTTTTTAAATTTGGATTTTAATGTAACTATAAAAGAGATATTTCGATTTCATTTTTGCCTTGAAAAAGTCGGAAGACGAAACGCGTCGGCAAAATCTAAGATTTTTCCAATCGTCATTTTATACCAATATGTCTTGTCCACAGAGTTGATCTGGGAATTTAACTATATTGACAACATGGGGAAAAAAAAAAAAAAAAAAAAAAAAAAAATCTCTTACTATATATGTATATTTCTATACAAAATATCCAGGGCTGTATGAAACAATCATAAGATGAAACATTTTCTAATAGAAACCACAACATTGTTTTTGTTTTGTTTTTATTAATCATTATTACAAAGATCATGGCAGGACAAATAATTTCCTAACAAGATTTAAAAAAAAAAAAAAAGTGTCCAGAGAAAGATTTCATAAATGTCCATTGCCAAGTAAATTTTTTTTGTTCTTTTTTTTTTTATTTTTATTTTTTTTTAATAATGATTGCTCTTTTAACTGCTCTTCCACCTAACAAAGGTGAAAAGAAAAAGAAAAAAAAAAGGGAGAGAGATAGAGAGAGGGAAATAATGTTGGGGTCAATGACCCAATCTGTATTTTGAAGGGGTAAAAAAAAAAAACAAAAAAAAAAAAAAAACAGAGGGAGGATAATGTATGGGGGAGTGGAAGACCTTACTTCTAAAGCTTAGACAATTGTTGAGCCAACAACCTGTCTAAATTTTGAACAAGTTGATATATTTACATGAACTGCACCTAAGATGAATTCCTAGCAAAGGTTAGACAGCTCAAATTCCAAATCAATATTATTATTATTGAAAATAATGCAAATGCATTCTGTGAAGGCAAGGTTGTCTGATTCTTTCAAAATGTATACCCGCATTGAAACAAAAATATTAAAAATGTGTGCATGTGTTGGGAGTTTTCAGCCAATCTATAGTAATCTATAAACAGAAATATAATCATTTAAATTTTTCTTTATAGGAAAAACTATCATTATTATAAACTGATTTACTTGAATTAATGCCCTTGTCTTGGTTGTTATAGTCATGTTTCAGTATGGACAGAGAAAACTCTACCTTGTTGACTGAATAAAGCGTTCAGTTCAAAATTCCCTGAAGAAGGCCAAAGGGTAACATGGCTGAACATTTAATGATATCAACAACCAACATGAGGAAAATTTGATGAATAAATCATTGTATAATAACAATTTAAAAGTTTAAATACTATTTACATGTTTATATTAAAAAGGTGAGAATTTAAAAAAAGAAAAAAAAAAAAAAAAAAAAAAAAAAGGCCATCAAAGTCTGTAGGCCCAAATATGGCAGCATCATTTGAAAGTGATAAGTTAGTGATTAGAAGATTTACCTAAAGGCTTTTTCAGGTCAATCCCTAAGTTCAAAAAGCAACACTAGAGAAAGAAACCACATTAAACATGTCAGGCCACATGGCTTTGAATAATAGACATAAAGTAGTAAACAATTGCAACTTACAACTGCTACATACTTTAGAATAACATTCATGTTGAGGACAAAAAAAAAGTCTATAGAAATGGGTACATCATGAAGTGAAAAGTCACCTGAAATATATTGAAATGAGCTAGCTTTATTGACTAATCATTAAATGTGCCAAAACCACATTTATCTTTGCAGAATTCCTTAACTGTATTTAGTGATGGCAATAAAATAATAAGTAAACCGCTTATAGATCCCATTTACTGCTTTCTAGATGTCAAGACAGAATTCCAACATTTGTCATGTAAGTAAGTATAAATTTTAAGTCAGGTATACATAAGAACCGACAGCTTTGTAAAGTACTGCTTTTCTTTAAATATTCCAAACAAAATATGTAGGATATTTTGATATTTTAAGAGAAAATTTTGTAGTGAAGTACATTCGGTTGGGCACAGATTTATGACAGGGTTCATTACTCCCTTTTTATTGACCTGTTTCAAAAAAAAAAAATAAAAAATAAAATAAAATAAAAAAATCCATGAACTTTCTTCATATTGGTCACAATCATTTTCTTATAAAATATAATACCATTTCAGTCAGTACAAAATGACCAACTAAAATTAAACACTGATGAACCAATCTGAAGAAATTTCAAGAATTTTTAAAATTTCTCACCTCAAAAATAGAAACCCCAAAAGATCTATAAAAAAAAAAAAAACAAACAAAAAAAAAAAAACAAATAAATAATAATATAAAAAAAAAGTTCTGTATAAAATTTAATTCTCTAAGATGAAACCATGAGGATAAATTACAGATAACTAACATTGGCAAACAGAGATGTATATAAAAAAAAAAAACTTGCCCAGGATCCCATGACTAGGTAAGCTATAATACCCACCCAATCTTAAACTGTTAAAAACTAAATAAATGCCAAAATTAAATTTTAAAATGTTTTTAAAAATGTATTTGAAAAATAAAAATAAAAGGGGGGGGGGGGAGAAAATAGATTCATCTTTTGCGTGCATATGTGTATGCATTTGATTTTGTTTAAAGTTTATTATTATTTTCTACAAATGTGGATGTGATGGAAGAGGTTCTAGTCCTATCTTTGGCTTCAGCAGCAATATTTTTAACCCATTCGTTGAGCATAATGAGAATTTCCCTCATTACAATTCTCTGCGTCAATTGCAGTTAATGGATTAATAAGTTCTAAAGAAAGAATGAAGTTAATTCAAATGAAAGCAATCTTGATTTTAAAGCTTTAAATATTTTACAGTAATGGCATATGAGGTTGATAACAAGCTGCTGCAATTTTCATGGCAATCAAATTTTCCCTCCTCCCCAGGAAGGTCTGTCAATGGGAACTTAAATTCGGCGGGATTATGCTTTCCCAGCTTAATTAATCCTACTAAATATCATTTATTTATTTAATTTTTTTACCTTTAATTATGCCTATCACTTTTTTTGTTTTCAAAACTTTCTATTCTTTTAAAATGTACATTTTTTTTCAGGGCATCACAAGTTTTAAAAGAAAAAATTTTTTTTTTTTTTTTAAATAGAATTATTTACATAACTGTGGCAAAATATTATTATCATTTCATCAATCTTACTTCCAAATAGTAAGTCATTATATGTAAAAAAATTTTTTTTTTTTAAGGAACTTCTAATAATAAATAATTGCTAGCTAGCTCACATATAAGCCATTACATTTAAACTGAAGGAAAGAAGTAGAAAAAACTCTAGATATATAAATAATTCCAACCTAAATTAATGCTTGGGAAATTTTTTTATAATGACACTACTTAAAATATATGTTTTTTTTTATAGTTTTTTTTTTATTCCTATTTTTTTTTTCTTCTTTTGTAGAGATATTTTTCTTTTGTAGGCAATGAATGAAAATAAAGAGAGAGGAAGGAAAAAAAAAAATAAAATAAAATAAAAAGCAACACAGGTCTTTTGTTATACCTGCCCCATAGTCCAAACTAAAACAACTGGCCAACCGAGAATTATCGTGTTTTTATGAACAAGATGCCATCTTATGATGCATTAATATTGAAGAAATTAAAGGAAATAAGAAGATTGAATGGTATCAGTAGAAAAAAAAATAGGGATAAAGATGGCAGTTGTGGCACAAATTGCTTTGTTATAGATGGTTCTTTGTTGCCCTTTTACATGTCATGTTTCTGATATAAATTTTCCCCCCTCCCTCTTTATTTAAAACTTTTGTTGTCTTTTCTTTTTAGCATCAATTGCTTCTAGAATAGGTTGCCGCTTTGCTTGGTAACGGGCTCGAAGCTCTTCAATTTCACGCTCCATCTCGGGGTCCAGGCTCAACAGTCGAAGTTCAAGTTCTTCATAAGGAAGCGTACGCAGCTGAAGAAGAAGAAAAAAGATGAAGAAGAAAAAAAAAACAATAAATATCCACTCTTTCTTAGGTTGGGAGAAGAGGTTAGATTCAATTTTTATTTCAATTTCCATCCTATTATTGCTCTTTCACAGTTTAGTGTTACAAACAATTCAAGTATCATGTAGTGCAGAGTATATATATATTTTTTTTATTACAGAAGTCTTAGTCAGCCTCATTCTGATGACATACCTAAAAACATGATTAGCTTTCAAGTGAGCTAAAATAACAGCAGTATAATAGAAAAGTGAACAACAAAAAATATTGTTCAAACAACACCATCTTTTTAGCTGTTTTGATTAGAGAACAAAAAGTTGATTTGTTTTAGGTTTTTTTTACAGCTTATCAACCCTTTATTTATAATGGGTTATTTAAAGACAAAAATAGTTTTGATTAAAAGAATCTTTTTTGCAAGAGAATATTGCATTAACAATTCTTTCAGATATAAGTCCTGCTATTTAATCCATAGCTAGAGGGAAGAAATGGATTCATACTTTTACGAAAGGTATTTGTACATAAATGAATGTATCAAAACAAAGTATATGTATAATTTATATAGAATGTATAATTATACAAAGTATAATTTCAAAATATTGCACTGATTTGCTATTTATAGCTTGTCATTACAGATCCGATTCTGGATCACAAATAACTGAGAAATGAAATATAATAAATTTTCGGATGAGTCCTTCAGAAAAAGTTAAAATTTTACAAAGTGTGAAATAACAATAATAAAGCAAACACAACAAGTTTGTATGCTTACATAACTGACAAATTCATAGTCTCCATCGATGAAAGAGCGCTGGAAGCGATGAGGAGGTGGGGTAACCTGCTTCTGTGGCACATTGTGAGATTGTTGCTGGTTTTGTTGTTCCCTCTGAGATTTCAACTGGCCGCTAACCCTGTCCTTCTCTTCCTGCTCTTTCTTTTCAAAGTGATCAAGGTATGCTGGACGGTACTTATTCTTGCCTGCTGTTGCAGTGTCATGGCCTGAAAAATAGATACACACACAAAAAATAAATGAGAATTTAAAATAAAATTTGTTTTGTGAATGAATAAAAAATAAAATGGAAATCAAAATCAAATCAATATAAAATTTAAGATATTAAAATACTTTAGGAACTATAGGTGCCAAAATACATGAACATTAGTAGACATTAATAACTAATACATTTGGTGTAACTTTGGCCCTCATTATGTTGTCATATCAAATAAATAATGTTGATGCAGACTGAACTCCAGGTGAGTGACTCATTGAACTTTCTCAGGTTAACATTTGACAAAGTTGAAAGATTATATGGAATCAATTGCTAGGTCTGCTGCTAGGAAAGTTGGTTCATTATGTCATGCTAGACAATTTTTCTTGCTAGAATCTATCTTATGCATTTATAGATTCTTCAAACTCCAAAGAAGAATCTTCAATGTTGCCAGTTTTGACCTGGCATCTCAGCTTCAGTCACTATCCCACCATAGTAACACAGCTTTCCTGTAAATATTTTCATGGTAATTGTTCTGATGAGCTTTCTTCTTTAGTACCTTGACTACAAATTTAAGCACAGTTACTATGATGTGCATTGCAGTGAACTGATAGTGGCTTGGAATGAGAAATCGCAAAGCTAAGTTCAAATTCCAGTTAGGTTCGTTAGCTCCACTTACAGTCAAATACCATTGGGAAAAGTATGAATTCATTTCTTCTTCCACCAGCTTATTAGTTGAATAGCAGGTCCTATAGCCTTGGTTGGCAACCAGTCTACCACAGAAAGAAACAACAACTTGCTGCTGGAAAATTTTCTGCCTAGTCAATCATGAATCAAAAGCATGTATCAACTGATTGACAGTTAAGTTTCATCCTTTTACAGTTGAAATGGCTAGATATAACCATCAGTTCTATGCTGACAGTTTCTTCCCTTCTACTTCTTGCTTGTAGAACTTTCTTCTAGCCTCTTGCTTACCAGTTAACTTTGATATTCAAAAATTTAAATTACATGTCAATTGTTATCTTTTGTCTTAATTCCTGTTCTTTTATTGTCCACTCTCCTTAATAGTGTTTTTCTTTTTCTCATATCCTTTCACATTCAGTAACTCCTTGCGTCCTAGTAGCTTTATTGCTTTGCTTGGGGTAAAATGATTAAAAAGAAAGAAAGAGAAAGGGATGTTTGCCATTAATTTTTAGGGGAAGTTAAAATTTTTAAAATTAGTATTAGATTGTAAATAATTTATCATTTTTTTAATACATCTTTTATTTAGCTAAGAAAATTCAAAATAAAAGATTTTTTTAAAATTCTGACATTAAGTTAATGGTTTTGTCTTATAACCACTGGAAAATAAAATTCTGTATTAGAATAAAATTTCAATTTAACTTGTCCTAATATTATAGGGTGCATGTGGAACTTTTCTTCATTGAAATCTGACAAATGATCTTAGCACATAAGAATAATAATGAAACATTTCAAGAGAGAATATTTCACAAATAAATTTGTTTTCAGTAAAAACCAAACATCAAGTTATTACAAAAACATCACTTACAGATTTGGTCAAAAGTTTACACCACTAAACTGGAAGCTTTTGCTGAAACTACACCAAGTGCTAAACTGTTTTAGAATAGTCAATACTAGTTTAGAAAGGAAATAGATCTAAATTCAAGACATTGTGTTACTTTTCTACAAGGTAACCAAAAATATCCTTGCTGTTTTTGATTTATTAGGAAAAAAAAAAGGTATAGAGCAAATTTGACATACTGATAGTCCTCAATCATCAGCATCTAGAACCTTTTGTCATTGTGCCTTCAGCTGCACAATGCCCCAGCAATAAAAATCAACTGTTTTGGATGCAAAGAAGTCTGTGAGTGTCTACCCATGAGGGTGGTGGTAATAAGTTGGCGCAAAGTCTTGGGAGTAACAGTACACCCTTACAATTAACCAATGCTGGATCCTTTTGTTTCAGCGCCTGTTGCACATGTTCCAACTGCTGCAAGTACAAGTCCACAGTGAAGGTTTGGACCAATGGTAAGCAGCTCATAATGCACCACTTGTCGATTACTCCATCAGATACAGAGCATGATCTTGCATGGGTGTAGAGGTGATCTTGTGGTGTGAGACTCAGTCTCACCAATGTCTGTCATGCTTGGAAGTGGTATACAGGACCAAATATTGTTTGTGAGACAAATGTAACAGGAGGCATAAAATTATAACTTTCATTCCTGCAACAATATCCATTTAGTATAATGATAATAAAGATGAATACAAACTGTCCAAAAAATTACAATAGACATATGTAAGGTCAAGTGTCAAAATCAATAATGTGGGTTTTTGTGAGTATGCGTGCAGGAAATTTCAGTCATGTAACCAACAAGTCTGGAGAATGACACAGATATTAGTTGAATTTTGATCTGAAATTTTCCCTGTATAATGTTTGACCTATGTGATTAATGAAGTATTGGGTCAAGTATGTTGACAGAGAAGAAGACAGTGCTGAAAAATAAATATTTATTGAGTAAAGTCAACTTCTGCATTATACTTCAAAGTATATTAAGGGGATTACATATTCGTCTGTTGTCTGGTTTACACTCCTCCCCAGTCTTTTGCACAGGAGTAGCAGCTTATCACATGTTTCCTGTTTAGGATTGGTTTCTGGTTCCTTCTAATGTCTACTTCCACACTGTACTTCTTAGGTCTTCAACTGACCTCCGAAATGTTATTCAGTAATTAAATCTTAATCTTTTCATGTCTAGAGGTAGATGTTATATTTTCTGCATAGCCCTAAGAACTTCACTTCATGCCCTTTCTTATGTTCATACAACACCACACAGAAACTCTCTACCTTGAGTGGCTCTTGGGCCTTAAATTGGGTCAACATTAGTGTAAAAAATAAAAATAAAAAAAATAAATAAAAATCTTTCATTTAGAGGCTATAGAATTATTGATCCACTCTCATGTATAAGGATGGCTAGCCAATAAGAGATTACTTGATCAAGACTACATAGCAAATTTCATAATGTCCTTAAAATTAATTTTGGAGATTAACAATTTCTGTGAAAGACTAAGACCAACATATCTTAGGCAAAGAAAAACGAATATTGATAAAAGCTTTTTTATTTATTTATTTTTTTTGGTTACTTACTTTTCATAGTTGAATTCTCTTCGTCATCAGTGTCTTCATTGATGACCATTGTGCCCAGTTCAGACTCCACTAGAGTGTTAGCCTCACTGTTCACTATCACAGTCCCACTTGTACTCTCCACTAAAGTTCCTGGAAAAAAAATAAATAAATAAAAGAGTCGATAAAAAAAAAAAAATTTTTTTCTTTTTAATTTTTCACCATTTCTAAACAATTACATATAGAACTAAAAAATATTTACCATTTCTAAATCATTTCACTGGTTTACAGAAAAGACAGTTACATTACTTTTTTTGTAGAAAATTTAAAATCCCTTTTAGGGGGAAAAAATTGGATTAAGTGACAGTAAAAAAAAAAAAAAAAAAAAAAAAAAAAAAAAGGATAGTTTTTTTTACTGTATGCTAAAGTTTAAATGGAAACTTGACTATATTAGCCTTACTATAAAAATAAATACACATAATTCACTTCATACCACTTAAAAATTACAATTTATTATTAATAATTCTACTTTTTTGAAAATGTTCAATAAATATTGTTTTAAATTTTCAGTGTACTAAAAATAATTAAATTTAGCCAACATTATTTTGATAAGTCACAATTACCTCCCTTGATATTCTTTTAATGTTTTAAACACTCATGTAAATATCATAAAATAAACATTTTGTGATCAAATCCCCAAGTATTGTACAGGCGAATTTGCAAAATACTTTTTCTTATTTAATTTAATATTTTTCATACATTAGAGAATCATTGTGTGAGTGTGTGTATATATATATGCCAAATTGGTCGAGTTTCGATCTCGGCTTGAAGCAATCAGATGTCTAGCCACACTGTAGTGCTGTGATACAGTAAAACAGTCTGTGGATGACTATATATATATATATATATATATATATATATTTGATATATTGCAAAGAAGCTTTAAGATATATATATATATATATATATATTTAAAGACATTTATAATATGTTTAACGTTCTTTTTATAGATACAAGTATTTAAGCAAAAGAACGTTAAACATATTATAAATGTCTTTAAATAAATTGTCGGACTATGTCCAATTCATAATATATATATATATATATATATATATATATATATATATATATATATCGCTTAAAGCTTCTTTGCAACTAAAAAGGTGTAATACAGTGTAAAAAGCAAGCCATGCCAGGATTTATATAAGTTTATTTTTGCCTTCATTGTTAGATATTGCCGTTTCATATTCTCACCACCATACGGAACAAATGGTTTTTCCACCCTACCTTCTCCATTAGGTGCTTTCATTGTCCCTGAGTCAACCGCTGCTCCACCACCACCTTCTCCACCGCCAGTCCGTACCATTGTGCCATTATCCAAGTAATCATCATCACCCTGTTAAAACAAACTTTACTTTCTTAAAATAATAACCTTTTCAATAAGCCACAGATAACACCATGAAATCAAACATGATAAATTTTAGTAAATGAACTTTAATAATGTTCTTTTCAGAGATTCTTAAAGCTGATCTAAATAGATTTATGACATATTTTGAAAGGTAAGAATGCGTGTGAATACAAAATAAAAATAATTTAAGGAACTAATAAAAGATGACAAAAATTTAATAACTCTTTATTTCATAATAAATAATAATTTAGTTTTTGAATGTGATATCCATTTGAATATAAAAATAAGATAGTTATTCAATGGGTTCATTTGGTGCTGCTATGTGAAATCACGAAGGAAAAGATATCAAATATTGAAAACACCCGATTCAATCAAATGAGGTGTTTTTTTCCCCTCAAAGAAAAAGGCACATACAGAACTCCTCATCAATATTTGTGAATATTTATTCCCAAAAGAAACTTAAAATGTTTGCTACCACAATTAAAATAATCACTGAAATTTACCAGTGTTAACCTTTTGTTTTGTATGTGCACCTTTGGTATTATTTTGCATTTTTACCCTTTGAAGATATAATGTCATTAATGTAAGTAACATAAAAATAAATACAAAATTTTAATTTGCCAGTGTTTAACAACAATCATTTTTAAATAGATACAAGAAAGCATTATTCAGTTTTTAGGATAAAGTGTAGGAAGTAGTGGCATCTATCGGGGCAGAGTGGGGTGGGAATGTTGGGAACCTAAAATAAATAAGGAATTGATAGGAATTTATTTAAATAAAAAAAAAATAAAAAAATTACTTAAAATATGAAAATGAGACAACTCCATGAGTGGGACTTTGGGGCGGGGACTGGGAGGATGAAAGAGATTGATTTGTTTTTTTATGGTTTGTGGGTTATTTAAGGCCGAAGCACATTTTGGATTGTAAAAATAGTTCTTTTGTTTTTTTTTGCAAGTCAATATTACATTAACATTTTTTGTTTTTGTTTTGAGGATAATGTTTTTTTTCTAATAAAAGTCCTACTATTTAACTCATAAATGGGGGGTGGGGGGGGTAGAGAAAGAGAGGTTGACTCGTATCTTCCCAAGTACATTTGTGAATGTAATGAACCCAACTGAAATTCAAACTCAACTCTCCAATTTCTCGTTCTGACCTGATATCCATTACACCACCCACACATCCACCTAACCAAGAATGGATTCCAAATATAATTCTATTGTTTGGTTATTTAGTCAGATTTTGACAAGTGTTTTTTTTGTTTGTTTTTTTTCCACTATAAAACTATACAAGACAATAATAAGGCAAATTGTTGAACTTGATGTATTAAGAATAGAATAAAATGCAACAGATAAATCTTACCGATTCATCACCATTGGGTGTATGTGAAGTTTGAGACTCCTGGATTTCACGAGCCTCTTGAATCATCTTTTGAAGAATAGTGCATGGATCACAATTTTTGATAAATTCATGCTGCAAATAAAGGGGGGGAAATATATTACAACAATAAATCAAGCACACACATTCTTCACATAATATGCATGTTACCATCAAGATGTTTTCTCTCAGTTATCAGTTACATGTGCTAAGAAGTCAACTTTTAATAAACAAGCTTCAATGTTTATTGAATAGACTGCCAGTAAAGGTTATCTATCCTCCTTAACTTCATACATTCATATCAAACACCTCATTCAGTAACACTCTAGATTAAGCGGAGATTGAGCTTTGCACTGAGTGAACTTGGGGGGTGCAGTATATTTTATTTGGTACTGAATTGTTTAATTTTTTTTTCAATTGAATAAAATAATTCATACATATATTATTAGAACTTTAATTTTTTTAGTAAATTTAATTGTTTATGATCATGTAATACCATATATTATTTCCTCAATTTTAATTTTTTTTAAATAAATAAAAGTAATGAATACATCAAATTTATCTCCATTTTTTGTAATTAACTTGTAAAATGACAGCAAAATGTTTTTTGCTCATATATAGCCAAATGATATTTCAAACTTCATTTGTAAGAAGATAGGTGAAGAATTCTAGAAAGAACATGTAAGCAATTAGCAAAAATCATACTTACCTCTAAGAGATCACTTGCCATGGCTCTTTGTTCTGGATTTTTTACCAAACACTTAGAAACAAAATCTATAAACTCTGGTGACCATTTATCAGGATTACGGAATGATGGTGGGGGCTTTGTAGGAATCATAAAGATGGCCTGAAGCAAAAAATTTGCAACTTGAGAAGATTTGACAAGTTTAAACAAGAAAGTATTTTTAGTTTATAATTACATTAACAGCTTTTAATTTTATTTTTTAAATTTATATTGCTATCATTTTTGCATTGTGACACTCGTGTTTGCTCAGCGTGTAATTGTTTATTCTTCATTTAGGCATTTCATTTTGGCAAATAGCTGGTGTCGTTTGTCTCAATTTATTGACTCAACAAAGAGAGAGAAAATAGGCTAACAGGCTGCTTTGAATCAAAATTTTGGTCAGTATATTTCAGGGGAAGTTCTTTGTTAGGAAGAACATTAAATGTCACTTCTTAATTCAGCAACTTTTCCAAAATCTTCTGAAGAAAAGAAAATCTTAACTTCCAGTTGACCTTTATTAAATACTAAATAAAGAATCTATCTTGAACTCTACAAATAAAAATACATGTTTGATCAAGCCAGCACAAAATGCATTGCCTCTTAGCTAACCAAATCGAAAGGGGAATAAATAATGAACACAACAAAAAACATGAAATTATGGCCTCAGTTTTGAGGGTTTTCAGAACAGTCAAGGTTGTTCATTTTATAGTAACCCTGTAAACTAATAACAGCACATAACTCAAGGGTATGAATTAGAACAAATTAAGAATAGATTAAATGTAATGGCCATACACATTATTTACATATTTCAGCAAACTTGGACCTTTGTGTCAGGAAAAAAAAAAAAAAAAAAAGGGAAGTCAAAAGGATGTTTTTTTCCATTGACACTTCTATTATTTTGACTACCTTACATCTTTGGCAATGTCTACTGTTTTAAAAAGCAATGATTAGAATTGGAATAAAACTCAAACATATGATGAAAGTGAATTTATACACTTTTTGTTCTTGAGAATTTACAACTAAAATATTAAACACAAGACTAATTTTATATTTACAACATTCTAATAACCAATACAATTAAAACTAATGTAACACATCGTTTATCATTTACTAAATTATAAAAAAATAAATATGAAATTTTTTTATTCATAAATTTATAAACATTTACTAAATTATTAAAATATATGAACAAACTATAAAGAAATCCTTTTATTTACCATTTTATAAAGTTTGAATTGATTGGCTATTAGCCAATGTTTTGCCAACCATTACAATAAACAATCCAATAAATAAATAGTGTAAATAAACAATCTAATAGTGTTTATTATTTTTGTTATCAATTCTCAAGAACAAAAAATGTATAAATTCACTTTCATCATATGTTGAGGTTTTATTACAATTCTAATCATCACTTTTTAAAACAATAAGCATTGCTAAGGAGTGTAGTTAGTTAAATAATTGCAGTATCAATTGAAAAAACATCCTTTTGACACAGTTTTTTTTTCAAACACGAAGGTCCAAGTTTGCCCATATTTCTGTATATAATTCAAAATGTTTTTCTGTCTATAGATAGATTGAGATATTGGTCAACCCAGCTCTTCAGGAGTTTAAAGTAGGCAGCTAAGTTTCATGAGTACTGAAGAAGTTATCTAAAATGATCACATCTGATGACAAGACTTTCCCAATAGTGATTTTGAATCACTGTCTGCAGACATTGGTGATTAGCAGCAGTGTCAATAATAATAATAATAATAATAATGATGATGATAATGATGATGATAATAATAATAATAATAATAATCATCATCATCATCACCACCATCATCAGGCTAGAATAAAGGCCCAAATGAATAGGGATTATGTTGTTGGTAGTGCTAGCAGTTTTGAAGAGTAAAAGTTGCCCAAAATATCCAGGGATAGTGTATCAGTAAATGGTTAGATCCAAATGGATTAAACTAAGATCATTTATATTTTGATTCAAAAATATTCAGAAGCAAATTTTGGAATATTTTATATCTTGGATAAAGAAAAATTTGAATTGTAAATACTGAAAAATATATTGTTTCTTACAAAAGATTACTAAATCTGTTTTCTTCTTCTTTTTTTTAGTTATTCATTTCAAATCAAGAAGCTTGTTGCCCATAATATTGTATAAAATGCCTTGATTTTATAAGGAATGAATGAATTACCTAAAAAGACATTAATTTAATAACAACATTCATACAAAACTATGTTCAGGTTTTCTATAATATTGGATTGGTGCATAATTATCAGGCGTTTTTGTAGGCAAGTTATTTGTTAATAGAAATTGCTGTTTTGTTTACATTTTTTAAATAAAAGTATTATTTTATTTTCAGGTTATAAAAATGCGTGTCGAAAATCATACGCTCTGGAATAATCATTTAAGAATGTTATTGTTGAATTGTTATGTTTCTTCTTTCCTAATAAATATTGTTTTAAAACGCCTGATAATAATGCACCAACTCAATAGTAAGAAAACAAAATTATTATTAAAATACATGAAAACATTTTAACACTAGGAAAGAAAAATAATTTTTTTTTCTTTTTTAGGACTGATTTTAGCAAATATATTGAAGATGATAACTGACCCACTACAGGTGTTAATTCTTACAGATATAAATAGTTACTAGATAACTTGCAGCACTGGAAAGATACTTTAAGTAAAATAAGAATGATGATTTTTAAGTGTTGCTAGACCTAAAATATAACTGAAATTTCTGTATGACTGACAGTGCAGCAAATATTGCAGAAAAATATGATATATTTTAAAGAATATGTAGATTTAGGATAGTTTTGCTGAATGCTTTGAGTGTCTACAAAGAATTGTACATTAGAAAAATGTATGATGCTAAGCAGTCATATTT
The DNA here is from genome assembly GCA_964036315.1 of Acanthosepion esculentum. Lineage (NCBI taxonomy): Eukaryota > Metazoa > Mollusca > Cephalopoda > Sepiida > Sepiidae > Acanthosepion > Acanthosepion esculentum. Next base: position 71,568,595 of record OZ038504.1, read on the forward strand.
TGAGTTTCTACAGCAGATAACAAACTTTGACCTCTGACATCAAAGCAGATAGGTTATTTTCTGTGTTTATAAATTAATGGTAACTGCTTCTTTGTCATACACTATTTAAAATAAATGGGGGTGTGTACTTACCCTCATAGGATGTATATCTCCGTATGGAGGCTTTCCTTCTGCCATTTCTAATGCAGTGATACCTGTAGAATAAAAACAAGATCGGTCAATTTTTTTAAAAACATTAAATAACAAAATAAAAGAACATATAAATTTTTTTTTTTATTTCACTGGTCCTTGCTGCTAAACAAAACTGTCCTTGCAACAATGGAGAAAATTATTCTCCTTTATGAAGATTTAAGAAATTACACAATGTGTGACAGGTATCTTCAGCAAGCTATAAATGGTAGCAGATGATCTAATGTAGTGTTTATGCAGTATGCACTAAATGTTAACATTCTAGTTTTTTCTTTTAGATGTAACAAGTGCAGCTTCTCTATTTGGCAGGGGTAATTAAAAAGTACCCCATTCTTGTAGCATGAGTGACCAACATCAATTTGGAGATAATCAGCTTCTTGAGATTGTATTCAAGGTTAGGAATGAGCTGAACGCCTCTGGTGGGAAAGTATTATTCATGACCAAGAGAAACATTCTAGGTAATTAAGCATCATAAAGAGTTCCTCCAACAGAGCCAGGATATCATCAACCCTAGCAAGCGAATGAGTGTAGTAGAATCCACTATCAGACATGTGGTGCATATGGAGATTTGATACAGGTCCTATGTGATTTACAGAGAATAGTTCATGCTTGACAAAACCCAAAGGAACTGTTTGATCTGACAAACATTTGCTTTGAGCAACCTGAGGGTCGTCTTTGTTATGGTTCTTCTCCTTCAATAAGAATGTCAATCAAGACCAGAAGGTGAACAAGAGGAATAGTAGGTGTTTCTGCAGAGAACAGAGGTACTCACAATGATGGTTCTGGAGATTGCAAGTAACAAGGATGATGTTATGCTACTGCTCTTCCTGTAATCCCTTAGGGTCAATGCCCTCACCTATATTGAGATGGTAGACATTATGGTATATATGCCATCAAGACTGGTCCCTCACACCTGGCTTATGTAATGCAGGAGTAGATGGCTAAGAATTTTCACAATTACATCACCCCAAACACATGGCCTCCTAATTTTACTGATTTTAATCCCTTCTGCTACATTGTCTGGAGCATCAACAAGAGAGAAGACAATACTATTGATTAACTGAGAACATGATGGCCAACATGAATAAGAACCATCTGGACATGTAGTCACTATTGAAGCTACATTCTCAAGGCTAGGGGGCAGTTTTTATTGAATAAATTCTTTGTTTTTCTAAAGTTAACATGGGTATACATCTTTTTGAATATATAGTGACATTTTCTTTTTATATTTTTATTTATATCATGACATGTTCCCAAGCTGATGTTATTTATAATATACATACAAACGCTGCAGATCTGTGAGCAGATGTTTAGAGGAAGAGAGAACTAAGACTTCATTTACTAGAATATATTTGTGTCTTTTAAAAATAAATAAAAATCTAATCCAACATCTATTTATTTTCTCCATATGTGCAAATTAAATTTTACAAGGTGTTTCAAAATTATTTTATAATTCAATTTTTTATAATTTATATTTTCTACAAGACAAATATTTTCTGCAACACAAATATTTGATAATTATCAAAAAACATCTGTTATTTCTCATTTTATTGTTTCTATTCCATATCAAAATAGGATTTCTACATTAATTCAAAAAGGTCAGTGTGTGCAATACCAAAAATATATTTTCAATATTATATTATTTTTATGTCATTATCAGAAAAATACCTCTTCCCTATTTTTATGGTACATATTCTATTTGTCTAATGTTTGAGATGCAAATATTTACTGCAATTTAAAATAGATTTGCATTTATGCTTCTATCAAAGTTCTTAGATTATCAGCCTCAAGGATTCAAGCCTCAGTATTGTGTGTAATTGAGGATTAGCGAAGTCGATCCACTATGTTGTGCTAGACAATTTTTCTTGCTAGAATTTATCTGGCCCATTTATAAGTCTACCATTCGTCCATGCCTTGAATACTGCTGCCACATTCAATTTGGTGATTCCGTTTTATATCTAGAGATTCTTGATAAAATCAAAAGAAGAGTTGGCAATGTTATCAGTCCTAAACTGGCATCTTGGCTTCAGTGATGAAGTTTCCTTGTTGGTACCACAAGTTCACAAATTTAAGCACAGTACTAGATTGGGAGTTAGGTCTCATAATTTCACTGTTGAAAATGCTAGTTGCAACTACAAGTTCTTGCTAACAGTTTCTTCTCTCACATTTCTTGCCTGTGAAACTCTTCTGGCTCCCTGTTTTCCTGTCAAATATGATCTTCAAAAACTTAAATGCAATGTCAATCATTATCTTCTGTCCCCTTGAATCCTGTTCTTTTTATTGTCCTGTTTCTTTCCCTTTCACTAACCTCTTGCATCCTAGTGGTTCTTATTGACTTGCTTGGGTTGAAATGATAAAAATAAAAAAATCATTACAAATGATTTTTTTTCTAGAGGACCTCTTCACTTGGCAGAATGACATAATATAATCTGTGTCACCTCCATTTAGCCTTGTGCCATACTAAGTTGAATAAATATCAAAACACAGCACAATTTAAACAATCATCATAGGAAAAAGTTATACCAAAGATACTTCAATGAAGAATCACCTTTAACACACAAGTATGGGTATGAGAGAAGAATCTCCGTGCTTTGCCAAGGATTTACTTTGTACAATTCCATTTGTTTTTTTTTTAATATAATAAAGTTAGAAAAAAAAAAAGAAAAAGACCCAAATAGTTCAGGGCCCTTTTCCATTAGATTTTACAAGCTTATTGAAATCTGTCTCGAATTTATTTTAACTGAACAAGGCTTCATTGTTATGGTCATTCTTCTTCAGAAATATTTTAGGAATTTTGAAGTCAACTGTTTATTCAATCTATGGGGGTAGGGAGATTGATGGTTCCTTGTCCACTGTCCAGGCTTGAGAATATATATTACTTAATTCCTCTATGTTTAAGTTATCCTTGTCATTTTGGAACTTTGACCCAAGTATTAGTTTGTTTAGGTTTTTTTTAATTGAAATTACACCTCTTGATTGTCCTAGAGTACAATGCCTTTGTGGATATATGCACTAATTAAATAATGACAGCATATCTGTTTGTCCAGAGTTCAATCTCTGGGTTAGGCAATGGAACAAGTAGAAACACAAGGATAGAATAGACAAATACATATTATCTCTCCTAGCATGGACAGTGGAATGAGAACAGTATTTTCATAGGCTGAAGAAAAAGGTTTGCTCCAAAATTAAAAAAATATATTACCAAATATAACAAGAAACTGAACAAGGCCAGATGGTAAAATTTTCAAAATGTGATTATAACAATAAAGATTAAAATAACAACAGTTTGAACAAAGGCGTATATCATCTCAGAAAACCATTTCATGTGTTATTTTTATAATTTTGAATTGAAAGTGACTCAGAAGTAAAATGATTTTCCCAGACAAATAGGATTATATCCAGAATGTTTGCTGATTTGATCAAATTAGGAATTTGAATTTTTTTCATTGCAGATGTTTATCCTCATTCTATAGTTTGATTATCCATGTGTATTCAACAAAACAAAAGTAGTCGACTTAAGTTTACAACAATCCTAAAGACTTAAAATAACCTTTTTGGAAGCAAAAAAATAAATAAATAAAATGAAAATTAAATACATATCAAGTATACCAACCTAAACTCCATATATCAGCCACACAATCATATCCTATTTCTTGTATGACTTCTGGTGCCATCCAGTAGGGAGTGCCGATTACAGTATTTCTCTTTGCCATGGTGTCCTACAATAAACAACAATCAGCATTAAACATACGAGATTGGTTTTCATCATTACTTCCATTGAGCATTAAAAAAGGAAAATATTAATTACAAAAAAGTGACTAAGCTTTTAACGGATACCACATTACAGATTTGTAACTGATATGTTGTGCTTTATTCCTATTAGCTATGAAAATAACTATGGCAAAACTGGTAAGTTCAGGCTGCAGATGTTCCTTGTTCACTCAAGTGTATCTTTCAGAGTTATTTTACCATTGCAACACTGAGAAAAGGTAATTATCCAGGGATTCATATATACTAATACACAGTCAATTACTATTGCAAACTAAAGCATAGACATACAGATTTAGAGGGTTTTTTTTTTTTTTTTATAAGACAAAGTTCAAATTCATAACAATATCATTTATTAGCTTTAGCAAGTGTAATTCTTGCAAATTCATCTCAGGTGTTGGGGTTACAGACAGACAGCAAATAGAATTAGTTGATGTTGCTTATAAAAATATACTTGCAAAACAAAGAAAAGGATTTCATATCAAAAGGAATTAAAAAAACAGCTTCTTACGGCAAGTGCTGCCAATCAAATGCTAAATGTACCGGATATTATAAGGTTCTTGGGGTCACCAGAAGAGAAAGAACTGTTTTGGGGTCCATCTCTTAAAGGTTTTCACTGTGCACACACTTCACCAATATGAGCCCCCACCACCAGATTCAAGTGGTTTACTACCTGTTGATACTATGCATTCTTTCATGGATCATTTCTTTTGAGCCAGATCAAATGGCTCACCTTCTCAGTTGTTGCTTTCCTCTGTTCAATTCCAGTGAACCCCAGCCATCCCAACAAGCGAGCAGCTATGTATGTTCTGCAGCCAACCTCAATAGGGAAACAATGTTTAGCCTGCCACCCCCCCTTGCATTATTCATATTTCTCTACTAGTTTGTTTCCACAACTTTCTTCTCAGCACATCATCAGATCTGGACTTCAACTCATTGGTAATGGAAAGAAATTTTAACAACTAGTCAGATCTTCTACCTGTCCCAGGTATTGCCATTCTCAATGCATTTTCTGTTTTAAAAAACATTGTTTACTAGGGTTAAAGATTGTGATGAAATTAGATGAAATAAGATTTAAATATAACGTTTATGTCATATATTAGGTTATTTGGACAAAAATAACTGCCCGATTTTAGAATCAATTTTTATTCCTGAATGAATGTATTTATATAGTATTTAAATCCGTCAAAATAGGAACCCTGAACATTTATACATTTCTGCCATCAACTTACAAGATTATTTATGCCTTTACAATAAAACTCTAAAGGTTTCGATACCAAGAAATTTGAATACAGTTTCTGCATTTTCTTTGCAACAGAGAATCTTTTGGCTTAAAAAAAAGCTCTTGAAAAAGTGGTAGTCAGTGGGAAAGAAATCAGAGGAATATGTATCAAAGTCTCATATCTCAAGTCAGTGAGCTTCTGCAGTGTCATCTTAGCAACATGTGGCTGGGCATTGTCATCAAGCAGAATTGGACCTCTTCAATTAATCAGTGATGGTTACATTTTGCTTAATTGAACATGCATTTCATCCAATTGCTGGCAGTAAACTTTAACAGTGATGCTCTGGTTAGAAAACTGTAATGGATAATATCAATGGCAGACCACCAAACAGTCACAATAGTCTTCTGTTTGGTTTCAGAAAGTTTGTGGTACCTTTGTTATGATCAAGTCATTTAGTCAATAATTTACAATTGCCATAAAGGATACATTTCTCATCACAAGTCACTATTGAATCAAAAAATGGATTATTCAAATTTTTCAATATCAAATACATTTTGACATGTCAAACGTTTAACTTTCACTGACTTCATATGGAACCCATTTATTGAGTTTCTTCACCTTACCAATTTTCTCAAGATGGTCTGATATTGTTGAAATTCTGACACCCATTATCCGAGACATTTCTTTGACCCTTTGAAGTGTATTTTGTTTGACTAGCATTTTCAGATGTTGATTGTCAACTGTCTGTTCACAAATGGATCCTTTACCCCACGCTCTGTTAATGTTGGCAATAGCTTGAAAAGAATTATGGCCAAGCTTCAACTCCTACAAAGGACACACCTTAATCATTAGGAACGAGTAACATATTTGTACAACTATTATAATATTGGAATACAAGTTTATTCTAAAATCAGACATTATTTTCCAAACCTAATATTTCAGTGAATGAGCAATTTAATCAAGATATAAGCAACCAATTTATAGAAACATAACTGAAGACATGAGGAAAGAAGGTTTAAATAGAGAGTGAAAATTTTGACTGAGGTTTAATGTACTTATTTTTTATTCAAAGACTAACAAAACTAAAAAAAATATCTAAAATGAATACAGCCACATTAATTCATTACACTTTGTATCAATTGCTTTAAAAAATACTCCAATTGATTCAGGAAGATTAATTCTATTAAAGGTGTTGCTTCCAAGAATTTAAGGGCAAATATGGAGCAATGTGCCCACAAGACATTTTTACATGTTTTACACTATTATATTGTTTATTGGAATGGTTGGCAAAACATTGGCTAATTGCTAAATGATTCGAACATATAAAATGGTAAATAATAAGGATTTCCTTATATTTGGTCTGCATATTTTAATAATTTAGTAAATGTTTATAAATTTATTAATAAAAAATGGTTTTCACATTTATTTCTTTATAAATTGGTAAATAATAAATATTGCAATGCATTATTTCAAATTGTATTAGTTTTTACAATGTTGTAAATATGAAATTATTCTTGTAAATAAAAAAAAATAATGGAAGTGAATTTAAGCAATTTTTTGTTCTTAAGAATTAAGATAACAAAAATAATAAACATTATTTATTAGATAATAAATAATGTTTATTATTTTTGTTATCAATGGTCAAGAACAAAAAAAAAAATGCTTAAATTCACTTTCATTATGTCAATTCTAATCATCGCTTTTTAAAACAATAAATATTGATGGAGAGTGAAAGTATTTCAAAAAAGTGATGTCATGGGAAAACCACCCTTTGACACATCTTATTGCGGGCACATTTCTCCATGTTTGCCAAATTAAAAAAAGTACTTCTATTTTACTTTTATAAAAATTTTCAAAAAGAAACAATTTTAGAACATTTGGGGGGGGGGGGTACTATTTAAATACAGTACTAATTTACATAAGTACAGCATGGGAATACTTTTTACTAAAGAACATTTTTCAATGTCAGTTACATCATTTATTTCTATTCATACATTCCCCAAGGGTAGTTGTTAAAGCAAATTATCTCAGTCAATGTTTAACCTCATTTCACCAGCACTTCCCATGGAATTTTTTAAGGTGCTTCAGGTTTCTGCAATCTCATAAAAATATGTCCCTTTTTGCAGTTTTGACTCTAAGAAAAAACTGACCTGTGGCAACAAAAAAGGACGGATGATAATGGGTATACCCCCATTCACATAAATACAGTAGTAAATACTATATGTTGGTCTGCAGTTGGAGATTCATTGTAGAATTCACTTGATTCATTTCTAGCAGTTGACTACTACTTTTAGGCGCCGCTGGCAGATCTTATGTGTTGTTTGTGTCCTAAGTATTATCGTTCATTACCAATCTTCATTTGATTATTCTATTCAGTAACCTTCCCTAGGTTACAACAGAGTCAATGTTACCTATTCCATTTTTATCTTTATTATAGACTAATTTTTCATCCTCCAATTCCTTGGATGGCCAAAAGATGTATACAAGTAAACAAATGCAGTTTTATAGTAACAGATACAGTTGTCGAAATATTTCCTAAAACACAAATTTGTTTTTTTCTTTTTTTTTAAATAAAAGTGCTTAATTGATAGGAATATATATATTCCTCATAACAAAATTCAAATTATATATATATATATATATATATATATATATATATATATATATATATATAAAAACTCCAGATAACAAAATTCAAATTTTTTTATGTTTGAAAAATTTCAAGAAATCACATTCTTTAAACATATTTTGTTTTAGCTCCTATAGGAAGATTAAGTTACAAAGTTAGAAAGAAAAGAAAGTTTTTTTTTTTATTGCCATGCTTATTGTACAACACCAAGTTTCTCATAAATGTGAAAAGCTCACAGTCCTTGGATATATTATTTTTAGAAAGGTGCTGCCAATACCTAAGGGTTAAAATGAATTTTTAAAAATGAAAAATATTTTTTGAAGCTTTTATTTTAGTTTTAATTTCAATAGATTAAATCTAATATTTCCAATCACCAAAATATTTTGCTGTATTTCAAAATTAATTTAAATGGATTGGAAGGAGTTCATTTTTTGAAATAGCTAAAGCTTTTTGTAAATACAGACGTACATACATGGAAATATGAGTGGTAACTATAGTAAATTTAAAGCCAAAGTTCTTAAAATTCAACAAAGCATTAGATTACTTAGAATATTTTCTTAAATTTTTAAGATACTGGGTAGTTAAAAAAAAAAAAAAAAAAAAAAAAAAAAATGTAATAAAGGTGGTCATATTATATTCATCAAGTAATTTTTACATATATGTCCCACATAGAAAAAATTCCAAACATAAGTTATCAAGATAGTTGTCAACAGCACCATGTTAAAAAATGCTTTTCTATTAGTAATATCTATTTCAAATCATATTAAACTTTAAATCGGCTAATCTTCCTCAAATAAAGTTTCAGAAAAGCATTTTTTATTTTTTATTTTTCAAAGTTTTTTTTTTAATAAAAGAATCACGGTATGCTGAAAGAATTGCAACTAATCAGCTATTTTTAGATTTTCAAGGAGGTCATGAAGAGGACCTGGAAGCCATCAAGAGAGGGCGAGGATGACAGAGCTGCGGATAATCCCGGGAGAAGGATGGGGAAAATGTGTTAGACTTGAGGGGAGGGAGGGAGGGAGAGGATAATTTTGAAGGGGAAAACTTGAAGTTTGGATTTGATATAAATTCTTTGTGACTTCAGTCCTGTTTCTTTTCTAACATTTCATATGATTTCAAATGGCTGATAATTCTATTCTTGTAGAAACTCAACTCATTATATTTAAAGGAAGAGCTTTGTTACACCGATGCATGGAAAAGCAGAAAGTAGTCCGATATTAGTTGGTCAGGGGTCCTAACTGTATCAAACCCTAGTGATCATTAATTATTAACTTACATTGCACAACTGATTATTATCCACTTTCCTGGCAGACCGGATAGCAATTTTGATGAACAAATCCTTTCTTCTAATCAATCCGCAGCTTCATCATCAGCTCTCCTTGGGAAATGTTTTGTCTATTTTTAGGTATTTGGAGACAAATGATAGTTAACCAAAAGGACATTTTGGATTCCTTTTAACTACTATAGTATTCTTAATCTCTGAGGGGTTCTCTCCACAAGTTGAACAGCTTTGTTTTGATAATGAAACTTATGGTCCATACTATAGGTGTAAACCCATTTATCAATTTATCAGAGGTGATGAGTATTACTTGATCCTACTGGATAGTTCAAAGGTTAAGTCAACATTACAATCTCCAGCTTGCCCTGTGTTGATTATTTTATTTCTGAAACTAAGTTTTGCTTAGTTTCACTTCTCACTTGTAGAACTTTTTGCCCTCTTGCTTCCAGTCAACTTTGCATTTACATTTTTGAAGATCACTGTCAATTGTTATCTGTCTTTCTTTTTAATTCCTGTTATTTTATTTTGTTCTCTCTCTCCTTAATAAGGTTTTCTTTTTTTATATATTATCTCACACTCAGTAAGCCTTGCATTTTAGTGCTTCATTGCCTTGCTTGTGATGAAATGATTTAAAAAAAGTTTCATTCTTACATGAGGCCTATTACATGCATAAATAATTATGAATAAAAAACATTCACCATGCCCACCAAATAATGTGTCTATATATACTATAGCCTTTATTCAAATAACAGATTGATTTACTAACATTTGTATTATCTCTTTAATAAATTAAAGAAAAAAAAGCTATTTAATAACAATACTTTTATTGATATAACCCATTAATTAATGCACTACTCATTTGTTAAAAACAAGCTCTGTCCAGATTATTGATAATGTTTTTGTTTTTTTTTAAAAATCAAGTTAATGCAAAAAATCATTGCAAGCGACAGTACTGTACAGCCTGTTAAGGAGTTTAGTCTTTACATTTAAGACCCCTACTGTAAAGACATTACATAAACAGTAATACCATTTGTATAAGAAGCTACTGTTAATTAATCAGTAGATTAGGTACTAAATCTGTATAGTATTTCAACCTCCAAAAATGTTAATTTGGTAAGTACAAATTCTTGCCAGCTCCCTTCAGAGCTTTTCTTAGAATAAGAAATAAGCCTTAATACTTACAGTCAGTTGTCCTGCAACACCAAAATCAGCTAGTTTGGCTTGGCCTTCATTATTCAGGAGTATATTACCAGCTTTAATATCACGATGGATTTTTCGCCGAGAATGCAAATATTCCAGTCCTTTCAATGTGTAGGATAATATTGTGGCGATTTCAAGTTCATTTAGCTGTGAAAAAAATAATATTTAGAATCGAGAAAAGTTTAATTAATGATGATTTATCACACTTAGAATAGAAAAAGAAATTTATCCACATATTTGTTCTAGCAAATTTTCTTGAATACAAATTTGACTGTTAATCTGTTGTAAATTTAACAAATGTTATGACTAAAAGTTTTCTAAATGTACAAGAAATTATCTTTTGAAAATTAATTTTTTCAATGCTACATCACATGTAGCCCACTTCTAACCAAAACCACATCGCACATCACTTTGCCCTAATATACAAGTTTTAAGAGGCTATACTGAAACATTTTTTCAATCTTTTAATTGTTAAAACTTAAATATAAAAATTGAATTCAGTCATGTGAAAATTGTGCTAATTTAATCATTTAGGTGTTCATTTTGCTATCGCTGAGAGGTATACTTTCAAAATAAACTGACCAAAATTCTTAGAACATTTTAACTATTCCCAGCTCTGGACATGACAAGAGCAAATTAAAACAGATGATTGGTAGCTCCAAATGGTTTGAAAATTTAATCCAACATGCAACAAAAATATTGCCTTGCTTTATTTCCAATAGGTAAAAACCATTGGTCTAATGTAATCATAAACGAACATGTTATTTCTTACTAATCTGTAAATGAAATGCATTTTGTGATAATTTAACAAGTGGCAATAGTAAAATTAAGAGAAATGATTTCATTATGAAAACGACTATCCTTTCATTGCTACTGACAAACTTACAAGGACAATTAGATATATTTTTTATTGATTCATGAAATGAGAATAAATGGCAAAAAAAAAAAGAAAAAATACTTACAGTTTTATTTCGTAATCTCATAATATCTGAGACTGAACCTGCACCACAATATTCCATAACAATCTAAAGAAGAAAAGAATTAAAAACATTAATCAAATTAAAGCTACAAAATAATGAACATTTTTAGTACTATTTATTTAATATTTCAATGATCACCTTGCCAAAAATACTCAAGATTTAGAAACATAGCAAAAAAAATGAAGTGGAGACTGGTTCTTAAAAGGCATCATTGACACAGCTCGTCTAGCCTTTATTTGTGTAAACAGGGATTATAAAATTTACAAATTATTCCAACGTGATAAAACAAGATAAGAAATTTCCCTGGAAAGAGAATTTACTATAATTTCAATTTCATTAAGAAATGCCATCCAAACACTAGCAATTTAGCAATAGTCATAGACTGGTTGACAGCTAGAGCCAGTGAAATGGAGGAGAGAAGTCTGCATTGACACCTGACTTTCAGGCAAATGTTGGTTGGTTGGCATTGACCAATAAGATATTACAGAATGAACTTTGAATTTCTGTGGTATTATTGATTTGGGGTACAGGTTTTCTATTTTAAGAAAACATTGGGAGATGAAAAAAATTTCCTACATTGCTCGCAATAACATTTTGGACATTTCTGCATGTAAAAGTTCAGTTTAGTCTTGAACACAGAGTTCCAGTATCCTCATGCAGCAGCAATAGCTGTAAGAGTTGAATTAGCACTAAAAATAAATACCCCAAGGAACACCTAAGTTCTTTTTAATTCTGTTTTCATTAGCTTGTTTTCAAAAAAGCTATTGTAATCAGTGGCACTGTAGTTCCAATATAATATTCTTAATAATTGTACATGAAACTAGTTTATGATCTTTGTTTTGATTTCGATACAATTTTATTAACTAGCCAAGAATAATACCTTCAGCATAACTGATTATATAGACAGACATTATTATTTATTTTTTTACTGTCAGTCAACTACTATCATATGTCAAATTGTATTCATATGATTATTAGAGGAAATTATTGAGGCAGAAAACTTTTTCTTTTCTTCTTTTTTTTATTGAAAAATTAAAACTAGATAATTAAAATTTTCCTACCTGAATTTCTGGGGTGAGGAGTTCTGTTCCTTACATGTGGGCTATTGTCCTTATCTCTGTTCTTATCAATTAGATCCTTGTTGATAAAGGTAACCTTCAGGGAATTTTATACCGAATCCTTCAACCTACAGTGGGTAGATTGTTCTTGGTACACTGACCATGTCTAGGGATATCTTGTCTAGTTCTTATTTAGTACTGCTCAGTTATTGCTCACTCCATTTCTACAGAATCCAAGTACAGACTGCCCAGCCCAGGGACTGAACTCACAATTACTGTGTCACCAAATTCACAAATCCACCATGGGACAATTCTGAGTGGAGAACTTTGAGCTTTAAGTCTAAATTGCCTACTGACAGGGTGAACTATAACTGAGCAATACTAAGTAAAAACTAAACAAGATATCTCTAGATGTGGTCAACAGAATGAGAACAATCTACTGCTTTAGTTTACTTAAAGGGTTCACTTTAAAACTCTTTGAAGGTTTACCCAGATTGACAAACACCTGATGAAGGCTGGAGAGCACAACGGCCAAAACGTGCTAGTAACAACAAAGATGAGGACAATAGGCTGCATGTAAATAATATTTTCTCAGGTTTAATTTGTAAAATTTAACATAACAATGCTGGGTTTGTCAGGAAAATGTACAAAAAAGCCTAATCCGAAATTAAAATTAATTTTTAAAAGGCTGTACTTCTTGGAAAAAAACTTGTGATGTTCTTAGCAAGGTTTCAAAATAAAAATAACGTTAAATTAAGATGTTTGTGGATCTTGAATCATTTTGTCCTTTTTAATAAACTAGCACATTATCCATAAAACATTACTTGATTCTTTACATATGCATTAGTAATTCCACTTAATATCTCAATGTTAGGATGTGCTGTCTGCTTTTGATCAGTGTCAGTCTCTTGGTTTCTGCTGAGGGTCAGGATTTAGTATCTGTGCACTGCTCTGGATCAAAAAAGTTACTCTCCAGTATTTCTGCCTACAAACTTCAGTACCTGCACATACCGTGAAATGTGTTACACATAAAAAGTATTGTTGGTTACAATCTGGTATAAGAATGACTACAAAACACTTGCCTCTGCCCAATTTATAAGCAAAGTACACAAATGCATGCTGGGATTTTTTTCCGAGCCAATAAAATAGGCCAGTCTTGGTTTCATCTAACTCAGTCCCAGCCTGTCCTGTAGTCAGAATGCTACATTCACTTGTCCAGACTTGCTTTTGTGGGTCAACTCCATATTACTGTTAATTTGTCATGCATATATAGTTTGCCTTGTTCTTCTTATTGCAAACTTTGTCAATTCTGTTTGTTGAACATTTTTGTCACTTATTTTACATTTAACCATAGTTACTCACTCCAAAAGTGTGTGTGTGTGTATATATTACATTTTATAATTGTGGATTACAAGAGAAAGTGAAATGAAAAAATACAAACCCAAAGATCTGTGTTCTTAAAATAGCTGCCATAATACTTCACAATGTATGGACTGTCACATTGCTGCATAATTGATATCTCCTTAATGATTTCTTGGAGATCTGTATCAACTGGCACTTGTTTGATTGCCAAGACTGATCCAGATTCCTTGTGCAAAGCTTTGTAGACACTGCCATAGGATCTGACAAGAGAAGGAGACCAAATATAGACATTAATATACAAAATTGAAATACAATCTGCAAATGTATACCAATCAGAGTGTTAGCCAAATCTTGGTTACATCAAAGATTATGATTTTTTTTTTTTTTTTTAAAACAAACCCATGGAAGTTTAACATGCTAGCTTCCCCATTACTCACTGGAGAGTCGTGCTGGTATGTCTGCAAGGCCCATGCTACCCTTCAGTGGATTGTTTTCCAATTTCTCTTTTATGAGGATTACTGGGAATTGGATGCTATGATTGATTGCTTATGAGATCATGGTACACTAGAACCCCCACCACCACCAAGAAAAACATTTTTTTAAATATTTTTTAATATAGAAAATGAGAGTTGGTGTCAGTGTAATACTTGTATACTGGGAATTTTCCAACCACCCACAGGTAGGTTGCATGGGACACTGGATTGCAAAATGGACTTGGGTACCAAATGACAAACCCGTGGGTAATAAATACTACATATGATATCCTTGCCTCATATATGAAACAATGTTAGAACAAAGTTGCTTGTACCAAAAATATAATGTTGGGACAACAAGGGAAATGAGGCTTAGGAGCCAATGTGTTAAAGAAGTATAAACTGTTATGAATCAATTCCTTCTCATTGACAAATGAATTGTAGAAATACTCTTCTCGTTCGTCAGGCTTACATAAAATAATGTTATATTTATGTTTATATTTATTTTATATGTTAGCAGGATAGAGAATCCAAACAAAAATGGAGAAATCAGACATGGAAAACATTTTTATTGACAATGCATTTCGCCTTTGATATCTGACCTGAAGACACCTACCTAACAAAGGTCAATAAAAAATAAAAAGGTTTCTTTATTTGACATCTCCTTACATATAAACAATAAACATTTAAAAACACTTTGATTAAGATTAGCAGATTGATTTAAGAAAAGAAAAAAACTGAGTGATGATTGCAATTTTAAAGATATAAAAAGTTTGTTCAATCAATATCTACAAGGGCTCTGTAGTATTCAACAAAGCTTCAAATACAAATATTTTTCCAAAATATCTGAATTGTACAGCTAGCTAAATATATTTCACTATTAACTATGGTATTTGAATCATTACATAATGCCATCTATGTTTTTATTAAAACTACCTTAAGAAATTGCTATGTTAGACTACTTATCTTGTTCTGCCAAATAAAATTAAACTTAGTAAACTAGAAAGAATGACACTAATGCATGTCCTTGGTACCAGCTTTGATTTTTCCTTTGTAGTGTCATATGACGTATAGGGGGTATAAGATGTTAATACAAGACAAGATGCACATATGCATTGCATGGTAGTAAACATGTTAAGGAACAAACTTGACACCAAAAGATCAAATTTTGAAAAAAGCTAGGTCTCTTTACCTGCTACTTTGACATGTTGACTGCCAGAGGTCAATTACGAAATTTGACTTTAAACACCTACTTCATAATAACCAACTTAGGCAATAAAAAAATTATGAATTGATTTATAGCTTTCACCCTAAAAGTATCACTACAAATAAACTTGTTGTTACCTGCAGATGTAAATGTATTAGA
The DNA here is from genome assembly GCA_964036315.1 of Acanthosepion esculentum. Classification (NCBI taxonomy): domain Eukaryota; kingdom Metazoa; phylum Mollusca; class Cephalopoda; order Sepiida; family Sepiidae; genus Acanthosepion; species Acanthosepion esculentum. Next base: position 71,584,125 of record OZ038504.1, read on the forward strand.
AAATGTCAAGTATGAGATAACTTGTGGTTAACAGTTGTTATTACAACATCAACTACAAGTTATCTCATGGTTGGCAGTCAATGTGTTAATATATTAAATTATAACTACAAAAGGCCTTTGTGATCAGATAATTTATATAATTAGAATAATCCCATGGGGTAAGAAAAAAGGGAGAAGGGAAAACCCAATGCCAAGTAAAAACCTTGAATTATTTCCAATATTAACCATTCAGATGAAGTAAAATTAAAACTAACAAAAATATTAAACATTATTTAGGGAGAAGCAACATGAACTTTTTAAAGCTTTTGTTAGTAATGCAAGTAAAATTCAATTATAATATTTCTTAAAACTTTATTAAAGGTTGTTTTTCTAGAATATGACAATGTTTGAGTATTGATAGAGTAGATCTGCATAATTAGCAAAACTTTATTTTTTTGCCTCAAGGAGTTTGAGAAACTGAATAAACATAAATGTTCTTTACAAAAATCAAAAGAAAAACTAAGTAGCAGATAAAAATATCAATAAATTGATTTTTCTGATATTAATAATAGTACATACCAAAATACCAATTACTAATGCAAACAACAAGGTTCCAACTCTTGTCAATAATGATACAAAATTAGACTGAACAGAATTGGCTATTCAGGTAAAGATTAAATATCTACCAGTAAATTTTCACACTGTCTTTCTAACTATCAGATCAGAGGCAGAATTAGCTGCTTAGGCTCATTATTAGGAAATACAAAAGGAAACTTTAAAAAAAAAAAAATAAAAAAAAAATGAATTCATCTTTTCATGTAACTTGCATAACTATAATACATATTAATAAGACTAAATATTGCAAGTTGTGGCTGAATAGTTAGTGTTCTGACCATGAGACTCAGGTTCAAATCTCACTTAGGTTCATTAGCTAAAGAAGTAATTTCTTGATAATATCAGCTTTGGGAGATGATCCCAACATGCAGCACTGTGAAAATTGGGTAGACAAAACTGTACAGAAGCCACTGATGACTTTACTATCAAAGTCAAGTTATTATTACTGAGTATTTGAGAATACTTACTTTATTCAACTACTGATCATGTCAAACTGTGTGCTCCCTGGGTACAGCATACATAGATAGTAGATATTCTGATAAAATTTCCGAAGTGTTTGTCTATCTCAGAATGTAGTAACACTCATACCAGCACACAGTCCGTGTCCGAGCTTTAAACAATGGTGCATGCTGCAAGAAGTTTCAGTTTAAAGATGCATAGCAATAGTGAAAGATTCGCCTCAGAAACCGAGCAGAGTATTAAGGGATCAAAATGTCCTTACAAACAAGGAAACGAGAGCGATAGAATGTTATGGAATATCTAATGTTCTATATATCAGTGAATTTTGGACAATTTCATCACAGAATGAATCAACAGAGATGTAGCTTTACTGATGGATGCTGAGAATACCAAGGACAAAGCATGTCTTTAAATGAGGACGGTTTAAGGGGAAGAGAAACTACAAAGAAACTGCTGTTAACAATCAGAAAGCAACGGATAAAATTGGGGGGGGGGGGCACTTAATGAGAAAAGAAGGGTTAGAGAATTTAAAAATCACATGGCATGACAAGCAAGAAATAATCTAATTGATGAACCTGAGTAAGTGGGTGACAAAACAAGGACCACAAAGACAAAGAGAGAAGTAAAGGAAGTTGAGGACACTTATGATTGCCCACATCTTGAAAGAACATGACATATAAAAGCAGAAGATGACAAGTGTCAAGGTCATTTTGTTTAATTTGAGTTATTTGAGAGGTGTTAGGTTGTGGGTTTTCAAGAAACCTGGTCTTTTTGGAGAATTGCTACGCAAAATGGATATGACATGATGGTCGCGTTTTGATGTTGGCAATAGTAATCAAATGAAATTTCCTATATTCAGAGACCACATAGTAAAGAGGCTGGCCAGGATGGATATATTGTAAGGACATCAGTGGCAGACTGCTGACATCCACAGTACAGATATCAAAGTGCCTACAAAAGCATCAACACAGCAGACCACTGGGAATCATTAACTTAATGTGAAATACATTTGACAGAGTTTGGTATACTGGTCTTCTTCACAAGTTGAAAGGTTATGGTATTTCTGGACAAAGTTTTAAACTGGTTCAAATCGTAAAATGAAGTTGTCTTGTCTGGCCACTCTTGCATTAATGAAGGTGACCCCCCCCCCATCTATCCTTGGACCTACATTGTTCCTAATTTTCATCAATGGCCTTCCTGATGTCACCAGTTCTCAACTCGGTATCTATGCTCATGAAAACTATTTACTCCTGTTTTAATCACAAGTCTGATCAGTTCAATAAGGTCAAATTAGCAACTGATCCCAAAAATGACCTACAATCTGTTGTTAACTGGAGCAAGGAATGGTTTGTTAATTTTAACACCACCAAAACGAAACTGATCTCTATTAATCATCTGAGAGAACCCTTTCAGCCTTCCATCAGCATGGCTGATGCTAACCTCCAGGAGAATGACTCATTGCACCTTCTTGGACTAAAGTTTCCCACTGACATGAAATAGAGAGATTATATTGAGTCAGTTGCTAGGTCTGCTGCTAGAAAAGTTGATTCCCTGTGTTGTGATAGATTCAAGCGAAAAAATTTGGCAACATTACATATTTATAAGTCTGCCATTCACCTAGGTCTTGAATATTGCTGCCACATATGGTCTGGTACTCCTGCTATATATTTAAACATCCTTGATAAAACCCAAAGAAGAATCTATAATGTTGTTTGTCCTGACTTAGCATCTTGGCTTCAGTTACTTTCCCACCACCATAATGTAGCTTCCCTTCACCCTTTCTATAAATATTTTCATGGTAAATGTTCTGATTAACTTTCCTCTTTGGTACCTGGACTTAATGAATTTAAGTGCAGTATTAGATTGGCTGCAAGGTCTCATCACTTTACAGTTGAAATGATTAGATGTAACCATAAGATCTATGCTAACAACTTCTTTTCTTGCACTTCTTGCTTGTGGAACTCTCTTCCGGCTTCTTGCTTTCCAATCAAGTTGGATCTTCAAAAATTTAAATGCAATGTTAATCATTATCTTCTGTCTTCTTGATTCCTGTCCATTTATTGTTATTTCTCCTCAATGTATATCTTTTTCTTATATTCTTTCACACTTTGTAACCTTCAGTCTTAGTGGCTTCATTGCCTTGCTTGGAGGTGAAATGATTAAAAAAAATTTTTTTAATTCCTACAATGGAATTATAGTGTTGTTCCAGCAGAATAATGCTCTCCCACATGATGCCCATGATAATACGATCTGCAAAATATCCAACAATTTCTCTAGCCTGTATGATCACAAGGTCATTCCTCCATTAATGATGATTGCTAGAGGTCAATTATGAAATCTGACTTTAAACACTTACATTATAATAGCTAACTTAAGCAATAAAAACTTTTTATGATTTCATTTACAGGTTCAATTCAAGTCTTAACATTGTTTTCACACTAAAAGTATCATTTCAAATAAACTTGTTAGCGCCCACAGATGAAAATGTACCAAAAAAAATGCCAAGCACAAGATAACTAGTAGTTGGCATCATAATAAAACTGGCAACCACAAGTTAATTTATGGTTGGCAGTCAATGTATTAAACATATTGAATGAAATCTAATATCCAGTTAGACCACCTGCAATTCTTCTTATATTGCTACTACAGATCCAAGAGGTGTGGAATAATGTATTACTGGAGGGTATTTGCTATTTGTATGATCATATGCAGGCAAGAGTATAAGCCTGTGTTAATGCCATGAGAAGGTATGCAGTGTTTTTAATATGGTGTCTGAGTATTGTTGATACAGTCCTTATTTTGGAAGATGTGCACATATTGATCTGCATGTGTGATCATTTACTGTAATCCAGTTATATTAACTGTACTGTAGTTTAATCTTGAGTAAATTTGCATATTTAATGATTTGAGTGATATGTTTAATGGCAAATCAACTCCTTATGGGTCATTTAATGACAAAATTTAATTTTCTTGGGAGCTTTGAAGTAATAAAAATATATGTTATTCTGCTTTCACAATTGAATACATGGTAGACGATACTCAGCCTTTGTGCATATACATGTTTGTGTGGACATAATTACTAGAGACAGTGATATGTGTTTTACATTGTGGTTTTGTTGAAGTAATATTTTGGAATACAGTTTGATTTAAGAAATTGTAGGATATTATTTAGATTAATGTCATGAAAGAGTTCTTTCATGTTGATTGATGTATTGTTGGTAATTTTACTATAAATAGGTATTGTTGATAATGTTTTTAATATAAAAATATATTGCTGTATTTATCTATGTATTTATTTACTATAAAAATGCATTTTTATACTTTCATAATGTTTTAGTTTTGTTTAGAGAGGTGTCACTTTTTGCCAATATCTGGAACCCTAACAGGTATTACCACCCCTGGTCAGGGTGGACCTAGGAACAACAGCAATTAAGAGCTGGGTCCAAGCTCCTCAAAACCTCCTGACCAGAGACCTTGATGGCGGATATAGTTTATAGTCATACCCAGAACTAAAATTAGCATATTCAATATATTAATATGGCATTTGTGTACTGTCAATACATCATTTATTTTGGGACCTGTGATCATTTATTGTAATCTAGCAAGATTAGCTGTATATTTAATAGTGAGTAAATTGAAACACATATTTATAAATTTGTAAATTTATTCTTGGCAGTGTAATTAATTCAGTATTCAGAGGGTTATTGAAATGTATTTTCTAAAGCTTCTATATAATCATAATACATTTTTGTGTGAAATAGTGAGAAGAAACACTTCAATATTAATCTGTAGTTAAAATTGAAGTATTCTTTTATCCAACCACAAGCACAGATGATTGCGATATGACTTTTTATTGGTGTGATTAGAATCAGAGTATTTAGAAAATAATAGCTTTGTTGCAAACAAGATTGTTTTTGGCATGATTTCATTACAACCACAGAGAAAAATATTGAAAATATATTTTTAAGGTACTAAAGTTTTTTTTTTGTTGATATTCTGAAAGCAATGCAAATAAGAACATAAAAAAAAAAAAAAAAAACATTCAAGGTGCATGTTCAATATTTGTTTTTGATACTTGATTAACTTACCCTCGACCAATCTTGCAAATAATATCAAACACTTCATCTGGCTGCCGTGCAAGGCATTCATCACTCAATTTCAAATCACTGCAAATAAAAAATAAATTTAATAACAATGTCAAAGATAATGTCAGTAAAAAAATAAAATATACATTCTTTCAAACTTACTACTGATCCTGTAAATATAAATTTTATTACTTGAGTATATCAAAATAATAAGTACTAATAAAAATATGCTTGTGTCTGATGATAAAATACTGCATTTGATCTACATTTGGAGAGTGTTCAATGTGTGAGTGACCCAACTTTAATAAGGGAAAATTAAATACAAAGGAATGTTAAGACATTCTTTAATGAAGTAATATTTTCATCACATTCTTAAAACAAAATATTGCAAAAACAGTTGTTTCCTTTCCTGTGCGTAAGTGTAATATTAAAAAATAAAATGTTACTGACACATGCCCAAAATGATGATTTTTTTATTTTTTTTTACAGCACAAGATTTATATATAACAAAACACTTTAAGAAAACAATTAGGCTTATATCTAAAATATAAGAAACCAAAAAAAAAAAAAAAAAAAGTTTTCTGATAAACAATTCAACCCAATTCCACAATATTCTACAGAATATCAACTCATGTTACCAGTTGAAATAACAGAAAGTAGCAAAATGATTAATCAAGAGAAATTAAGAAAAAAGCTATTGAAAATGCAATGGGGTCCCCACTAGGACCAATAATAATGATACACAGGACTTAAGTAAATCATAAGTTTTACTTTTGTTTTTTTTTAATTTTTTTCATGATGTTTTTGTTTTCTTTGAATTAATGCCCAACTTGATTTTCTTGAAAATAAGTCACAATGCTTCTCTTCAACTGTACCATTTTTCACGTTTTTTTAGTATATTTATTTATAAGATAATGTGAACATTTTAATAACATTTTTAAAGTTTAAATCAATTATATGAAAATCATCTAAAAAATATTTAAAAATCTATATAAAAAATAAAATTAAAAAATTTAATTTTTATTTTCATAAGAACAACAAAAATTATCCCAAAAACACAAGAAATCTTGTAGGATAGCAATATTTTAAATTTTGATTTTTAATTTCCAAATTAAAGCACTTGTGAAATGGTAAAGATGACGCCAGGAAATATTTTTTTTTAATGAAATTTACTTCTTTTAATCATTTATCTTTAAAAACATGTAAATCTTAAATTTTAATCTAAAAGACATCTAAGTAATTAGTAAGTTAAAGAAAAAAATTGGGGCAGGATGTTAAAATCATAAAGAAAAATCAGTATTTAGTGAGTTTCTTTAAATATAAATTATAAAATTATTTTAAAATAATTATAGATATAAAATGTAAACTTTATTCATGTAATTTAGACATTTATAGTATGTAGACATCTTACCATGTAGGTATCTCCAAAAATTCACTAAAAAAGGGATAGCTTGTTGAAAAAGGTTCACAACTTAAAAATCATTTTTTTTTGTGAGAGTGAAGTTGCTATAGATTAATACTGGAAATGTTAGGGTATTTTTTTTTGCAGTAAAAACATGTTAATTTGGAAATTCTTGTAAAAATCAAATAATTGTCAGATTTTAATGAAATTTCCAGGATTTATTCACAAATTAATTAAATTATTTAAAATTTTTTTTTTTAAATCTTGGTATATAACATCTGACCCCCCCCCCTGTTTAATTTGTGAAATTTCCAGAAATTAAATATTCTGAGATTTAAATATTTATATTAGTTAAATGCTCCTTGAAGAATGTAAATCAATTTTTTGGGGTAAGATAGACACATAATTTACCAAAAATCTGCTCTTAATTGTTTTGGTGGTACTGAAAACAAATATTTAAAATGCTTATATTTTTGTTTCTATTCAATGTAAAAAAAATAATTTTTATATCAGAATTTTGCCAATCCATATTTTTGCGGATAAAATCAAGTTTCTCACAGTAAAATTAAAATTTACACAAGTATTGTAAGTTTTTCTACTCTGCTGTGCTGAATTTAGCGCTATAAATTGGCGATTACTTCAAAACAACTCATTTTTTAAAATTTGGATGTAAGCAACCCTTTTTATGATGCCACAAATCTATTACTTTCAGTAACCAACTCCAATTGATATCCATTTCACTACATCTCGGATCACCAGAAATCTCAGTAAAGTCATCAGAAGTAAATCACATGAAAAATGTTATCCTAGATATTTGTCAGATAAGTACTCCAAAGCAACCAAGGAAAAAAGACTTTCCAAAGTGTGAACCAAAAGTTCATAAAAGATTTTTTCAATCCAATTGTTTGAGAGTTACCGCTGGTTGCATGATGACAAAGAAATAGACTCCACATTTTGTTTTATCTGTCTAAAAGCTGCAGAAGCTAAATTTCTCTCAGTTCAGTCCTTGGTCCAAGGAGATGACTTTACAAAGACAGGACTTTGTGATTGGAGGAAGGCCTGTGAAAAATCAAAAATGTTCGAAACACACCAAACCTGAAATGCTCATAAAGAAGCCAGGGAATGTTACAGTATTATTATAATTGCCAAGGCAAACGATGTTGTAAACATGATCTCATCTGAGGCTGCCATGAGACAAAGTCACAACTGCCAGATGTTGTTAAAGATTCTCACAAATATTAGATACCTAGCTCGACAGTCACTGTCACTTTGAGGCAGTTGGAGTAACAAATCAGAAAGCGAAGTTGATTCTAACTTTCGCCAGCTGCTTTTACTAAGATGCGAAGATGACAAACTGCTAGGCAATTAAGAGAGTCGAAGAACAGAAATATACCAGCCCCGAAATTCAAAATGAGATGATTGAGGTAATGACACCTGGGATCCTTTATAATATCTCTAGATAAATACAATCAGCCAAACATTTTACAATTATGGCCAATGAAACAGTAGACATATCAAATCAAGAGTACGTAGTGATATGCATAGGATGGAGTGACAAGAATATCTTGGTGGCTTGACAAGAATTTGTTGCCATGAAACCCATGGGGTGTTGTACCATCCAAGAAATAAAGGACACACTTACTGAAATGGATCTAAAATTAGAAAATGCAAGAAAACAATGTTATGATGCTACAGTAATGGCAAGAGAGGAATCTGCTGTGGCTGCTCAAATCAAATCTTTTCACTCAATATGTTTGTACACCCACTACTATGGGCATGCACTCAATCTATCCATCAAAGATATCTGTACAAAGGTTCAATGTTTGAAAGATACTTTTGATACTGCAAAGCTTGTAAGTTTGTGAAAAAATGTCCATAAAAAGAAATGTATTTGAAAAAATCAAGACTTGAAAGCAGAAATGAAGAAAAGAGCATCCATGTCTTTTGCCCAATAAGATGGACAGTGCACGGGACCACTCTCTCTTCTATCATTTCCAATCATAATGAGTTGATGGCATTATGGGGGCAATCTCTTTTGATCACAAAAGACACTGAAATGAAAGGCAGAATCATTGGTGCACAGACAAACATGAGAAAGTTTTCATTTCTTTTCAGTTGTCTACTTGGTGGGAAAATATTAATGCAGACAATCTTAGATAATTCAATCTCCCGACCTTTCAGTTGTGGAAGCCCACCTGTTAGATGAAGTCGTGATACAAAGTTTGCAGCAAGAAAGGAATGATACATTATTCAATTTGTTTTGGGAATATGTTTCTAAAAATAGAGAAGAACTTGACATCAATGATGCGAAACTTCTAAGAAAATGGAAACATCCAAAATGTCTGACTGATTTCTTTGGCTAAGTGCATACAAATAAGCAGAACTTTCCCTCCACAAAAGAAATGTACAGAACAAAGTTCATGAAAGCATATGATTTTGTCACAAAATCTATTACGGACAGGTCTGAAATCTGATTTTGTAGTATATTGAACAATGCAAAATGTTCTTTTGAAGGCCTTGCATGGTAAAGAAGATCTAAACAAGATACATAGGAAATTAATCAAAAAGATTTCTGTTTCAATGTATAAGTGGGGTATTGACATGCCCCCGTTGAACATCCAACTCAAACGTTGACCAAATGTATTGAAGACTAATAGAGCAAATGCAAATCATTCAACAATATTTGAAAAAATGAGATCATTAAGTGCAGCACAAAGAAGTATTATTAGTGAAGTCTTAAAGCTCATCAAATTCATTCTCTTAGTGCCTGCTACAAACATTGAAAGTGAAAGAATTTTTTCAACCTTAAAAGAATTAAAACATATTTACAATAAACAATAGGTAAATAGCAATTTGGTGGTTTGATGGTAATGCATGTACACAAAGACGCGACTTATTCAATCAATGTAATAGAAGCTGCAAACTCGTTTTCCGAAATGAAATCGCATTGAAGTATTCTATTTGGGAAATTTTCAAGATACAGTCAATCAGTTATGTGCCATGCATGATACGCGCTTAGGCAATTATGTATCTTTTGATACATGACTGACAAGGCAGACTTTTTTCCTGCAGTAGGCCAGTTGCCATCCAAGGCTATAGAACCTGGTCTGTCCTGCTATATACCCATAACTGGGGGGAGAAGAAGAGGATTCATACCTTTCCCAAGGGTATTAGCACGTAAGTGAATATCAATCAGTTATGTGCCATGCATGATACGTGCTTAGGCAATTATGTATCTTTTGATACATGACTGACGAGGCAGATTTTTTCCCCACAGTAGTTTGCCATTTCTTTCTGCAGTAGACCAGTTGCCATCCAAGGCTATAGAACCTGGTCTGTCCTGCTATTTACTCATAGCTGGGGGGAGAAGAGGATTCATACCTCTCCAAAGGGTATTAGCACGTAAATGAATGTAATGGATTCAACTAGAATTCAAACTCAGCTCTCAGATTCCTCAATCCAAGCCGCTATCCATTACTTCACTGTGCCTACCTTTACTCCACCATGCCTCCTTTACAGATTTTATTTTTTTCAGACTCAAAATAAATAAAAAAGAACTAAGTAAAAAAAAAATTGTTTTCCTTCATTAATAAATCTATATTTTCCCTGTAGACATTAAAAAAAAAAAAAGAAAATTTATTTCATTTGTAACACAGTCGGTTCTCTATTATTTCAAAGATGATTTCAGCCAATCTAGAGGGACTGGAAATTTTATATGTTCTTGCCACTAACCATGTTGGCGGCCTCTGATAACTTAAGGCTAAATTCTAATTTTTTTTTTTTTTTTGAAACATCATTAGTAAATTTTAAACTTGGTTGGTGTTTACAAACAGTAATGCATACCAGCAAATTCCTTGTGAAATGCTGCATATGTGCAGCAATTTACAACATGGATGCACACAAAAACTATTTAAAGTATAAACAGGAATAAAATAACTGATAGTTGAAAGTGTGCATGATATTTTTGACTCCTTTTTCATTGACATATTATGGCAATGAATATAAAATAAAACTTAACAAAATAATTCTACCAGCATTTTACTTTTGCACAGGGCATGCTCACTACCATGCATACAAAGTCCCCCCCCCCAAAAAAAAATTATAGGATATCAAACTTAAAAAAAAAAAAAAAAAAAAAAATTGGTTAGACAGTCATGATTAATAAAATTTAAATCCTACATTTCACTCATAACAAAACAAGCCACAGAAGTGAGTATAATTGTGTAATACAAGGAAGCTATTAAATTTCTCTTTGTAAGTAGATGTGTGCATATATAGAAAGGGCATAGACCCTATAAATATGCTAGTAGCATATTATTGCTAAATATCATATATGCACCTTACTCAGAGCAACACAAGCATGTTAGCATGAAAAATGATAAGAATTTCCCTTCAATGAACCTGGAGGCTTTAGATAGAGTGCAGACTTTAGATGATGTGAAGAAATTGAGCTGCAATGAGAGGAAACACCTGGAGAAAAGAAAACAAAGAATGGGCAATAAAGCTGGAAAATATTTCTAGATTGTAAGATTTTTTTTTGAGATGATAATGATTTAGTGCTATAAGTCTTACTACTAATTAACCTATAACTAGCAGGGAGAAGAGATGGATTCATACCTTTCCCATGGGTGTTTGCACATAAGTGAATATAACGAAGCCAACTGAAATTGGAACTCAGTTCTCCAATTAACAGTTATCCATTGCACCACCTGCACATTCAAGCTTACAGCACCTGATATCCCCAAGCAACCACTCATCTAAGCACTGATCAGGCTCAATGTTGCTTAACTTCAATGATCACAGAAGCTAGTGTTTCAATGTGATATGGCCATAAGCCAGTAATATAATAGAATGTTGTGGATACTTTATTCTTCACTCTGAACAAAGAAGACTAATATTCTCTTATCCAATGCCATCTGTTGGATTGGGATATGAAATCACAAAGCCAACAGATTCCAGAACAAAATAATGAACATGCCAATTATTTTCAGAACAAACTTCAATACAGATTAACTTAATAGAAAAATATAAACAATACAACAAAATATTAAATTAACTTTTTAGAAACAAAATTTTATATAACATTGCCTTCAATCTTGAAAAGGATAGTAATTTTTAACATACCCTTGGCTTAAAATGAATTCACATTTAATATAAAATTAAAAATATTCAAAACGAACTTAAGAAAAAAATAATTAAAAATAGTTATTTTTCTAATGAAAAAAAAAATTGAATTCCCTTGAGTTTTTGAAAAAAATTCACTAAAAGTGAATATTGGTCAATTTTCTTATAAAATTGCTAAATACTCTGTAAGTCGTAAGACAATTACATAATATTACAGACAAAAATTATTTTGTATACTAAAATGTTTGTTATTGAATGTATTATTAATGAAAGTTGATTAGAAGCAAATAAATTGTTAAAGTATCTGCATGCATAGTGATACGAAAAAAGACGAAAGAAAAAGGTGACATTGACATGACATTTGTTCAATTGCTATGAGACTAACACAACAGGGGTGAAGTGCAAAAGCATTAGAATGCTACTGATTTGGGGAGCTGGGAAGTCAACCAAGCCACTTTATGAAGGGAGAAAGAGAAATAGTTTTAGTAGGAAGGCACCTAGTGACAGTGAAGCATCAGCTGCTAGGAAACTCAAGCTATCTGCTTTCAGTAATTAGGCTCACATCACAATCTCAAATAAAAAAAAAAATAAAAAAATACGCATCCTATCAACAAACACAGACATTAAAGTATGATTGGTATGCATGTATGCTGTAAATACAATTAAGCAATCAGTTTATAACAGTTTTTTCTTATTCAATTTTTTCAACAGCTGTATATATTATAATTTGAAAATAAAATTAGACAGTCTCAGAAACAAAAAAAATTCTCAAGTCATATAAATATAGGTACCTATAAAGAAACTAATAAATTAAATTTAATATTTCCAATAGGCAAAGTACTTTTTGTATTTCAAACTGAATTTGATTGGAAGGATCTTAAACCAGCCCCTGACCAAAAAAGAAAACAAAACCACTAAAATAACTGAAATTGTCCATATTTACAAATCTGTCAACACAATGTAATTCTCTTTATTAAAATATCTTTAAAAAAAAAAAAATTCTGAAACTTTATTTGAAGAAGATTAGCTTATTTAAAGTATAATTAATCCGATTTGAAGCAAATATTACTTTTAGTTTAAAACATCACAGAAAAGCATTTTTTAATACAGAGATGACACTTGTGCTTATAACATTAAGTGGCACAAAAATGAATTTCTCAAAATTTCATAAAATTTAATAAGTTAAAAATAAATATATTAAAACTTTCTAAAATAATTTAATTCATTTGTAAATAAGTCTTGAAAGTTTCATTAAATTCCAACAATTATTTAATTTTTGCAAGAATTTCTAAATCAGTGTTTTGCACTGCAAAAAGATGTTAAAATTTCCCATGCTAATTCATGGTTACCTGCTGATGCAAGAAAAACAAAATTTTATCATGCTCTATCATTTATCAATAAGTTTTTGGTGTATATTCAGAAAAATGAGTTAGAACTATCATATTTGATGGCATAAGATCCATAGCCTTTTATACCTAAAAAGGGTTCATAAAATATCTCTATAGGTCTTACATAGGTACCTCCACAGAGTCACTAAAAAAATGAGCATGCCATGATGAAAAATGCTTCAAAACTTAAAAATGAAATTTTGTCATCAAAATCTTTATGCTATTCTCAAGAGAAAAGACTAAAGGTGGTTTTGATTATTAAATTATATTTTTTGATCCTTTTTAGTACGTTAAAAATTTTGTTTTTCTTGCGTTAGTGAAGGAACCAAAGATTAGTATAGGAAATTCTAGCACCTTTTTTTGCAGTGAAAAACACATTGATTTGGAAATTCTTGCAAAAATTAAATAATTGTTGGATTCTAACAAAACTTTCAAGACTTATTCACAAATGATTATTTTAGAAACTTATCTTTATTAGAAAATCTTAGTAAAATTTATTTATTTTATTATTTATTTTTACATCTGTTACTCACTACCCCAACCCCATTTACATAATTTTATGAAATTGAGAAATTATGTTTTGTATCACTTTATATTAGTTAAAAGCAGAACACCTTGAAGAATTCAAATCAATTTTTTTTGTACTGAAATTCTGCTCTGAATCATAAAATAAAAATTGCAATAAAACTAAGACATTATTTAATTAGAAAAGCTTTTAATTGCTTTTATGAATAAGATATATTATGGACAATATTGTTTAAAAAAAAAAATTTTTTTCTATGAATAATGAATTTTTACAAGAATCGTATTTAATTTAAAAAAAATTTTAATTAGAATAATTTATAGTTTTTAAATTTCTGCATTAATTTATAGAGGTTAAGTGATATTGTTATTAAGTAAAAACTATATTTATTAATCATAAATTGAAACGTTTACTACAATCCAACAATCCGAATATTTTAAAAAGAATTTTGATTTTTTTTGTATGTGTATAAACATGCTGATTTTTGTAGATACATTTGCTCATACACCACATTATCAACAAGTAGGAGTGATAAATTTAAAGGTAAAGTACCTAAAATTCAATAAAATATTAGGCTATTTTCCTAAATTTTAAAGATTACTGGGTAGTTAAAAATTATATAAAAAAGGCAATTCCTCAAGTTTTACACATATGGCCTGTAGAAAAAAAAAAAAAAAAATTAAACATCATTCTGTCAGTCCAGTTGTCAGCACCTTAAACTTTACCACAATAATTTCCCCCAGCCACTGCATTTTTTTTGAGGGTGCAAAAATATGAACACCTGTTTTAAAATTGTTATAACTTTCTTTGTATTGTGCATATAGATTTTAATTTTTGCACAATAATAAAAGAATGAATGAGTAATATTATGATGTAATGTATTAGGCAATGCATTACATTTTACATGCTTGTTTTGACGTTGAAAACAAAAAGATTTAAATGTGAAATGAAAAACACAAAATAAAAAACAAATACATTAAAAAATACTGTCTATATTTCTGAGATGAGTTATTATGTACAGTATTTACATTAGTCGGACTATTGTCCTCATCTTTGTCGCCATATTTGTCACAACGTTTCGGCCGCCGCACGCTCCGGCCTTCTTCAGGTGGTTGAGGATTTCTTCAACAGAATTACTAATGAAGAAGACCAGAGAAGGATCCAAAGTGACTTGGATAAATCCTTCAGACATGAATTTGATGTAGTCAAGGCTCGCCAAGTGCAAAAATTAAATAGATTGAAAGATGAGAAGGTGACGCACAAGGTCCATCACCCACCAGTGAAAGCAGCAGTCAACACCAGCCAATATCAGCTGAGTGCCTCTGAGGAGTCAGTATTGAATAAGGGTCTCAACTTCGCCACAACCATCAGGCGGGTGCCATACTTGGACATCATTGCCAGAGTCGAGGAGGTGGCCTTGAACATCCCTCAGGTTCAGGCGGATGAACTGAGATGGAAAGTGAGACAGACCTTGGAGAGAGCCAAGCTGCCCAGGTCTAACATAAGAAAACTGGAGAGACTGGCGATTGGATCCCTACAGAGGAACGAAAACATCATCATACTACCGGCTGACAAAGGTAATGCAACTGTAGTGATGGACAAATCAGAGTATACAAGAAAACTGGAAGACCTCATTAGCAATGGTAGCTACAGCAAAGTGAAAAAGGATCCTACTATGAAAACGGAACGCAAACTGTCACAGATCCTAATCAAGAACAAGGATCACTTCACACCCAAAATGTATAGGCAGTTATCGCAGCGTTACACCAAGCTACGTCACATATACGGTCTCCCTAAGATTCACAAAGACGGTATTCCGCTCAGGCCAATTGTTAGTTGCCAAGGCTCTGTTTGCCACCCTCTGAGTCGCTTCCTTGTAGATATAATTGACCCATTGATCGGGAAGTCTCCTTCATATGTCCGAAACTCCGCCCACTTTGTGGAAATAATCAAAGATGCTCCCATCCTATCCAACCAGATGGTGAGCTTGGACGTGGTGAGTTTGTTCACCAAGGTACCCACGGAGGAGGCACTCTCAGTAGTCAGAGACAGACTGACCTCTGACTCTTCCCTAGAAGAACGGACCAGTATTCCAATAGATAATCTGATGGAGATGTTGACTTTCTGTACACAACACACTTCGGAATGGGATCACACATATATCGACAGGATGAGGGCTTAGCAATGGGCTCGCCATTATCACCAGCAATGGCGAATATATACATGGAATAATTTGAAGAAATGGCATTAGAATCTATATCTCTAAAGCCAACTATATGGTTAAGGTACGTAGATGACACCTTCATACTTTGGCCACACCGGGAAGATGTCCAGGTTTTACTGGACCATGTGAACTCAATAAGACCTTCGATACAGTTCACAATAGAGAAAGAGAGTAACAACACACTCCCATTCCTGGATGTACTAATATCTCGAACAGAGCATCGGTTCAAGACATCCGTATACCGTAAACCGACATTCATTGGACAGTACCTCAATTTCAACTCTCACCATCCATACAGCGTAAAGAAAGGGATTGTCTGTTGCTTACAACACCGAATAAAAGCCATAAGTGGCGACCCAGAGACGTTAGATAAGGAATTGGTCAGTATAAGTAGTACCCTACAACGTAACAACTACCCTTGGTACATGGCAGCAGCCCCCCAAAACTGGGATAGGCGGGTACAAGAGGAGGAGGAGGACAACAACACTCAGAAAACAGTCTGCCTGCCTTATGTGAAGGGGTTATCAGAGAAAATACAAAGGATCTGCGGTCCATATAACATCAGGACAACCTTCAAAAGTGTGACAACACTTCGCAGATATCTCTCTCGAGTGAGACCCCCCCATAGAGGAGAACATGACTAAAGACTGTGTGTATGCTATCCCATGCAGCTGCGGAAAGGAATATAAAGGAGAGACAGGCTGCCCCCTCAAGGTAAGGCTTCAGGAACACCAGAAAGCTGTAACGCGAGGGGAAGTAGAAAAATCAGGCGTGGCTGACCACATATGGAGAGAGAAGGGAGATCACCGTCCCCTGTGGGATCATGTTGAGATCATAGACAGGGAACACCATTGGAAAATTCGTAAACTTAAGGAATCAGCACATATGCTAGGCCACAAAAATCTCCTGAGTCGACCAAGCATAGAAATAAATACAATATGGGAACCAGTAATAAGGAGTGCCAGAGAAAAGCAATGATAACAAAGTTGCAATATGAGCCCTGGTAAAACATGCAATGATAACAGCAAAATTGCAATATGAGCACTGTTAAAAAATGGTTGCTGAAAACATTAGGTCTATAATACCCAGAAATTCATACCCAGATGTCCTCAAGGACACATGGCACGGTGGATAAAGGCGTTGGTTAGATCCAGTGACAGACCCAAAGAGTGTGAGTTCAATACCCGGTTAAGGCAGTGGAGAACTTTCAGAGGGAAAATTAGCAGGAGATAACTGATAACTGACATCCATCAAACATGGCACGTGGAACAGTCTACCCCAGTGATCGAAATAAAGGGTTCAGTTCGAAATTCCAACCACCTGAAGAAGGCTGAAATGTTGTGACAAATATGGCGACAAAGATGATGACAATAGTCTGACTAATGTAAATACCATTAAAAAATACATAAATAATTCAATGTACTTTGACTTTTATTACTCCTTATGGAGTCCTGGGGGTGCAATAAGAAGCAAAATCATTTTCATTTTGAAAAAAAAAAAAAAAAAAAAGGCGTTTCCATATGAGAAGACACTAGCATTTATTTTCTCTTTCTTTCACCAACTCATATTTATTTTTCCCGTTGACATGTTCTCATTGAAGAATAAAGTTATTATTTTGTCATTTATAAATAGATAAAATAATTCACCTTCAGAAAGACTATCAGGTATATCAATGGTTGCCAGTAGCTTCCATAAAATTAGTCAAGCATGGATGATAGTAGCCGCTAGTGGTCATTATTGTTTTCTTCCAACGCCACTAGCATCTTTGACCACTTCACCATCAATAGCCACTAGAGTAAAGATTTCAAAATCATCATTAGAGTCCTAATCAAAGAAAAACTCCAGAATAAAGGCTTTGTTGGATATTGGTGTGGGCATTTTTGCTAACAAAAAAAAAAAAAAAAAAAATATCAAAGAAATTAATGTGGGTTTAATTGGTATTACACCTTGCGTAGAGTCAAGAAGAATTCAAAATGACATTGGCAAACGGAAGTTTAACTTTGTTACAAAGCAATAGTAAGTGATTTCCAGCTTAAAATACCAGAAATAACAGCTGACAAGTGTTTATTTATAGTAACCATCTCAAGGCGGAATAATGTACCTGGTGTAGCAAAGGGAGACAATTTTAGCCTGCAGTGTGGTAATGGTTAAAAAATGGCTACTGCTATGATAAAAAATGCATTTCTGTGATATTTTAAATTTAAAGTAATATTCAAATAAAGTTTCAAAAATGTATATTTTATTTTTGGAAAATCTTTTTAATAAAGAGAATTTCATTACAAAAGAAAACCTCCTTCCACTCAATTTAAATTAGTTTTGAAATAGAGAAATATTTTCCTTATTGGAAATATTAAATTTATTAGCTTGAAATTAAAACTAAAATAAAAGCTTTAAAAACTTTTCATTTTTAAAAATTCATTTTAAATCTTAGGTATCATGTTTCCGTGGAGGTACCTAATTAAATACAGTAGTTTTTATTTATTTCTGTATGTGAAGCCTACATACCAAAGACTGAAAAAATGTTAACCTTGTCTTTAGAAAGAACTTACAAAATATTTATGAAAAAATGTTTTAATGAGCTTTAAAGATTTTAACAACAAAAAAAAATCTTTTGAATGCAGATGTTAAAGGATGGCTGAGCAAGACTAATATGAACACAGTGCATTGACAAAAGAACGAATGTTTCAATAGAATCTAAAATTGCCCACAATCTATATATTTCATATATATATATATATACAAGCAGCAAACCGAGTGTTATCCTAAAATAATTTGTATCAAGGACATTAGTTAGTCACAAAATGCATATAAAAATAAAAAGCAATTGAAAACAGGCAAAACAATAGCTGAAATAAATAGTAGGTTCTACTGCAATAATGAATGACGACAAATAAGAAAGAACAATGCACGAAAGCATGTGATAAGGAAAAATATAATTATGATGAGCATCTAACATCTAAATGAAAAACAAATGAGAAAAGTCAGATGAAATTAACATGCAGATTAACACAGTGTACCTGAAAAGTACTTTAAGGTGTAATTTTAGTCAATTTATATTAATTTTCATAATACCGAGAGATATGAAAATTTAAACATAGTCCCAATATTGAATCACTCTTGAATGCCATCTGTGGAGTAACTTCAGATTGGGAACAACAAACTGATGTAATATCTTCAAGTACAGAGCTAATTAAGTGAAAACAGAAACATCAAAGAAGGGCTGTAAAATTGAAAGGTTTATTTATTTATTATCTTACACATTATCAAAATTAAAGTTGATATTTTGAAAATTGGGTCTTACTTGAATATAAATTTCTTTCAATAAAATATTCAATATTCATAATTACAAAAGAGAAATGTTCCCAATTTAATGTTTATTTTCTAAAGATATTTAATGTCTTTATTTGCAGTCCCAACCATAAATTTCTTAACTAACAAAGACATGGATGTTTTTGAAGAAATATTAAGATATTAGTTATGGCTTCCAAGTTAGCAACTTGTGTGTTTGTAGAAGTTGGTCAAGTGAATTAACAGATTTTTTGTAAAGTTTTCTAACTCATTTGTTGAAATAAATTACTTTTCCGTGAATTAGATTAATTTCATGATTTAGTTCAGTAAGTATTAAACAATTTAGATTTTTTGAATTTTTTTGTTTTTTGAAGTAGGTGACTAATGAAATAAACTTAACATATCAATTTCTATCAATTTTAGTCAGGTGAGAAACCAATCTATTTACTTATAAGCAATATGAACATATAGAAGTGTGGAAAGCAACAGACAGACACACAGACAGTACTTTATAAAGTCTATCATCAACAAGAAAGTATGGTACAAATCCTGTATCTCTTATCAATCATAAGATAATATTTGATGGATCATTTGATTTATGCTAAAACAGTTACTGTATAAAAAAGAAAAGAGAATTTAAATAAAACCTAGCTGGTAGTTCGTGTGATTTTAAGATCAGTATATCAATAGAGGATTTAAGAAGATCAAGTAGTATTAACTGTTACTTTTCTACAGATTAAATCATGTAAATTCACCTTAATAATAACAAAAAGGAATTAACAGCTATTATAGAGAATATAGAATTAAATATCTAGACCAGAGAGGTTCACAAAAAAAAAAAAAAAAAAAAAAAAAAAGAAGCAAGCATTCAAAAAATTCATGTTATTTTCCTTTAACTTGTCTACTATTTGTTCACAGACACAAAGGGTAATAGATTCTGGCTAAAATATTTCAACATTAAATACATTTAAAAATAGATAATTTTTAAATATCACTGCAATTCTCTTGATTGATAGAAATGACAATTCAAGTTCCAATACTAATCATTCATTTACTATTATAAATTTTTTAGCAGTTCTTACATCAAAACTCAAAGAAGACTATGTAAGAAAGTAACAGCTGTTATCATCACAATGTCATATTGCATACAAATATCACAAATTAAAATATCAATATATAAATCTTTGATGTTGTGCATCACTTATGATAATGATACATAAAACTGGAACCTTTTTCATTAAATTTTCCATGTAGACTTAACATCTTGATATCCCAGTTGAAGTGCATCTAATATAAAATGAAGAATCTACTTTGATTCCATAGAGTTAAAAATAAAATAGCATATAGAGAGGTCTTAGTGCAAATCCAAATAAAAGAGGACACTTGTTTGTGACACCTAGTTTGCATTCATCAACAACCATATGAAGAAATGACAAGACAAAAATCAACAAACCGATTTAAAACTGGACGGCACTGAATAGACTTGTAAATTTTTCGGCAAAATGGCCTACCAAAAAGGGCCATGGCTGGTGTGATCAAAGTATATCCCTCACATATTTGGCAACATAATTGATTTATTTGGAAACATGATCGATTTAAAAAGACACGTGACATGATACACTCAATATGTCAGGTTCATCATAGAACATTATATAAATGTGGCTTGTAAGCATTTCTTCATTGCCTTTCTGATTTGTGTTGGGGATTTTGTGCTGAAAGTGAACAAAGGTTTGAAACAAGAAATCTAGCCTCTTTATAAACCTCTCTCTCTTTCTCTAGTTAATCAGTATTTCTTCAATGCTTTTAGGATTGGGTTGGTGGTGGGGGTAGAATGTTATACTGAAAATGGACAAAAGTTTGAAACATGAAACAGTCTCTCTCTCTCTCTCTCTCTTTATTCCTACCCAGCATTGTGGGCCTTGTACCATATCCCATTGGTTCAAGTGGAGGACAGATAAATACATTCAGATCTTCATGAAGAACTCCAGTCATCAAATCAATATTATTTTAATACCAATCAAAAATCTTCAATATGGAAATGTACAAAGAATCATAATAATAACAGCTGCTGCAAAATGATTCAGATTCTACATCATATTGAAAATTTTGATGATTAAAAAAAAAAAAAAAAAAAAAAAAAAGGAGAGAGAGAGAGAAAGAAAGAAAACAGGTTATTAAGCACCTGAAATATACATGCTTCATTTTATTGGATAACCACCACCCACGGAAAAGAAGAAAAAATGTTAATGCCAAACGGTAAAACAACAAATCAATTAATACACTAACCTATGATTTTTATTCTGATTACATTTAAATGCTACTCATCCATTCACTTTTTCACTCAAAGGAAGAATTCTTTAAAAAACATTCCCCTTTGCTCTTAGCATTTTTTTTAATTTGATTGAATTAGAGAATACAAATTCTAAAATGGTTTCTCTACTGTAATTCATGTGGTTTCTGGTGTTGTTTTTGTAATGTTTTAAAAGCGTAGCTATGATGCAATGCAATTAAAACAAAGTATTGATTAAAAAGAACTTGTCAGTCAATGACTTTTTTTATAGAATTTTTTTTTATTCTTGTTCAAAGATCTGGATAAAGTTGTACACAAATTTACATGTTCCTTAATTTACTTGGATAGGGATAATCTTTTTGTTATGCCTTTTTGTTTAACGTTCATAAATATTTGTCACCTCCAATATGTCAGTTTTCTGCATCAGAATAGACATCATAACAACTCTAAGAGATTTTAACAGCTGAAAAAGACCATGATAGAAATTAACACTGTGTGTAGCAATAGCGAGGTAGTTGGTTTTGGAATTAATTGTGGTGTTAAGTGTTGATTTAGTAGTTCTATTCCACACAATCACTTGAGAAAAGTACATACAAACTACCTTTCAAGCTAGAGTTTTACTACAGTAAAAAGAAATGTGACAAGGCAAATTTATCAGTGATAAGAATGAAATAGAAAATCTTTTTCAATACAAAGCAAGAGATTACACAGCAAGGAAACAATTTTGGGAGATAGCCAGTTAAAAGAATGGATTTATTGATCTACTTTTCTTTAAGTTTCAAAATTATTCTGATTGAATGTTGTAGTATTAATAGTCATAGTTTAGTTTATAGAACATTTTTATCTAAGTGTAAGTATAAATTTGAACTTGGGTAAATATATACTAATCCAGTAGTTCTTAACCTGAAGTGCATAAGGCAATTGGAGGTGAAGGGCAAGAAGGTGACAAACAAACGTTTTTTTTTTTTTTTAATTGGTGATGCATGCAACCTTTTCTATTCAGGACCTGAATTCTTCTTTGACAGTCATAACTAGCATAGAAATAACTAACTCCTTAATGCTGTTATATTAAATATAAATTTGGGAGAGGGGGGCGACTTATATGCCATCAAATAAGTTACGTGGATTTGGTTGATTCTTTTAAAAACATTTTGATACTTGAATGAGAACACATAGGAATCTATTTTAAACTTGTTTAATCTATTTATGCCATAGATTTAGGTAACCTTGCCAAGACCATCTCATTCAACTGATAAAAGTAACCATTTTCAGGTTGCACCCAAAACATTGTAAATGTTTGAGTTGGAATGTCACTAGTATGGAAGTAGTGTATTATTTCAGCAAAACCGTTCTAGATTTTGTCATGTTAAATAATCGCATATTTTAATGCCCTCAGATAAATATTTAAAAATTATTAATAATGCTTATAAAATAGTAAAAGTTATTAAAGAGAGATGTCAAAGGCTAATCCAAGACTTCTCAACACATGAGCAGAAACAGACAAATAACATTACAAGTAAACCTGTCAATGTATAACTGGTGTCTTTTCAACATCAAAACTGCAACTGGTTTTATTAATTATACAAGATTCAACAAAAAGGAAAGAAATCTAACACACATTCTTTAATGTCATGTCTATCATGTCAATAATCTACACAGATAACAGTGAAGAAAATTCACAATTAAATGTTATGGTTTTGTGGCCATCATTTATACTGATTCTATTTACTTACACAAACAATGAACATTATACATTAAATAAATTTTATATGTAGCCTTGAAGGAAAAAAAAATGACATCAGAGTAGTAGTTCCCAAAGTTTGTCATTTGGATTTATACAATTATGTAATACCTGCTGATCGCTCAAACTATAACTTGCTAATTAATAATTCACTGAAAAGTATTACTCTTATAATGAGATTATGCTGTAGGCATAGTTTTATATTCAAGCAATAGTTAATATTTACTTACTTTTTTTTGATAATATAATAAAACAGCACTTAAAGAGTACACACTGGTTTTGGATGAATATCTTTAGTCTGGAAATGAAGTCCAAGAAATTAACTCTTTCCATTCAGTAATTCCACATTCAGGATAAGGAATAAGCATTCCTGGTCATCTATGTTCTGTATTAATACTAGAGAGGAAGGCATGAATCCAAATTATCCTCATTTCTATCACCAATAGGTAGTCTAGTCATCATACATGATAAGACATTCTCATATTATTGTTATAACTTAAGGCTAATGTCAACATAATACATCTATATTTGCAAAAAAGAAAAAAGTTTCTATTGATATAACATTAAAATTTAGCTGGTGTAGAGAGTTTCTTTAAAGCAAACTGTGATTTCAAATTTCTTAAGTATTGTATTTAGAAAAGGTTCAATAAAGAAAATAATATCAATGACTGACAACTACATAATTGGACCTGGTTTTAATTTAATAAAAATTGTGTGTGTGTGTGTGTGTGTGTGTGTGAATGTAGCTAATCTGGATTAAATGAAGTCTAACAAAAGGAAAATAACAGGTTTACAAGGAAGGAAGCATAATACTGACATTTGAAAAATGAAAAGAAAAACATAACTTAATCTGAAGGTTTTGTGTTTAATAAATTTGTTTTATTTGTAACAAACAAAAATACAATAGAAAAGGTAATATACAAAATGAATTGACAGATTAACATTCTTTGGATTTTAAGTTTTCACATATTTCACTCAATAAATAAATCCCTGGATTATAAAAGTTAAGTCTGACCTCTTGTAAGTGAAGTTCATTATCTATAACCTATATAAAATAAATTCTGACTAAAAAAATAAAATAAATGATAGACTTAATATGAAGAAACATGGATATATAAAAAAATAAAAAATTTTAAAAAAATGAAGAAGTAGGAGTCATGAAGTTCAGTAATTCATCAGAAACTGGAGATATCATTAGTAAATTATCAAAATTTTCTGAAAATTATAATAAACTGAGCTAAACAAATAATTATATTTTTATTGTTCATTTGTTGAACTGAAAGAAAAAGACAAATGTTTTTGCATTTTTAATATAGTTACAAATAAATACATTCAGTATTTGCTTACATATTCTATTTGAGAAAAAAGAAAACATACTTAAAAAAAACAAATGGCTTAAATTATCTTATTTCTATTTTTTGATTAAAATGTATTTAGTATCGTGAAATGAAATTTCATAAAAAAATTTTTTTTTGTTTTGATTTAAAATAAATTTTTCCTGTAATTTTTTTTTTCCTAGGATTAATGGCAAACTTTAAATTATTTTTTAATCAAAAAAATTGTGCTATTATTGAAAGTTTTATAAGTAATATGATTGAATTTTTTCATACATATTTTTATAAGCTTCAGATTTTCAACACAAAGGTTTAAATATCAATCGTTTGTGAGAATAAATGGCTTTCAAATCTACACTTGCACTACAAATAAACATACGACATTCAAATGAACATGTAAACAATGGCATGATGGTCAAACCAGTCTTCTTGCTCTCTTGATGTTTGGAATAATATATACATTTCCAAATGTGTTTGTTAATAGAATTATATAGGGAAACAAAGAAAATAATCTTGTTCATGTATAGAAGCCTGTGTGGATAAATAAACCTTTTATCTCTCTTTGTGATGAGGTCTTCTATAATTAGAAGCTGTTTAATGACAATCTGAAAAAGCTGTGGAAAATCCCAGGAAACTTCATTTTTCAAAAAAACAAAACCAGTAACAGAATAAATGTTCAAACAAAAACTACATTATGACTAAAACAGCAAATTCGGATTCCTTTAGGTTGTTCTTTTTAGTAGTTAAAACTAAATAAAAGATATAATATATAAACAATAGTCAAGTAAATTCACTAGCTTTTATAAAGACTGAATAAATATTTCATTTTGATACAAAGTAATATACCAATACAAAACTAAGACTTAACAATCATGTGTATTAGTCTATCTGAATTTTCAACATACCTGGATCAAATTAAGTTAAACATTTTGTTTGGGGGGTTCAGGAATTAAGAATTTTAGAAAATCGGATATTTTCTGTCTGAATTTCTGGGATGAGGAGTTATTATTTACACTATTTTACATGTGGACTATTGCCCTCATCTTTGTTGGGGTTATCACGTTTTGGCCATCATCAGGTGTGTGTTAATCCAGGAGGTAGCTTTTAGGGAATTTCAAACTGAACCCTTTATTTAATCTATGGGAGTAGATTGTTTTTGTTACTCTGACCATGTCCAGAGATATCATGTCTAGTTCTTACTTTAGCACTGCTCAATTATTGCTTGCCCTGTTTCCGCTGAGCCCAAGTACACTGCCTGGCCCTGGGATTGAACTCACAATTACTAATGTCACCAAATTCATGAACCAATGCTTTACTCCACTAGGCTATTGTCGCATGGAAATGTTTTACGGAAAAAAAGAAAAACGTGCCAGTAACATTGACATTATAAATCTATAAAGGACAAAATTTAGTTACAAGACTTAAGTCAATTTTATTTTTCATTGTTACATGTTTAAATCTCATTGGTGTAAAATCTTTTTCTCAAGTAACTTAACATTCTCCAGGTACTGTAACCTTTTTTGTTAGAAAGAGAATCATCTTCAGTGTGATTTCTGCATTTTAATTTTCATTTTGTCCTCCCCTTTGAAAGTGCTTAAGAAAAGAACAAGTTATATTGTATCAAGGTTATACATATATATATATATATATATATATATATATATATAGTAATTTAGGTAACATGATTACTTCCCTACACTATTCATACAATATAATTCAAATTACAAACATATTAGGCACTCTTGAGAAATTTAACATTGTCCAATTTAAAGAAAATGCTCAAATCCTAAAGCTCTCTACAATATGCATACATGTATTTTTTTAAATGAAATATTTTTTTTACAAAACAGTGAAAAAAAAAAAAAAAAAAATAATCAACCAAACTTGTTAGTATATTTTAATTTACTTCATTGTACATCTTATATATTGGGAAGATAATGTTTACTGACCTAAATTTATGTTCCTCGTTCCGGTTGTCTATTTTGTTGTCTCTGAAAATAGATAGGACAAATAGATTCAAAATATATATATATATATATATATGCAAAAGGAAAATAAATAAATAACAAAATTTGTACATTTTTATTGGAAGAGAAGTTTGATAAGTCATTTTTTTTTTTTAACTCTTCAATGTTTACATGTTTGAATGAATTTACTAAGAATCCCACTTATGTAAAATCATAAATTGTCAAAGATGCAGTTTTTCATATAAAACTATCAGCATCCATATTTAAATGATATTACGATATACAATATATTTATTCATGTATGAAAACAATCCAAAGAATTACCGACTCCTTCATATAAATTTCAGTAGAAAGCAATGCGGGAGTTTGTTAGTTCAATTTTACTAATTTCAGGCTATGATGATTTTAGATTTAAATGAGAAAAAAGGAATTTATCTTTATCAGTAATATAGTTTGTTTTTTTATTATTATTTTGTAATCATAGAAAAAGATATCAATAAAAAAGGACAGAAATTAGCATCCAAGTTTTTGTAACTTCATAGTATGAACAAGGTAGAGAATTTTATCCACAGGTAAAAGTAAAATATTACATGATGTTTATTTTTGGGCATATTCATGTTTGGTTCAATTTTGATTATTCTGAAGCCAAAAAGGAATATATATATATATATATATATATAAATAAAAAATTATACACACTGCAAAGATTATTCTTCTACATCATCTGGCAATAACTTGTGGCGATATACAATTTATTTTTAAATAAAACAAAAATTACATTTGAAAAGAGTTTTACATATTTTCACATACATGAAAGTAGGTACCTATACAGATACACAATACCTAAGGTTTAAAATGAGAAATATTTCCAATAAGCAAAATACTATGCTGTTTCTCAAAACTACTTTAAATTGATTGGAAGGAGTTTTTGTTTTGAATTTCTAAAATGTTTTTTAATTTAGCACCATTTTTAGCAAACTGTTATAAAATGTAATTCTCTTTGTTAAAAAGTCTTCCAAAAATATAATATACTTTTCTGATATATACTTTTACTTTATTTGAGGAATGTTAGTGAATTTAAAGTATAATTAATCTGATTTGAAACAAATATTATTTACTTTAAGTTTAAAATATTGCAGAAATGCATTTTTTAATACAGTGATAGCTGTTAATGTTGATAGTTCTGTGACAACTCGATGACAAATTTTTATCTAATGTTGTCCTATTTGGGGGGGGGGCTTTACCCATAAATAATAGTTGAAGAATATAATGAGAGTGCCTTTTAAATACCCAGTAATCTTTAAAATTGAAAAAATATTCTTCATAATCTAATGTTTTATTGAAATTTAGATAATTTTGGCTTAGTTATCACTCTTATTTCATGTATGATTATCTGTATCTACAAAAATATGCACATTTATACACATACAAAAACATTCAAAATTCTTTTTAAAAGTACTCAGGGAGCCTCAGATTGTGAAGCTTTACAATATGGTTAGTAT
This sequence comes from Acanthosepion esculentum, assembly GCA_964036315.1. NCBI lineage: Eukaryota > Metazoa > Mollusca > Cephalopoda > Sepiida > Sepiidae > Acanthosepion > Acanthosepion esculentum. The sequence goes on from OZ038504.1 coordinate 71,612,046, forward strand.
ATATATTTTTAATTCATAATATTCCCTAACAGTTTCACAATTAAAACTGAATTTTAAAAGATTTAAAAACTTATTTAAATTATTCAAATTAAAAAGATTGTATTCTATTTAAAAAATTTACAATTCAGAGCAGATGTTTAGTAAGACAGGATCTGATTTAAGAAAAAACAAACAAACAAAAAACAAAAAGAAAGAAAGAAAACAATGCTTTAAATAAGAGGTGAGCGAACTTTTCAGTGCAAGGGCCACATTAAAAAACATTCACAAAAATGCTCACAATATTATTTGACATTGCTTAGTTACTTTCTCTTTCAAATTTACTAACATTTGGCAGGCTGCATGAATTCTTTTGGCAGGCTGCATGCAGCACACAGGCTGTAGTTTGCCCACCCCAGCTTAAAAAAAAATGTTAATTCAAATTTTCCAATGACTTCTGGTTATAACTAATATAAAAAAATAAGCAATATAAAAATGAATTTCTTGAAATTTCATAAAATTAAATTAGTGGAGGTGGGGTGAGGTGTTTAACAGCTGTAAAAATAACTCAAGATTTTCTAAAAAAGAAATGCTTATAAAATAATTTCATTCATTTGTGAATAAGTTCTGAAAGTTTCATTAAAATCTGATAATTATTTGATTTTTGAAAGAATTTCAAAATCGCTGCAAAAAGATGCTAAAAATTCCCATACTAATTTATAGTCACCTGCAGATACAAGAAAAACAATTTTTTTTTGCTCTTTCCTCTTAATGATGATAAAACTTTGTTTTTATTAAGTTTGGAGCATTTTTCCATCATTCATTTTTTAGTGAATCTTTGGAGGTACCTACATATAAAGGAAGGGGCATTTTCTCTGTAAAATGTTCAAATTTAATCTCTAACATCAAGTCAAAAATATATAAAGTGGTGATATTTTCAATAAGCAAAGTTTTCATTTCTGTATTTATATAATTTATTTACAATTTACATAGCTCACAAAAACTCACACAAAATTATAGGTTAGTGACATTTTATTTTTCTGTTGTTTAAGTGAATTATTTGATTTCTAATGCTAATCAACACAAAACATATGTTCAAAAACAATTTATATTCTATTTCTTGATTAGAGTGTTTACCATTAAAAAGATTTAAAAAAAATAAGAAAACACCTCAGAGTTTGGCTGGATAAAATATTTTGAAAAACTTCCAGCAAATTAAAATAGTCACTTAATTCAACATTAAACAAATGTTGTTATAAATGAAATAAAATGACACTCATCAATTGTGATATTAATTGGTAAAAACAGTTAAAGATATCATGTTCCTTTTATTGAATAAATAATTAAAATAACTGAGTATCGTCTGTAACTTTGAGAAGAATCATTAATATATTTGAAACCTGAGACAGTTTATTGGCAAGGTTACAAAAATAAACTTCATTACAACTTTTGCTGTTTTAATTCTCAAGCTTTAATACTTTCATTAATAAGCAGTTGTTTATCATTGAAAGATCAAGTCTGGATAATAATAACTTTCAGGTACAGTGACACTGATTAATTTGAATCCTGTGCTATTTTTCTTTTTGGTTGACAAATATAGACTGTATAATCACTGAAGTTAGGCAACATTAAGCCTAGTCAGTACCTCGGTGGGTGACCACTTGGGAATATCAGGAGCTATAAGCTTGGATGCAGGAGTCATGTAATAGATAACAGCTCAGAATTGTTAATCAGGAAGCTGTGTTCCAATTTCAGTTGGGTTCATTATATTCACTTACAGGCAAATACCATTGGGAAAGGTATAAATTCAGTTGTTCTCTCCCAGTTATGGGTTAATTAGTAAGACTTGTATCACTAAATCATTATTGTCTCAAAAGAAAAAAATTCTTACACTCTAAAAATATTTTCTGGTTTTAAATAACCTAAAAATTTGATAAGCTGTAGAAAACAAATCAATCAATCAATGATAAATATAGAAATAAAGATTATGGATACAGTGAAGTTTTTACATTTCTACAATTATTCATTCTCTGTAAATTAAGAAATTCTTTAATCCAAATTGACAATGCAAAGAAATGAAGGATGAATATTTTGAACATCAAACCCAATCTTAAACTGAGCTGTTTTTTTTTCTTTTATCTAAATATTGAAATCTATATGCAAGGAAGAAATATTAGTTACTGAAGAATTCTTTTAAAATTGCACACAAACATTTTTTTATGAGATAATTGAGCTCCTCCTTTAGTCTTTGTCAAATATATAATTTGAAAAAAAAAAAAAGAAAAAAAAAAGAAGTTTCCCTCTCCTCTGTAAATTACGCACCAACAAAAGTTGAAGAATGGATAATCCAAAACATTATGTTAATAACATCAGGAAGACAAGACTGAAATCATTTAGAATTGTACATAAAGCTCTATACATTTTTTTACTCGTTTCACTCCAAGAAAGTCAATAAAGCCACTAATAAGCAAGGGATTACTGAGTGAGAGAGATTATTAGAAAAAGAAAACATTATCAAGTAGCCAGTCAGTTAAGTGCCACATGTGATACACACTTGGGTGATTATGTATCTTTCAATACATGACTGACGAAGCAGAAGATTTTCCCTGCAGTAGGTTGCCATTTCTTTCTGCAGTAGACTGGTTGCCAACCAAGGCTAAAGAGCCCAGTCTGTCCGGCTATTTAAGCCATAGCTGGGGGGAGAAGAGATGGTTTCATACCTTTCCCGAGGGTATTTTTACATAACTGAATAAGTGAATGGAATTCAAGTAGAGTAGAGTGAACAATAAAAGAACAGGAATTAATATTAACTGTATGCTTTTTTTAAAATTATGAAATGAGAAAAGCATCCAAAGAGTTAATATTAACTGTTGGGTTTGAATTTAATTACTGAAATAAATTACACTTTGTGGGTTTAGATTAGTTTTTCCATTGATAAAAATCATTTCCAGAGTATTTCATGCTGAAATGCCTAAGATTTAAATGTGTATATTTAATTCTCATTCATAAGTTATGTGTACAATGGTTACTCTTCAAAAGTAAACATCTGGTTTGAGAGCAAAACTTTAAAAAAAAAAAATCTTTCTTTTGCATAAAAACAAAAAAATGGTCATTGTCACATTGTTGCAATGACATTTAAGTTAAAAAACAAATATTTTTATTTTAAGTCATCTATTAAACTACTCATTTTTTTATTATTTGCATATTTGTTCAATTTGAGAAGTGGTTACTTTAAATTTTCCCCGTTTTAGTACTGTGTATCTGATGGCATATAACCCCCCCCCCCCGCTCCGCTTCGACATTTACACTGAGTGAATGACAATGACATGGTGACGAGATCCGAGTACCAGTCATCTATGGCGTTTGAGTAAACATTAACGTACCAGACATACACCTCAACTTCGCATATAAGACCCAGATTTCACTTTTTTTCTTATTTTAGCTATTTTTAAATGAGAAAAGGGAGTAGTTGTACGCTATCAAATACGCCACCTACCATGCCTTATTTTGATCAACTACAAAGAAATAATTACAAATAAGGTTACGTTACTGATTTCTTACATTTGAAAACTTTGGAATTATTCCATTGATTTTGTTTTTGTAACGAGTAGGTCATGTATGTAAGAAATTATATCAAAATAGTAAGTTCACAAAAAAATACTAATCTAGCTCGAATGAAAATCGCATTAATGAAGGTGAATGATTTATCACTCGAACAGTTCAAATTTCCTTTCTCTCGGCTCCAACTCATCATCATGATGAACCCTCCCTATCGTTACTGGGACAGACTACAGTACACTTACACAGTATTTCTATAAATAAAACATTACGTTGTCTTGGATGCCGTATCATTTTCACATGAAGATGGGATTTTTCTTTTAAAAAGAAATTTCTTGTTGGGCATGAGAGAATTTTTGTTAACACTTTCTAAAAGACGTGATCATTGCAACAACAACAAAATAATCATCAAGTGAGATAGTTACTTGTAGTTAATTCACCGTTGTTGTAATTATAGGACCTGTTATTTTTACAGACTTCTTTTTTGCGGGTGGGAAGGCTTATACTTAGAAATGTAAAGACAGCGAATAGTTTTTTTTAATTTTTTTATAAGTTTAAGAACAATGATATTTAAATGGCCACTTAAAATGTTCGGGAATATTTTACAGAGTTTCAGTTGAAAAAGTTTTTAAAATATTCGAATGAATCAACAAAATTCAAAATGTAAAAAAAAAATAGTTTCAAAGATTGATTGATTAATTAATCCTTTAATAAATAAAAAAAAAGACTAGAATAAAGAAAAAATGTAAAAAAAAATATAAAAATAAAAGTAGAACTCATTGTCTAACTAGTAGTTAAAAAAAAAACATTTTTTTTAAACAACAAAAAATGTTACATTAGATTTTTTTTAGCCCATTGTCTTTAAAAATGATTTCATTAGTAAGAACTTTTTTGCTATTAAAATTTTTTTAATTTTTTTTTTTTAAAAGAAGCGATTTTTAAATGAACGCATGAAGTTGTTTTCCTATCATAATACCCATTGGCATTATTCATTGTAAAAAAAAAAAAAATGGGGCCATTGTTTTATTGCTCAATTACGCAGACTGAATAGAAGAAAATCAATTTTATTGGAAATTAAATTAAAAGGATACTACAACGAGAACACAATCAATAGTCACGAAAGAAATGAATGTCGAAAAAGTTCCATAAACATTTAAAAAACAGTTTTTTACTTAAAAACTAAAAGTATATAACTTTAATTTTCTTTCATTGCCAAATAAGATTTTTAAGTGTTTTTTAATTTTAAGAGTAAGATTCATGATTTGTGAAATGTCAGATTGGAATTTTAGTAAATGAAACATGATACACAACACGTGTCTTCTCAGCGACGACCGTAAATGTGAAAATTTAATTAATTTCAAAAATAAATAATTACTATTCTTAAATGGTGAAAGACATTAAAAAGTTATTTCTCGAGAAGGGAAAAAAGACGTTGATTAATAATACATTTTTGATGCAGCAATTTAAGTAGTGAGGAAAGACGCATAAGAATCACATCAGAACAAATAAAAGGTTGTTTTTATGAAGATGTCAAATTGATCGTGAAAACTTCTATTTACAAAAGAAAGAATTATGCTAAATTAGCTATTTTCAGTTGCAATGTTTAACCAAAACAATCTTGAAGTTAAGGAGAAAGAAAGAAAGAAACCTACATTAGGAATAATATTTATTTAAAAAAAGCAAAAAGAAGAAGAAAAAAAAAGGTAGGGCTAAAAAAAAAAAACTTATTAAAGATACAGCCAAACCCAAAATTGGGTTCGTCTAACTACTTTCAATGTGTTGTAGTAATAAACTTAAAACTTCTTATGGATTAATTTATTCTATTTCACCAGTTTTATTCAGAGTAAAATAGAAAACATACATACGCACTAAAACAATTGTCAATATGTAGTTTTATTTTTAACTATGGACAGTAATTCAGAACTTTTGCTTGACATATCTGATCTTGTGTACTTCATCGCCCTCAGAGATCGTGGCAAACATTAGAAACAAAAAAAGGAAAACAATTTTAGCAGCAGCGTAAAGAAACAGATACACAAGCTGAGATAAAAGAATGACATTTAACAACAATATTATCATTATTATTATTATTAACCGATAAAGAGAACCAGCTTCTTTAACAAAACCACTTATGGTACAAATAGTCACGTGATCCGGTTCCCTCACGAATGATGACACGCATCGATTGTTGGATGTTTTGAAAATGACTGTTGCCAACATATCGGAAGATTTTTTAGTCGTACCGTTTTGATTTTGTTTTTCGTTTAACCTTAATTTTGTCCGCTAAATCTTTCTACATCTATGACCTCGAATTTAAAATTCGTCTATCAATATTTATTTTTCAAAATACTTAACTCCACATGAAATACGTACTACTTAGCAAAGCAATCGTGCGTAATTCAGAAATTTACAGAAAGAATAAATTGAAATGTTAAAATTAAATTAATGATCTATTTATAAATTACATCCGTAGTAAACATTACTTTTATTATTTTTAATCGAAAATGAGATGAAGTTCATATACTGAAAAAAAAAAAGATAGAAAATTTAATTTGCACATCTTTTTAAAAAATAGTAGGATTTATTGTTTTATTTGCAGTCTCAAAAAATATCGTAGCGCCTTAAAAATATTCAAAATCTAAAGTTTTACAAAAACGTGATTTTTTTTTAAACAAGGTTAAGTTAGGGCTCCGAAAAAAATGCCTACGGACTGACTGAACACAGCTAGTGTACTAGCAAAACGATTAATTTTTCTTTGGGCAATCAGATCAATTAGTCCTAAAACAAAGCCTTAAGATTGTATGAAATAGGAGAAAAAATTATTTAAAAAATCAGTAAAAGCATGCGAAAAGAACATTATTATCCGAAGATAACCAAAACAGTATTTTCCCCCAAATAGCGGCCATTTTGGAAACATGGATGTGTAATTGAAAAAAAAAAATACGGAGGGGAACCAGCGGATGGGGGAGGTAAATTGCAATGTTGAAAAAACAGACAATGCGAACACCTACCGCGACATTGTGCTGTTTATATTTTAATTCTAACTTCGTGTGTACGTGTGACATCTGATCCGAGATTTGCAGTGGCTGGTTTCTTAGGTAAATCCAGCAAGAACCTTGCAATGATGTCCTTCCCGGAAACAGCTACATTCTACCTCCATAGCACAAATCTCGTTTTGAAGTCTCGTTCTCAAGTCACGTCTATTCTCATCTTCTTTTCCGCAGCTATTCTTTTTACCAGTTGTATCCAGCTTCACAAGCTTATTTCTTATTTGTATAAATAAATATATATTTTTATTATACCACTCAGTTTATGTATTGTACAATTTATTAGCATACAAACATGCATAATCTATAAAGAATAATCTTTCTTCACTTATGTCCAGATGCCTATTATCAGGTTAGAAACCTAACATATTTGATGAAAAAGATGTGATTAGAGATTTACTTTATGAGTTTAGTCAGTGGTGTTTAATTTGTCATAGTCACAATGAATACAGTAGATAAAATTCTAAAAATTGTAAAAAAATTTTGTAGAATTTACTTACATTTTTGCAATAAAAGTGTAAGTTGATTTTCTGTGATTATATTTTTTCATTTAAACATTATTTGAAATATTCCGAAAAATGGGCATGTTTCTGATAGAGAGAAAGTTCATACATTATTCAGTCAGTATGTCATAATTGACAAATAACAGAAGAAAAGTGAATACAAGTGTGCTGCCAAGTAGTTTTAGTTTTCGGTGGGTATTTTTATTTCAAGCTGCTTCGGTTATTTATTTAGTTTAGCCGCCTATGAGCTGGTATTTTTTGAGTTGACTGACAACGACCTGTTGCAAAGTCTCGTATTTATCTGTTTCAGGAGATATAAATTCGAACGTTATTTTTCTTTAATTTGTCCAAACCAAAAATGAGTGGTTAAAAATTTTCTTTTTATACTTCGTGATCTGTTTTCTATTACATTTGCAATTTTTTTTAAATTGGTTTATATTTTATTTTAGCGCCTTGTCTTTGAGTTTGTTATTTAAATGGATTATCTTTTTGCGCGGATTTTTTCACCTCTGAAATCTTTACGCGTTAGCTATTTTAATTATTAAAATTTTATTATGCTTAGATCAGTTTAGTTTTAATACTAACCTTAATTCTGTTATTTTGAAAGTATATGAATAAACTAATTATGGTGGATACTGTGATACAGTAAGAATCATGTAGTTTTATTCTTATTTTATTTTTCTAATATTGTCTGAATTATTTTACTAATATTGTGTTAATGTTTTTTTATAAATTATTCCGATTAAATCTCTATGTTAATTGTGTTTCCTGAAGGAATATGACAAACTTTGCCGATGAATTGCACTAGGTGAATTGATAGTGAAAGTTATAAAAAATATTATGTACGAGAAAAAGAGAATTGAATTAAAAGTTTACCACATGTGACCTGAAGAAGATCGAAGAGCACATCAGCCGAAGCGTATTGATAAAAACAACAGAGATGAATAATGCACAGAATGGATTTTACAAAAATAGAGTACAACAGATATAAAGAATAAAAACTTGCAAGGAAACTGTTTCTGATTTTGAAAACTTACAGTTGTTGGGTTAACTTTCCTTCCTCTTCCTTAGTTAGTATGCACCACGCTTAGCCGGCCACTTGCCCAGTCTGTATATGAGAATAGTTTTCGGGGAGACGCTGAAAAGAAATGCTTTTCCGACATGTGGGCAAAACACAGTTTTTTGCAATATGATGAGCCAGACTTATGAGTATGGACAGATTTTGTAACAGCCATTAGCTTTCCTTTTCGGGGTTGGGCAAAAGGCATATAACACGTTCCAGTACTTTGTTAATATGTTCTCTTTCAAGAAAATAAATCTACATTCTTTCAATTTCTCCCTAGCCGTCTTTATCTTCTGTTTTGTCTTATTTATTTATTTATTTTAAAAGTTCGAGGAAATATCTGTACCGACGCTACTGAAGTCGCCCACATATATTTCTTAAATCTCTAACACTTTGACCTTTGGAAAGCACTTTTTAAAGCAATATCTGTCAAAAGTAATTAATTGTAGATTTTAAAAGTATGAGTTAAATGAGGATACTAAAAAACGCTTCAGGCATAGGAATATGAAACAAATTAATGATTTACCTATGGCTACGGAATTTTATTATGGACATTAAAGCAGATATATTTCGAAGTGAGGTGGTTGGGTGGGGTCCCGGGGAAATCCCAACATCTATACAGAGCCTTTCTTTGTCTGGTCTTGGGAAATTGATTGCCTGACAAAATTTGGTGAGATCCTTCCTCCAAAGATTGGTGGTGGCAGAATATCGATCCACCCAACTCCTTTCATCTTGTATGGGTGCCTCTCACCATCATCGCCCGAAGGGTGGAGGCGATTCCTCCGCCTTCCTTGAAATTCTACCGAGGCCTCCACCTCTCTCTCTCGCTCTCTCCGTCTCCTAATCGAACCTGTTCCCAGAGGCTAGGCGTGGTCTAGCCCATATTACTAAATTCAATCATCATCCAAAATTTCCAGCAGCGGGGAATTCTTATCGCATTCTTGTGGGGTCGTTTACATCTGGGGTTTGTCAATTGTCGCTTCCCTTTGCCAGATCTTTGGTTAACAAGTGACACAAAGAGACGATTCCTTTGTTTTAATAAATTTTATCGTGTCTTAGGTAGACAAGAAAAAATATAACAACAATTCCATCTATGTTTCCCGTTGGAAACATGTCGCTCTTAAAATCCAAATCTTTATCAACTGACCGAATTTTGGCTAGAGACTTATTTTTAGCCGTCGTGGGTGGCCTTCCCATTACCCACTTTGTTCAACGAGTGACCCATTGACGATCTGTCCTTGTCGGCACTTGATGGCGTTAAAATATAATCTATTCTTCTGCGCGGGGTCGATTGGACATTTAAGAAAATACCATCGCTTAAGATTAAGTTGACCAAAAACAGATGGCTTCTACGCTAGCCGTCGTCGGCATCTCACCCCGAGGTTGAGGAGAAAAAACATATCCTTTTCTTCCATTTTCCTTGTCTTGAAAAATAATGTTTTCCTTGTTTTTATTATCAGTATACTTTCAGTCTATCCAAAAACAACTTTTTTCTTCTTGTTTTCTAGTTTATTTTGAAAGCATTTCCCCAATTTACCAGCGCCTTCTTAATAGTGTCACAATAGATATGATATATCCTCTAAGCAAAATGGAGAGAATGAGAACAACCTGTAGTAATGAATTGAATAAAGTGTTCGCTTCTAAATTCTCAGCGCGTTCACTTGCAAGGTAAGGCCGATACACATCAGTGACAGAGAGCTCTATATTTCTGCTTCAGTACTGCATTGTGTTGTTTACGAGGAATTTTCTTTCTTTTTTCTTTTTAATAAGATGCGATTTTGTTACACCTCGATGCAAACTTGTAAATATATTAGCAGAATGGAATTTCAATTTTCTCCTTCAAATTTAAATACGTTTAGAGACTGCTGCATTTAAAGATCAACGTAAATATATTTGTCGCAGTTAGCTCCCCCCTAGTCCCTTAATCCTTCAACAGGGGTCTCTCTCTCCCCTGGCTATAAATACTGGCTGACCCTTCGCCTCTCTCTCTTTTCCGACTCAGGCCTTGGGCCGTCACCTCGCGTGGAGATGAGGTAAAATCACTCTTTTCGACTTAGGCCTTGAGCCGCTACCTCGCGCGGAGACGAGGTAAAATCTCTCTTTTCAACGAACTCCAATATGTGACCTCTCTCAGGTACAGCGTTTCCCAAATTCTGGGAACACGTTAAGAACAATACACGTACGTACAAACACTCACAACACACACACATAGTTTCTCCATACAAACACTATGTAACTGTTCATGTCTTTGTGTAACTTGTTATTAATATATATTTGTTTAACCATATATATCGGTCTTGTTCGTTTTCTTTGTCTTCTTTGGGCTTAATTAAAGTCCTACATTCCCATGTAGCTGGACCGGCTAGCAGGAAATTTTAACCTTCTGATACTACTCCACATCTTCACCCGCACGGTCTGCTACACTTTTTTGGGGATACTGAAGCCAGCAAAGTAAATGTGCATCACGAATGAAAGGGGAAAGTGTTTTAAATGAGGATAAGTTCTACACTTATTAAAGATAAACCAATACACCAGTATACATCACAAGCAGATTATATTAAGACCTAACAGCCATTCCTTCTGTTTACAAAGAGAACGTTGTAAAGATTTAATAAATATGGTCTCTGAAACTTTGTAATGAAAGTCTGAATGTGACCGGCTTAAAGATGAAAGCATATTCCCATTGCATAAAATGAAAACATATCTTCATAGCATAGTAGAAAAAAAGACAAAAATAGACAAACAAAATCAAAATCAAACCTTCCTCTCTTTCCATCACTGTAAGCTGTCAACCTTGATAGCTGAAAGATGGAAATATCTATCAAATGAACCACTCGTTTTATGCTTTATTCCATCACCTGGTATTATATATATTAACTATAAAGCAATTTCTTAATGGATTTATTTTTAATCAGGACATTTTTATTACGTTAAACATTATTTTATAGATATATCTAATACTCAATACATGTAGTACACACTGTTTAAAATAAAAACGAGGCATCTATTTCAAATACTGGTATTCATTAAAAATAATGTTTAAAGTAATATTAACTATAAGTAATTCCCCCCCTCTCTCTCTCCCCCCTCTCTCTCTTTCTCTCTCTCTCTCTCTCTCTCTCTGTTTTTTCTTTATTTTCCACGATGAGACTAGATATGTTCACTTATCGTTCGGTTCACATTCCTCCACGATATTTTGCCAGAAGTAGAGGTTTATCTCTTGTTTCCTGTTTAGGATTGGGTTTTCGGAAAATCCACTTCAACTCTATACTTCTAACGTCTCCGCCTAAAGTTTGAACTTTATACTCTATTGGGTTTCTGGTTAATTCTAAAGCCTTTTCCTTCTCTTTCACTTCTAGTAGCCCCTTACGTCTTAGGGACGTTATCGCCTTGCTTGGGGCGAATTGATTAATATGTATATATATATATATATCTCGTATATTTGTATACTTTTGTGTGTAATTGTTTGCCGTGGTAGAATTATCTTTGTTGGAATGCTAATTACTTCAGTATTTCAAAATATTAAAAGTTCCTTATAACTAAATTCCAGTAACCAAAGAAGATTTTGTGAAGAGGACAATCACAATACCCTTCAGGTCATTTGAAATTGTAATAATGTACTTCATGCATCTGTGGAATGGATTTCGTGTATGCGTTCATAGATGATGAGGTGGAATTACCCCCACTTGGTTCGACAAGACGCCGCTAGTCGGCGCAGTGTACGAAGTATAAAAACAGCACACTTCCTGTTCCTTCCACGTTTTTTTCCTTATTTCCTTTCAGTATGCAGTAATATTTTTCTCCGGGTGATTGAACTCTTTCACATGCACACACGTACGCGCGCTCGCGCACATACACATTATACATGTGCAATTCCTAATAGACAGATTTTAATGTCTTCTTTCCTTGAAGCTATTTTTGCATGCATACAAGTATATTTTAATTTTTTTGCTAATTATTTATGAGGTATATACAAAACATGAAAATATCGCCTTGTTGCAATTTATTCTATTTCCTCTCACCTCGACTAACAATGACGAGCCGTCATTTACATGTGTAAATAGTGTTTGCCACTATTTTTTAGTTCAGTTGGTAGCAGGTACGCTACAATTTACTAATAACAAGCAGAAACGAAGAAAAGCATAACATTTCGGTGGAGTGAGTAGCCATGGTCAAAAGCAAAATAAGTAACTGTCCAACAAACAGATTGACAAAGTTTGCAATAAGCAATAACAAGAAAAAGAACAAGGCAAAAAATAATATAAAGCAAGCAAACAATATATGCAAGGTAAATTAACAGCAATAAGGCAAATCAATAGTCAGTAATATGGCTAAAAGTTAACAAACTAAGAATTGGCGTCGACACACAAAAGCAAGTTTGGACAAGCGAACATAGCGTTCTAACTTCAAGACAAGACAGACCGGGACTGCGTCAGGTCAAACCGAGAACTGGCCTATTTTGTTGGCCTGGAAAAAATCCCAGCATGCATTTGGAAAGTGTTTTGCAGTCATTCTTAGTACAGATTGAAACTAACAACTTAAGAAGTTTTCTATCCGAAGTCAATCCGAAAAAATACGCTTTTGACATTACTATATTAACCTTTCTACAACATGCAATAAACACCACGAGAATTATACCATTATGAGAAAAGATTATTGCTATTTACATATACTTACTACCTTCTTCTGTATACTGAATTATTATAGAAGATTTATACTGTTCTAATATCCTTGCACGCCTCTTATGGTGGCCGTGTTGTGAGTACGAAATAATAATAACTCTCTTTACATATTTTATGGACCGATGAAGACCTTGTCTTCACAGAGATTGACCGGCGAGCTGAGAAAAAGACGGAAATAAAATCACGAGCCGATGTGAAATTGCTTTCGGGTCAATGAAAACATTGCCCTCGCAAAATTATCCGTTGAGCCAAGAAAAAAGAAGAAAAGAAAATAGCAAGCCTATGCGAAATCCTTTTTGATACGAGGAAAAACATTAAATTAACAAGAGAAGAGTATCTGAAGCTATGTGAAAGGTTCCATTTCTGTTCACGTGTCCAGCGTTCAAGTTCTTGCCAGTGTCAAATTTACCCACCAATTATATTATCGGCTTTTAACCAAGCACGTGCCGCTTTAAAGAATTTTCTTTTAACAATCCATGAAAGCTAAGTATTTCAAACTATCCCTTCGTCTACTTTTGAACGTATGCGACCGTATATCCCTTCTGTGAGCAACGAACTCTCTGACCTTTGTTGCAAACATTTTTAATATTATTTTGTGTCAGATGATTTAATCTGTTGTATGAATATTTCCTCTTCATGACAACTCGTTAAAACTACGAACATTCAAAATTTCTTATTTATTTTCCTGAAACGAGCCACTGACACAACATCAAGCGTGTAAATTCGCAAATAAGTTCCTTTTATTGTTTTTGTTAAAATTACCCGTGTGTTTCCTCGTCATTATCATCCTCTATTAAGCTTCTTGGCATGTGGGTGAATCAATTGTTCATTATAACCCCGAAGTCCCACGTCACTATAGCATGAAAAACGAAGGTCGGAGTGACAAAACCACATATAGAGATAAGACGTGGTTGACATAGGTAAAAGAGTATAATTTCCTCGTGATTTATAAGGTGTGATAGTTCTAGACATCGTGTATCAGTCGTGGGAAACTGAGAGATCGTTCGGGGTGTAACACAAGGTAGTAGTCGACACGTGGATATAATCAACACACATATGTAGCTGAGTGAGTGAGTGAAAGAGAGAGAGAGAGAGAGAGAGAGAGATTCCACGAATTATCGTATTGTCATTCGGAATGAGAAATCGAAAAGCCAAGTTCGAATTCCAATCGAGTTCTTTATAATCACTTATGCGCAAATATCATTGGGAAAAGTAAGAAACGATTTCTTCTCCCCGTCCCCAGTTATGGGTTGAATAGCAGGACAGACCGGACCCTATAGACTTAGTTGGAAACCAGTCTACCGCAGAAAGAAACAGCAACCTACTGACGGAAAATCTTCTGTCATTTTCCGTCAGTAGGTTGCTGTTTCTTTCTGCGGTAGACTTGTTTCCAACCAAGTCTATAGGGTCCGGTCTATTATGTTATGAATCGAAAGAGACACGATCGCCCAAACGTGTAACACGTATGGCACTAAACTGACTGAGTAGTTGAGAGTTAGTTTCTGCTGCTATCACTAGTTTCGTCACTGGCTGAAGGCATTGCTGTTGATGGTCTGGTTAAATTTGCAGACAGGGGTTCGTACGGATCTGCAGGTGAAATCGGCGTTGGCTCAGAAATGGCTGTCGTGAAAACCGCGTGCCCCTTTTTCTGATTGACCAAAAAAGATTTTTTATAACCATGATATTTTAGGGTCGGTATTCTGAAAGTGGGTGCACGGAGCCGGACAAAATTAAGGTCTGTTTTTGTCATGTGGGTGCCGAAATGAGCGCTTCTCTTTCGGTTAAAGAATGACTACTCCGGTTAAGATTGTCATGGGGTCCATCGCTAATGCCAGACAGCTCTGATCTATCTTTATGGGTGGAAATGGTTTTGAGTTTATAGTCAGTCAGTGGCTTAGAAATAGCTGTGGTGAAAACTGCGTTAGCTTTATCGGGTTATCTCCTCTTCGTTTCGTAACCCTTTCAACAGGGGTCTCTCTCTCCCGGGAGTATAAATACGGGCTGACCTTTCGCCTCTTTCTCTTTCCACGGCTCTTCCCACGGCTTCGCACACGTACGGCCAAAACTGCCTCTCCTGGGGCCGACAACCTCGCACCACGTGCGAGGTACTGAAAAACTTTCTCTAACATATCCAATATGTGAACTCTAATACACAACCAGCGTTTCCCATATTCTGGGAACACGCTAAAACAAAATTCACAACCGTACGGACATTCAACACACACACAAACAACTTTCATACAAACACTAACGCTTTATTCATGTTTTAAATGATGTATTTGTAAATTCGTGTATCAACCTGTTTGTTAATAATATATATTTGTTTTGTACATATATATCTGTCTTGTTCGTTTTATTTTGCTTTCTTTGGACTCCATCATAGTCCAACATTACTATGTAGCGGGACTGGCCAGCAGGAAGTCTTAGTCCAGAGATTTTATCCTCACATAAACCCGCCGGTCCTCTACAGCCTTTTCTGGTTGGCCAGGAAATATGTTTTATGACCCTGGTATTTTTTGTGTGGTATTTCAGAAGTGGGTGTGCGGAGCTGGACGAAATGAAAGCCTGTTTTTATCATATGAGCTGTGGGTGTCGAAGTGAGCACTTCCGTTTTGAGTTAAATATTTAGAGTTCCAACGGGTACTACCCGCCTAATAAGTATGCTCAAAGGCGAACTAAAAAGCAAAACTTCACTGGACAGAATAAAAGATACACGAATTTAATGACATCAAATATCATGGAAGGATACACAAAATTAAGAACAATCCTGACACAAAAAATATCAATAATAAATATCAATAATAATAAATATTAATAATAACAGACATAATAACAGACAAAACACTACAGTTGTTGTTGTCCAGCCGATATGATATGGTAAAAAGACATTGAAACCATCCTTTTACACAGCAAAAATACAGAAACTTTTAGCCATTGTACCTAAAGAACTGCTTGAACTGATAGGTAAGCTTGATTTGTTTGCGAAAGATATTACAATAAGCCAGAATAATAATAGAAACAACCCGTCTGCATATGGATAGAAAAGGAACTTAATAAATACGCATAAAGAGAAAGCGAACTTATTCAACCTTTATAGTGAGGCGACCCCGAGAGAACAGGATGCCTTATCTGGATTTATTAATCTTAACAACATAAGATATTATCGCACCCGGCCGGAAGTTACTGCCGGCTACTCAAACGTCTGAAAGCGTCACCACGGAAAACGGAACAAACGCCATTAAGTTCCAGTGACTCAGCGTTTTCAGACATCAAAACACAAAAATACAAAAACAAAACGAAACATAACATCCACAACTAAAAATAATGACCAGAAACTAATTCATATACACATGGGGCCTAAATGAAACCCATGTGTACATTCAAAAGTAGAAGGTCATTTTTAGTCAATAACTAAAAGACATTGTTAGCCAAGCTAACGATTACACGTTTATGCCATAGTCCTTTTCAGGCCTAACGATTACACGTTTATGCCATAGTCCTTTTCAGGACTACCTAACCACATGTTTATGCAATAGTCCTTTTCAGGACTACCTGACCACATAGTTTATGCAATAGTCCTTTTCAGGACTACCTAACCACATGTTTATGCAATAGTCCTTTTCAGGACTACCTGACCACATAGTTTATGCGATAGTCCTTCTGGTTACTACCAAGCTGCATCCCTGGTGACCGTCAACCTAAGGACGAGCAGGTTCCCACAGCACTGTCTGGTCCGCTGCCCTAAAACAAAACGATCTTTCGGTTTGGCTCTCCCCCGATTTCATAGCGACATAATACGTGTACATACTTTTGCCAAATTGTTGAATAAAATTTGGCTTTGATTTTAAACCCTCGCTTTTGTTATCCTTGCTTCGATCGTATTTTCCAATATAAATTTTACTGTTTGCGGGGTTGATAGCACCTGCTTGACGGCCCCGCAACAATATGTAGATGATACAGTGTTGATAGTAGACACAGAAAGGAAATTGAAGGAACT
>OZ038504.1:71633871-71727846 GCA_964036315.1 Acanthosepion esculentum
CTCAAGGCTAGCTGAAAATGAAAAATGGTAAAGGGAGCTGAAAAAAGTCGTGGTCATCATTTTATGGGATCTGGGACTTCGGTTTGTTCCATGCTGATTACTTCCGTTTCTGTTACTACTGAATCGAGCAAAGTAAGGAAGACCCCACATGCCACAATAGCCAACCTTTTTTACCCTTATGCCACATTTTCTATATGTTTAGAAATAAATACCCTTTTTTTTCTTTTTACCTACAGGATGCGTTAGTTAGAGATAGGACGTGAAATATGTATATATTTTTTCGTTATTATTTTTAAAGTATACACCATACACTTCAATAGAATTGCTAATGTAGATCATAATCTTAAATGTAGATCACACGCTGAAATGGCACCGAAATTTCTTTCCCCGTGGCGCCCCACCTACTAGATTTTAACGCACGTGCACACACACACACACACACACACACACACACACACACACACACACACACACACACATTTCCTAATAGCAAAGCCTAAAATGTTTTTCTTCCTTTATCACTTACTTGTGTACATACAAGTTTCTCTCTTCTTGAATTGTTACTTATATATATATATATATATATATATATATATATATATATATATATATATATATACGCGTAAAATTGCCCCCAAGTGTTGCGATCCATTCCTTTTGAAAATGGTGAATTCGATTTTCTCAAAAACTCAACTTCGTTCCTATACAAACAATTTTCTATCATCTGCAATGCTTTTAAGTGTTCTGTTTTTAACAATCAGTCAATAAGCATAATTTCCACAACTACTTACAATTGTCGATCGTTTCAACTGTTGTATCAATTAAAGACATATGTGAAAAAACGTGGCACGAGTTAGCTTGTCAAATTGGATACCTTTTTTGTGTCCCTGCTGTTATAACAAATAATAGATCACTCAGTTCCAATCAATATTCTTTACAAAATTCAATTAATTCTTAGGTGTGAAACATATAGAGACAACTGCGTATCATGGGTAAACGTCTTGTTAAAACACCTTCATAAACAAAGACGACATTAACAAAACACAATAGAAAAATCATGATTAGACTGAAAAAATACTCCTTGTGCTTCGATAAAGAACATTATTAAACGATTTTTTCACTGGAGAGAGTGGGAGAAGGGAGAACGTCACATCTTTCATTCCGATTATAGAAAAAGGCGCATACAAAAGCGATGACGCGAAACTACTCTGGGAAATTTGAAAGAAACAAACATTTATTATATAGATATTAAAACAATATAACAAAATACATTTTTCACAAAATAAACTTGCACAAAAAATTCCTTTTGTGCGCCTTATTATAAACAGAGTAACTTATTATAAACAAGGCAAGATAACATATCAAAATAAGAATTAGAAATTTTTAAAATGATACACAATTCAATTTTCAAGTAATAGAAAAAAACATGAGAAGGCGCTTTGGCAAAATTAACTTGCGTCACTGGGGATTTTAACAATTTTTTCTCTCTTTAAAACACAGTTCTATTCACAGCTTTCAGTTGATTAATTTCTTCTTTTTCTTTACATTTCTGTGAGAAACAGGTGACAGCCAAAAATAGCTTTTCCTTCTGGTACCTTATTTTTCTGTTTTCAGTACGAAATTATCACATACCCCGTCGTCTTCTGACTTTTTCGAAATTTTCGCTCATTCAAGTAGAAATTTTCTTTACCTTCTAAAACTATCCGCTAGCCCGTCTTCTCATATTCTCGAAAAGGCTCCAGACAGTTCTTAACTTTAAATTTATTTGGGTGGTAGCCACCCTTTTTGATTGGACAATAAATACAAAGAAAGAGTATATATTTTTCAAATTTGAAAAATGAAATCACAAACAGTCCGCTTTGACCGAATTATTTCTGGTGGTTCTTTTAGAGCCAGTTTTAAATTTAGAATCTTTAACAGATAAATGTATCCCATTGAATTTAATTATTTATAAACTGTCTGGCTTTCTTTTAAATGCTCCTCTCTAAAAAGTAGGTGTAAAAGACAAACGTAGACTATTATAATATTTATTTAAATATTCCCCTTTATTATTAATTATTAATTTTTTATATTGTGACACCGAGATCTCAGGGGGTTGTCGGAGTTAGCTCCTCCTAATTTCCTTAATCCTTCAACAGGGGTCTCTCTCCCACGAGTATAAATACTGGCTGACCTTTCGCCTATTCCTCTTTTCAAACTTACGCCTCGGGCGGCCATCTCGCGTGGAGATATGGTAAAATCTCTTTTTCGACTCAGACCGTGAGCCGCAACCTCGCGCGGAGGCGAGGTAAAACTTTCTCTTTTTCACTTACACCAATATGTGAACTCTCACACATACAGTGTTTCCCATATTCTGGGAACACGCTAAGGACAATACGCGTACGTACGGACACTCAACACAAAACACACACATAACTTCTCCATACAAACACTATGTAATTTTTCATGTCTATTTCATATATTTGTTTACCCATATTATATATTTGTTTGCATATATGTATAGGTCTTGTTTGTTTTCTTTTGTCTTCATTGGACTTCATTAAAGTCCAACATTCCTATGTAGCTGGACCAACTAGCAGGAAATCTTATCCCAGAGATATCTCCTCATCTTCACCCCGCACGGTCCTCTACAGGGTTAATCAAACAAAAAAAGAAAGAAAAAAAGGAAGGGGAAAGAGTCTACTAACTGGAGAATAATTGTTGAAATTCTCATGAAAGTGGTTTGGAAAGTTGAGAAGAAAATTAAAAACGAAATGCGTTGAAAAATCATGTTTCAAAATAATAAATGAACTCCCGAACAGTTCCAAGGAAAATCGAATCCAAATTTAGCTAGACAGAATTAATTCACTAAGATTGAGAAAAACCAAAACTACCCGTTCTTTCTCACTCCCTGCCGATACGAAAGACACCATTAATGTATCCCCGAAGATGTTAAATAAAAAACATATGCTGTCGATAAAGAAACTCGGGTGGTCACCGAAATAACATTTAAAGATCGTTCTGGACAAAGAGCCAAGGAAAAAAACACCTGGTTTGAAACGGCCAACCAGAAGAAAAGTGTCCCTATAAAGATTAACCTGACGGGTTCGTTCACTTTAATTTCTGTGACATTTATCAAACGTTTTGTATCCGACATTAGTTCGGATTCCTTTGGATACAAATGATAAAGAAAAATTAATTACTAGCCCTGGTATGACAGTAGGCGGCCGGCTGAATGGTCTGGTCGATCGAGAAATCACAGCCTGAGACAAGCCGAGGAAAAAAAGATTACTGGAAAATACCTTTTTCGCCTACTCATTATGAAAGTTTGGATTTGTGACAGGCACAGTGTACCAGCCGTTGGAGTGGGCTGAGGTTAGATACTGAGAAAGTAGGAGAAAGAAGGGAGAGAGGGATTAGCACCGCCTCTATAGAGCGATGGTGCAAGATGAGACAGGGGGAGAAACACCGGAATCCACATTGATCGGCGATACCACCTGACCAAAGACTTTAACCAAATGACCTCTAGTTATTCACATGAGACATTTGGCTGGTTTCTCTGACTCATCTCTCTGTTACTGTCTGTCGGCCGTCTCTTTATATACACTTAAGAAAGGCTCCAAACTACTTGCCATGAAGCTTGGTTTTGGCTAACATCAAAAGTGTCTTTGTTCTTTTGATTGATCAAAATTCTTTTTTACAGCATTCCTTTCTTTTTCTTTTTATCGCGAAGTTATGAGTGGAACAATCATGTGGACGAAAGTAGTGGCGTTAGTGGTGTCGCTTGTAGCCATTTTTATTGGCTGGTTCTGGATGCTCATTGGCTGAGCGATAGCTGGGTCTGGTGCATAAAAGCACAGTCCGTTCATTCAAGGGGAGTTTCGTTTCTGATGAGGAGTTGCGTACTTGAGATTGAGGAACGGAGATAATTGTGGAAACGATTTGTCTATTGGACCCATTGGACTTGTATGCAGTTTTTTTGTTGGTGATTCCGACCAATTCTCACACAATTTTACACATTCATTCATTTTTTAAGCTTGTCTGTTTATTCCAACCTCTCTGTTTTTGTTCCAGCAAATTCATTTTAAATGAATTTTCTGACAGAGTTTAACCTTCATATCTGCAAGAAAAATGGTGTGTCAAAAGGATGGTTTTTTCCCTTGATAACGCATTCTATCTTGATTACCTGTGTCTGTTTTTATAGCTTTAAAAAGCAAAGGTTAGAATTTTAATAAAACCTAAACATATGGTGAAAGTGAATTTGACCATTTTTTGTTCTTAAGAATTTACAACAAAAATATTAAAAAAACTATTTCTTAGATTGTTTATTTACAAGAATAATTTCATATTTGTTACATTCTAAAAGCTAATACAAGGTAACCAAAAAAGTCCTTGCCATTTTTTATTTATTAGAAGAAAGGCTATAGAGCAAATCTGGTCCGCATCAGTATCCAGAACCTTTTGCGAACCTGCCTCCAGTGAAAGTCAGGTGTCTTGGATGCAAAGAAGTCTGTGAGTGCCTGTCGCAAATCTGCCTCATTTCCGAAGGATTTCTCATGAAGTTGCCCAGGGAATGGAAGAGGTGTTAATCTCTGCGCAATAAGGTGGATGGCACAGTATCTTCCAGCCAAGTCGCCATATGATATCTCTGGCCACCCAGGCCACATGAGGCCTGGCATTGTCATGGAGGAACAGCACACCATTGCGATTAACCAATGCTGGCTCCTACTCCAGTGTCTGTTGATGGTTTGGCCCATTGGTAGCAGCACTTGTCAATTAATCTACCAGGTACAGAGCCTGAT
Organism: Acanthosepion esculentum; assembly: GCA_964036315.1. Taxonomy (NCBI): domain Eukaryota; kingdom Metazoa; phylum Mollusca; class Cephalopoda; order Sepiida; family Sepiidae; genus Acanthosepion; species Acanthosepion esculentum. Next base: position 71,638,653 of record OZ038504.1, read on the forward strand.
CTTGCCTGGGTGTAGAGGTGGCCTTGTGGTGTGAGGCACAGGGTTTTGTGGTGACAACCAATGTCTGATATGCTTGGGAGTGTCATACAGAACCCACTTTTTGTTACTGGTGAGCACTTGATCAAATATGGGTACATTATGGTGCCGGGAAAGCATTAAGAAACAGGCTTCCAACAATGTGTAGGGTACCCACTTGCTCAACTTGTATACTTTCCCTATGTGGTGCAAGTGAAATCTAACTTTCATCAGAAACCTGGAAGCATTCAGCAAGCTCACCACAGGTTTGACTGTTGTCCTCTCTATAGCTGCCTTCAGGGTATCATCATCCAGGACTTGTGGCCAGCCAGTGCTTGGTTCATTACAAAGGGACAGACCTTGCAACCAGAACTTCTGAAACCAATCCCTGGTGGTGCGTTCACTCACTCACAGCATTATCCCTAAAAGCTTGATGTATTTGGCGACATGGTGCAGCTATGGACAATCCCACCATAAAGTTATAAATCAGATAACCCCGAGCGAGCTGCTTTGGCACTGCCATATTTCCTCGCTGCTGCTCAAGCTACGACTGACGTGTGTGCACAATGCACCTGCATTGGTCAACAGCCATACCCTCACCACTTTTCTGGCACGTGACACACTCATTTGTGTATGAGTGATCACTTCCCACATGACGTAAAAAACACGGCAAGGACTTTTTGGTTACTTTATACAATTGTATTAAAACTAATGATACAATACTTATCATTTATCAATTTATAAAGAAATAAATATGTAAACAATTTTTTCATTCATAAATTTATACACATTTACTAAATTATTAAAATGTGTTAACTATTAGGTTGGTGCAAAAATAATGTCGTTTTCTCACATATGTTAGAACGTCAAAAAACGACATTATTTTTGCACCAACCTAATATAAAGAGATCCTTATTACCATTTTATAAAGTTTAAATTGATTGGCAATTAGCTGATGTTCTGCCAACCATTCCAATAAACAATCTAATAGTGTTTATTATTTTTGTTGTCAGTTCTCAAGAACAAAGAAAATGTATAAATTCACATTCATATGTTTACATTTTATTAAAATTATGATTATCGCTTTTTAAAACCATAAACATTGCTGAGGAGTGAAGTTATTAGGTTGGTGCAAAAATAATGTCGTTTTCTCACATATGTTAGAACGTCAAAAAACGACATTATTTTTACACCAACCTAATAGTTAAAATAATAGTGGTGTGTTATATAGGAATAAAGTGTCGCTGCCGACACTCGAGTTTGAACATAGATCGCCACCGAGCAAACACAGGCGATTGAATTAAGTGGATCACGTGACCATGAGAGAAACCCATAAGTAGAAAGTAGCGTGATTGATCGCCATTTTTATTCTATCCTCTATTACTATACGGACCGCTATTCACTACTCTATTCCCTATATGGTGGTTATTTCGAGTGACTTTTATCGAGCGTGAGTGTTATTTGAAGGCATCTGACACCAGCGCTGTTCAATGGTGTACTATAGTTATATCTGCGATTACAAAGTCTCTACTACAACGAGCATTACGAATGTGACAACGAGTATTCGTTGACATTACAAAAGTGGCAATGAGTGCTCGTTGACATCACAAAATGGTGTCAAGGGAAAAGCTGTCCTTATAACACATTGATTTTTTTGCAGGCACAAATGTTAAAGATTGCCAATTTTCCGAATTGTCATTCTGAGTTAATGACTTATACAGAATACAGAGTGTCCTTAAATTTTGGGCATAGAGGAAATCTCATTAACTATATTTTTTTTTATCTCCACAGATTAAACATGGTTTTTTTCCGAAAGAAAAAATTAACTTCTTTTTCCAGAGTATGCTAAAGAAGGTGTACTCAATGAAAATCACAGATGCAACACATTTGATTGAATGCATAAAGAGTGAATGTGCTAAAATTGACAGCAATGTGAAGTTATTGCATCGAGTTCACATGAATCATGCAAAGAACATCAACCTTTGCATCATAAATGATGAAAATTGAAATCATCATTTGTTAATATTTCAATTCAATAAAACATTCTTGAAAATATGCATTTTTGCCCGTGTCCAGACTTTAGCGACACCCAGTATAATGAATGCAATTGCAAAAATACTTAAATATTGCTGTATTTTTTTTTAGCTTACTCCCAATAGCCTATGAAAATATCACTTAAATCACACTACATAATATACATTTTTGCATTTCTCAGACAAGATCATTTTTAATCCAGACCCTCATCTATGGAGAACTTGGTGAGGATCAAATTCAGTGGCTTGTGAATATTTTGAATAGATAATTATAAGGGCCACACTTACTTATGAGTACCAATAGCAAATTCTGTTACCTTAAACCCAGTTAGTTATCAATTTGGTATTTCTAACACAGAGGTAGCCATATATAGTAGGGAGCAGTGAAATTTTCCTCAAAGCTGTACTCTTTATGGATTATTCCTAAAAGATAACTAAGACTCCTTGCCAAATTTGAAGATGATAGGTCAAGGTTTAGTCTCCAGTATTTGCAACTGAAATAAAAATTTACTTATGTTGTGTTGGAGCAGTGTAAAGTATATTGTACAATGTTTATATTCAATTTTGTTCATTCACTCTCTTTTCAATTTGTTATTGAGATTGCTACTCTATTAACGAGGGCAGCCACAGATCATGCATTGTTTGGCTCTGCAAGTGTTCTTCCAATGGACTAACTTTGGAAAGGTAAAGTTTGCAGATGCCTCAATGATTATCAAGATGGTCATCCAGCATTGTTTAGAAATATGGGAAAAAGCAATTGGAGAGAGACAGAGTGTTCCTCTTTTTAGCCAGAAAACTATTGAGGAAAGGTTGAGAAAATTGTACAGTAAAGGAATTGAAGTTAAAAGCTGTATATCAGGAAGAAATGAAGCAGTTGTTTGATATCTGTAGCTGTTACTGTTCTCCTGTCTCATGTCAGGATGTGAAATGCAAAGAAGTGTGACAAATATCACTTGGCCTGTAATTGTGATATAAAAGTTCCCAAAACATGAGGTGCAGTTCCTCCTTGACCAGCAAGATAATAGGAAGATGAAAATGGCAGGGACTGACATGAAAGTGATGATGATGTGTGACAGGGAGACGCTAAGAGAGAAGCATGATGTAGACAGAGCTAGTAAACAGCTTGATCAAAGACATAGAGATCTGGTAGCTGGGTATATTCCTTATGTTGAGGATAATTTAGATGATTCACTGCTGATACTGATTTTGTCCCCGATCCAAAAGCTCTGACAGACACCAGCTCACAGAGCATGACAAGATTCCCCACACTGGTTGCCGCTTGTGACCGATACTTGATTAGTGATTATGCTGGAGCTGCCATTGCTACTGCTGCCTTTACTGACTATGGCATTATCACAAAGGATGACAACAGTTAAGTTATTGAACCACATAAGCTATGAGCAGAGAAAGATCTGTCCTGGGATCAGAAATACCTGTATAGGATTTGTAAAGGAGTTATTACAGTTGTTGTTGATGATGATGACTGCTACTGAGCCAGGTCCTCCCTGTGTGTCAAAGTGGAATACTTTATAGACTAGAATCCTCAGGCTGTATGTAGCAACATCAAAACCCACCCGTGAGCTGAAAAGAATTTCTTCTTGGTATGTGTGTAGATGAGGACATAGCTGTTAGAGAAAAGAAATCTCAATAGAAAAATTATGAAGAAATCTTTAGTGCTTGAAAAATTACAGCCAATTTGCTGTTTGTTTTAAATATCAGTGTTAAAATATAGAGCAAGTGCATTTGGCACATCAGAAGTGACATAGAAACTAACCTTTTTAAAGGAATATGCACCTGTGCAAGGCTCCGTAAATTCCTTTACCCTTTTCATGTTTATTTTAGCGAAAGAAAAATATCCAAAAATAACTTGAAAAGCTGTAAATGGTTTCCTACTATTATGGCACTTTTCACCTCCCAAAAATCAAGCATTTTTTTCTTGGCTTTTAAATTTTGCCACCCTGAAGCTCATACAGCCACAAGAGAAACAGCAAAGGATATATGTTTCTGGAAGGTAAACCTTGAGGGATTTCATTTTAGCTAAAAAAGCCATATTCTATTGTGGCATTTTGAATAATCTTTTATCAAAATTTCTTTACTGACTGCCACTAAAATGTAATATGATTATTTTAAGACAATACTAAGCAACAAAGAGAAATACTGTTATTGAATTTTTTTAACTCACAATCAATGATGCACCTGGCAATTCTAGGAAAAATATTTGACTTTTTTCTCAAGCTCAGTAATTTGTATCCAGTGTGAGGGGTAAGGCTAATTAATGAGTTGTATCCTGGGATGTTACATTTTCTGATAAGTAATCAGCAATTAATCCCTATTGGTAGCACGATAACATTTGGTTATTCAGTAATACATTTCTTCCAGACTTTCAATGCATTTCTGTATTAAAATAACTGGCAATATATTTACATTAAACATGTAGACCTATTCTGTCAGTAATTCTTGCATTTATTCCAGACCATTGATAATCCCTTTCTTGCTTATTTTCTATGAATTTCTATACCAAAAACATTAGCAATGCATTTACATTAACCATTATCACTCTGTGACTCTATTTGCTGTACAAAAACGTTTATCCTGCCCTGTACAATAGTGTTTGATTTTCATAGTTGTGTTGTTATATCCTCCTATGGCAACAGAAAACAAGTGAAATTAATACCGATACTGCAATTGAGAGGCATTGAAAAAGAATGCAGTGAAAAGGGAAGTATTATTAATATTGCAGAGTGCTAATGGTTAAACATATAGACCCATTCTGCTAGTAATGCTTGAATTAATTCCTGACCATTGATAATCCCTTTCTTGATGATTTTTAATGCACAATATAAAGACTGAGTGCTGACAATTCTTAAAACAAATTTCAGGTAAATAATCGTGTTATATCAAATTTCTTCCCTACTGCCAGGCAGTTTCTTTGGGAAGGAAAAATGATCCTCAGAAGTGAGGAGCAGTATGAAAAGTCCAAATTTTGTTTATGTATAATAGGTTCAAATGTAGTCAGTGTTAAAATACAACTATGATTATTGTTTTATGGCCTGCTATCCACCATCATATTAAATAAACCGTAAAATGTTAGATGCTGGTTTTCAAGACAGCCACTACTCCCCATTTGATAAACGATTTTAAAACAATAAAAATTGCTAACAGAATATACAATAATAGTGGTGCTCTTTTGAGTCTTTTTTTTAGGGTACAGATGTTAAACTTTGCCAAATTTTGCAAGTTTTATCTAAAATTGGTTTGAGCAAGTTTTGACATTCCCTCTGGATGCTATGCTTTTAATATTGGTAAGAAAAGAGTCTTCAGTATGGTCAGGAATTAATGCAAGAACAGAGCTATTCTATTTTATCTTGCTTGGAATTAACAAAATCCAGTTTTGGTGCAGACTATTTTTTTATAGTATCCAGTTATTTGTTCACAAGAGAACTTTCTAGAGCTGAAAAATGACTACAATGAAAATCTGAGAGACCCCTTTTTGCCTCCCATCAGCATGGGTAATGCTAACCTCTAGGAGAGTGATTTGTTGTGTCTTCTCAGGCTAACATGAAGTGGAAAGACTATAATGAATCCATTGCGATGTCAGCTGTTAAGAAAATTAGTTCACTGTGTCATGCTAGACAATTTTTCTCTCCAGAAATTCTTATATATCTATAAGTCTACCATTTGTCCATGCTTTCAATATTGCTGCCACATCTGGTCTGGTGTTCCTGCTATATATTTAGAGATTCTTGATAAAATCTAAAGAATCAGCAATATTATTGGTCTTCACCTGGTGTTTCAAATTCAGTCACTTTCTCACCGCCATAAAGTTGCTTTCCTGTGCCTTTTCTATAAATACTTTCATGGTAATTGTTCAGATGAGCTCTTTGCTATGGTACCTCGGCTTTATGATTTTAAGCACAGTACTAGATTGGCAATAAGGTCTCATCAATTTACAGTTGGGCTGGCCAGATGTAACCGTAAGTTCTTTGATAACAGTTTCTTTTCTTGCACTTCTTGCTTATGGAACAATCTTCTGGTTCCATGCTTTCCAGGCCAACTCTGATCTTCAAAATTTTAAATGCAATGTCAATTGTTACTTGTATCTGATCACTCCTCTATTATTCTTACTCCTTAATAATAATGTTCCCATTTTCTAATTCTTTCACATCCACTAACACCATTGTGTCTTAGTGAAGTGGCTTTATTGTCTTGCTTGGAGTGAATTCCATTAAGAAAAATATCTAAAAATTTGGGCGTATTCTCATTCTCAATATGTTGAAAACCTTTTTATTTAAGACATGAAAAATTGCTGCATCTGTTTAGAAATTTATTTCGCAAAACACTTTCTTGAAATTTTCAGAAAAGCAGCATTTTTTGTGAAAAAATATTTTTCTTCCCAACTTTCATTCTTATATTTTGCAATGCCCTGGTTCTGGTAAACTTCAACAATAGCTCATGGCTAAATACTGGTTATAGCAGGCATATCGCATCATTCTTTAAAGTTTTCTCTTGCATCTTATTTAATATCATGGAAGGCAATGACAGAGTTTTTCAATACCGATCAGATCATTGGTTGGCAACAAGAATGTCAGTGTGTCTTAGGAACAGGCATATGCATACCATAAGTAGATCAGTACAAATTATTAATATACAGATATCTTTCCTTGAATTATACTTATAACAACCTTTGTTATTATCAACTGAAATGGATAAACAAATAAAAATAACAGACATAATGAAGCCCACACATTTTTTTTTATTGTAAGCAAGATGTTTAAAATTGAAAGCAATGAGTAAACTAATAATGTGGATGAAAACAAATATTTTCAGGGATTCAGTTCCAATAAGATGATGTTCAAATGGTAATCTTTTATACAAATATCTAAAACTTGAATTCTTTGTATTTCTTGGCTTTTCCACTATCTTGTTGGCGTTTCCGTTTCTGGAAATAAAAGAAAAATATGATTTGTTAATGTTTGAAGCTTGATAGAGATGTTTTATGTTTGGTTTATATTGCATATCAGAATGCTTCCTCAGTGATGTCTATTCTGGGTTCATAGAAAATTTTGGGCCTCCATGATTTTTCTCCTATGTGCCCAGCTGAGAGCGATCATTTCTGGACTAGCATTCCGCCATAGCTTCTGGATGAATTGTAACAATAATCTACTCAAATAACATCCTTTTATCCAATTCTATGTAGGAATTCTGACCAATCATGATTTGTTTAATTTTTTTTTTACTATTGGTGTTTTGGCCAATCAGAATTCTGGATTCCATTTTGCCCTTAACTGTTATTTGCACTCATTTTACATAAATTTAGTGTTGGTGATATTTTACGTCTAGCAAAATTGAAATGACCCTAACATAAAGCATTAGAATAAAAAAAGCTGAAAAATCAATGGAGTTATGAATTAAGAAGCACAATAAATTTTACATAAGCAAAGCTTAAGAAAGAATGTGCATGTTTTTGTGGTTTTTGTTTAATTTTTTTACAGCTTATTAACTCTTTGGGAATTATTTAAAGCTGAAATATATTTCAGGTTATAGGAGGTTGCTTACAGTATCCAGTGTTCCCACGCAGTCCTGCATTTAAATACTGACTGTTCTCAGTATTTAATTTAACCAGTTATCAAACAAGAACCTGTGTTTTCAGCATGATTTGGTCATAGGTGGATGTGCATATAGTGTAGCAGTTATTGGTGCAGAAAATGGGATCAATGATCTGTGGCCAAATGCTGGCCAAGGTTTTTACATTCACTTTTGCCATTGTTAATTACATAAATCCATCTTGTCTCCTACTAAATATGGATTAAATAACAGGGTAGACTGGGCTATCTGGCTTTGGTTGGCAACCAGTCTACAAGGAAGACAACCCTGAATTCAAAACTGCTTGTTATTGAAATGTAGTCTGAATTTTTTAACTAGCTTTTTGTAATCTTATTTCTGTTGCAACTGTCAAGATGATGTTATTTTAGAATTTTTATCAAGCAGCATGGATTGAAAATGAAGAATAATCCACTAGTGAGATGTAAACTTGCACCCTTTATCCTTAGGAAACCTGCTACTCCAGGGCAGCTGCCTTTACTAATTAGGCCTGGCTTACTAACAACTGCAGAAAGATAATCTGAAAGTTGTGATAAAAAGCAGATAAGATGAAAGGAAATACCAGTCAAAAATGAATAATAATTGACAATGCTTCATCTAAAAAGTTCAGACAACACAATTACTTTTTTTTATAATGTCATGTCTCTTCAAGACATGAGAAATCATTACATTCTACAGACTTTTTTTTTTTTTTTTTTTATTATCTATGAATCGTCATGAATTCTTGGAAAAGATAGCCAAAGTTGTTTCCTGCTGCCTTCTCCATGGTTTGGAATTCAGAGTTTTCTTCTGTTGCCACACAAAGCTAGAGAAACCGGCCTACTCTGATATTTAACCCATAACTGGGGGGGGGGGGAGTATAAAGATGGACTGACATCTTTACTCAGGGTATTTTTGCAAATAACTTGAAATCGGAATTCACTTCACTGATTTCACTTTCCATACAAATATTCATTATAGGACATGCACATAATTATTACTGTGTATAAAAGTAAGGTGAAAGACATTCTAGTCCAAAATTAGTAATTGATAATGTTTCATCTCAGAAATTTAGACAACAGAAGACTATTACTTCTAGAAAAGCAACAGAAATGAGATGAAAGAAAAATTAAAAAATTAATAATTATTGACAATGCTTCATCTTTAAGTTTATTGAAAATAAATGAAATAAATTCTTATTTATATCTTATAGTTGCACATGTCTTGATTGTACTTCTGATATGGAAATGAATAAATTCTGGGTTAAGAGTTTGAATTTCATTCGATTTATTTCATTGCCTGGCTACTATGAACATTTTTTTCATTTTTTAGCCACCTCTTTGTTACATCTTATTAAAACTTATTCATTTATAGAATTGATGTCTTCCTTCAACTCTTGAAAATAAGTAAAATATACAATGTGGTCCTCTTTGTGGAAAGATAATGAAAATATTTTGTACCTTCTGTTTGGCAGCATGTTCAGCCACCATATCTGTTAGGTCTTCCTTCTCAAGTTGAGACTGCTGTTCTCGCATTGTTTGTTCATATTTGGCTTGCATGGCGGCAGTGTCCATGTCCAACTCTTCAGGATTCAAAGCAACTTCAATTGCTTCAGTTCCACCCTTTTCACCAAATCTCTTCTGGCTCGGCATTCCAGTAACCTTGGGGTAGGGAAGAAAAAAAGAAATTCCAAAATATTTGCATTAAAACAATGCCTGACAATTTTACTAATCTTTAATATATAACATATATTTCTGTATATAAGGCAACATTTAGATGAGGTAAAAAAAATATAGTAAATCTTCATGAATTTATCCTATACTTGTAGCATAAGACGACTGCTTATTGATTATATAAAGATGGAGTTATTGGAAATGTTGTTACTTACTATATCCTTAAAAATAAAAAATAAATGAAATAACAAAACCGATTCCGTTTTTCCTACACACGTCTCCTAAAAGGGAAACCATTGTTTTGTTTACATCACATGATCTCTTGTGAATATTGATTCTTCTCCCTCTTCTTTTCCTATATCTAAACAGTTACAAAACTGGTGTACTAGTGTATTTATACTTCATTAACAACCACAAAATACCACTAATAATGTATAATAATAGTTCATTCCATTGCTGTGAATGCAATCATAACTAAATGCTTCCATTTTCTCAGCTGAGCTTGCATGGATGACAAGTTCATTTCATTGATATGGAATTAATCTTTGAATAGGCAATTTATTATGAAGTTATGCCAGTAATATATAAGGTAGAAATGGTTTTATTACTTTCATTATCAGTTTATTTGATAATGTGAATCTTTTCATGTACGTTATTGGTTATCACACTGAGGTTGAGATTAGCCTACTGACAAACATCATTCAGAACTTAAGGTTGATTTTTTAGAATTTTAGTATAAGATGACCCCCCCCCCAATTTTTAAGGGTGATTTTGGGGATTTAAAAGGTCATCTTATACATGGAAATATATGATGTGTGTATATATATATATAAAATTTATGTTTTATAATTAAAAATAATTTCAATACTGAAACACAATGCTTTTTTAAAAAATAGATTTTTTTTTTATCTTAATGCAGTGGCGTTAATCACCATAAAAAAAATCGTTAAAGATATTTTGTTACTATTATACATTTTAAAGTAAATGATTAATTTTGTTACTTTTCAAGTTCTGTCAGTCTGCAAATCTGAGAAAGAATAATGAGCACCATTGGTGTGGAATTGATTCCAAGACTGCAAATATCAATCAAACTTATAAAAATCAATTCATTTTTACTGACCAAAAACCCATCCTACAGACAGAATTGTTAGTTACTTTTTGTCAAAGTCCTAAATGGTTCTCTGTAATAAAATTACTGGTATGGATTTTACAAGTGAGTGAATTTATACCTGGTGTTGGTTGAAACGGGAATTAATTTGAAAAGTTGATGTGAAAAATCTTAGGTTATTTAGATTTTACAAGTATACCTGAAGTACCCTGGGATCTGGTTTTTCTAGTGGGCTTTTGGAGAAAGAATAAAATGGCTTAGTACCTGAAATTGTCTGGGTTCAAATTTGTGAATTACCATGGTTTTAATTAAAAGGATCGAGTGAAAAAAGAACCGCGACCCTTCACCCCACTAGCAGCAAACAATTGAGATAAACTAGCTGGTTCTAAACTAGGTCAGATCTCAACCAAATCCAAAATTGGTATTTGTTTTTTAATTGCATTCACCATTTTTGCTTTGATTGTGGATTAGCTTAGAATTCAGTCAGCCCTTACTGAGGTGACAAGAGAATGAAGTCATTGAAAACTTTCCTTGTTACTATACACATATGCAAATCAACTCGTAGCCTGAGACTTGAAAGGAACACATTCTTTATATACATTAGCATACCTGTCAGTTGGCAAAAGAGTTAGCAGACAACATGGTAGCCAAGTTTGGTAATATGGAGCAGAAGTATGAACCAATCAGAAAGGCAGTTCACAGTCCACCACTCTTTTGGGGATAAAGCTTGAGAATAATTTTATCAAGTGAAGAAATTTCCCTAGCATCAGAGCTTTCATTTATAGACTGATGATTGTATGAAAATTGGAGACTAGGTTTTAGAAACCAACATTGTCTGCAGGCTCAAGTCCAAGGTTATATATTACTTCAATAAAAGTAAAATTTCAAACTATTTTTTTTACAAGAGGTAAACGTAATGGCCATCTAGTGGCCATTACTTGAACTACAAATGTAAAGATATGATTTTTAAGCCTTGATTTTCTAGTGATTAGGTAAAGGATATAAATTTGGTTTCCGGCTCAGAAATTTTCAGCTTAATGACTATATTATAAACTAAAACAAAAAAATGAAAATTCAATTTAGTTGACCTGATAGGGAAAAAGTATTATACTTATATTATAAATCAAAGCCCTTGTAATAAAAAGTTTTAGCAATTTTAAAAACTAAAATGATATCCTTGAGTCACCTTAGTAAACATAGAAAATTACATGGCCATAACTGTAGCTGCCCTTGAATTATACACAGGTAGACACAGAGACAAAAAAATGAGATTTGATGTATTATAGTAAAATTATTTTACTTATCCTACAATTTAGTACTAATATCAAAGTTAAAATTATCACCACAAATTCTAATTTAATATTACTATTTGTCATAAGAATAAAATTTGGGATCTCTAAGTTTTTAACTGTGTTTTCATTTCTGAGCTACAGGTAGATACTGATATTATAAAGCATAAAACACTTCAGCATGGTGTAATGGTTAGCCAGCTTGTCTCGCTAGATCAATTATGATTAAATAGTGAGTTCAGTCCTCACTGAGGGCTCCATACTTCTGACCTTATGCCACATCTAAGCTACACTTAGTAAATCACTGTAAAGCATAAAACAAGTTCTTTTTTTATTTTTGGAAGTAAATTGACCCTCTGATTTCTTCATTTCACAAGGAGTTTTTTTTTTTAAATACTTACAGCAGTCATATCATAGATGTGAGCTGAGCCCATCATATTGGCTCCTACATTAGTTTTCTTCTCAGGTAAGATCGTGTACAAAGCAGGTGTATCTCCACCTTGGTCCATAGCATCTTCAATACGTTTCTTTCTCAATTCTATCATGTCAGGTGTTTCAACTCCCATTGGCACTGATGTTATACCACTTGGTGTAACCAGACTGCAAAGAAAAAAAGTGTAAGTGTTAATTCATTTCTAAAAAGCTTCAATATAAATTGAAAAGAATGGTATTAATGGCTGAAAATAAGTCTTTACTTAATCCATTGTATACAGTAAAATTGAATGGAAACAGATCAAGTTATATCTGTTTAAATATATTTAATTTGGATTAAATTAGAAATTAGTGGAACTTTTGTTGTGTTTTTTTAATCAACAACATTTCTTATTACTATAAACATTATTGTAATCGGTAAATAGTAGACATTCCTTTTTTTCTTTTTTAGAAACAGTAAAATTAATGTCTATCAGCAAAGTTCATTGAGTTTTGCCTTCCTTAAAGACCTCTATAGTTAAATAGTAAAGGCACACATGGCTAAAAAAATGGTATCCCAGAAAAAAGGAGCGAGAAGTGTATTTTCTTTAATAAGACTTTTGGTGATCTAGGCCAGTAGACATTAATTTCACTGTTTGTAAAAATAAACAACAAAAACATAAAACAGGCAAATCCACTCAAACACATGTAAATAACATTTACAGTATTAAATGGTTTCTTTTCAATACAAAAATTCCAGAGGATACTTTGAAGCATTGGTAGGTACAATAAGTTAATAAACATCACCAAAATAATGACTCAAATCCTACAATGTAAAAGAGAATTTTCTTCATATGCCAAACAGTTGTGCTTACATTTATCATCAAGTTATTTCGAAGTTATCCATTATTCTTATAAGTGAAATGAGAAAATTTTCTGATACAAGGTATTGTAAAAACAACAAACACATTCTTTTGTTTCTTAGATGTAACTACAAGAACAGTAAAAATCAAAAGGGGAGATAATCTCTTATCGTTTGATAGCTAATCTATAATTTATATCAGAATTTTTTAGATGATTAATTTTTTACGGCTTATCAACCCTTTGCAGGTTTTTTAAAGCCTGAAAATATTTTTAGATTGTAAGAATTTTTTTGCAGATAATAATGATTTAGTAATTACAAGTCTTACTAATTACCGCATAGCTGTGGGGAAAATAGGTGGATTCATACTTTTCCTGGGGCATTTGCCTGAAAGTGAATATAACAAACTTAACAACAATTAGAATGCGACTCTCCAATTAACAATTCTGAGTCATTATCCATTACACCACTTATACAACCAAGCTTACAGCATGTGGTATTCTCAAGCTTTTACCCATTTGCTCAATGTTGCTTAACTTTGGTGAGCATATGGGAACTGGTGTTTCAATGTGATGTGGCCGTAAGCCAATTTTTGAGATGAGGAATTATCATTATGATCTAGTGAGTCATTGGCTAAAACATATCTAGTTCTCTAGCAGTTCTGAGTTCAATCCTTGGTTTGGGTTGAAATATCACATACTCTAGTTCAGTGGAAGAAATGAACAATTGACACAAAGTTAAGTAAGACTGGTTAGCAAGGCTGGATTCAGGCCTTAAGAGGCCCCTGGTCTAATAGAATTTAGAATGCAAAATAAGAAAAGACAAAATTAATTGTACAGTAGAAAATATCATTTTAAATAGATTGGTTTATGTAAGTATAGGTAATTTACATAATTATTTTATCAATGAAGCCCTCTAGACTATTTATTCAGTAGAATATTTGTGATAATTCCAGCAAAGAACATCACGTGGTGCATAGAGTGTCACCATTGTTATTCTTGTGTTAACAACACAATGAAGAAAACAAAGGAGCTTAGTGTTGACTTGAGACAGAGAATTATTAACTTCTACAAGTTGGGAAATAGTTACAGCACTATTTCAAATCAGTTAGCAATCCTTAGATCTATGGTACAGTCCATTATAAAGAAGTTTAAACAGTTTGGCATGACAGATAATTTGCCTGGATGTGGAAGAAAACCCAAATTTTCATCCAAGAGTTGTTTTGAAAGACAGCGCCAAAAATTTGGATACAATGGGTATCAGTGTAAATACTCGCACAATACAACATTGTTTAAATAGAAATGGGTTGTATGAAAACCAACCACAACGAACACCTCTTCACAAACCATGTCACATTTTGCTCAGTTTAATTTTGCCAAAATGTTCTTGAACAAAGAAAATTGCTTTTGGGAACAAGTACTATGGAGTGATGAAATAAAAATTGAACTTTTTGGACATAATTATGTACAGAAGATTTGGTGCAAGAAAGGTGAGAGGCTTTCCTCCCAAAGAACACAGTGGCAACATTAAAACATGGAGGCAGCTCAATGATGTTTTGGGGTTGTTTTAGCTCAAGGGGGACTGGACAATTAATTGCAATAAGAGGAATAATGAAATCTTCAAAATATATAAAAATTCTGGATGAAAATCTACAACTGTTAGTGCTAAATCTTCATTTATGTCAGCAATTTATTTTCCAGCGAGATAATGATTCCAAACACACGTCTAAATCAGTGACTGCGTGGCTTCAGAAATAAGATTACTGTTCTGCCATGGCCTTCAAGGAGTCCTGACTTGAATCCTATTGAAAATCTATAGCAAGAATTGAAAGTATGAATAACTCATCAGTCACTAAAATACCTTCAGTAATTAGAACAATTGAATAATGGAAGAGAATCCCAAAAAAGACTTGTTCAAATCTCATGAAAAAATTTGGAAAACAATTGTAGCAAGTTATAAAGATGAGAGGACATTTTATTGACTATTAATATTGTGAAAATTGTTCAATTTTTTCTATTTTTCATACTGTATGAATAATTTTGTCTTTTCCTATTTTGCATAATTTGCCTGTCAAATTTGTTGTATTTATAGTTTTATATTCTATTTTTTTGTGTGCCTATTAACATAAAAAAACAGATATCATATAGGCATTAGATTATGAGAAATGGATAAAAATATTGAAAATTGATGGGTGTATGAATAATTTCGTTGTTGAATGTATCTAGAATAAAGGGACTGCATTACACTGAAATGCCAGTATTCAAATTCATTAGCAAAGCATCCTAAAAACAATGATGGAATTTAAAAGATCCACTTCAACTAGAGGCACCCAAATTCTCTAAATTGTTTCAAATTGGTTTAAAGGAGCCCCATTAAATCTGAAAATAAACAATTCTCCTCTGTTTATTTTTTTTCTTTTTATTTAGTTTCATCAAGGGCCCAAGACTAAAGGACTGTTGAGGGCTCCTCCACATTTTACTTATTGGATATTAATAGAGTGGTGTGAATGCTTACCCTTCAGCACCAGGTGTAATTAATCCTGTTGTATCAGGCTCTTCTTCAGATGATTCCTCTTCAGATTCTTCAGACTCAGACTCTGATTCTAACTCACCCCAATGGCTTTTATCAATTTCTTCCTCAGGAACAGGAGTCTACAAAGGGATAATTGTTAAACAAAAAAAAAAAAAAAATTATCAAATCTTACATTGTCATTTAATCAAATAATCTCTCCCTGCAAATCTAAATAAAAAAAATGTAATGGCACATATAGTGCAAATGAATGGCACAATAAAGAAAAAAAATCATTGCCACTACTTAACATATTTTTCATGTTAAACTAAAATAAAGAACACATTTAAATAAAAATGAAGAATATGGTTATAACTAGCATCAAAAATGCCCTATCGGACGGCATTTAAGCTAGCTTCTGCAGAGGGCTCTTGAATGAGCCTTCATCACAATAGGTAGGGAACAGTATATGTGATAGGCAACAATTAATTACAGATCTCAAAATTGGTTGCTGCATTTAATTATTGCATTACCTTTTAAAAATTCAACACTGATTCTTCTGCTTCCACTTAATTTAAAGACAATTTGATGGACATAGTTGCTTACTTTCCATACAAAAAATTATTTTTATTTTATGGGTGACTTTTGCTGGATTTCGCAATTAATTTCAATTATTCCCAAATTTATTTCCAAGTTATAAAAATTGTTATCATACAAAAGAATTTGTCACAAAAAATTCACATAATAAAAAAAAATTGCTGAAACTATCAGAGTAATGAATACTTGGGAATTCCAAATTTCAGAATTGTGGATCCAGATCTGTTCTGAAATGTTTTTAATTTGCTCATAGAGTAATCCTGATTACAAAATGGTATGATATGTTTGGCTATAGCCTCTATGAGTAAAGTTGAAAAAGTCTGACACAGTGACATTTGCATTTATTATGTAGAAGGAACTGAATAGGTGTGTGTATAATTTAATTTTTTTTTTTTTTTTTTTACTGGTTTAGCTTTATTTTTTTTTTAATAGTGTTCACCCAATACAAGGTTCAAGAGGGTTACTGAATGAAGTGTGTGATATGAATTTAAGAGTAGGATGGTTTGGCTGGGTTTATTTAGTTTAATGGCATATCAACCTCAAAGGGTTATTTAATGTCGACAAGAATTTTCAGATAGGTTCATATGAATAGCGTATGTATTCTTTGGAAGAAATCATTTTGTAGATCAGGTTTCACTGACATTTTATAAAGGAGGATTTTGTTGAGAGTCAAATGTATTGCTGGCAATAATTTATCCTTCAAAAATTGGTTGCAAAACTGTATCGGTAAGCAGATTCGGTAGAGAGTTTTTTTTTAGTTTCCAATAAAGTTCAATTTCTTTAATGAAATTTATGATGTTACTTGGATTGTTATTTTCAAATAGATTCTTTAAGTTATCTGATTTGCAGAGTTTGTTCCAGTTTTGCTGGAAGTTATAGCAATTTAGTAGAACGTGTTTAACAGTATATGGTTCCTGACATGGGACACATATTGGCAGTTCCTCATTTTTTAGTAGATGCTGGTGGGTTATGTATGCGTGTCCTGTATGGAGTCTGGCTAGAACCACCTCCTCTCTCCTTATCTTTCTCTAACTTGGCCGTCTTTCACTAATGATTGGTTGGATGTTGAGAAGTTTATTGTTTACACAGTTGTTCCATAATTGCTGCCATTTTTCTTTAATGGTCCTGTTTATGGTGGGTGGGGGGTCAGTGTGTGTCCCCTTTACATTAGAGAGGACCATGTTCCGTGATTCCTTTGCCATTTTGTTGGCGTCGGCTTTTCCATTTCCTCGTATGCCAATATGGCTCAGTACCCAGCATAGGACTATGACAGCAGTTTTTTCTCATAGTTTCAATCCTACTTAATAATTTATTTATTAAGAGATTTCCCATGTTTTTATTCTTCAGAGCTGTGAGTACAGATAGTAAATCTTAGATGATGATGAATCTATCTGACCCACTGGATTCTATAATATCTAAAGTCAAGTGTATGGCTAAGGTTTCTGCACTGAAGATTGAGGTTTTGCCAGGCAATCTTTTCTGCATTGTTACGCTGTTAAGGATAGCAGAGCATCCAAAATTTTAGAGCCATCAGTGTGTGTGTGTGTGTGTGTGTGTGTGTGTATATATATATATATATATATATATATATATATATATATGCTTATGATTTGGGTGAGCTTGTAAATCATTATGGATTTCTTCCATGTAATCGGATAAGTTGGATTAATTTTTGGGTATTTAGTAAGGTTTAGTAGAATTGTAAGGTATTTTATTAATCATGGTGGATTTTTTGAGTTGGTGGTTTTAAGAATTAGCGTTAGATTTATTTGTGTTTCACTGATGAGATTTTTCATGTAAAGGCCAAAAGGTTGTAGGAGTAGGAAGTGAAGATTGTAAGAATATGGAGCACAGGTAATGATTAACCCTTGAATTGAAGAGGTTAAGATTGTAGTGTTTGAGGAAGCATCCATGCAGGAGTCTGTTTCACAAAACAGTGGCTCTTGGGAAAATGATGTCCGAGTGGAACTTCTTCCTTACAATTGGAATATGGAGGGAGTGATTAGTGGTTCAACTCCATGGATACAGCATGTTGGGTCTTAGCTATAATGATTTGAATAGGTGGAATTAAAGAATGCAGGACATCCAAGAAATAGAACAGTGACATTGCGTTCCTTGGAAATAAGTTGCAAGACAAAAAATATATACCTGACAAGGTGACAGAAATGATTTTGAACTCTATCAAGACTGGAATGTGAGGATTGGGAAACTTCTGCCTTCTAATCTGACTCTTGTAAAGATAAAGCATGGCAGACAGAGTCAAGTACTTTCTGGAGCGGTTCAACAAGCTGATCATTTTTTCAGCTCAGAATTAAGAATGAAATAGAGCCTTGTGCCACACATAAAAATAAGCCTAAGTGTAGGGAATCTAGTGAGTATAGAATGCACTACAGACATTATAACCTGCAAGGCTGACTTGTAGCCATTATCTCACAGCAAAGCATCCATATTTCTTGAATATGTGTATAGGTATTTAATAAGATTAGTCTAGCCTACATATGATCACAAGTTTGTTTGCAAGTTTAGCGGAAAGCATATTGGAGGACAGGATTATGAATTTTGTGTAATTTTTCTTAGAAGTGTTATTGGTGGTGTTTGTTTTTTGGTTTTATGGATTTTGTAAACTTGTTTTTTTTTTGTATTAAGGATAAAATGATGTGGGTAGTGGAGAAGTTTGAATGTTTTTGCAATATAGCTCTCTTCTTCATTTAGATATTTTGGGCTGCATATCCTAAGGGCTCTAAGGTAAAATCCTATGACTAGTCCAGACTTTATTTTCTGATTGTGATGGAAATAGAAGTTGATTAGATCATTTTTGTTTGTTGGATTATGATTTACCTTAAAATCTAATTTCTCATTGTTAAATAACATGCCAAGGAAAGGTAGAGAATTGTTTATTTCAATTTCGTGTGTGAATTCAATGGTAGCTTCAACCTTATTGAGTTTCATTATTATGTCTAATAGGTTTGTATCTTGGGGATATAATAAGAGGATGTCATCTTAGGTAAGTAGAGCTGTTTGGTATGATGTGTCTAAATGGACTGGATTCTAAGAATCCTAGAAAAAAGCATGGAAAAACACCAATGATGACCTCATAGTTAAGCAAATAAATTAGTCATACCTCATACTAGGATAGTCACCACCCCCTCCAAGACAATCAGAGATATAATTAGGAAGAAAAATAAACCCAACACCAATTCAAATGCCGGGATTTACCAAATAAATTGTTTATAATGCAAAAATGTTTATGTGTGGGAGACATCACGTGATCTAAAAGCCTGCATCTATGAACATAAGAGAGACTTGCATTTGGACAATTGATCTAACTCTCTTGTTTTGCATCGAAATGATGCGGGACGTAACTTTGATTTCACTTATGCAACCCTAATTAAAAAAGAACATAATACTTTAAGGAGAAAATTCATTGAAAACTTAATATTATTACCAACTATAAACATATGCCTAAAACATTACATTGACATATTCTTTGAATCCATTCTTAAAGAATCTAACTTATATCTAATACAAAGAATACGTTCCTAAAGAAGCGAGCCATAAAAATCAGAATCCTGCAACTTCCCACTGCGAAGGTGGGTCGCACAAAGGGCAAAATAAAAACCCCTATTAGACACAATTACAAATACGCATTATCATTTGTTGACCACTTAAACATACAAAATTATTCACAAACCTACATACACATAGAATTATCCATGGTTTTAATACATGTGTCTAACCAATGAGAAATGACACAAATATCATTGAAAATATCAGTGTTTTCTGTCTTTTGTTTGTTTTCTCTCAATCTCTGATGAAGTTTTAATAAAAGTGAAACATGTTAGATTGATATACCTTTCCTATTTGTTCTTTTATTTTATCATCCTGTCGGATTCTGATCTACAACTATATATATATATATATATATATATATATATATATATATATATATATATATATATATATATATCTCAAACTTTATTATAGTGTGTTGTGATGTGGGGCCTGGAAAGACACAAGACTTAACTCGACAGAGTCAGTAGTGATAGTAATATTCAATACTCAGCTAGCCATGTTGCTGTAATAGTATTATCTTCTTTTCTTCTCTAGACAATTACCCAGGACAACTTATCATGAATGGATCAGTCCATTCATGATAGTAAGGCGGGTAGTTGGCTCTTACCACAACATAGTGAATACTAATATTTGAAATAGATTCCCAATTTTAATTTTAAACAGTTTTGTATTATGCCTATTGGCCTGTTCAGCACATTCCAGAAGTCTTAATGAAGAAAATGTACTTTATTCATTTTCTTTAAGATTTCTCAAATGGAATGTGTAGACCACAGGCAGATAGAATAGACTTAATACACACTATTTAAAATAAAAATAAAACTTTATTTCAATTACTATTATCCTCTATAATAAGTAATAAAAATGTTGGATTAAAAATAAATCCATTAATTCTTTAGAAACATACACACACAGTCACAGACAAGCACACCCATCAATATTATTATTATTATATCTAACCCATTGTCCCAATTTATCACTTACTAGCAAAAATGATTCAACATTTTAATTTCTCGAAAGAGAAAGTCAGTTTGTTAAAATTAAAATTTTCCTTCTTCTTACCTGGAATTCTCCACTTTGTGTTCCAAATACATCTCCATACAGGGGTTTGCCAGATTCATCAACTGGAGGTTTACCCCAGCCACCAGCATGATAACCAAAAGAACAAGACTGAAAAACAAAAAATAAACAAATAAAATAAGAATCTAAGAAAAAAAAAAAAAAAATAAATATAAAGATATTATAATACATCTTTTATATGCATTAGGTAAATGAGAGAAAAAATATTTACATAATACTGGTTATCTCTTGAATAGAAGTTTTTTGTCTCCCTCCCCACTAAATACCAAACCATAGTACCAAATATAGTGATGTATATTACCTACTGGAATTATAATAGCTGGTTACCTGTCTCTGGGTATGCTCATCTATCTAACTATTCCCTATTGCAGAAACATTCTCAGACACATTTGTATTTCATCAACACTCACAGAGCAGCATAGCTGCAGTATAAACCAGGTCTCTATTCCAAGAGAGAGAGAGAGATCTCATTTTGTCATAATCAGTAAGCTTAAACCCTTGGTTACAATGATTTTTTCTAGTACAACCATTGATGGCTTCCACACAGTGTCATGTACACAATTTCATTCACAAGGCTTGGGTCAACCTGTGGTATGATTTTCAGTTACTTGCCAACTGCAAGCTAGAATTTCCAAGCCGATATGATCAAGAATTCATCTCTTTGATAAATTGACCATGGTGAGATTTGAACCTGGGTCTCATGGTCAGTAGGTTAACATTCTAACCACTTGACTACTAACTGCTACTACAGAGTGTGTCAGAAATGCCTCCTACATAATAGTAAGACATTAACTAAATGAAGACACCATTGTCACTAATGTCTTGCCATTATGTGGAAAATATTTGTGCTGCACCTTGTAAGGCTGTATGCTGCAAAGAGAACAAAAGGAGATATTCTCCCCTATTATTTTAGAGTCATAATAAAAGTGTGCACGTTATTTTAGTCATAATAAAAATGTACACGTTATTTTAGTGTCATAATAAAAGTGTGCACGTTATTTTAGTCATAATAAAAATGTACACGTTATTTTAGCGTCATAATAAAAATGTACACGTTATTTTAGCGTCATAATAAAAATGTACACGTTATTTTAGCGTCATAATAAAAATGTACACGTTATTTTAGCGTCATAATAAAAATGTACACGTTATTTTAGCGTCATAATAAAAATGTACACGTTATTTTAGAGGCATAATAAAAATGTACACGTTATTTTAGCGTCATAATAAAAATGTACACGTTATTTTAGCGTCATAATAAAAATGTACACGTTATTTTAGAGGCATAATAAAAATGTACACGTTATTTTAGTGTCATAATAAAAATGTACACGTTATTTTAGCGTCATAATAAAAATGTACACGTTATTTTAGCGTCATAATAAAAATGTACACGTTATTTTAGTGTCATAATAAAAATGTACACGTTATTTTAGTGTCATAATAAAAGTATGCATATGGAATTTGCTTCAAACATTCTTTTCATGATTTTCTTAGCATCTATGTCAAAATGTTTATGATATTAGTTTTAATATATCATTGAAAAATATTTTTCAAACCTGTCTTAATGACATTTTACCTTAAAAATACAATAGAATTAATTTTTATGTTCCACAATTCTGTTCCTTTAGCTCCAACAAATCTACTATTGTAATAATTAGCTGGTTGAGCTAGCTAGGACGCCCATCTCTTGGGAGGCATCCATTATCCGAGCATAGTTGGTCAATATAAGTTGTTGCTGGTTGACCAACTTTTGTGTGATCATGCCTATGTATTCAGGGAAGTGAATTACTACCTAGCTTGTGTTTGTAATAATGTCTACAAAACTAATTGTTTAATTTTTCATGCTAAATTAAATTTTAGTATATTTTTTTTTTTATATATAATGTGAATAATGATTATGAAAAAAAAATTTAAGATGGCATGATAGGAGTAATACAAGAAAATATTTTTATCTGAAGAACAAAGTTATTTTCAAAGATATCTTTATTGTAATACTTTAGCAAAGAAAAAGATTATACCAAAAATTCTACATGTTACTTACCTCTGGGATTGGTGCATTTAAACCTGGAATTTTCAAGTTGGGGTAGGATGGAGGTGGTCCATATCGCTGCATGGCAATTAACCATGGCGGAGGAACCTTTTCTGAATTCTGGAAGGGGAAAAAAAAAAAAAAAAAACTTCATTAGACTAATAATAATAATAATGTGAAAACTAGTAACTATAAAAATAGGTTAAATGCAAAACAGTACAAATAAATGAAATAATGTGATAGTACCAGTTTAAAGATAAAATTATAAGCCAATCAAAAATATTTTAATTTTTATTATCATCTGAGAAGCTGTGATCTTACTGGACTGTCTCAGTGAGGTTGGGCTTTGCTTATTTAACTGCATATGGGCCATTTTTAATGCCAAAATTTAATTTTCTTGGGAGCTTTAGTAATTTTATTTTTTATATTTAAAATCTATTGCTGGAAGTTTTTAATTTAAAAATGTATTTTTACACTTTCAAAGTGTTTTGAACCCAGTTTAGGGGTTCACTATTTGCCCATAGCTGGTACCCTAACAGGGGCTACCACTCTGGGTCAAGGTGGACCCGAGAACAGCAGCAATTAAGAGGTGGTTCTACATTCCTCAAAACCTCCCAATCAGATGCCTTGCAGTTTATTATCATACCCTGGGCACTTTTTAGTGAGGTTTCTATAATAATTTATAAGTAATCATATAAGAAGCACAGTAAATAATACTTTATGTTAATGGAATACAGCCTGTTTTTGTAATCTCAAAAAAAAAAAAAAAAAAAAAAAAAAAAAAAAAAAAATAGTTTTTAAAAAATTCTCCACCTCATGAAGCTAGTTTTTGATTCTGTTTCTGGCAACCTATTTTAAATGCTTAAAAAAAAAATCTGTGATAGTATTTTCTGACAGATTTTATCTAACGTTTTATGGTGTTGTTAATAACAGACAGATTCATTCAATCCAGTTTTCTTATCTTTGCCTTTATCACAATATTTTCCTATTCTATTTTCCAGCCATATTCAGTTTGGGGATACGATGGATAGAACCCTCCATTTTATTGTTAGGAATATGCTGTTTTCATTTTTATATTTGTTAAAGTCTTTTTGGGGGAATTTCAGAACTCATCTATTCTTCCTTATGATGACAATCTCCTCTTTGTCTAAACAAGAGATTGATTGGTTAGGAGGAAAAAAGCTTCCAGGGAATCAGATTAGCTTTACAAGTGCTTTTATTCTGTAGCTGCTGATATCTATATTCTAATCTCCTGAATGGATAATATGAATAAAAAGAGTAAGCTGCTTCATTCAATCATTTTATTCTTTATCCCTTTTCACTCTTTTCTGTTCTTTGAGTTAATGAAAGAATTATTACAAGCATTTTTGCTAGCTCTTTTGGGTGCCATCTTGCAATTATAATCTACATAGAAGAAAACATTTTCAACATTGTTCACATGCCTGAACCTCTTATACTTATCAGATATTTGCTATTGTTAGAAAATACATCAACATAAAGCAAGCATGAAATTTTTCAAGGCGTAATTCTAATTTCTAACTTGATTGTTCACTTGATAATTTCATGTTTATTTTGAATGACAATATAAAACAAAAAAAACCCCAAAAAAAACTGAAGAATTTCAAAATTAGATTTTGGAAATTCCATGATTGCGTAACATTAAAACATTGACCAATAAATAGTTCAATAATTCTAACAAAACTTTTGTTTTAAATGTTTGGGAAAGATTATTTAATTTCTATGAAACAATGTGTGAAACAGATCTTACAGCCACTAGTACACAAAGGGTTACAGGGTGTGGGGGAATTAGGAACAGAAACGTTAGTAATGAAAAGAAAGAGAAAAGAGCAATCAGGACAGTAGATAGCAATTGACATTGCATTTCAATTTTTGCAGACTAAAGTTGGTTGGGAAGTGAGGAGCCTGGAGGGATTTCCGCAAGCGAGAAGTTTGAGAAAAAACTGTTAGCATAGAAGTTACGGCTAGCTAGCTAAACTGTAAATTGATGAGATTTCACTGCCATTCTAGTATGTGCACAGACTAAAACAGTCAAGGTACCATAGTGAAGAGCTCATCTGAACAATTACCATGAAAGTATTTTTTAAAAAAGGCACAGACAAGCAACCTTATGGTAGTGGGCAAATGACTGAAGCCAAGCCGCTAGATCAGGACCAATAATATTGCTGATTCTTCTTTGGATCTTGTCAAGGAGCTCCAGGAAAATTGCAAGGGAACCAGACCATATATGGCAGCAATATTCTAAGGATGGATGAATAGTAGACTTATAGATATGCAAATTAGATTCTGGAGAGAAAAACTGTCTTGCTTGACACAGTGAACCAATCTTCTCAGCAGCTAATCGAGCAATGGATTCAATGTAGTGTTTCTACCACATGTCAGCTGAGAATGTTAGCCTGAGAAGGCGCAACATGTCACTTTCCTGGAGGATAGCATCAGCCATACTAATGGAAGGCAGAGAGGGGTCTCTTAGATGATTAATGGAGAGAAGTTTAGTTTTGAAGGCGTTAAAATTGACAAGCCATCTTTTGCCCCAGTTAATGATGGTCTTGAGGTCGTTTTGTACATCAGCAGTTGCCATTTTGACCCTATCTGACTGATTAGCCTTACTACTGATGCAGGAGTAAATGGTAGTGTCTTCAGTGTAGAGGTCAAGTTGAGAGCTGATTAAACATAGTGCAACATTTTTTTTGGACACTACAAGTCTATAAGCATTTAAGAAAAAAAGAAAAGAAAGAAATATTTATTTTACTTAAGACATTATTTTTCAACAAAATCGTCTTTCTTGTCAATGCACTTCATTCAGCGGTAAATATTAATCACACAGATTGAATATTATACACTGAGGATCTCAGATCAAACTTCAGTTAATAAGTATGAATCAGCTTATGCACTTATTGATCCAAGCTATGCATGGGTCATTTTGCATAAAATGAGTTTCCATCAACAAAATTGTTAGTTTGCATTGAAAACATTTAAGAATTATTAAATAACAGATTTATTGCAAGGACAATTATTTTCTTAACTGTGTTACAAGCCAACAGTACATACTAAAAAGAAATAAACAGAGATTCAAATATTTTAGCTTACTGGTCCAACTGGCATGCCAAGAGCTGTTCTCAGTTCATCAGATAAATTACCAGGTTTCTTTTCTTTCAGTCGAGTCTCAAATTCTTTACCCTGAAGGAAGGAAAAATAAAGATTATAGATTTCATCACATATTAGTAACAATTAAAAAAAGTGAAAAGAAGTGAGAATAGAAAATAAAAACACTGTCTGGCTGTTAGTAACTTTGCCAAGTTATATGTTAACTCTGTAGATGCCCTGTGAAATATAAGGCCATAGCTTCATCATGTTAGGTGTTTCTGCCATGGTTTCTGCAGCAAGCAGTTATTTTTTTTTTATAAATGAGGTGAAGTTGCTAACCCCACATTTAACTGGCTTTAAATTCAAAATTGTATTTCTCCTAGACTGGTTACCAACCAAAGCTAGAGAAACCAGTCTAGTTACATAAAATAATTGATTCAACATAAAAGGAACCAGCCTCTTTTCATCTTTGTTGATGCTATCACTACATTTTGGCTGACATGTTCTTTGACCTTTCTTAGGTGTATAAGCTTTCTGTGAGTGGAACATTCCTGTTATAGATACAGAACTTTTAATAAGAACTCTCTTAAGGCAAATTATACACCCAAAGTAGATGTACCTCATCTTAGAAATTCAAAAGACATTTAAATACTTACTTCATAATACAAATCTCCATGAATGGTCAGCTTAGGTTTTGTTTGCCATCTAAAGAATGCATCATGGAGTTTCTGGTAATCGATGTCTATCTTGCCAAGCTTTGGTCGCACTTTTTCTCTCGTTTTAGCTTTCAGAGTTTTCTGGTCCTCCTGAAAATTTAACAGTCACACATTTATAATTGGAAAATTCTTTAAATTTTAGGATAAAGAATTCAGAAACAAGTCCAGAGAAAATATACTAGCATAAATATGAATATAAACAAAATATAACATATTTGATGACATATAGCCCCAACCCACTAAAAAAAAAAAAAAAAACCCCAGGGTCTTAAATGAGAACTTGATACATCTCATTGGTTAATGTTTATCCAGATGCCTAACCCCACAATGCTGTCAATGTTAAATAGAGAGGAAAAAAATTATTTAATGGTATATAAACCCACCAAAAAAAAAAAAAAAAAAAAAAAAAAAGGGGGGGGGGAGAGAGAGAGAGAGAGAGAGAGAGAGAGAGAGAGAGAGAGAGAGAGAGAGAGAGAGAGAGAGAGAGAGAGAGAGAGAGAGAGAGAGAGAGAGAGAGAAAAAAAAAAAAAAAAAAAAAAAAAAGTTGAAAAACATTTCCTGGATTTTTAGGCAAATGTGAGCCATGTGGTAAGGTTAATGTCTATCCATATGTTTAACCCCATAATGCTGTTATATTAAAAAAAAAAGCAAATGAAATAGGGGTGGGGGTCTCAAATATAGAACAAGAATATTTTGTGCATATTTGTTCTGTGAGGTGTTACCAAAAAGTATGGGAAATTTGAAGTGAAATTTTTGGGTAACACCTAGCATATTATTAGAAACTAATTTACCTATACTGTAAATGTGTATTTTGTTGAAACCCTTATAATTATCAAAATATTTTCCCTCAATTATTACTGTTGTAGTCTGTTCTTTCACAGAGTCAGTTTTTTTAACTCCTTGTTTCATAAACATATTCAAACATTTCACTTGGCATTTCCAATGCAATGGAAATAACTCAGTTTAAACTGACATCGACTTTTTCTTCAATATACATTGAAACTATAATTTGGAAAGTGAAAATTTCACTGAAATATGTTGTAAAATTTCCAGGTTTTTATCTAAAATCAAGAAAATACAAACTTTAAGCAAAACGGTCACAATCTACAGAAAAAAATGAATATGTCAGTTTAAACTGATGCCAAGAGGATATGACTTCAACTGATCCTAAGTTATAAAATTTTGGAACTTTTTTCTCATACTGTTCTAGTGCAGCCTTTAAGCTTTAAATGTACCAATTCAGTAGTAATTTAGACATTTAGTCTTTCCTTTTGAAAAGTTACTTCTTTACTAGTTCATCAATTTGTATCATTGCTCATTGTTACATTGTAAAGCAATGAAGTCAGTTGTGAATAGGAGAGAGAACATCCCCCCCCCCACATAACTGAAGAAACATTCATTGTAGCGCCTGTACACATATTTAATTGTTACCTTTTCTGCTAATGCTGCCCTCATTTCCATTATTCCTGTAGCTTTGATGAAATCTGGCAATTCAAAAGGTGGCTTCTCTATACCTCTTTTACCTTGCAGGTATTTGCTCTTAAAGCACCAATGCCGTGGAACTGGAACGGTGTTTCTTGTAGCCTTCAAGAAAAATACACATTTCAATAACATTTAGAGAAAAATCCGAGTTGAATGTTAAGATGAGAAATCATAAAGGAATCTGGAATTTTTTCTGGATGAATCATCAGTTTTTCTTTTAAAAGAAAAATGAATTGTTCTTCTCATAATTTAATTGGACCATCAATAATTTAACAGGTTTTGTTATCTTAGCGTATAATTCATTCTAAGTAAGTTGATTGATTTGTTTTGTTTTTAAATAGTTTATCAAGCCTTTGTGGGTTATTTAAAGCCTAAACATATTTTGGATAGTAAGAATAATTTTTTCCTGAGAGAATATTGTACTAACAATTTTTTGAGAATAACAATGATACAAGTTCTACAATTTAACCCATAAGTGGAGGAAATGGATGCATACCTTTGCCAAGGGTATTAGGGTTAGGGTTAGAATTTAATAGAATGTAAGTGAATATAATGAACTTGAATGAAATTCAAACTTGGCTCTCTGATAGTTTCAAGTACAATTCATTTTGTGTGTGGGTATTTTTAAATTATTTTCCATTTAATATGATGAGGTGCTGGAAAGTTTTCAGACTGAGGACCCCTTTTAATTTACATATTAAATCCAGTAGTGAAATCATATCAACAAAATACTTGAGAGAGAAAAAGCCCTTTTATTAGATAACATTAATCATTTTTAATGCTGTAAGAGAACAAGAAATAATAAAAAATATTACTTTACATTATTTAAATTTGGACTAATATCTTCATTGTTATTGTTATTATCACAACATTTCAGCTATAGTGCCCTATAGCTTTCTTCAGGTGTCTGTTGCTCCAGATAACCTTCAAACTGAACACTTTATTCAATTTATGGTGTTAGATTGTTCTCATTCCAATGACCATATCTAGGGATATCTCATCTTGGTCTCTTTAGTACAGCTTAGTTATTGCTAACCAATCTTCTAATGAGTCTGAAGAAGGTTAGAGGGTACAACAACCAAAACATGTTGATAATAACAAAAAAGAAGAGGACTTTATCCAAATGTAAATAATGATAACTCCTCATCCTAGAAATTCAGATAGCACTATCTGTTCAAGTGACTGAACTCACAATACCATCATAAACTAACACTTTAATCCCCTAGGTTAAGTCTGTAGATTAAATAAAGGGTTCAGTTCAAAATTCCCTCAAAATTACTCAGATCAACAGAAACCTTAAGAAGGCTGAATTGCACAATAAAGACATTAGTCTGAATGCAATTAATGATAACACTTTATCACATAAATTCAGACTGAAATTTCTAACAGAATATGACGACTAGAAAATGTGTATTATATAAATGATGCCTGCATATTCTTCTTTCCCCCCCCCCCTTTTTATCATTTCACCCCAAGCAAGACAAAACTGGTTACTGAGTGTGAGAGAATATGAGGAAAAAAAAGAAAAGATTAAGGAGAGGGAACAATAAAAGAACAGGAATTCAGAAAACAAAAGATAACGATTGACATTGCATTTAAATTTTTGAAGATCAAAGTTCACTGGAAAGCAAAAAGCCAGAAGAGAGTTCCACAAGTGAGAAATGTGAGAGAAGTGATTGTTAGCATAGAACTTACAGTTAGATCTAGCCAATTCAACTGTAAACTGATGAGACCTTTCTGCCAATCTAGTACTGGGCGTCATCATGCCACCATGTCATGTATTTGGGATCTTCCAAAACTAAAGCTTATAAAAACATACTGATGGTCGTCCATGACTCAAGACAGATTAAATTCTTATTTAAGCAAGGAGATGACACTACTAAGATGCAAGGGGCTACTGGGAGTGAAAGAGAAAGTAAAACACTAAACAGGAAACAAGGGATAAACCTCTACTCCTGTTCAAAAGAACAGCGAGGTGTGTGAATCAGATAATGGACAAACCTATCTATTTATATTGAGGAAAAAAAAAAAAAAATAGTAAATAAAATTTCAAAGTTTAGGTGGAGACTTTAGAAGTATAGTTGAAGTAGACTTTAGAAGGAACTGGGAGCCCAATCCTAAACAGGAAACAAGGGATAGATCTATTCTCCTCTTCAAAAGACTGTGGAGGAGTGTGATATGGATGATGGGCAACCCTATGCAAAATGGCTATTAAGTGGATCTTTCTTTTTATATTTGGAACACGGGGGAGGGGTGTGTTGATGAAGATGATTTGACTTTGTGAATGCAGTACGGTATGTCCAAGCTGTAAAGGAACTAAATATTTACAATATTTTAAAGCCTAAGAATAATGTCTTTATAATTAGGTAAAAACTAAAAATGATCAGTGCAGTTATTTTTAGAGGCTTGCCCTTTAACCATTGAAAACAAATTTGTTTGGACTAGTATCCACATCTTGGTTGTTATTGTCACAACATTTCAGTTGTTGTACCTTTTGGTCTTCTTCAGCTGTATGTCATAGTTGATAGCCTTATGGGAATTTTAAACTAAAACTATTATTCAATTCACAAGGGCAGATTGTTCTCATTTCACTGCCAATGTTAAAAGACATCTTTAACAGTTAATTCAATCTGTAGTTTAAATAAGTCTGTATTGCTACAACGTCACTTATACAAATCAAGATAACGCTGATTCAATTCGGCGTCCTTGCTTTCTGAACATGTCACCACATAAATCTGTCATTCCTCCTCTCCTTTTCACTGCTTCAGCCCTTTTTTATCAGGCCGAAACCGTGGTCGACCAACCAATCAGCATTCTTTGTTTTTATTCTCAGTTACACAGGCAAATAGCCTCCTCCAGTTCGACCAATCAGCACACGACTTGCTATTGGTGGAAGCATGCCAAACTGTACAAAATCCCTCATTACTGCTAGAATTGCTAGACGGGAGAGTAATGCCATTTTCACAGCGCAAACTTGCTGATGTCACGTGCCGCTCGTTAAAGTAAGACCCTTATTTTGCTATGCACTAGATGCAAGCCACACTGGCTCGCTCACTTCTACGGGGCTGTTCACCACACAATCTTATTAATTTATCCTTGTGATGTCACTTGCTTTGTCCTGTTAGAGTATATAACTTTTTGGCACCACCCAGCCTAGGGATTGAACTCTTGATCACTAAGTGACTTTGTTAACTTGATTTGCTTTACCAACACTTTACCATGTATCCTGAATGGAATAAGAATTATCTATCTCCAGGGAGTGGAAAAAAAAAAAAAAAAGACTCAATTTGAAATTCTTGAAAGGTTGCCTACATATGCTTGAAGATTGTTAGAAATGTGGCTTAAACATTATGATGTTAACAATCAAGATTAGGATACTTGTACAAGTAAATCAATGGATAATAGTAATAATTTGTAGAAGTTTACCAACTATAACAGATACCTGAAGAAGGCCAGAGTGTACAATGGCCGAAACATGGTAACAACCAAAACAAGGACATTAGTAAATCAATGCATAATAACATTAATTACTCATTTCAAAAGTTGAGAACAGAAACAAGAAAATATTTTTTTCTAATGTAGGTAGCAATAAAAAAAAAAAAAAAAAAAAATGAATGTGGTAATTTCAGATCAGTTTTATAGAGTTTAAGAATGCAACCAGAAAAATTAAATCTGACCTCATGTCTGAAACTGGAAACATGTTCAACACGGTGGTTCTTTTATATCTTTTGTATCAATGAAGTCTTATTTGCAGTAAATAGAAAGCTTTTTTTTTTTCTGCATTTCAGTGCAATCAGGTGAATTGGTGAGGATTTAATGAATTAAATATCAATTTACCTTTAGTTGAACAAGAAGTCTTGGATCTTGGGCAGTGACATCATGCATTTCAACAACATCAGGCCTAGAAACAAGCTGAAACAAACACCAAAGAAAAATTGAAAATATATATAAAAATCAATGGTACTTTTGTGTGCATGAGTGTGTATATATACACATACATACATTACTTCAAAAGGTATTATAGTGAATACGTGTATTTAAAACAGACGCCCCATTTTTATTTTTACTTTAATCAGTGCAGTATTTCATCTATCCTGAGAAATCTTAATAAAGAAAATGTGCTTTCCTCAAATATTTGAGAGACTTGATACATACTGTTTAAACTAAAAATAAAAATGGGTTGTCTATTTCAAATACAGGTAACCATTAAAATAAGCTTTGAAGTAATAAATGTCTATTAAAAATCAATCCATTAATCGTGTGTGTGTGTGTATATATATATATATATGTACACACTAGCTGAATTACCTGCACCTTGATGCATGCCACACATTTTTTTTGTAAGAAAATGATGACTGATTTTAAATCTTTGTTATAATTTGTGGAGAAAAATGATGCATTTCAATATTAATCAATGACCATGCCAATGTGATCTCAATCTTCTGGCTTTCTTTTTTTTTTCTTTTTTTTTTTTAAGCGTATCACCCCAAGCAAGGCTGGAGGCCACTATCACGCAAGGGGTTATAGAAGGGTTGGAGGAAGAGCAGATAGGAGTGGTAAAGGAGAGGATGTGGAGAAAGAGAGTGGGTTGACCAAGGCAAGGGGGTTACAGAAGATTTGGAGCGAGAGCAGATAGGAATGAAAGGTGAAAGGATGTGGAAAAGGGAAGTGCATAGATCAAGGCAACTGGAGATGTCGATTGACACTACACTTAAACCGTTGGAGATTGTATTTGTCAGGGAAACAGTAATAGGGAAGGGAGTTCCACAGGCGAGATGTGCGAGATATGAAGCTATTGGAGTAGAAGAGACGTCTACATCTAACAGTTTCAACGGTGTAGGGGTGGGAACGGGATGCCAGCCTCGTAGGACGTTTAAATTCATGAGGCCTAGGGACAAGCGAAAGCAGCTCCTCGGAGCAATTACTGTGAAAGTATTTGTAAAAAAGACAGAGCGAGGCAACATCGCGTCTGTGAGAGAGCGACTGCAGACGAGATGACAGATCAGGACCAATCACATTGCATATCCGTCTCTGGATCTTATCAAGAACCCTGAGGCAAACAGCAGGAGCCCCAGACCATATATGGCAGCAATACTCCATGCAAGGGCGAATGGTTGATTTATAGACTTGGAGGAACGATTCTGGGGAAGAAAAATTTCCTGGCTCGTCACAGGGAACCAACTTTTCTTGCGGTGGATGATGCAACTGACTCGATGTATTTGTTCCATCTCAGATCAGCGGACAGCGTGAGACTGAGCAGCCGCAGAGAGGAGCTCTTGAGAAGTTGGTCTTCAGACATTCTAATGAGATGCAGGGATGGATACTTGTGGTGGTTAATAGAGAGCAGTTTTGTTTTAGAGGCGTTAAAGTTAACCATCCATTTCTCGCCCCAGTTCACAACCGATTGGAGGTCCTTTTCAATTTGAGCTGCCAGGTTAACTTTGTCAGCATCACTAGATTTGTGTTTGAGGCAGGAGTAAATTGTGGTGTCGTCAGCGTAGATGCCGACTTGGGAGTCTATGGCGTCAGGAAGGTCGTTTATAAATATGAGGAACAGAGTAGGGCCTAGGATGGAGCCTTGAGGAACACCTGCGTTAGTGGGATAGGAGCTGGAGATGAATCCACTGAGAACGACCTTCAATTCCCGGTTTGACAGGAATGATTGTATTAGGTCAAACAATCGACCTGTGATACCATAACCCTGGAGCTTGCGAAGAAGGCCAGCATGCCAGACTCTATCAAACGCTTTGGAGATGTCAAGGGCCACGGCACGAGCTTCACCGTTATTATGGATAGCTTGGTAGACAAATTCAGTGATGGCCGTAAGCACATCAGCAGTAGATCAGGCAAAGCGGAAACCATACTGCTTGTCCGAGAGCAGATCATGGGATATCAGATGATTAATCACTTCGGTGTTGATAATGGCCTTGAAGACTTTGCCGAAGAGGGGTAGGAGACTGATAGGATGGTAATTGGAAGGGTCAGAGGAGTCACCAGAGTTCTTAAAGACAGGAACAATGGTTGAGGACTTCCAGCAGTCAGGAAAACAGGACTCCTTGAGGCAGCAGTTGTATAATTTAGAGAGGGCAGGCGCCAGTTCAGGTGCGCATTTCTTCAAGACAATGGCTGGTATCCAGTCACCACCAGTAGCCTTGTGGTGATCTAAGTTAGAAATAATGCCCAATACTGACGACGGGGTTATGTGCAATCCGTCCAAGAGGGCCTCAGTTCTGGGAGGGAAATTGGGCAAGGGTACCCCGGAAGAGTCTAGCGTTGAATTGGAAGAAAACTTCCGAGCAAAGCATTCGGCCTTGTCGGCAGAGGTGGTCAGGACCTCAAACTGATTGAACAGGGGAGGAATGGAGGGTTTGTTATTGTTCAGAACGCTCTTGCAGAGGCGCCAATAATCTTTGGAGCCAAATTTGCAGGATGCAATACATTCCTTCATCCGAGCAGCAGCAAATAGTGACTGGCATCGTCGAGGATACGCTTACACTCGTTACGGGCAGAGGTAAATAGACGTCTATTGAAGTCGGACATATCACTACGAAAACGGTGGAAGAAGTGGTTCCTATGGGCAATGGCGGCTGAGCAAGCAGCTGTGAACCGGGGGGGGGGGGGAAGCGCGGTTTGACCATGAATTTCCTGGAGGGGATGAAAGCGTCGATTCCAGCTTTAACCCAGGAAGAGACCTCTGAAGCACAATCTTGAATGGGGAGCTTAAATACAGCATCCCAGGGGACATCGCGGAGGAAGTCACGAAACGAGTCCCAGTCAGCCCGTTGGTAGCAGAATGTGGTTCTGGTGGTAGGAGGCTCCTTGCAAGGGGTGGGGCTGAAGGAGATGCTAACAGACACTACAGCATGATCGGAGTTGCCGATAGGACAGAGCTGCGTGGCACTACAAGACTCAGGGATGGAGGTAAAACACAGGTCGAGGAGTGAGGCCTTACAGTCACGGTTGTAAGCAAAACGCGTGGGGAAATCAATTATCTGAGTGGGGGATTGAGAGACTGAAAAGTTGAGAGTATGAATGCCTGCGAGGTCGGTAGTAGCGTTCTTAAGCCACTGGTTGTGATGGGCGTTAAAATCGCCAAACACAGATATGTGAGTGTACGGATGGACAGAGAGGGCCCTATCTATGCTGTCAGAAATGACATCGAGTATCCCACAGTCCTGAGAGGATGGAGAGCGGTAGAGGAAGAAAAGATAGCTTATAGCATTGAGGAGAGATAGCCGGAGACACAAGTACGAATGATCCGGCGATTCGAGAGAGCACTCTCTAGCCAGAGGGAGATGGTCCTTGACGTAGACACCCAGGCCATGCATGTGGGTTAGAGAGTCTTTTCTGAGGAGAGGAAGGTATCCAGGGATCGAGAGATCAGAGTAAGGGATAGAGGAGTCAAGATTGGTCTCACACAGGGCCAGTATATCTGGGCACTTAGCAATGAGGAAAGACTCAACGCTGCAGAAGTTGGTTCTAATGCCACGGATGTTGGAGAAGGAGATATTTAGAGGTTTGGGTGATTTTTGGAAGGCTGGTTTAGGTTTATATTTCTGGTTTTTGTAATTCATGTGGGTAATTGGTGTTTCGGTAGGTGGGTTTGTGACCCCTCACCAGACCCCCCTTTGAGCAAAATGAAATATACTTATCCAACTACCCTGAGTAATGTAGTTTCAGAATATATATATATGCTTATAGGGGTCTATCTCCAAAACCCTTAGAGGAGTTTCAGAACAAACAGACAGAGGATGCACACACCCATACGGATGAAATTTATTTTATTTATTTATTTAGTAATCCAACAAATTTTATCAGTTTAAAAGTTATATTTAGTGGATACACAAAAACACATTCCTACACCACCAAAAGCATCTACTATATAAAGGTAGACAAATTACTCATCTCTATGTATTCAGGTAACTGATAGAATCTTCTGTTATTTTAAACTTGACAAACAAAAAGTCATAATATAAAGGTAGACCATCAATTTTCTGCCAATCGATGGTTCTACACCTCTTTTAATTCAGAAAAAATTATGAGTAAGCATTTGAATTTTATGTGTTTGCCAGACTAAATCACCAGGTGGCCTTGTATTTAATAATAGTTTAATGTAAGTCAATGATGCTGTAGGGATATGAAAGATGCATAATTAGTATATTAGATGTATATTATGGAATTAGTATTATATAAATTCTGTTGTATTAAGTTGTATATTGTAATAAACTTGTTATTCTACATTTTCAGTTATTTTCCTTGCAAAAATTAAAAAAAATATACTTTTAAGGGCACCGACAACCCTAGGGCCGTCACTGAGTGTATCTGTATATCTAAAATTTATTTTTAACTCCTAGATGGATAGTAATAGTGATTTAGCAATAAACTTCTAACGACCAAAAATTTAGTGCTATGATTTTTGACAGTGTGGATAAATTAGTATTAAAGATTAAATGGTTGAAAAAAAAAAGTCAAGTTAATAACAAGATTTTTTTGCTGCAATAACAGATGGCTGAAATGAAAAACAGAATATACCTTACCTGTTTTAACTGGGCAATACTTAAACGAGTCAATTTCTTTAGCTTTTTCTTGGATAGTTTTGGCGCTTCATCCTCAGGAATTAAATCCTACAATAAATAAATAAAATTTATAGTAAATAAATAACACATGCACACATTATATATATATATATATATATATATATTTTAAACATGTTGCGCTGAATCGTCCTGCATATTACACACACACACACACACACGTGCGTGTGTGTATGTATATATATATGTGTGTGTGTGTATATATATGTATATATGTGTGTGTGTGTATATGTGTGTGTGTGTGTGTGTGTGTATATATGTGTGTGTGTGTGTATATATATGTGTGTGTGTGTGTATATATATATATTATATATATGTGTGTGTGTATATATATATGTGTGTGTGTGTGTATTGTGTATATTTAGGCAGCAATTAATGCACGTTTCATTAAATAATATAGACAAGATTTGTCTATCTATTTAAGTAAGTTCCTTTCATATTGTCTGATAAGCTTTATAACATTATCATTGAAAGATGAAAGAAATCATATTGATACATGTTTAAATCCAATCAAAGCCATTATCAAAGATGACAATTACATTTCAATATATCAAACAACACACTGACGAAACAATAGTGATAGTCTGTTTTTGTTTCATGAAAAATTTCAAAACAACCACAAACTCGTCTATACAAGAGACGGAAGCAAAAATCGTATCGCGGCTCGTGATGTCACACATGACCACATGAGAGTGAAAATGAGAAGTATTAAGTATGGGAAGCCATTGGTATAAACCAATGGCTTCTGTTATCAATCATAGGCATTTAAGAATATTTGTGAAAATTTCATAGTTTATTTTGTTCAGGTTAGGTTTCAACAGTTTTATGTATATAGCTTCAAGAATTTTTAGTTTTTGTTTATTGTTTTCATGTGTAAGCATAGTTGTGTTTTCAACAAGGACTTTCCAGAATTGTGTACGCGACCAAGCTTGTTTTAAATGCCTAAAAATGTTAGAGTTATCATTCAAATGTAGAGTCAAGTGTCGTGAAAGCGAGTTTGTGGTGTGACCAACATAGATATTATTTA
The DNA here is from genome assembly GCA_964036315.1 of Acanthosepion esculentum. Classification (NCBI taxonomy): domain Eukaryota; kingdom Metazoa; phylum Mollusca; class Cephalopoda; order Sepiida; family Sepiidae; genus Acanthosepion; species Acanthosepion esculentum. The sequence continues at coordinate 71,676,335 of OZ038504.1, forward strand.
ATCCCTTGGAGATACAATCTCCCAAAGGGCACTTGAATAAATTAATAAATAAATAGACACACACAGGTTTGTCTCTCTCAATGCAGAATTATAACCAACATTTTGTTGTATCGTTCCCTACATATATGATTCTATCAATAAAAATATTTAGTCTAAAGAAGTCCTTTTGATTTGCTTGTTTGCTTAATTGCACATCAACTCTTATGGGTCATTTAATGCTAAAATCTAAATGTTTTTTGGGAGCATTAGTAATTTCTTTTACAAAAATGTACTACTGGTAATTTTTTTATACTAATGTATTGCTAGCGTTTGTTTTTTTTACTATGAAAATGTATTGCTGGCATTTTTAGTATAAAAATGTTTATACTTTCATAGTGTTTTAACCCCCATTTAGGGATTAACTATTTGCCCATAGATGGGATCCTAACAGATGCTACCACCCTGGGTTATGGTGAACCTGAGAACAACAGCAATTAAGAAGTGGTTCCACGATCCTCAAAACCTCCTGACCAGAGGCCTTGCTGCCAGATATAGTTTATCATCATACCCAGGATGAGGCTGTGTTCATGATTGTGGTTTCTTTTTTATTGTTAATGCTTCCGTTACTATTTTTTTTGGCGGCAATTTTTTTTTTTTACAGATATTTTTTTATTTATATTTGAATTTTTACAAACATACATTTCATGATTTTAATTTTTATCCGACATTTTTATTACTTCAAGCGTTATTTTTATTGGATATCCTGTCCATATTTAAGTAGACACTCCATTTATTGTAAACGGTATTGATTTTGTCTACTGGTCTGCATACTTGAAAAAATGTAATACATTCTCTTTATTATGTTTAAAATAAACAGAGTGTCTACTCAAATATTGGTACCCATAAAAAATAACATTTGAAGCAATAATCATATACATATAATACATATATATAATATATATAAAAAAAAATCTTTAGACATTTAACAGCATAACAATAATGCCAATAACTGTCGCTGAAACAGACTAGACGATATGCATCTAGTGAATATCATCATTCGCTTTAAAATAGACGCACCGAAAGTAACTAATATGTTGACACAAATTGTTAACCCTTACGCCCCTTATTGAAATAATTGCTTCAGCCGTTTCCATAGTAATTAATTTACAAATGAATATGCTTATAAAGCTGTGTAAATTTCAAGATTAGTTATTCCAAAAAATTTGCTTCAGGGTGAAACAGCTTAATACTTTAATTCAATTTAATTTTAATAATTACATTGAAGTTTTTGGCTCCTGTTTTTGAAACATGAGAACTCTTATGTAGCAAAGGAATCATATTTTTAAAAAATTTATATATATATATATATATATATATATATGAGAAATTGCTGAAAAGTTCCTGTCTCAACTAACAAATAAGGAATTAAAAAAACAGTTTTTGTTCAAATTTTTGGATGTAGATCAGTATGAGACCTTTTCGACGTCCCCTTAGACACACAATACACCATTTAAGTTACAAAGTAGAATTTGGTCATAAACATTTTTAAGTAGATGTACATTCAAATGTGGTGTCCTAACCAAAATAAAGCATTTGATATTTTCTTTACTGATGAAACCAAATAAAAGAGCATACATTTCCCTGTATTTAGATTTATGTGGTCTTTATACACCTGGAATAGCTGCTCCATTGTACATTTTGCTTGGAATTGTAAAGATATAAACAGTATAAAAAAGCATTAGTGGTCTATTTTTTAAATGAAAGGAGATTGAAAAGTAAAAATGTGGGTTTTAGTTTTACACTTTAAAATTCTGACCATTAATAAAAAAAAGCAACAAACACAAAAAATAACAAAAGATCAGTTATAATGTTTAGACATGGGAAAATTCTGCTAATTCTGGGGGTGGCTTCAAATTTTTGAAATGTCGTGTATATCAAACATAACATTTATCGTATTGAAGAAACAATACCCAACATGCATGTGCCCTACATTTGTGAATATTTTCTGGAGTATAGAACAATGAAAATTCTGTTCTCATAATTCTTACATGTGCTATCAGAAAGGAGGGACATATGCACGACTGTTGCATGTTCACTTATTGGAAGTGAAAAGAGGCCAAGAGCCCTACATCCCTCACTAAGACAGCACAGACATGGGCCGCATTTGGATGGTCCTATGACCAATCCGGAACACAGTCACATGTATGGTTTGGCAGAGTCCCAAATCCTACTGCTAAGTGTGTGTACTGACCAGCACATGAGTGTGCATTAAAGTATAAGAAAACCTTCATTTGAATTACATAGGTCCTTGTTAATCCTTTTAGAGGAACCCGTCACCTTCCGATGTAAAAAAGCAGTATATAAATTAGGATATTGATAAACGCTTAAAAGCAATAATGAAGCATAATTAATTATTATTACTACTTTAACAAAATGCATTTAATATTGAAAAACTGACTTTTACATTTTTTTTTTTTTTAAATTTCTGGTTATTTTTATGGTTAATAAACCTCACCTACAAAAGCATTTCATATAGCTGACAATTATTAAGCTATCAACAAATAACAGGAGACAATGAATGCAAAAAAAAAATAGTAGTCTGAACTTACTTCTTCGTCATCTACAATCAGACCGCGAGCTTTAATAGGAACTTCTTCAGGTTTTTTTTCTTCCTCTCGTCTTTCTTCAGTTCGAGGGACATCCTTTGGTTTATCCTGTTCTGCTATCTGAAAAATGCATAAGAAGTTTGCTTAACCAATGAAAATCAAACAACAGAAAAATAAAAATACCAGTAATTTTTTTCCGTACCTCATTCTCTGATGAAGCTTTAATAAAAGCGAAACAGGTTAGATTTATAAATGTTCCTTTTTTGTTCTTTACCCTATTATTCTGTCGGATCCCGATCCATATATATATATATATATATATATATATATATATATATATATATATATATATGATGGACTCTCCCATCGAACTCGACGTATGAGGGCCAGACAGATCAGTTCCTAGAAACTGAAAGCCCGACACCCACACAGGATTTGATTATAGTGGTGAAGGCTTTGTGCAGGGCCATCCACACTTTTTGGAGGGACGAATACAGGGACCTGGTGCAACAGATGCCACAAGGTCCCCAGACGACCCTCCGCAGGTTTTGAATTCAGAGTTGTCCTTCTCCTAGACCAGTTGCCATCCAAGGCTATAGAACCCAGTCTGTCCTGCTATTTACCCATAGTTGGAAGGAGAAGAAGAGGATTCACACCTTTCCCAAGGGTGTTAGCACATAAGTGAATGTAATGGATTCGACTGGAATTCGAACTCGGCTCTCCGATTCCTCAATCCAAGCCGTTATCCATTACTCCACTGTGCCTCCATATATATAAATAAATTAGTACATGTACTAGTACCTACATTTTGTTGTGCGACTTAAGTTTCACTGAATTACGGCTCATTGGTCTATGCTGCTAAAAGTAAACAGATGGCTTATATACTTACTTATCTCTGGTTATTTGATATTGATATATATATATATATATATCACACACACACACACACACATATATATATATATATTTTACACTGAGAATGGCTGACAAGGCAGATTTAATTAATCTTTTATTGAGTTTTTCCAGCATTCTAACATTCTTCCCTTTTTCAGGGGTCGGAGAATATAGAAATATTCCACAGTTATTATTGGTCCGAGTGCTTTCGGCTAGTTCTATAGCCATTATCAAGGATGTTGTTTTGGATAGTGAATTTCTATGTGTTGATTTCTACATAGTCGTTTTGCTGTGTGGAGTATGTGCAGTGGGGCATGATGGTTTTTTTTGGCAGTCATGCGCTATGCATTGCCACTGGACCTGGGCATCACTTTTATTTTTAGAACACCTTTAGCAAACTGCCTCCACTGCTAAATAGTGTAAGATTCATAGCAGTAGAATGGCATTTAATAAGCAATGCTTCCCCAATGATTACACTTTTTAGTAGTGGAGATGGCGTGCTAAAGGGGCATATATAACTTTTTCTTTTGTTAATCGTAATAGCATTTCTTTCATGGCTCTGTTTGCAGTGCAAGATCGGTAGTTTGACCCTTAGAAATTTGGCTCTATAAAGGTTTACTTGTTCTTTTTACTAACAATATTTGTGGGTTTTTTTTTTTATTGAAAACACATGCAAATAAATCCCTAATTGCTTACCTTAAAATTATCAAATATTTTTGAAAATATATGATAATTGGGATCATATGGATCCAGCTCAAACTGTTCTTGAATATAACTGAAAAAAAAAAAAAAAAAATAAATATAGAATATATATACATGTACACGTACATAAACGGTGAAATACTTGGCATCATTTATCCTGATGTTAATAGACTTTTAAGCAAGTAAGACATCTTTTAGAGCTTTATTTAAAAATAAAATAAATTAAAAGACTACTAGAATAAGAATCTAAACTCATCTAAGTTATATATATATATATTTAGAATATTACAAAAAAAATATGTAAGAATCACTACACAATTTGTTCTCATTGTACATGGAGATTATATATATATATATATATATATATATATATATATATATATATATGAAGAAATATAGTCTTAAAGTGTGCTATATTTATGGTATAAAGTGCTCAATATCAGAGATAGAGCGTGTGTAAATATAAAAGTGAACATAGAAGTCAACACTTAGACGCGACAGTCTGTTTCATGCTAGATGCAATTGTCAGGCCACCCTGATTGGCCTGACGATTGCATCTAGCATGAAACAGACTGTCGCCTCTAAGTGTTGACTTCTATGTTCACTTTTTTATATATATATATATATATATATATATATATATATAAAGAGAAGAGATAAACCACAAATGTTTTTGATTATAATGTAGTAGTAACCCAAATTGTTTCCTTGAACTTCAAGTCCAAGAAATACATTTTGGTTACTACTACACACAAAAGACAATTAAACATTGGAGAACACAAGGAAAATTAAGCCCTTTTAATATGTGGAAATAACCACTCATTGCCTGATGAAGGTCGCAAGAGTGGAAATGCGTGTAGCAAAAATATGGAAAATGAAGTATAATATATATTAAAAAAAATTCACATTATAACCAAAAAGTTTACATTTTCTCTCTTCTCTTTAAAATACACACTTTTCTCTCGGAACAACTATAACCTCTTCCTATATATATATATGTATGTATGTATGTATGTATGTATGTATGTATATATATATATATATATGTATGTATGGTTTATTTAAGCAACTTATTTTATAAATGTTAGGTTAAATATCAATGATAGTTTTTTGCTAAAGAATTTTTTTATTTGCTTTGGGATCATTTTCCTGGTTTTGGCAAATATTTAGATATAAATTGCCTAATGCCTGAGTACTTTCTAATCTTAGCCTTTATCAAAGACTTTTGGATTTTTGCATTGTGTCAGTGTCATGACATAACAGGACATTATTTACAATGTTTTTTCTAACAGAAACACAGCATATGAAAATGAAGAAACCAAAGTAGCACAAAAAAGAAGTCTTTGATAATGGTTAATGACAGTAGTAAGTATTCAAAGAATTGAACATTTTATATCTTAAAAACTGTGTTTTTTTCTGCAAGAAAAGATGCAGGTTTGAATCCAGCGAGGGGTGTACGTTTTCTTAAGGGTGCAGGCTGATAGATGAAATACTGTTTAAAAGTACTCAAATACAGGTATACGCTAAAAAATAACATTTGAAGTACAGTGTAACCCAGATATAAGAGAGTTGTCGGGACCGGAGAAGAAGTATCTTATATCCGGGTTTCTCTTATATCCGGGTTTGGTCTATTTTGTTTAGGTAAGTATGGCTCTAATTTGGGACCAGAGAAAATCTCTCTTATATTCGGGTTACACTGTAATAGGTAAAAAGGAAAAAAAGAGAGAAAGGGTGAAGGAGTGAGTGTAAAGTGTAAAAAAAAAGAAAAAAAGAAAAATGACAAATAACCAAGACATTCTACATGGACAAACATATGGGCGCACAAATGCACTCACCACACTATGAAGGAAAAAAAAACCCCAAAAAACCAAAAAAAAACTTGCACCAATGAAAAGCGCATATAAAAAAGAAAAATCAAGAAGACTAAGCAGTCAATTGCTGATATCTCCTGATGAGTGGATGGTGTAATTCCCGGAGGGTCTATGAAACTCGAGTCAGAATACTGAAGGTAACATCAACCAGCTAAGTGACAACAAACACTAAGAAAGCTCCCAGGGACTCAGCATGTCCTTGATAGTTGTTGCTCTTACAGCTCTTTTTCTATAGATATAGAATATGATAATTTTTTTTATGTACAACAAAAAAGATTACACTCACTCTACTTGTATATCATGATCAGCATCTTCCTCATCCACCTGTTTTTTTTTCTCCTGTTCACTGGCATCCACATTGAAGTTGGGATGTTTCTTTGACTTCTTTTTCTTCTTCTTTTTCTTCCTACGGTTCTTTGTCTTATAGAAAGATAAAAAAAAAAACCGAAAAGATGTGAATTTTGTGGCATTGGCATCTAGAGTCATGTTTTTTTGTTTTTAATTGGTATCACCCCATGCAAGGTAGTAAAGCCACTAAAACACAAGTGGTTACAGGGTGTGGAAGAATTAGGAACAGAAACATTAATAATGAGCAGGAAGAGAAAAAAATATTCAGGAAGACAGTAGATAGTGATTAACATTGCATTTAAATTTTTTGCAATCTAGTACAATCTATTAGTGCATTAAAGTTATGATTAGATTAAATTAGAAATCAATATAAAAATTAAATTTTAAGTTAAAAGTTAAATTTAAAATTTTAAATATCAAATTCTAAAGTTAACTGAGCATCATGTTTAATATTATTTCAAGATTATTCAGAAATGAAACTAAGGAAAAAATATATTTTATTGTTCTTAGCAAAGTGCCAATTTATCAGTTGAGTTTGACACCGATGAAAAAATTTGTGTCATACTTAACTGATATAAATTTTAAATGCATGTTATAAATTTGAAAAAATATTATTAGCTCTACTTGGTATTGAACACTCTTTTAAGAATAATGTTTTCAGTTATTGGAATTTTATTCCATATGTACCAACCCTGTTTTTTTTTGCAGGTACAGTGTAACCCGGATATAAGAGAGATTTTCTCTGGTCCCAAATTAGAGCCTGTGTTAATGTACAGTGTAATCCGGATATAAGAGAGTTGTCGGAACCGGAGACGAAGTCTCTTATATCCGGGTTTGGTCTATTTTGTTTCATTAACACAGGCTCTAATTTGGGACCAGAGAAAATCTCTCGTATATCCGGGTTTCTCTTATATCCGAGTTACACTGTATATATAATAGACCAAATCCGGATATAAGAGACTTCTTCTCCGGTCCCGACAACTCTCTTATATCCGGGTTACACTGTATATGTTACACATTGCCAAAACACCAACTCTAGTTATTTAATGTACAATATATCAAGAACTTTATGCGAAGAGATACTCTCCCATATACACTCTTATTAGCATGCTAATAAGACAAATTAGAAAAGCATTTGCACCATGACACGTATAATAGTTCTCATCTGACCTGAGTGAGACAGACATTTATGGAGGAAGGCAATAAAAATTTTTATCCTGTGCCACAACTAAAGGATTGGCAATTCTTGTATTGAGGTCATTGTCTACTCAATGTAATGTGTGCTCTATATAGAATGTGAGATGGTAGGAACTCTTCAAGTCAGCTATTGACAATCATAAACAGCATTGTGACCAAGTCAATTTCAAAAACAAATGTACTCAATAACTTGGTATTTTCAGATGCATTCTCAGAAAAAGTCATCCAAAAGTACAAATCTAAATCTATTGTCATCCAAGTGATGACTGATGAAGAAATCTGAAATGAAGAATGGACACTAAGCCCCTTGACCAAAGCAATCAGTGAAGTCGGCGAATTATGTTCTTTAGAATGGTTGGCAAACATCAGCTAATTGCTAATCAATTTGAATGTTCATATATTTTTATAATAGCGTAAATATAAAATTAATCTTGTAAATAAATAATGTAACAACTAAATAGTGTGTAATATTTCCGTTATTAAAATTCTAAACATAATTTTTAGAACAATAAACATTGCCAGAGAAGTCAAGGCAATAATAATGGTGTCAAGAGAAAACATGACCTTTTGACACGGTTTTTTTTTTTGCAGGTACATAGGTTAAACATTACCAAAACTTCAACACAAATTATTTAATGTACAATGTTGTCATTATACAAAATATCAAGAACATTATTCAAAAAGTGAAAGAGAAATCTAATGATTGTTTCCCCAATTTCGTTATGGACATTTTAAGGAGGACATCTCTCTTTCTAAACTAACCTCTTTTCCTTTGTCTGCTGCTTTCATTGAATCTTCATCATCATCTTCATCAACACCAACATCATTACTGGATACAGGTGCAGTTGTAGCAGTAGTTTCTTCTTCTTCTTCCTCCCCCTCTTCATCATCAGCTTCCATATCTCGCTGTCGACTAGATTCTGGGGGAAAAAAAAAAAAAATGTTAAGCAAATCATTTTTATCCATTATATATTTTCTTAAAATTCCTATGAATTTAACTAATGATGGAGATTTCCAGGTCAATAAATTAACCTTTGTTTCAAGGGTAACACAGTATATTCAGTTTTCATCAGTCATTATTAAAAAGAATCTCCATCACCTTCCCTATATCATTTTCGGAACCTGAAAAAGAAATGCTCATACATTGGAATTTGTGTTCTTCAATCAAATGTTTTGGAATCTAAAGTTGGATTTTGCTCTTGACCCACAAAGTCCTACCAATTGCATGTTTGTCCACTGTTTTATGCTATTAGTCATCTTTATTGCGACATTATACTTGTATGTGCTCAATATTAAGACTGTTATAAAAAGTATTGGTTACCCCTAGTTACTTTGGGCAACTAGGGGTAACCAATACTTTTTGTATCATAATGTTTTAATGTTTTGTATCATAATGTTTTAATTTTGGTCAAATTATGCTTCCCTTGTAAGTAGGTTAAAATTAAGAAATTTTTAGTATTCCTTTGTATTAATGGATTCCAATTTCTGTAGCTGTTTGCTTGTAGAACAAAAGCAAATGTTTATAACTAACCTGTCTTTTCCAGGTCATCTCTGCTGATACCAATCTCCTGAGCTCTTACATCCATAAAAGCCAAAATTTTTTCCAAGGCCTGAGGAAGCTTGATTTCTTTCTGCTGTTTCTCAGTTATCTGTAAAGAGAAAAATTTCACTCATTATCTATATTGCCAAAAAGTTTCTGAAATAATTAAAAAGTCCTCTTTATTATTATAGAGTGCCAAACGGTTACTTAAAAATAATTAAAATCAAGGTGTAACTGTAAGTTTTATGTTAACAGTTTTTTGTGAAACTCTCTTCCGACTCCTTGCTTCTCAGTCAACTTTGAACTGTTAAAAAATTTAAGTGCAATGTCATTTGTTAGCTTTTGTCTTCTGAATTCCTGTACTTTTATTGTTCTCTCTCCTTAATAGCGTTTTTTTCTTTCTTTCTTATATTCTCTAACACTCAGTAACCCCTTTTGTCTTAGCGGCGTTATTGCCTTGTTTGGGATGAAATGATTAAAAAAAAAGATAAAGGGATTTTGTCTAAGATTGTGCATCAATCTAAAATCTCAATTATCCTTGTGCATTAAATTAACCTCAAAGTTTTGGATGGTTATTTTCTGAAAATGGACAAGCAGGCATTCAAATATTGACAAAGTTTACTTTATTATTTACCAAACATTTTTTCAGGATGACATTTATTTTAAGAGATATATTAAATTTACACAATTATTGCATAATTAGACATAAATTTAGTATAAGTACTTTTTTTTTTTTTTTTAAATCCGACATTATTTCTAATTAGTATAAATGTTATATTTTAGTGGGGTCATATGTTTGAGATAACATCTTTTATGTTAAACAGTGAAATTAATGCCTACCACCCAAGACAAAAAGTCGTACTTACTAAACAAAAATGTGTCTACCAACAGAAATTCCCTTTTTCATTTGGGAAACCAAAATATAGCCTACCTTGTTATTTTTTTATACTAATGTTCACCCAATACAAGACTCAAGAGCCACTCAAGCTAGAGGCTTACTGTGTGATGTTGTATGAGTGTAAGAAAAGGTAAGAGGAGAAATTCATGGGGTTGTGCAGGAAAGATAATAGTTAACCCTAAACTTGAAGAGGTCAAGATTGTAGAGATTGGGAAAAATCCTGCTAGGAGTGTGTTCCACAAAGCAGTTCTTGGGAAGAGCTTCTTACTAGTGGAATACGAAAGGAATGGGGGAGGATTCATAGTTGTGTATGTGGCATAGTGGGTCCCATTTGCAAAGGCTGGTAGGAGTGAGAAATGTAGCTTTGTCAGAACACATGCAATGAAAATAGTGATAGAGTAGCGAGAGGCTTGTGATGTTTTGTCTGTGAGAAAGGAGTTTTAAGGTGGAAAATAATTCATCACCCAAAAAGGGGGCATAGTTTTCTTTAGTAAGGACATCTGAATCTCTAGGCCAGTTGACATTAATTTTACTGTGTTTAAAATAACAGGGATAAACACTCAAACATGTGTACCCATTAAAAAAAAATTGTTTGTAGTAATATATATATATATATATATATATATAATATAATATTTTTTGTTTTAAAAATATGATTCCTTCGCTACATAAGAGTTCTCATGTTTCAAAAGCGAGAGCCGAGACCCCAAATATAATTTTTGGAATTATGTTGAGTTATGTTATATTATATTAGGGGTCTCGGCTCTCGCTTTTGAAACATGAGAACTCTTATGTAGCGAAGGAATCATATTTTTAAAACAAAAAATATTATAATATAAGCTCTACTTCTGTATGGAGCACTGTCTTTTTGAAAATAAAAGCAAAAATACTAAGGAACACTGGATTATTTACCTAACGTATTCTTTCCTATTTTTCTGCATACCTGCACATATATATATATATATATATATATATATATATATATATATATTATATAAATAAATACATACACATAGGGTGGACCAAAAGTAGGTATACACTTTATAGTTTTTTTTTTAATACATTTTATTACGATTACATTAATGTTGTTAGTGCTTGACATGTCATCCTTCAACCTTGCAACATTCTTCAAACGTCTCCAGGACACTGTGACACACAGTATGACACAAAATCTGAATCAATGTCAATAAATGCTTCCAAGATGAATTCTTAATTCGTCTACTGTGTGGAAGGTTTTCTCATAAAACTTATTCTTTATTATGAACCCCCAAAAGAAGTTCATTTGTGTTAAGACGTGGGAAGGTTTTGTCAAGGTAGTCCCTTACTGCCAAAACATTATGAGGAGGTGCCCCATCTTGTTGAAAAAACAGTTTGGTGAAGTTAGTTCTGGTTCTGAATTGTGGCACGACCAAATTGTGAAATATATTTAAGTAACTGTCACTGTAAAAAGTCACGTCAATATATAAATAGTTAAACAATGGTATACCTACTTTTGACCCGCCATGTATATATAAAAATTTGTTTCTTTGTTAAGTCTGTATTTATTTATTCATCCATAAAAAAAAACTTTTGGTTATCAGAAGCCATTATAAAAGATTTTTGTCTTTTGTGTGCCGTCACATTCATAATGTTTTTTTAATGATTGTGTCTTCACATGATGTTGGCTTTTTTTTAATGCATTGCATCTTCACACATTAGTTCATGTTGTTGTGTTGCTTTTTTAGGGTAGGAAATAAATTTACTACATTTGTTCCTAAATTTTATAAACTGGTATTGATGTTGGGTTGTTTTGTTTCTTATGGTTAAGGCTTCTTGTATCAGTAGTCATGTTTTTGTAGGTTTTCTCATTGTCGATGCCAGTTGACATTAATTCATTGTTTAAAATAACAGTGATTTCAAGTCAAACACGTGTACCCACTAAAAATAGCATTTATATTATTAAGAAACTTGTATTTATCGCAGGCTTTGCAAAATAACAAAATCAAAAGGTATAGAAAAAATACAGTATATAATATTTTAGGAATATTGTCTGTTTAGCAGAAATGTTGCATCTAGAATGTCTTTAATTAAAATTCCCCGAGGGAATTTGAAGACTTTATTTATTGTTTCCCCCCCTTAAGTTTACTAGGTTTAATGGTTTGTAAGAAACAAGACAGGTTCAGAAATGACTTACCTGGGATTTTGAATCTGTGTTAGATGAAGAAGACTGGTTCTGTTGATTTACGGCAGAAACATTTGTTTGTATAGCCGGTGTTGACGTTACAGGCACCATTGAAATGGCCTGTGGTTGGCTCATCATAGTCATTGTGGGTGGCAAACTTTGCTGAGGTGGAGGTGGAGGAATACTCTGCTGTGGTGGAGGCTGGGTAGACATTGGATTACCTATCTGGGGAGGAGGAGGTGGGGGTAATCCTTGTGGAGGTGGTGGAGGTAAACCTTGGGGTGGAGGTGGAGGTACTCCTTGAGGTGGTGGTGGTGGTGGAATACCCTGAGGGGGTGGAGGAGGTGGAATGCCCTGAGGAGGAGGCATTGCTTGGGGAGGAGGCGGCATACTTTGGAGAGGTGGTGGTGGTGGAGGGGGTGGCGGTGCAATTCCTTGGGGTGGAGGTCCTGTAGTGGCCATAGGTGGCCCAGGTGGTTGTATGGGTCCTGATGGTGGAGGGGGTGGCGGTGGTGGAGGGGGTGGTGGGCCTGCAGCTGGAGACACAAACTGAGGTGGTGGTATCTGATTTTCTGTGGTCTGTGGTGGTGGGGGAGGTGGAATAGGCATCATTTGAGCTGTGAAAAAGAAAAAAAAAATTAGGGGTTATAACTGATTACACACACACACACACACACACAAGTGGAAAATAAATTGCAACACTCTAAAGGACAATGTTGGTGCTGATCTGGGTACAGTATATACATACTAGTGGGTAGGAGATATTTTAATATTGGACCCTGCTTGTTTGACCTTTAGATGGTGATGTATGCCGTGATAAGGGTCAATGTGATGTAAGAGTTCAGAGCATATCTCTCACCACACACAGAGATACACACATGTACCTTTTTATTCAAGTAGAGCTGTTTGAGATTATGAGTCTTTGAGTGGTCCAATGGTTTTTGGACATGATGTGTTAGTGTCCTAATGTTGGTAACAGTTGTCATATGAACATTCCTCCATCAAGTTCTAGATGCCCATGTAGTATGGATGCTTCCCAAGATTAACATATTGTAAAACACAATGGATGGAGTGAGGAAGCAACAAGGAGGTCTTAAAAAGAAAATGGCAACAGAAAGAACACTTATATTCAAAATCAGGAAACAGCTGAAGTTCCTTGCTCACAAAGAGGAAGGAAGGCTTGGCAAACTTGACCCTCACAGGAGCATATTGAGAGCAAAAGAGATAGGGGAAGGCAGTGAGTCACTTTACCTGATGAGCTTGTGTGAATGGATAATGGAATTGTGGGGGGGGGTAGCAAAGGGAGTAAAACTATTAAGAGCAACATGAGATAGCTGTGGAGAGCCATGACCACCTATGTCCTGAAAGGATGCTGCATATAGAAAAGAGAAGTGCAGCATGGCCAAGCATAGCATACATAACAGACATCAGGGTAAATATGGACACAAGAGTGTGAACATCGAACACTGGAAATTGTTTATTTGCAATATGATGACAAGTACATGTGCCTCAAGCCAGAATTTCATTTATGTCACACCGAGAATGTGTGAGAAAACCAACCCATGTGATGAATGCTGATTCCACCATTGAAGAACTACACATATTGAAGCACTAGTCAGCAGGCCAGAGTATTGTTCATTATCAGAATGAACCAGAGGGATTGCTCCACAAACTGAGAACAACCATACATCACCATGTGACACTGAGATCTCCAGGGGTTAATCAAACAAAAAGAGAAAGAAAGAAGCAATAGGAGAGAGTCTACTAACTGGGTGATAATTGTTGAAATTGCAGGAAGATGAATTGAAATGTTGAGAAGAAAATTAAAAATGAAATCCACTGAAAAATCACGTTTTGAGATAATTCCAAGGAAAATCAAACCCAGATATGATCATTTACTGTAATTTAACTATCTTACCTATATGTTTATCTTGAGTAAATTGAAACGTGTTCTGGCTATTGTAATTTTATTTTCTGCTAGTGTATATACTCAGGTATGCTTATTCTTTATTGCCTGTTAAAAAGTATTGCCGAATATCTTTTTTGTTTTAGTTTATGCATAGATTGTGAAAGTTGTATTCTACCATGACAACTACAGGTGTTAAAAAGTGTATTTGCTAAGTTATAACTTTGCTGCTTTAAGTATGGAAATAGAATTTAAAATTGTCCAAATTGACAGTCTGATGATCTGCATCTTTCTTCATCTTATATAAAAGCTGTTGTCACTTTTGGATCTATTGGTTTTCTATCATGTTAAAGGAAACAAGTAGTATGTAAAGCTACTGTATCTGTGTGGTGGCATTTGTTACTGGTAATTTCATTACTATTGTTTGTTTGTTTAGCAGCATATAAACTCCTTACGGGTCATTTAATGCTGAAATTTAATTTTCTTGGGAACATTAGTAATTTCTTTTTCCTTACAAAAATGTATTAAATGGTAATATTTTTTTCCTTACAAAAATGTATTTCTGGTAATTCTTTTACTATGAAAATGTATTGCTGATATTTTTATACTTTCATAGTGTTTTGCTTTTGTTGGGGGGGGGGGGTTAACTATTTGCCCATAGCTGGGACCCTAATAGGTGCTACCACCCTGGGCCAGAGCTGACCTGGGAACAACAGCAATTAAGACGTGGTTCCATATTCCTCAAAACCTCCCGATCAGAGGCCTTGCTGCTGGATGTAGTTTATCATCATATTTAGGACGATTCCTTATTATACATACTGTTGCATATATATCTGAAGCAATGTAGTGTTTTTTTTATAATAATACTGATGTGCTAAACTCATTTAGAAAAATCAAAAATAAATTTAACATTTTCTTTGAATTTTTATGACTTTTTAAATGACATTTTAACAAGAAAGCTGTCAGTTTAACATTTAAAATCTATCACCATTTTGATTAATTTTTTAGTGCTGGAATAATTCATAAGTTTTTAATCCAGGCAAAACAAGATTAACTCTTAATATCCTGTACAACACAGTTATATACAGGAATGCATTAACCATTTTAATCTTGAAGTGCATGATACTGCATACAACATTGTTTACATTTGTAAAAAAAAAGAAAGAAAAAAGTGATGTACTCCTTAATGTAAGGAAGAAAATTCTATCCCTTCCTCTAGTGTTCATTTCTGTTTGGTAATGCAAATATTCAACATGAATAGTAAATTTTCAACAGAATGTTAAGAGTTTTAAAAAAATTAAAATAATAAGATAAATGTATTTATAAAAAGTTATTGGTAGATGAAATCAAATTTGAAAGCAGGGAAAAAATATTGTTGGTTTTCTTTTTTTCTGACCTCTTGCCTGAAGATTTATTCATATAAAATACAAATTGTGGCACAAGGCCGAAAAAGGGGAGGGGTAAGGCTGGTCTTAACTAACTATCCTATACCTAGCTAATCAGATTCGCGACCCATTCATACATTACAATTGACACATTCACCACAAGAATTCGTCCGTCACCATTCAATCCTCCATACACCATAATACCACATCCTCGCCAGGGGGGACCTACAAAAACGCGCCCCACACCATAAAAATTTGATGATAAAAAAAAGTACATAAAAATCTAACCATGAAAAGATGAAAGCATTGTTTTGTTTTTTTGTCAATTCAGTTAAAGGCTTTTCATTCAGGATTTAACATCAATCCATTAATAATCTCTGTCCCAAAATATGGGGTAGTGGGAATTAGAAACCTATAAATAATAATGGATTTTATTGAGGGTATTAATGGGCAATAGATAGAAGCCTGTAATTAATATTGGATTTACTGAAGGCAATTAATGGGATATAGAAAGCTATAATTAATATTGGATTTTTTTTTTTAAATCTATAATTTATACTAGATTTTTTATTTTTATTTTTATAATTAATACTGGATTTTACTGTACACATGAATGATTTGTATGTTGAGTTTACATAACTAAAAAATAACTTTCCATAAGCAATTTCTGGCACTGCTGCTCTGGTAAGATATAGAAAAGAAAATATGGTTTCATAAACTGTGTAAGTTCTTTTATTTTTAAGAGAAAGTGATCAGGTTTCAATTATACAAAGTACCGTCTGCTGTCTAGATGCTAATTATAAGGAGAACAAAATTGTTGTCAAGCCGCATAGAAAGCTAAGAGTTGATATAATAGTAGTTGGCTTGCCTGTCTGCATCTGGTGTTGTATAAACTTTTGCTGTTCCTCTTTGTGTGCAGCCTCCTGCTGTTGCTGCATGATGGCTAATTGCTGTTGCCGCATCATTTCAGCTTCTTCTGCTGCTGCCTGCTGCTGTTGCTGCTGCTGCTGCTGATCAAGCAAAATCTGAAAAATTAAGCAAATTTTTCTAAGAATGAATGAGAAATATTTTGCAAAGTCAAAAGTAAAATTCAACTTTTCAGAAACTAGAAATGGTGTCATTGTACAGTTTGAAGCACATATACCTTTAGGATGTTTTGATGTATGTAGCAAGACCATAGTCATAATTGGTACTCAGTGCTTATAAAATCTTTGATTGTTGTGTAGTATAAATATCAAGTTATTTGTAGATGGAATCTGATTCAAAAGGTAGTTGGCATAGTAGTGTCAAATACTTTTCTGAATGGCAAGTGATTTGGGCAATCTTAAAATCTACAGATCAACTTTAAACCTTGGATATAAAAGTTTTCATATAACCCCAGTAAAAGACATATATGTAGATCTTGAGACAGAAGGACAAATGCTACTTTTGACAGAGTTTGGAAAAGAAAGTATATAAATTCTTTTGTTGCTTCTGGGGAGGGAAACAAGCATTAACTTCATATATTCAGCATAAAAATAATTATTTTGTTTAGATATTTCATATAAGTGATTATATGTATTCAGACATTAAATTTTGTATCAATTTCCTGAAACAAGAAAATTTTGCTTGTTAGTAATATCAAGTAAAATTCAGTTTTTTAAAAAAAAAAAGATACTTCGTCTATTACTCCATTTGTGTATTCGAATATAAATTAAGCTGCATACGGATAAGGCTATACTGGATGGGATCTTGTAAGCATAATACCATTTAAGATTTTGCAGGAAAATTTCATTACAATTTCAAAAGAGGTTTGATTGATGAGTGGGGAAAATACTGTTCTGATGTAGCTTTTATTTTGAGAAAATAGTTGCTTTTATAACCCATGATATTTTGGATTTAATTTATTAAAACATTTACGCATGACACCCAACTAGTTGGACGCGGTCTTAATCAACTCTGGACACCAAACCCAATATTATTAGTAACATATAGTAAAAGTATTAATAATGTTTTACTATAGTAATGCATTGAAAATCAGGAAGAAAGTGATCATTAGTGATATAACGTAAATGTGTTGCTAATGTTTTTTTCTATAGAAATAGGTATCACAGATGAAAATTTCAAACAGGTACTAGGTGTTATCTGATTGCATCTTCTTAATCTACATAATTAAAGAAACTTAGTTTTTATTTCATCAAAATATCTCAAATCGTTTAATTTTAGCAGATTTATTTTTATTTTTACACATGTGCTTGTCATTTTTTTTGTCTATTATGAATTAGGACAAAATACCATATTTGGACTTCTATATTTTAAAAAGCAATTAAGAACAACAGTTAAAATTATACTAGCTTGTTAGGTACATAAAGAAATTAATAATAAAATTACAGATAGTATCACTGCATATTTCTTAAATAAATTCAGTCTGAATATGCAAATTTTATAAATCAAAACTTCTGCAACGACGTGCAAACAACACATAACCTGAGGTTTGACATTTCATAAAATTGGAAATAAGACCCACATTCATCCCAAATTTCAAATATCACATTATGACTATACCAGTAACAGGCCTCATTTTTTTGGGAGTGATAGAATGGAGATATTCTGGATTATTCCACTTAAAAAAAAAAAAAAAAAAAAAAAAAAAAAAATGCTTTTTAACCTTTTGTCACAAGGTATTTGAAAGGCCGATTTTAGACTTGCTTGAATTGTGTCATAAAATGAATACTTCTTACACTAGAAACACCAAATTTCATATCTAGCCATTTCTGGAGGTGCTCTTTCCATTTATCATGGTTAAAATGACCTAAAAATCAACAGATTAGAATATATATGGAGTAAATGCTGAACAAGTACAGTCCTGACTCAACATGTACAATTTCTGTACTGTAGAGAGAGAGAAGCTTAACACATGCCAAGCATTACCCACTAATGATTACTAATAATCCGTACGAAATAAATATTACTAAGAAATAATAATAAATTAGGAAAATGAATATTAAATCATAAATTTGTATCTAGGTAGCAATAAATCGTAACTAAAATCCATTCATTAGATAATTTAAAAAGTTTGAAGGGGTAACTTTAAACAAAATGTTACTTGGTAACTGAAATGCTGATAATTATTGTGAGAATACTGCAAAAACATAAAAGATATTCTATAATTTTTTTGTATAATGTTTTTTATATCATTCTTTAAATAAGAACATTTTTCGATCAATAAACCCTGCGGTTTTTTTTTGTGATTTGAATCTGAGCATAAAGTAAACAAATTGATTTTTGTTTCATATTTTTTATGACGAAAACGGTTTTTAAATCCCATTTACATTTTGCATATCATAGAAAATTAATATTTAAAACAAATTCTTAGCAATTTCCTTGAAAATTTTGTCCATAGAAAGTATGTTGGTCGATTCTTTTGTGTCCGTGTTGACGCTGTGTATCGAGTCTCGCATGGAGTTGAAATGATGGCTGAGCGAGTCGCACATGGTTACACATAATCGCACACGTGCAAAATGGAGCTATCATTTCATATTTGATTTTGATTTAGTTTCATAGATTATTAAATGAGCATTTTAATGATATATTTTATGTGTTTTTATTTTTACAAGAAGCATTTGAATTTTATGATCAAACTTTTCATTTGAATTGTTTACAAACTTCTTATTAAAATTAAAAAAGATAAAATATATGAAAATGAAGCTTAGAATGTTAACTTTCAAACTAACATGTTACCAAAATAGTTATAAACCCTGCGGAGTGTGCATATTACAAAATTTGAGGAAGTCTAAACTGCCGTCAGTGAAAAAAAAATGGCTGAAATCCCCAAAATGTCTATTTTCAAACTGTAATGTTCATCGCACACTGTAGTACATATAAAAATGAATAAGATAGAAACAAAGTTCATGAAATAAGCTTTTATTTGGTATGCATTATGTTTTTATGGAGATATTGAATGAAATAACACGGCGAGTTGAATAAATTGCATTTTTTAGTGTTTAGTTAAGAATTTCATCGACTGAAATCTGAGTGTTGGGATACCTTATAGAAATGAATTGAAAATCAGAAAGAAAGTGATCATTAATGATATAATGTAAATGTGTTACTAATGTTTTTTTCCATAGAAATGAATTGAAAATCAAAGAAAGTAATCATTAGTGATATAATGTAAAAGTGTTGCTAATGTTTTTTTCTATAGAAATGAATTGAAAATCAGAAAGTGATCATTAGTGACATAACGTAAATGTGTTGCTAATGTTTTTTTTTCTATAGAAATGAATTGAAAATCAGAAAGAAAGTGATCATTAGTGATCTAACGTAAATGTGTTGCTAATGTTTTTCCTATAGAAATGCATTTAAACATCAGGAAGAGTCCTTGAGGAATGAATGTCAACAGTAGTGACAATCAATACTTACCCTCTGTTGTTCTATCAATATATGTTGTTGTTTCTCTGCTTCCAACAACTGCTGCTGTTGCTGTACTTTCTCCATTAGCTGAATATAATCCCCTCCAGCTGGACCTGCTGTGTTTGCAACAACAATTGGAGGCGGTGGTGGAGGCTGCGGTGGTGGCGGCTGAGGTGGTGCTTGTTGTGACATAACTGCAGCCACTTGCTGCTGTTGTTGTAAGGCAAGCATTTGCTGTTGCAGAACAACCTTTTGCTGCAGCTCCTCGTCCATTTCAGACGGCCCCTACAATAAAGCACACAAAATATTTCACCAACATGAGACTAAACAGGTTATTAGAATATCATTGACAATACAAGGGAAATCTAAATCACTATAACAAATACAACAGTCCTTAGATATAAAGAGTTTTTTTTCTTCTGATTGACAAAAGATTCAGTTCTATTTTGGTAGATTTAAGCATGACAGCATTAATTATTATAACGGATGTATGAGTAGCGTAATGTTTATTAGGATGGAAAAGAGAATGGGTGAGTAGAGTTCAAATTAAACTTTGCTGAGTTCATTTTTTCACAAATGCCCTGGGAAGAGGCATGAATCCATCTCCTCTACTCCCAGGCATTCAGTTAAATAACAACACAGACTAAGCTCTGTAGGCTTGGGTGGCAACAGATCTAAGAGAAGGAAAACTCTGAATTCAAAACTGTGGAGAAGGTAATACAAGAAACGACTCCACTATCACTCAAAAGAAGTCATGGCAATTCACATATAATAAAGAAAAGGAATCTGTGGAATTGCCTACCTCTTGAAAGGACATAAAACTTTAAAAAATCTGATTATTAGAGACATAAATAGTGTTTGTTTCCTTATATGACTTTTTGTGAGTTAGAAATAAAACATATATATATATTTTTTATATTGTATATTTGAAAAGCAATCCTTCTTTTATACATGTTTCATTGAATGTGAGGGACAAGGAAAATTTTACAAGTTTGTTATTCAGTTTTTCTAGTATGCTTACAGTTTTTCTTTTATGTGGATTAAGAGGGTGTACAAACTGTCCATAGTAATTATTGTCGCAAACACTTTTGGCTAATTCATTTGACATTTTCAAACATTTCATTGTTAGTATATGTTTTGTATTCTGTGTTGTATAGTAGTAGTAGTAATTTCATGCTACTTGTATAGAAGTAGTAGTAATTTAAAAAAAAAATATTAATACAAAGCTCGAGAGTCACTCAAGGTATAGATTTACTGTCAAAATGGCTATGATAAGGCATGTGATATGAATTAAAAAGGAGGTAGTAGGAAGTGAGGATAAGTAGGATAGATAATGACTGAAATTTGACTTGAAGTTAATAGTGTTGTGTTCAGGGAAGCATCCACATGGATGTCTGTTCCACAAATAGCAGTTCTTGAGAAAAAAAGTTGGTTGAATGGAACTTTCTACCGACATTTGGAATATGGAGGAAATGAATTTAACAGTAACACACAACAGGCACAAGAAGATACTGGATCATAGTTACCTACACAATAAATGGAACTGATTTACCAAGTTCAAATTCTGGCAAGGGTAGTTTATGTTTCTTTCATTCTAATGAATTATGTTTCTTTCATTCTTCATTCTAACCTTAGAAAAGGCATGAATCCATTTCTCCCAATACTTTGTTCCATTGTAAGATATCTTGACAAAATGTGTTGCCACTAACATGACAGTTGACAAGAAAGAATGGGTGGGTGAGTACCTAGGCAAATCCCTGTCCCATAACTACCTTCCATAGTCAGGCAATAGTAGCTAGAATCGTATAATTTTTTTGCTTTGAAAGCTGTTACCACAATAGTCAACCATGACAAAGTTTGATCATATTACAGGATGTATAAACATGTATTCCTTGAAATTGAAGAAATGCTCTTATTTATTACTAGATTAAAAATTGCACTTCTTGCAGACTTTTAAGCTAGCTCCTATGGAGGGCTAATTTGGCCTCCTGCCCAAAACTGAAGGGATCTCTGGTCCAGCTTAGAAAACAGCAATGATAATTTTGAAAAAATAACTTTGAATTCCTCAACTCACTCTATGGAAATTCAAAACCTCAATTGAACTCTGATTCAGGCTATAAGTTCAATTCTGGCCAAAAGACAGGCTGAAAATTGATAAATTGAAAATCACAATTGAATTTCAGTTGAATTGAAGTCTTCTAATCATGAAACATCTGATTCCTTGGCATTTTGAAGAAACATTGATTTCCTTAATTCACAAAGTTTTGGAGATATCTTAAATTGAATTTAAAACAAAAAAATTTAAATTCACAAAGTTTTTGTGTCACTTCAAAATCAATATAAATTAAAAACTTTTAAAAATCACTAATTTGTTTCAGTTATTTTAAAATTTGAATTTTTAACTGTTCCCTCCTTGTCCGGACACAAATCCCAATATTGGATGTTCAAGCATCAGATGAAGGGCAGATTTTCAATCCCAGGATCATCCTGATTCAAAAAAATGTATATGTTTATGTAGAGCAAGTGTGGCTCGAGTTAGGAGGGTTTCAGATACATGGCTGGATAGATAGAATTTGCTATTTATTTATTTAGATGTAACAAATAAGAAGTCATTAATATTAATTAATCAATGTTATATACATTGATTGATTTGTGTTCTATGGCTTATCAACCTTTTGCAGGTTATTTAAAGCCAGGAAATATATTCAGATTGCAAAATTTGTGGGGTGGGGATAATAAAGTTTTAGTAATACAAGTCTTACTAATTAACCCATAGCAGAAGGTAGAAGAGGTGGATTCATACCTTTCCCAAAAACCTGATCTAATATTAGATCAAATATATAATGCCCTAAGTACCAAAAGAAAAAGTACCACAGGATTTTTGTTTCTGAACATATTGTGTTATAGTCCTATCTGAAGGCATTACATTGTAGTGACCAGGTCATATTTGTAATAAAATTTAAATATAAAATTGTGTAAAAGAACAATGAAAAATATTCATCCCATTTTGTTTACGGGCCATTTTTTGTTGGAGTTTTAAACCAAGAAAGCCATGCTCTTTTTTTAGTTTTTAAGACAATGAAAAATGGCTATTTTATACACATTCAAACACTATTCTCTTGCTTCTCAGCTTTAACTAAAGTTCTTGTAGCATCAGCCAAATGAATATTTTAATATTTGATATGAAACAGATTTTTTTTTATCTAACAAGTTCCTGAATTCCTCCTTAAATTACTTTATATTTACAATGTAAACAGGTAGAGAATTTTTTAACTATGTAAAGATATTGCTACTAAATTAAAGGCTGCAAAGCTTCGTTGTTATCAGGGAAAGACCCACAAACACACCATTGTTAGAGCATATTTAAAGAATCAAGTAGACTAATCAATTAGCCAATAATGTTAGCGTGTGAGAGTTTCAAATATTCTGCACAATGAAAATGGCATGATAAAGGTTTCTGCTTGCTGGGTGGCATGTTTTCTGACACCTGATCAAAAGTCACCAGGCTGACCATATCATGAGAAAATCTGACATTGAGGCAGATCCAGCTGCTTTTTTTGAACATTTCCTAATCCAGGATCATCACTTTGAGACAATCCATGCAGTGCAGTGGAAACTGGCCCCTCCTCACTTGCTCCAAAGAAGGCCAAGTTTGTTTCATCTGCAGGGAAGGTGATGGTATCAATATTTTGGGATGCAAAAGGCACTGTGTTTATTGACTATGGAGAGTACTATGCCAACATGCTGAGGCAGTTATGAAAGGCTATCAAGACCAAATGCCAAGGAAAACTGACGAAATTGGTCTTGTTTCATCAGGACAATGCTCCAGCATATGTCAGTAATTTCAACAGCTGCTGTGCCTGACTTTGGCTTTAAACTTGTTGATCACTCTCCCTATTCTCCTGATTTGACTATCATTTGTTCTACAACATGAAAAAACACTTGGCTGGGAACCAGTATTATAGTGATGATGAAGTCATATCTGCTGTTGATGACTTTTTTGACCAACAGGATGAACAGTCTTCTTTGAACAGTCAAATATCAGTTTACCTAGAAATAAACAATGCAATTATTATTCAAATAAATAGAAATGCTATAGGAACAGTGCTCGATATACGAGGGTGGCCTAAAAGGGTCTTCCTAACTAAATCTTGCATGCATTAATTTCAGCTCTTCTTATTAATAACTGCATTGTTTTCTTCCAGATAAACTGATATCTGACTGTTCAAAGAAGACTTAAAAAATGACTAGTAGCAACTTCTCTTGGGATGCAAAAGGTATTGTATTTATTTTGATAGGGCCACATCATCAATAGAGAGTACTATGCCAACTTGCTGAGGCAGTTAAGTGAAGTTATCAATACCAAACGCCCAGGAAAACTGATGAAAGAGGTCTTGTTTCATCAGGAAAATGCTCTGGCACACAAGTCCGTAGTTTCAATGGCTACCATGCCTGACTGCAGTTTGAACCGGTTGATCATCGTCACTATTCTATTGATCTGGCCTCATCTGGTTTGGTTTGGTTTGGTTTGTTTTACGGCATATCAACTTCAATGGGTCATTTAATGCCGACAACTTTTTTTTTTCCTGGTAATATTTTTGTCTTGTCAAAAATCCATTTCTGTTAATACTTTTTTCTCAAAAATGTATAGCTGGTAATATTATTTTTTCAAAAACGTATAGCTGGTAATATTATTATTATTATTTTTTTTTCAAAAACGTTTAGCTGGTAATATTTTTTTTTTAAAAATGTACAGCTGGCAACATTATTTTTTCAAAAACGTATTATCAGAGGCCTTGCTGCTGGACGTAGTTTATTGTCTTACCCAGGACGCGGATGTAGTTTATTGTCATACGTATCGTCTGGGTATCATCTGTTCCCCAATCTGAAAAACACTTTGCAGGGAACCAGTATCGCAGTAATGATGATGTTATATCAGCTGTTGATAACTTTTTTGACCAACAACTTGAAAGTTTCTTCACCAATGGGATCCAAGCACTGCAACAAAGATGGAAGAAATGCGTGGACTACAAAAGGCAATGTATTGAAAAATGAACCTCATTTGGTCACACTCCATGAGAGGATCTTGATCAGTCTAAGAGCTTTTCAATGATCCCTTGTATCATTTGCTGGTTCATATTTGGCAGGGACTGGTTAGGTGTACAGCTGTGCAGTGGCTCTGCAACCACATCCTGTCATAGGACTGATGGTGATTATAAAATTAGATAAAGCAGTATATTCTTGCTTGCATTTATATTGATAAGAAATACATTCGCTCAGTACTGACATACAATATAATAAAAAAACACACCATATTTTCCACTGAATATGAAATCAAGCTTTTAAACCTCCCTGAAAGATCGGCAACAATTGTGATTTAATTATCAAAAAATCATACTTACCTCATCATCAGATTGTCTGTCTCCCATATTTGCTTTTCAAAGTGATTCTTGCTATCAAAGAAAAAAAAAATAGCATACTTTTAAAATAGTTGTTCAAACTCAGATGTGAGCAGTTTTAAAAACTAGTATTAAATAGCAGACACAATGTACTATAGCTTTTTGTTATACTGATAGGTAATAGTTTTAAAATAAATTCCTATACCTTTACTTTTTGTGTTTTACTTTTCATTTTATTCTCTCTCTCTAAATACACACACATATATATATATATATATATAGACTCACGGAAATTATCAACAAATCTGAAGCACAACACCAGTTTAAAATTATTAAAAAACTGAATACATTATACAAAGGTAATATCACACTTCCTGACAAAACGGATAAATACATTAACCTTTCCAACTATGAACTAACCAAGCACCAAAAAGAATTACTTAATCTTGGACCTAACTGCCATATATACCGTAAGTACAATCGACTTAAAAAAAAAAAAGAAATTGAAACCTTATACCAAAACATCGTTAAACTCCAGGATGAACAACTAATAGAAACTACACCAGAATTCAAAGACTTACTTAAGGCTGAGGCATTCAAGGATCGGCATGATAAAAGCCGAAACTCCTCAAAAATACTTACTAAACAACTGAAAATTGCCACACAAGAACTACGCAACCACCCTGACATAATCGTAAAAAAAGCTGACAAGACCAACATTTTCGTCCTTCTAAACAAATTAGATTATAACAAAAAACTTGACCACATACAATTTAAAAAACTCAACAAGAATCCGACCAACCAACTAAAATCAAAGCTTAATAAACTCATTAATGCTAATAATGCCGAACAGAACTCTTTAAAACTCCCTAAGATTGTTGGTGATTATAGGCCTGGTTACATATACGGCACTATAAAAACACATAAACCTAACTATCCTCTCCGTCCTATCATATCACAAATTCCAACTCCTGTATATCAACTAACAAAATACATCAACCAACTCATTACTCCTTACCTTCCTAGTAAATATGGTGTTAAGTCAACATTAGAAGTAATCCAAATCCTAAAAAGTGAAAAACCCGAAAATGAAATCATAGCTTCACTTGATGTTGAAAACTTATTTACCAATGTCCCTGGCTGGGAACCAGTATTATAGTGATGATGAAGTCATATCTGCTGTTGATGACTTTTTTGACCAACAGGATGTCAACATATTGACATAATTATAAGAAATATATACAGTAACTCATCTTTACCCCCACTTAAAATTAATCCTAATATATTACGGAAACTACTATTAGCTTGTACTACTGAAGTCCCTTTCTTAGATCATAATAATAATATATATATACAATGTGATGGTGTCTCCATGGGTTCAGTACTGGGTCCGACATTTAGCAATTTCTATATGTCGAACCTGGAAAATAAGATATTTACAGACTTTAAAAAACCATCCATCTATGTAAGATACGTTGATGATATTCTTATGTTAGTTGAAAATACAGATGAAATACTTCAACTACAAAAATGTTTCCAAAATAATTCTGTCCTCAAATTCACGTATGAACTCAATACTAATAATAAAATTCCTTTCCTTGACATATTGATAAACACAAATAATAAGAAATTTACTATTTCGCCATATAAAAAACCTACTAGCATAAATTCATGTACACTTAACTACAAGAGCGAATGCCCATATTACTACAAAATAGCAATTATAAAAAATCTAATACATCCACAAAACAGATTTTTTACAGTGAACTAAAGAATATAAAACAAACACTTGTTAATAATAGTTTTCCAAACTATATCATTGATGAACAAATAAGATGCTTTCTTAGAAATCTCAATACTAAGCAAATAGTACATAATACTGCTTCTACTAATCTCAAACATATTAATCTCCTATATCGTAATCAAATGCATACTAATTATAAACAAGATGAAAATATACTAAAAAAATTAGTAAATACTAACA
This sequence comes from Acanthosepion esculentum, assembly GCA_964036315.1. Classification (NCBI taxonomy): domain Eukaryota; kingdom Metazoa; phylum Mollusca; class Cephalopoda; order Sepiida; family Sepiidae; genus Acanthosepion; species Acanthosepion esculentum. The sequence goes on from OZ038504.1 coordinate 71,703,597, forward strand.
TATCTACAACAGATCCTAGCAAAAAAATTAAGTTAATTATATACTACACTAAATCTAGTATATCCAACTCAATTATTTGCAATGATTCTTCTCCCCCGGTTAGCGATTTGAAAAAAACCAACATAGTTTACAAATTCAGGTGCCCTTTGGGAGATTGTATCTCCAATGAACTAAATAATATCTATGTTGGTCACACCACAAAATCGCTTTCACAACGCTTGACACTACATTTGAATGATAACTCTAACATTTTTAGGCATTTAAAACAACATGCCTAGCCGCATACACAATTCCAGAAAATCCTTGTCAAAAACACAACTATACTTAAACATGAAAACAATAAACAAAAACTAAAAATTCTTGAAGCTATATACATAAAACAGTTGAAACCTAACCTGAACAAAATAAACTATGAAATCTCCACAAATATCCTTAAATGCCTATAATTAGTAACAGAAGCCATTGGTTCATACCAACGGCTTTCCATACTCAATACTCATCGGATTCACTCTTGCGTGGTCATGTGTGACGTCATGAGCTGTGGTGCGATTTTCGCTTTCAGCGTCTTATATGCACGTGATTATCGTTGCTTGGAAATCATCCATGTAATCAAAAACAGACTATCATCAATTTCTTGTTCGTGTATTGCTTAATATATTGTGTAATTGTCATCTTTGATAATGGCTTATGTAAGCCGAAAGCTTAGATTGGATTAAAAATATGTATCAATATTGTGATTTTCTTTCATTGTTTAATGATAATGTTATTAAGCTTATCAGACGATATGAAAAAAACTTACATAAAATATATAGACAACACTTATCTATATTATTTAATGAAACATGTATGAATATATATATATATATATATATATATATATATATATATATATATATATATATATATATATATATATATATATGTATGTGTATGTATGTATGTATGTGTGTGTGTGTGTGGGGGGGGGGCTATTTTTAAGCAATAGATGGATTTTTAATTTGACATATCTTTTTACTATAAATGTGTTCCCACTAAATATCATATTTATAGTAATAGAAAATATATATACATATTTATTTATTCATGGAAGACCAAGTGCTCAATTTCAAAGGACATAGCTTATGTATACAAGCAAATAATGAAATAGCTAGTCCTTCTACATACCAATTCTATAACTGAATTTCATGTGGCTAGCAATTATCAGGTGGATTGTTAGATTTACACCTAACTGAGACTCAGAGTTGTGGAAGTGGTATATAGGAAATAGTTCATTTCATTATTTGTGTGTGTGTGTGTGTGTGTGTGTGTGTGTATATTACTGCAAACATTATTTTTAGTGGATATATTAGTAGTAGGCATCAATTCATCTCATGAGATAAAGGCAGTTCCCTGCTTTGTTAAAATTCAGTTCTTTGGTGGTAAAACTGGAGTAACTTCTTCAGGGCGCAGGCCTGAGTGAGGGTACATGAAGGCCAACTGTACTAACAAGATCCAAAGGAATACAAGGCATTAAATATGAGGACGCTTTAGCTGCAGGAGTTGACAGCCAACTGCCTTTAAGACTCCTCCACTCCAGGTTTTCTGTCTGGATTTACTTCCATATGCTTTTTGCATGTTTGGATACGACCGCAAGGCAGTGGGAGTTTAAAATCAGGGTTTGCCTTCCTGGGTTGTTGGGTTCTATCTACCTGAAGCAAATGATTATGAGGCATCAGTATTCTGCTTTCATCCATTCTCCGGCTTGGAACCGGACTTAGTTGTCAGATGCTATTTGAGACGCATGCCACAGAAACGTTTTATAGAAAGTGGAAGCTATGACAACCTTTGGAATATATATAATGTATGTGTATAAACATTATATACATGCTTCAAAAGCTCAAAAAAAATTAATTTTTTTTTTTAAATAGATAGAATGTTAGGTAAACAAAAACACTAGACAAATTATGAAATAGTATATAAAGAAACAAACATGAATATCAAAAAGTTTCATGTTAGAAAAAGATAGAAACAAATATCTATATATATTACATTGTTTTTTAATGTAGAATTGTAACCTGTGTTTATTATATTCCTCACTCCATGGATAAAATAATTATTAGACTGAAGAAGTCCTTTCCAGGAACAAAATGCATAACAAAAATTTGTTCATTTTGTCATTCAGTTACTCACAATTTAAACAATGAAAAAAAAAAAAATTAAAATTATTTTATCAAATACTGGTAGATATTTTAAAAGAAAAAGGAAACAAATTTGAAGAAAAAATATAATCATTGTTTGTTCTCACCATGATCAACTTTTCTTTTTGAATCAAGAGGGATTTTATTTTCTGAAAGAAATCTTGCACAAGAGAAAAAAAACACATGGAATATGACATTTCATTACTTCCTGAAACACACTGATCACAAACAAGAAAATATTTCTTGGCAATATACAATCAGGAAGAAAATGAATTCAAAATGAACTGTAGATCAAGAGAAAGGAGGATTACATTTTGTATGGCAAACAAACCCAGTATATGTTTTATTTTTCCACCAATTTTATACATTTCATAGCTTGTCTAATCAATAGAATTTAAAAGAATTTATTTTGAGATATTAAAAATCTTCATTTATAGGTTGCATTGGGTGGATGTGCATGCAAAAGCTCCCTGCAAATTTTCATGAAATTTTACATCATTTTTTGCTTATAAATTAACAGGCTGTCATATATATTTGTTGACTTTTGGGGATGAGGAATTATTATTTACATTTAAACTAATGTCCTCATCTGTGTCATTATCACAATGTGTTGGTCATTATGCTTGGTTATTTCTAACCCTGTTTCCAATAAGTCTGTACTACCAAACCTAGTAATTGTTTTTTAAAATCATTTCACCTTCCCAAGCAAGGCAATAAAGTAACTAAGATGAAAAGGGGTTACTGAGTGCAAGATAATATGAGAAAAAGAAAAATTATTAAGGAGAGAGAACAATAAAAGAACAGACTTAACATGGAGGCCTACATCAAGTGCTTTGAGGATGTAGTGCTGCTCTAGGTCAAGAATGTGCCTACTAGAAGTCCCTATATCTGACAACAGGACTCTGCACCATGCTGCACAAACAGGAGAACCCAGTCATGGCTGTCAGACAATTTCTGTAATTACATCACTCCTTACTAACTCCTCAGACTGCAACCCGCTTGATTATTATGTGTGGAGTGCAGTTGAGCAAGACCAACAAAATTTCTTGTAACACCAAAGATGAACTGAAGGCAAGGATTATGGCAGCATTCTCAAGCCTAAACAAGGAGACCATCCAAAAGAGTTGCAGGAGATTCTGAAGTTGTCTGGAGGTTGCAGTTGAAGCCAATGGCAATTTTATTGAATAAATTTACTCGTTAGTATTTCAAGATATTTTTGTGTAATTTTGGTAAATATATCTGTTAAAATATCTGTCTGTGTTATTTTCATTTTTGTGTAATTCAAACAACAATTTATCCATTGCACCCTGTAAATAGCCACAGTAACATATTAATATTCAGTATATCCAGGCCGGTAGATGAAAATAAATAAATATGCTGTTTAATAAATAAACAAAGTGTCTACTTAAATATGGGTATTCACTGAAAATAACGTTTAAGTAAAAATACTTTCTACTACAACCTTGTATCTGTTTTTGAGATGGTTGGTCAGAATTTAACTAAATTTTGTGACTTATGATTAAATTTCTTAAAAAAAAAATTTTTTTCTACAGCAGCTGCAAGAGAATGTATGACAACTGGTGGAAGCTTCAGCTTTACAACATTGTTTTTTCTCTCTCTCGCTGTACAGCTTGCTTTAGAATGGGAGGTTGTTTGTTAAAATCCTTATGCTATGTATTCCTATCAACAGCATCTATTTGGCACAAGTCAAATATTGTTGTCTATGCTGAAATGTGTGATATGTAACAAAAACATGAAGAATTCACAGCAGCTATAGTAGTAAATTGCTTTTAGAAAAAAAAAAAAAAATAGAATTCTTTTAATCAAGACACATGCTTGTTTAAAGAACTGACATAAATATAAAAATGGATATAAGTTAAAGCAATATTTTTCTCAAAAAATAAGTTTCAATTAAAAATGACCTTGTTCGGGTGTTTTCCATTACCATACACTTTTTAGCACAGACCACAGTACAGTTGTACCTTGGCTTACAAGTGCCCCAACTAATGAGTTTTTCGACATACAAGCCATCACTAAGAGGAATTTTTGCTTTGAGTTGAGAGCTAAAATTTGGGTTATGAACCAGCTTCAGATACCTCACTGTTAGTTGACACAGTGAATGTCACATCTGCCCAACATCTCATGCTTCACTTGTATCTTTTGAGCCCTGACCATCACTTTACTGGTGGTAGAAAAAAATGATGTAATGCCCAGCCACCAGTTGGTAAACACTTGTAACTATTTTTATATCTACCATGAAACATTACATACCAATTATTTGCAAATTTTGACTCAGGAGCTCAGGCAGAAGGGTTAAAATTGTTCAGGAACGCAAGGGTCAAAAGGTTAAGTGGTTAACCTCACAGTGGAAGCATCATTGTTGTGCTTGCAGTTATTTTGCAAAACTTAATTTTTCCAACTATGGATCCAAAGAAAGTGAGTACAAAGGACAGTGCTGAGAAGTGGATGATGTCCATTGAATTAAAGAAAGAAAATATTGAAAAACATGACCATGATGTGCATGTAGTCGACATAGCAAAGCAGTACGAGCATTGCACTTCTACGATCTGCACCATACTGAAGCAGAAGGTGTTGATAAATGTGGTGACTAAAAGAAGAACAAGTTATTGTACTCACCGAGGGTAGGTCGGGAGGGGGAAGTATGTGTTCTGGCGATTTTTATAAACGCTCTGGCCTCGTCAAATCACGTTGAACGAGACCTTAAGAGTTTAAAAGGTGCTACTTTCAGTCGCAAATTCAGTTTGTTTTTCTCTACAGATCCTTTGTAGAGCTCGCTTTGCGCAGAGAACACCGAGTGCTACTAGTCAGTTGACTTTTGTTACCGTTACAAGGAAGACTTCGCTTGTAAGCAACGTCAGAATTTTCGTTGCAAGCCTTGAAATCGTCTTTCCTCCCCCCCTACTCGTTGGTGAGATAATCCCGACATAAAGGCTATGTCAACCAAGAGTGCTAAAATAATTTCTAAACAGTGGACATCAATCCATGAAAATAAGGAGAATCTGTTGATGGTGCGGTTGACGGAGAAGCAGCTCGCAGGAGATATTGTGATGGAGGCTGTAATCTGCGAGAAGGCACAAGCTATTTATGCTGATGTACTGCAGCAGACCCCAAGCGCCTTGATAGACAAAGCATCGAGTGAGCCGTTTAAAGTGGACTGGAATTCACTCCATTGTCAGGTATGGTAAAGCAGTAAGCACGGATATGAAGGCAGCTGAGGATTACCTCAAAACTTTTGCCAGAATTCTAGCAGCTGAAGGATACATCCCTCAGCAAGTTTGCAACTGTGATGAACAACAGACCCATAGAAGAATAGGCTAACACTCGCACTATGCGCCAATGCAAGTAGAGACTTCAAGATTAAGCCGCTGCTCGTTTATCATTCGGAAAACATCAGAGCTTTTAAGTCACATAAGATTCTGAAAGAAAAACCTGCAGATTATGTGGAGGACAAACCTGAGGGCGTGGATCACCAGACAGTTCTTTGTAGAGTGGGTGAATTTGGTATTTGATCCTGACGTTAAGAAATATCTCTCAGAAAATAACCTACCCTTGCAAGCCCTTCTCGTTCTGGACAATGCACCTGCTCACCCATCTAACATCGAAGATGACATCCTCGAAGAATTCAAATTTATAAGGGATCTGTACCGTCCACCCATGGACCAGCAGGTGATTTCTAATTTCAAGCTCTTCACCAAGTACCTGAACGAATTAAACTAGTAAGTCAAGGTACTGCTGTGTTTGGCTTGGACCATTTATTCAGTGGCTTACTTTCGCTTATAAAAAAAAAAAAAAAAAAAAAAAAATAGAAAAAAACTGTTTATTCAGCAAGAGATAAGAATACCAATTTGATGGCATTACTTTTCGGATTACATCACAAAGGAAAAAAACATTTTGAATTAGAACGAAAACAACAGAAGTACTGGGAGGTGACTACACAGACATGTCATTTAAAAACCGCAAAAACCAAAAACTCTTTAAAATTAATTATAAAAAACAATTGTAAGAAACACAAAATTTTAGATCTTCTTTGAGAGAGAGAGAGATAGATAGATAGAGAGAGAAAGCACCTTTAAAATGTCCGAAGGGCTAAAATCTTGAAAACATGTTTAGTAGCAATTTATATAGGTAAAACTTTTACCTATATAAATTGTAAGAATAACATTTAAAAATAATTGCTTTTACCGTAAAAGCAATTATTTTTAAATGTTATTCTTACTTAACTTAATGAAAACAGAAAAAGAAAATCGTAAATAATGAAAATTGAAAAGCTTTCATTTTTTGGGGGCTCAGTTCTCTATACTTTTTTCATTTTTGTAACTTATAAAAGTGGGTACACATGTACTATTAATAAAACATTTAATTTTAATGTAATTATTATTGATGGCAATTAATGTAATTATTAATGATGGCAAAACATTTATAAATATTTTAAAACATGAGCCAAAAAATTTGATCGATCGAAATATAACCAGCTAACTGAGGATGTGATTTTTAGCGCCATTATTGCTAATAGTAACTTAAATGCAATCAATGATCGTGATATTAAGTATTTTCAGACCTCTAAAAATCGAGAACTCTGCATTTCTAGCAGTTAATGTATTTTAATAAAACAATCATCCTAAAAACTAAACCACACAACAATGCCTACCAACTACCATAAGAAAAGAACGAACTCAAAAAGCGCTTCTTACAAATTGAACTTCAAATACATTATTTATAAGTTACATACTGAATTTAACCGTAAGAACCTATTCTTATGACGGAACGTTGGTCTAGAATATTCTTTTGTGAAAAACAAGAGTAAACTTATTACTTACTGAAACTTTAAGATACACGAATGCTCCACGATATACAACCGGAAGTATTGCCGTATATCGCTTCTCAAAATAACCGGAAATAGATTGTTTTTCGACAATATAGTTTCGTATTTCAATTCATTTTTTTTTCTTTGAGTAAAAATAGTTTATTGAATTTTCTACATAAAATTCGACTGAAGTACAACGGAAAAAAATTAATTATAATTTGATTGTTTGAGATTCATGCATAAGTAGAAATGTGAGGAAACTGAATTACCTTTTTAAATTCCTTCTTTTTTTTTTACCTCGCCTTATATTTTTAATTAATTTCGATCATTCACGTTTTCCCATAAATAAATAAAAAAATGGAATATAATTAAACTTTTTGTGACCGATGAAACAATTTTTCACAATGATTATTAATCATTGTGAAAATGCATTGAGTTGTGCCCCTTGTTTTGCTGTTTTCCTTTTCAGAGAGGTCAGATAATAAAATTGTTCGAAACGAGTTACACGTGTTGTTGTTGTCGTTATTACTGAAGAAGACGTTATGAACTCACTCATCTTATAATAAAACAAAATCAATGGTAATATTGTTTGAATAAAATGCATGCATGGAAAAACTGAATTATCTGCTTTCAATTGTTTAAACTCGACTCATATTCCGATCATATATTTTCTTTTCTAGAAATACAAAAAAATAAATCTTATAATTTTTTTTTATTAGTAGTACTTAATTAAAAGGTGTAAATAAATAAATTATAGTCTAAGTTTGTTTTATGCACTTTTATGAAGTGTATTAAAAGAAAGCCAGATGAATTATTAAAAATTGTTTCACTTGTGTGTAAAAGTTTTTCTTTTTATTGAGAATTGACTCTAAATGTATAGTCAGAAATAACTCTTGTGGTGGACTGGGAGCCATTTTTTTTCAAATTTGTAAAAACATATTCACCTTGTATTTTTTTAATCCAATGAAAAAGTTTCCATTCTCATTAAATTAAAGTTGAGGTCTGTTTGGGCCTCATTTGAGAGTATAGGAAATAAATCCCTTTTCTAACATTAATTATGTGCAAACATACATACTACGTATATTAAAACATGCCCAAACTTTATGTTTTACCCAATAACAGACAATATTACAAACATGCCAAAAAGACTCCACAATACATCACACACTGTTTAAATCAAAATGTCTATTGGTTAGAAATTAACATCACCATGTGAAATATTTAACCATTCAGAGAAAACTAAAATCCTATTTTTCTTGGAATATTTCTTATAAACCCAGATATTTCAGCTTTAAAGAGCAAAGATGTTGTTGAACTCATATTCTACATGATTTAAAACACTAAAATAACTTGTCCAATTTTGCAAAAAAAGGGATCAGAACAAATCTAGCTTCACACACATTTTCAAAAAAACTCAAGTTCTGAATGGTCAATAAATATGCAAGTGGGTGTTACTATCCACCCACGCACAAGTATTTTTTCAGCTCATGACTAAGTTTAAAGTTGGCGCCTGTTTTCTGTGAGCCATCCAAAGTAAATAAAAAATTAATTCACACTCACCAGTGAGAATCGTGATCCCGAAAGACTTGCAACAAGAATCCATGTCACATCAGCTTAAGTTTTAACGTCTCTATGAACATTCAATAACTTTAAGAAATCTTCACTCACTCACCAATTCATTTTTTTGCAGAAGCCTGAACTTATTTCCTGCAAATGAATTAACTTTACATTTTCCAATCTTTCGAGAACATTGTATTACAATATTAATCAAAGGAAGACAACTTCATTGAACTAAATTTGCATATAATTTTTATGTAAATTTATTACTTAAACAAATAGTAACTTTCTAAAAAAAAACTTACTCCTGCAACTCACTTTATGAAACTTCATTCATACATTCTACCAAACTGCATTTCTTATCTGAACTCATCAGCTAAAGTCAAACATATACATAAATTGAGTTCAGCACTAATTAAACAAACCTAGATTTCATTCAAAAATCTATGCCATTATAAAAACCTTTCTTTTTACAAAAATATAATGAAAGTTGTTTGTTTACCAAATATTGCTTTTGTCTTTTCTCAAATTTGTTTATTGCTTCTTGTTCCTCTGCTAAAGAAAAATTTGAAATTGTATGGAGGGAATATAATTTTTGCATGCAACTTACAAAAAATATTTTTCTCGCATAAATATCCCCCTATAATGTGGTTAGTTCCAAGCTGGAGAGAAGTGACTGTCTCCCAACAATGTGTACTGAAAGAAACATTTGTCGGTGACTTGTTACACTACACCCCCCATCCAGTGTTGTACACGAAGCCTTGCCTGGAGTGTTATGGTTTCAGGTCATTAAGTGTGCATCAATTTTCAAGATTGGGACAAACTAGAAGATGCTCGATAGTTTGTAATTACCTGCATTGGCAGTTGGGATCATCATCGGTGACATATCCCCATTTCTGAAGGTTGGCTCTACAGCGACCAACAGCTGTTCGGAGGCAATTCAGGCAGGACCAGAAGGGCCAGGCATCGCTGGAGCCAGGTGGGGAGGGATTCTGTGGGGATGAGAGAGAGCCTGTGTTCCACATTGTTAAGGTGGCTGCACCACACGGACAGATGCTGACTTGGAGCTCTGTGATGACTTCAAATGAATCATCTCCAATAACAGCATGGACTACCAAGTTGGAAACTTCATACAAATCATCTCCAACAACATGAAATATGTTCAGTGAATCTTCACTAACAATAAAAGTCTTTTCTCAACCACAGTTTGTTTTTACTATGTCTTTTCTAAACTACAATTCTTTCTGTGAATCAACTACCCAAAGATTTTAATTCAATGAAAGACTATTTTTACTACTTTTTGAATATATGTTTGTAAATACAAATTATTTAACAGGCATATCCACGTTTTCTTTATTTTAATTTTATCATTGTTTGGAATTCAGATGTTTAATATAAAAAACCTGGACAACTGACAAGAATATATAAGAACACAGATCAGTGGATAACACTACAGCAAAGGAGAGTTAGATGTCACATGCGACGATAGTCAGCTGGAAGAACAGGGGCAGAAGGACTTGGATGTCAGACATGAAGCAGGCTGGATAGCCCTGGAAGGGTTTTAGGCTTCCTTGTGTGAAAGTTGCCAGCAGAGTAAAGGGCGGAAAGGTTTTAGCATTCTTAAAAACTATGCCAGGGAAAAGAAGAACAAAGAGAGGTTGACCATGAAAAAAATCCTTTAAAACAAAGAAATTTCAAAACATTCATTAAAAGCTCCCAGAGAAACATGTGGAAGTGAAGTAGAAAGAAAATCAAACATTTTAAATATGTCATTAAACCTTCCAGACTCTTGTGGGATAAACTAAAGTAGGTTTTTTTGTTTATCTATTAGATGGGTGTACTTTTTTTTCTAAGAGTAATTTCTTCATTTTTTAACAGTTTCTGTATCACCTACTCAAGTTTTTATTTTTCATGATTTAAAAATTTGCATTGTAAATCATTTTTAGAGCCAATAATTTCTATAATTTTGTTGTTATCTTGCCTTGTTCATAATAAGGCACATGAAAAGAAATGTTTGTGCAAGCCTTTTTCTTGTAAAACTTGTATTTAATTATATTTTTTATATACGTCTAATAAATGTTTGTATCTTTCAAATTTCATGTCATAGTTTCAAGTACTATTTGTTGTGGTATGTGCCTTTTTAATATTCAGGAAAAGAGAGGTGACATTCTTTCTTCCCCCATTCCCTTCCAGGAAAAAAGAATTCTTTTAACCATTGTCGCTAAGGAAACTTAGAATTTTTCACAATGATTAAGTACCTATAATATAGAAGAAATGAATTATATTTCATTTTTGACGCTTTATTTTATTTCTGATACAAAACTTTTAATATCCAAATTAGGAATGTCCAACTCTTTTAAAATTTTATTTATTTTATAAATACTTATGGAATTGTATTTATTTTATAAATACTTACTGAATTGTATTTGTGGGATTACTTTCACTTGGTTTGCCAAGATACTGTAGGTGACACTGTTTAGGGAGCTATAAAAACAGGACACTTCCTGTTTCTTTCTTCCTTTTTGTCTTATCATTCTTGTATATGGTAGAAGTAATATTGTCACAAGACTTATTCCTGGTTTGGGATATCTTTCTATTGAGTGACTGAACTTTCACACAAACAAATTTCCTAATAGCAAAATGTTAATGCCTTCTTTTTTTTCAGCTATTTTTGCATGCATACAAGTTATTTTATTTATTGTCAATCATTTATATATATATATATATAGATACACATGAAAATATCTCCTTGTTGAAATTTATTCCATTTCCTTTCACCTCTACAGGTAATGACAACTGGTTGCTTATGTGTGTAAATTTTGTTTGTCAATGATTTTTGTTGGTTCCAATCTGATCTAAGAATGATTGTCAAATACTTTCCCCTCCCCAATTTACAGGTCATCAGCCCAGGAATAGATTCTGTTTCAACAGTGACAAATTAAAATATGAACTATGGGTGGTAAATTTTTAGGATACAGGAAAATCCAATAATTACATGAAACAGTCTGAAAGACATTATAAAGTTACAAGAAAATTACCAATAAATCAAGTTTACACTGTGAAATATGTATCCAAAGCAAAATAGTACAATATAAAAATGAATTAACCAACAAACAGGCAACTAAGATATTAAACATCGTTCATTGTGATTTAGCTGGTCTGCTTGAACCAAGATCTTTGAATGACTTCAATTATACACTTTGTTTCGTTGATGACTATTCCGGTCTAATCATAGTTAATTTATGACACTATGTGACACTGGTAAATGGAAAAGAAAGAGTTAAATTAAAATATGACTTGAAACAGATGAAAGGGTTAAAAATATGGAATAACATCTAAGCTGAAAGAAGAAAGTAGAGATGACTTGAGGAAAATGACTTTATTGTTTTGGGAAAAGATACTATTGAAAAGCCATCTGGAAAATTTAAAACACACAAAGTTTGGGGAGAAATAGTGAAAGCACATTCAAAGTCAGTTGAGAATTTTGCTGAGAAATGGAGAAATTAATTTATGACCACTTACCAAAGTGCAAGTGATGAAAACATGTCTCATGATTACCAAGTGGAAGAAGGGGGTCATTGTTTTGGACATTTTCTAAAATGGAATATACACATGTTCTTTGGATTTATCTTTTTAGAGTGGTGAGTTATCCATATAGCCCATAAATTTTTCTTGACAGGGAAATAAGTTGACCAAATCCCTTGGATATTGCCACAGGCATTAGGGCATGATCCTACCTCCTACCCCTCTTAGTGCAATGGGTAGAAGTGCTGCCTGGGAGATGGGTCACCAATTACCTTGGTTTCATTTATAGAAGATTGATGGGATGAAAATCTGGCCCTTTAAAAATCTTCAACTTATCCACAAAGAAAAAGGAAAAGAGAAGAAGAAAGCAAATAAAATGTAAATCCAAAGCATGTATGTTGTGTCTTGTATAATGCTAAGAAGTATTATTCACCTGTTCTAGTTGGTGTCAGTTTATAAATATGAGCTACCTGCTCATATGCAAATTATACTAATTTGCATATCACCACAATGTATATTCCAGAAATTGTTGAGGTATTTTGCAAATATAATTTTTCTTTTTTTAGTCCGGTTTCTTCTTATGAAGACAGTTTTTAAATAGGCAGGAAACAGACTAGACACAGGAAGATTTCTTGTTACTCAACTGCTACTCTTTTCAGCTTGATATGTTGATCTTTTATTTATACCTGGTGCATGGATGTAATAGTAGACACATGAATATGTGTATATATTTAACGGAAAAATACTACACTCTATTTTAAAGTGTTTTGTAAAAGGGTTTAAAATTTTGGCAATGTTTAACCTTTGTACTTGGAAAAAAATTGTGACAAAAGGCTTTTCTCTTGACACTGCTATTACTGTAGGCATCACACTGTTTATATATATATATATATATATATATATATATATATATATATATATATATATATATATATGTATGTATGTAACTATACTCGGTTAGTGAAAAAACCCAGATGCAATTCGTAAATATAAATATATCGAAACAAATTGGTATCTGGGAAAAATTGTCCAATGCCTTAATTTCCAGTTCAAAGAAAAAAACCCTGATCGAGTAAATAAGATAAATAAGTTAAGATCTTTTTAGAACAAACAAATTAAAGAGATTCAAATTATAGGGGACACATTGATAGAACATATTCTATTAATTAATTAAGCATCCTTTTTGCTTCCATTTTCCTTAAAACTATATCACTGCTCACATGCGCAATTTATGGGATTCTCAGCATCCTTCTGTAGAGCCACATTTTTGTTGCCTCAAGTCTTTTCATTATCTGTAAGGAGATTGTCCCAAATTCTTTGCCATATAGGAGGACTGATATTACATAACAGTTTTAGTGTGGCTTGGACTGAGAAATCAGATGGCTGAGTTTGAATTCCAGTTGGGTTCATTACATTAATTTATGTGCAATTATCTTTGGGAAAGATATGAAACTATGTCTTCTCCTTCCAGCTATGGGTTGAATAGCAGGGCAGACTGGATCCTATAGCTTTGGTTGGCAATATCTTTTGTATTGTCAGTAATGAATCGAAAGAGACATGATTGTCCAAGCATGTATCATGGATGGTGCTTAACTGATTGACTAACCCTTTTCTTTGTTTCTAATGAATAGAGTTATATTTGAATTTTGTTTCTCATTCAAATTATTCTGGCATCATTTTTAATTAACTCGGTTAAAACATGATGCATTGTGCTTTTCTTACAAATAACAATGCAATCTCTTTACAATGTTTTATTTGGGAAACTTGGGCAATGGGAACATAAAGTTCACTTAATATTAGTTGCCACATCTTAAAAAAATGGAGGCACATTGCCACCATTTTGAAGCTTATATAACAAGCAATAAATTACTTTTGAAAATTTTGAAGAATGTTGTGTCATCATTTTTGTAAAATATTTTTCTAAATATTATGTTTCCGAGAATCTCACATCGAGTCCTTTCTTTTCATCAATCTGCCTGAAATGTTGCAGTATTGGAATTTCTCTAAATTTCTTTGGGGTCAACTGAGACCAAATCAGTCCTTTAGGCTTGCTGTGGGTACCGCCTTCACATTTGATAATTTGAGTGGGAGTGACCACATAGTCAACAGTCAAATCATGATCCTTATACAGTTTAGCAGGAATATCCACCACCTGGCTGTCATGGACAGAACATACAACCACAGTGTTGTCATCAACAGCTCCCATATTAACCATCATAGCATATTCAAGGTCAGCGAATCCTTCTCCTTTGCCAATGCGAAGACCTGGAAGGGAATTATTGAAGGAGTATTAAGTTTAATATTTAAATCGGAAGAAAAATTGCAAGGCTAACTCAAAAAGCTTAATTAGATATGAAGGCTATTTACATTATTCGGACTATTGTCCTTATCTTTGTCGCCATATTTATTGCAACGTTTTGGCCGTTGTACGTTCTGGTCTTCTTCAGGTGGTTGGAATGTCGAACTGAACCCTTTATTTCGCTCACTGGGGTAGACTGTTCTAGTTCCATGTGCCATGTTTTAATGGATGTCAGTTGTCAGTTATCTCCTGTTAATTCCCCTCTCCAAGTTCTCCACTGCCTTAGCCAGGTATTGAACTCACACTCTTTGAGTCCTGTCACTGGGTCTAACTAATGCCTTTATTCACTGTGCCGAAACATTGTAATAAATATGGCGACAAAGATGAAGACAATAGTCCGAATATTGTAAATAGTGTACATAATACCTCATCTCAGAAATATAGACAGATACTGAAAGGCCAAAACATTGTAATAAATATGGCGACAAAGATGAGGACAATAGTCCGAATATTTTAAATAGTATACATAATACCTCATCTCAGAAATATAGACAGATAGGAAGGCATAATACAAAAATATAGTTTACAGCATAATCAGTATTAGATGCAATTGTCTTTGAATTTCTTAGATGCAAGCATTGTTAATTGTTATTAATAATTATATATAATTACAAACCTCAAGTGGGATCCATGTAAGATTACTGGGGGTTCACATATAAAAATAGCAAATTGTGTGTCCATAGTAACATTTTAGTGGTCCATAGAGCAATTTCACTTCAGAATGGTTGTTACAACTGAGAATTGGAATTTCTGCAGTAATCTATGCCATATTAAAATACTAAAAATAGAAAAACAACTCTAAAACTAGCAGAAAATGAGATCAAGTGATGCAAGTTAGTGTCTCTTTTAATCTACCAGATGTTTTGACTGTAAAATTTGAATAAAAACTGAGAGGGAAGGATTATATATATATATATATATATATATATATATATATTCATACATGTTTCATTAAATAATATAGATAAGTGTTGTCTATATATTTTATGTAAGTTCTTTTCATATCGTCTGATAAGCTTAATAACATTATCATTAAACAATGAAAGAAAATCACAATATTGATACATATTTTTTAATCCAATCTAAACTTTTGGCTTACATAAGCCATTATCAAAGATGACAATTACACAATATATTAAGCAATACACGAACAAGAAATTGATGATAGTCTGTTTTTGTTTACATGGATGATTTCCAAGCAATATATATATATATATATATACATTTGTGTATGTAGGCAGCAATCCTTCTTTCATGCATGTTTCATTGAATACAACAGACAAGGTGCTTTTATTTAGTTTTTTATACAATTTCTCATGCGATCTAATAATTTTTTTCTTTTCGGATGATAAATTATATAAAAACTGTCCAAATGTTCTTTTTATCCAAGTGCTTTTGGCTATACATTTAGCCATTTTCATTATACATTTAATCCTTGAAAATGGCTAAATGTATATCCGAAAGTGCCTGGCTAAAAAGAACATTCAGACAGTTTTTATATAATTTATCATCCAAAAAGAAAAAAATTATTAGGTCGCATGAGAAATTGTATAAAAAACTAAATAAAAACACCTTGTCTGTCATATTCAATGAAATGTGCATATATATATATATATATATATATATATATATATAGGTAGTAATCCATTGGTATGATCCAAGTGAGTCCTATTAACACAATATAGAATTTGAAATATTAAATATTAAAACTGACCCACAAAGAGCACTCAATGTTTATTTTCATTAAACAGAGCAAAATTTTTCTTACAATTAGAATTAAGATACCGTTAGTTAATGACCATTTTCACCTATGAATTTAAAATTTGCAGTATTTTTCAAACTGTTTATGGTATCAGTTTCTAGAAGGAAACTGGTTAGTTGGGTAAGTCTCTTTCTACAGACTGACACCATAAACAGTTTGAAAAATACTGCAAATTTTTAAATTTAAAATTTGTAGGTGAAAATGGTCATTAACTAATGGTATATTAATTCCAATTGTAAGAAATATATATATATATATATATATATAAAGGAAAATTATATAGATTCCTAAACTTGTTCATTAGTAAAAAATAAAATGAGCTTTTTTTATCAAACAGTTATGAGGGTCGACCAAAAAGTCCATGAGTAAAAAAGGTTGAGAACCACTGGTCTAGCTCATTAACTATTCCTCTGCTCTGCCAAAACATACTGACTCTAACAAGAAATTCTTATACTACTCATAAAGCCATTAATGATTCTATATGCATGAAAAGAGTGTATCAATGCCATTTTAATGACCAAATAAGGTATGACGCAAAGTTTTGACAGTATTAGAATATATATGTTCCAATCAGTATTTAACCAAACAACTTTCTTTTCCAGAGTAAAATATAAAAATTCCAAGGAGAAAAATGGTAAAGTAGAAGATAAATATTTTCCATAAGAATTTTGTCTTTTATGAAATTCTTGAAAATTAATATTAAAGGAGTAGATAGGTTTGCCTATCACCCGGTTTACACTCCCATCTTTTGAGCAGAAGTAGAAGTTTAACCCTTGTTTCCTGTTTAGATTGGGTTTCCTGTTCCTTCTAAAGTCTTCTCATTCTCTTTCACTCCCAGTAACCCCTTGCATCTTAGTGGCATTATCGCTTTGCTTGGAGTAAAATGATTTTAAAAAAAACAATTTTTTTTCATTAAGTTTATAGAGATATGTAAAGTCAGTATTTAAATGTGTAAAATAGTTTTTATAGCATTTTTAAAATTCATAGATATATATAGATTATATATATTATGCATATAATAACCTTATTCTATCAGTAATATTTATGACCACAGACGACTCCTTTCTTCCTGCTTTTCAATACATTTCTTTAGTTCAAATATTATCAATGCATTTACATTAGACATAGAAATCCTATTCTGTCAGTAATTATACATTAATTCCTGATCACTGAAAATCTCTTTATTCTTGACTGTTAATACATTTCTATTGTGAAATCAATACCAATGCCTTTACATATTAATATAATTTATGATATTCCTATAGTAAAATCATTTTCAATGAATTTCTATATATGCTTTTTATATTTGTCATGTCTTTATATATGTAATCATTATAGTGAATGGAAGTTTTGATGGATTTGTTTAATAAATCCTATCCTTGATAAGACAGTTTACATGACTAATATATTATTATATAATTATAATAATGATGTCATAGTTTACATTTCTTTCAATCGTTTCACTCCAAGCAAAGCAATAAAGTCACTAAGTCATAAGAAGGATATGAGAAAAAGAAAAAAAAAAACTTTATTAAAGAGAGAGAATAATAAAAGAACAGGAATTAAGAAGATTGTTGTAGCATACCTACAGACGATAATGGGTATATCCCCATTCACATCAATACAGTAGTAAATACTGTATGTTGGTCTGCAGTTGGAGAGTCATTGTGGAATTCGCTTGACTCACTTCTAGCAGTTGACTACTTCTTCTATGCGCCACTGGCGAATCTTATATGTGTTGTTCTTGTCCTAAGTATTATCATTCATTACCAACCTTCATTTGATTATTCTATTCAGTAACCTTTCCTAGGTTACAACAAAGATAATGACTGATATTACATTTAAATTTTTGAAGATCAAAGCTGACTGAAAGCAAGAGGCCAGATAAGAGTTCCACAAGTGAGAAGTGTGAGAGAAGAAACTGTTAGCTTAGAACTTATGCGTACATCTAGCCTTTTCAACTGTAACATGATGAGACTTAACTGTCAATCTGGATCTTGTTAATATATGAATTACTTGATCTGTTGCAATGCATATGCTATGAAGGACAGAAATAAAATGAGAAAATGGATTATTTTGATTGGATTTTGGATGCACCACTGCTGTGGCTAATCAGAATTTGGAATAAAAAATATGAAAATATTTTCTGATCAATTAGCTTTTGCTATTTCTAACCTTTTCTCTTGTTTACTTTCAACCCTATGAATAAAAAACATCAACTTATAGTCTTGGGTATGATGATAAACTACATCTAGCAGCTAGGCCTCTGATTGGGAGGTTTTGCGGAGTGTGGAACCACCTCTTAATTGCTGTTGTTTTCCCAGGTCCACACTGACCCGGAGTGGTAGTACCTGTTAAGACCCAACTATGGACAAATAGTCAACCCTCAAACAAAAACAAAACACCATTAAAGTATAAAAATACATATTTATAGCAAAATTACCAGCAATACTTTTTATGTGTATTTGAAGGCATACAATTGAGTTCAAAATATTTAAATTTTGGCATTAAATAACCCCTAGATGATGATATGCCACCAAACAAAATCAACCAACCAACATGAACAAACTCTTTTATGACATTAATCCATATAATATTCTACAATTTCTTAAAGAACTCAAACTATATTCCAAAAGATAACTACAACAAAACTACAACATAAAACACACATAACACCACCTCTAGTAATTATGTCCACACAAACATGTATATGCCCAAAAGTTGAGTATTGTCTACCATGTACTCAGTTGTGAAAGCAGAATAACATATCATATTTTCATTACTTCAAAGCTCCCAAGAAAATTTAATTTCAGCATTAAATGACACATAAGAAGTTGATATGCTGTTAAAAAAACATCAAGTTATGCAAATATATCGTTTTCAGCAAAGTGGTTAATGTTTGTCTGGCATGAAACAATTTACTATTATGTCATCATTTGATTTCACTACAACATAGACATATTTTTTTTTCTCTTACACTTCAACATGTCAACTTTGCTGTTATAACTGTTGAATAAGAGGGCATTTTGAAGTGGAATTGAAAAAAGAATTCCAATCGCATGAAGAATAAAAATAAGAAGAATAGATCAAAATAAGAAAAAAATTTGAAAAATATAATACAATGCAAGGAAACTATAAAACAATAGCCAGGTAAAACAATTATAAGATAGTAAAAAAGAAAGTGTTCAAACACAAACGGGATGCAGTCAAGTGGTTTCATGCCTTCTGATTTCAAGACAAAAAAGTAAAATGTGTGGCTAAGGATAAGCGTAAAAGCACAGTGGAGTAACGGATAGCGACTGAGGAATCGGAGAGCCAAATATGAAATTCATATGAATTTCATTTGTTACATTCACTTAAGTGCAAATACGCTTGGGAAGTATAAATCCATGTCTTCTCTCCCCAGCTATGGGTAAATAACAGGGCAGACTGGGTCATGTAGCCTTGGTTGGCAACTAGTCTAGGAGAAGGATAACTCTAAATTCAAAACCTCCAACTATGGGTTAAATAGTCTCACCAACCCACAATTTGCTAAGTGTGGGGGTAGGGTTACACCTGTTGTGGGAATCGCTAGTGGGAATATTTGGTAAACATTTAGTCACCATTATGTTGCAGGAATCAACACTTTAGAGAGTAAATATTTATGGGCTTCTGAAAAATTTATCATACTCAATGTGAGTCCTGGTAAAAAATACAAAATAATATAAAACAAATGACAAATAATTTCATGTATGGAATTACAATTACAATAAACAAAAACATTTAAAACTCGAGAATATGTGTTTTCATGTGTGTAAAATTTGTGTAGGCGTATGTGATAGACACGTGTGTGAGGGAGTACAAAAATTCAAGACAGAAAACCATGAAAAGCAACATGCTCCAGTAGGAGACACTTTTTTCCCATGTGTGACTACATCTTATAGCCAGAATCTGTAAAAGAGGAAAAGTGAATCGGGAGAAAAATTCACATTTTTTCATGGGTTTTAAGGAGTGTCCTCTCGTGATGATTTTTATGAAAGTCAAGTGGGATAACCCACATACCCCTGAAGACATGATCAAACAGGGAGGACTTCCTCCAACAGGATTGAGAAGGCTCTGGATTTGGAAGAACAAAAATTGCTGATGTTTATTGAAATCCCAGCATGCATCTGTCAGATTTGTTTATAAATTTGGGGAATTCTTGGTCGCACCCACACATTTTTCCACAGAGGCATCTAGTGCCTTATCAGAGTCAACACTTATCAACATATACTAAACAGGGAACTTATGAAATAAAATAAGACATATCTTGGCTGATTTGCAGGCAAATAAACTAACATACTCAAGAGCGAGAGTCGGATGTGAACGGGACAAGGCCCCGTCACAAAATGACCATTATCGTCGTTTACGCACAGGCCCGACGCATGAGTTCCGGTCAAAAAATAAAATAATATTTCAAAGTGCTTCTATTTTTCGACCAGTAAAAATGCTTCCCTCCTAATTATACTCGCGGCATTTTTTGAGCCCGTTAAGCCATAAAAAAACGCCATAAAAAGGGTCACATGGGGAAGTACAAAGCAGTCAACGGGAGGCCAGGGAGCTGATCTGTCACGGTCAGTCTGGGAAGTCAGCAGCAGTCAGCAGGAGGAACGCCACGCCAACCAGTCGGAACTACTATGAGAGATCAACCTGGATCGGCAGCCGGCTTATGAACTATATCACAAGGTAGCTGTCCCAAAACCACACGTTCCTATTGAAATAAATCACGTAAATCTATTTCTGCTGTTGTCGTATTTCTGTCTTGCAACCATACGCTTGTCTATAACAGAACTCACAATACTAACACTAGCTGAGTAATATTTGCTCTGCTGATCTATTACAAAGGCAATTAATACAGCTTTTGATAATTGGTAAACTGTGTAATCGGTCATGATAAGTGTACTATTACTAAATTATAGAGATGAACCATGTGTAGATTTTACTTATGAATGATTCTAACATTTGTTAGTATCATAAATTGTACACTGTTGTATGTAAGTATGTTGGAACTTGTTATGAAACCTATTAATTTATTGTTACTTATAAACAAGAACTCACCAGTTTTGGAGACAGCCACAGCCCCAATGACAATAAGATCAATTTTCACTTTGGTGTCTAAAGACAGAGGAAGACTGTGTTCTTTCACTCCCTGAAATTAATAACAGAATAAAAAAATGAAAAAGGAGATGTTTCTCTTTATAATGGTCAGCATGCTTTATTTTTTGTTAGTCTAAAGCAAATTTTCTGATAGCATAAGCAGATTTGAATACCGAACCCACAATCCACTACAAAAATTCTTTCATCCTTTCTGTTACTAAAAGGGGAAAGTTAGCAAATAATTTTAATAAGACAGGGAAAAATGAACTGAACCCTTTATTTCGCTCAATGGGGTAGACTGTTCTAGTTCCACGTGTCATGTCTAATGGATGTCAGTTATCAGTTATCTCCTGTTAATTCCCCTCTCCAAGTTCTCCATCACCTTAACCAGGTATTGAACTCAAGGACATGTGGCAAAGTAGATAAAAAGGCGTTAGTTAGATCCAGTGACAGGACACAAAGAGTGTGAGTTCATTATCTGGTTAAGGCAGTGGAGAACTTGGAGAGGGGAATTAACAGGAGATAACTGATAACTGACATCCATTAAACATGGCACGTGGAACTAGAACATTTTACCCCAGTGAGCGAAATAAAGGGTTCAGTTTGACATTCCAACCACCTGAGGAAGGCTGGAGTGTACAACAACTGAAATATAGACAGATACTGACAGGGAAAAATGTGAAGCATTTTCAGTATTAAGAGGTTGTCAGTCTCTTTGACTTGTCATTAAAACAATATAATTGATTGAATAAGTATAGAAAGAAAAACTCAATGTTATTGAAGAACTATTACCATATTTGGCTGAAAACAAGGTTTTAACAAATTTATTTCTTTGCTGTTCTGACTGTGCCATTCTCGCCATGTTTACCAGTCACCTCGTTGACCATCATATCGAGCTAGCAGTTTTATGCTGTAGAGAGATACCAAGTGATATGAAACTAACAGGAAATATGAAACTGACAGGAAAGATTAGCACATTACAACATTGATATATTATCAATATTTACCAAGCTTACCTTAGATACATTACCTGACACAAAGATACAAGTGAGAAGCATAGATTCATTGCTATAACCATGATCTGATTTCTGGTTTGGATCTATTATTCTAATACAGCAAAAATAAAATATTTGTAAATAAAAACAAAAGTTCAGATAACTCTTTAAGAACTCAGAGATCGATTTGACAGAGTGGGGAATAAAATAAGCACATGCATATTCCCTCTCTTGGTTATAACCAATCCATTACTATAAAATAAAACATTTTCAGTGCTAAAGTTGAATTAGTCAAATAAAGCTTTTATTTAGAGTTGTTATATTAAACACTGTATGTATATTACGAACAGAGCAACCACTTCTAAGATAATAAAAAATATTTTCTATTCTGAAAATGTCATGGCTTCAGGAAGGTCTAATAAATGCTAATCTACAAAAATTGTTCACAAAAATATATCTTCTCTATTTTTTTACAAGCAGCCCAGACGATTTAAGTAGTGCCCAAGAAATATTAATTCAAAACACTTTATCTAATAAACACACAGACGACCTTCTCACCTGAGATGTAGCACATTTGCGAAAGGTTTCTTTGCTTTGACTTGGTGGAGTGATACGGTTGAATAGGCCAGTGCGTAAGCGTGGAGTTGGCACCAAGAGTGTTTTATGAGCCTGGGAAAAAGAAACATTATTCAAAATATTAAGCTGCTTCATTTATTCAAATAAAATGATGGAGAATATTTATCCTTTGTTCCTCCCACCCCACCAAAAAAAACTGTGTCAAAAGAATGGTTATTCCCTCGATACTGCTATTACTGTATACATTTTTGACTCCCTCGGCGATGTTTACTGTTTTAAAAAGCGATGATTAGTAATTTAATAAAACTGAAACATATGAAAGTGGATTTATACACTGTGGTATGGATTATCGCTACTTATAGGTTTTTGTATTTAAATAAGTCCAGCTTGGAAACTCTCCATTCTAAGTTGAATAAAGCTTCAGATAAGTTATACCTGCATTCGTCTTTTCAGTACAATTTATTTGACTTAGAATCAACATGGAACATTGCATGAGACCACAAACATTCAGCATTCACCATGACCATACCAGATACATTTTCTTTATTCTTGAGAATATGGCAACAATGATATTAAACTTATTGATATAATGGAATAACCTGTCACCCTCATGAGTGACTACACTATAGGTAGTAACTACCTATAAGTATCTGTAAGTCAACGGACTACAGAGACTAACTGGGATCTGTTGAGTACGACTCAGACTTATGTGAGAACTACCAACTTTCCAATAATAGCACTCACTACTGGATTGACTTGTGACAACCTGGTGTATAACTGTTACCTTTATTCTTATTGTACTGGTTTGTTCCAATAAAGCTTTACTTATTTTATCCACTGTGTTTGCCAAGTATATATTCCTATTAGCACAGAATATAACACTTATTTATAGGAATAATTTTATATTTACAAGATTATAAAATATGTGAACCGACTATAATGAAATATCTATTATTTACCATTTTATAAAGAACTAAATATGAAAAGAATTTTTTTTATTCATAAATTAATAAAAATCTCTGTGAATAAGAAAATTTAAATAAATGCAGAACAAGTAATCATTGTAATTTTATACATTTTGAAAAAAAGAAGTATTTTCCAGGGCTTTCTTTCATTTTCTCTTGCCATATAAATTCAGTAAAATAGGTTGAGAGCGTTTCTTACTCTGAACCAAAGATTCTTTTAATTTTAGATTTTAGGTGATTGGTTTGGTTTGGTTTATTTTGTTTTACGGCATATCAAACTCAATGGGTTATTTAATGCCGACAACATTTTTAGGATAGATTCGTATGAATAGAATATGTATTCTTTGGTTTAGATTGGTTTGATTTGGTTTGTTTTACGGCATATCACCCTCAA
>OZ038504.1:71735546-71953046 GCA_964036315.1 Acanthosepion esculentum
GGAAAAAATATAGTTATATGAACATATATATTCTCTGGACATATTTTGATTATTTTATTCTTTCACCACCACCATTAGACTACTATTCTACTCTTTGAATATAGTGAAAATTAGAAATACCAAGATTTCAAAACAAAAGTTAGCATTTTTAAAATTTTCATTAAATTTTAACAAGACAGTTATATCATTAAAGTTCAAAATAATTTAAAAAAAAAATATTTGGTTAGGAGAGGGAGTAACTAATTCAAATAATTAGATATTGAAAACAAAAACAAACTCTTAGTACTTGTAATTTCACTCAATCAATAAAACATTGAACCAATGGATATGTAATTTGCCTGTCCATCTTCAGGTTGAAATCACAAAATTTACTGAATTAAATTTTAGTACCCAAGCATATTCTTTGTCAGAAAGTGTAACACATGTGCATATAAACAAACAATATTATTAGATTTTACAATCAATTTTAATAATCATTATAGAAATGCAATAAACTTAAAACTACTTATTTCATTGGTTTTTAAATTTTACTTTCTTGGGAAAAATTAATGGCAAACTTAAAAAAATATTTGTATGCTCATCAATTTTCTTTTGCTTTTTGTACTTTGGAGGCTTCCTTTGAATATTTTGACTATATACCATTTTACTTGATTTGCTTATAAAAAGTTTTTTGTTCAGCCCCCCCCCCCCCCATAATTGAATAAATTTCTTTTATTACTTAATACATGCATAATGTATTTCAGATACATTTAATTTTAAGGAATATAAAGATACATACTAGAAATTGTATAAAAACTGGAAAATGTTTTTCATTTTATAAAATGTATTTTTGTATTCTTGCATATTTTCTGTGCAAGGTTTGTAATTGGCTTAGTTATATGGTATATTGAGACAGCTGCCAGTGTGTCATCATTTAATGTAATGGTAATGTTGCTTTACTGCTACACATTGTTAATGTGTTGAGTCATACAAATACACTTTGAATAACTCTTAACTGATCAGATTATGTACATTGATTTCAAAATTAAAAGAAATAATCTTATTTCTATTAATGTCTATTTTAGCTTTTCTGTGATTATATTGAAGAAATATACATGTTTTAAAGCATTACAAATCTATTATAAATTCATAAGCATTTAGTATTATGTGCACTAAGTTAATTTGAATTAGTATTGTAAGCCCATCTGAATGTATTTTTTCCACTGAAGTTTTCTATTTATAGAACTTTGAAAATCAGTTAAGTTTTTCAAACTGCTGACCATACTACAGGTAACTTGTGTATAGGAACGTACTGGGACAATGTTTGTAATTCTGTTAAGCTTAATCTAATAGTAGGTCATCACCTTGTCAAAATAATATTAGGAAAATACTTTTTTTTATTTGGAATATATTGAGTTTCGCAAAGTTAATTCTCAGTTTACTTGTCTGGTAAAAATAAGTTTTTGTTTTTACTTATTTTTAATTGTATAAATGTAATGGCCATATATAGATTGTTTTTATATTTTTATTTTTTTATGCTTTATAAAAAAAAAAAAAGTGATATAAGATTTGATGATTAGTTGGAATAGATGCATGTCTGGATAGATACATTACAATGCATAAAAATAATCCATACAATAAAATATGAAGATAAAAAATTAAAGAGAAATAGATATTTAATTTTGGCTAGAGAAATCACAATGGCTTGGAGAAAGGATATTTTTGTGGTGAAAATAATATGCTGTGCTGTTTTGATGTCACTAAAATTAAATCTCACTAGAGCTTGAAAGAGAAAATATTGAAAAATAAAAAATAAAATATTGCTGGGTTATCAACAGTAATCATGTCTGCTGCATCCTTTTGAGTTTATTCAATTTTATAGCAAATTAAAGCGGGGGATGTTCATTTTGTGCCATGTGATGTTCAAGTGTAAATTATAAATATAGTTATGAATTTAATTCTTTCTACCTTTGTAAACACCCTTGTAATCCCATGTCCACAATGTTTTATAGCTCTACCCAAATAGGTAATTATTAGTTTCAAGATTATGAACTGTAAGGTTGAACTTCCAAGTTTTTTGTTTGAATAGTTTTAATTGAAAATGAATACAATAATTATTTTCATTCCTAGTTGCAAAGAAGTCTGTATCATGACAGAATTCATTAAATCTATTGTTACTTCTTTCAAAACTAAAAATGCTAGCAATAAACTTAAGAAGAAATTTTTTTTTTTTCTTAGAAAATTAGTCCTTTATAAAATGAATTGCTTTTGATAAATGCAGCATGAAAACGTTTTGCAAAGAACATGGTGTTTGGAAGTATTTTAAATGGCTAGTCAAAATAAAACTTTTCATTTTAGGCTTTAAATATTTTTAAGACATTGGTAATATCTTTTGTCAAAATGTCTCTTTTTTTTATTATTTTGTTTCAGTAATCTTTGTACTTTGTAGATGTTGTATAGATTTATAGTTGATAGTTTTAAACACATTTATTTTTCAAATTATATAGAGTTAGCATTTTGTAAAGCGGCAAATTTGAGGATGGTAAAACTTATTACTGGATATACCAACTTGTAAGTCAGAGTATTGGTTTTGTTTATGAAAAGATTTTACAACCTGTTTATAAGTAAAACAGCATTCTCCCAACTTCCAAATATATATTACCTGTTTAGGGACAAAAATTGAAATATCTTGGATTTCATAAATACAAAATTTGTGTAACAGATTGGTTACATTAATTTTTTTATTTTACAATATCATTTTCTGATACTTTTTCTTTTTCAGGATAAAAAATGGAACAAGAGTGAAAGGCAACGTTTCCGAGAAGAAGCTGAAATGTTGAAAGGCTTACAACATCCAAATATTGTGCGATTTTATGATTCTTGGGAAGAAACAAATACTCGAAATAGAAAAATTATTGTTCTGGTCACAGAACTCATGACTTCCGGAACATTAAAAACGTAAATATCTTTTGAATTTACCTTTTGATTTGTTTCATGTGAAATATAATTAAAAAAAAAAAATGGAAATAAATGAGAACTGAATTGGTACAAGGCCTGGAATATTTAATAAATCCATATCCTTTAAGCATTTTTCTACAAGTTACTGAACACCAACATATCTCTAGTGCTTAAACTGGCTTTTAGACCTCTCTGGGGTAAAAGAAAAATCCTGTTAAATGAGTCACTATTTACTTTGTTTTATCTTGTAGGTAAATATTCTTGCATTTTAACACATTTCTTGTTTTCTATTAAATAATAAAAATGTTTTGTTTTTTCTGCATGTTATCAGCTTTTTAGTGATGTTCATTTTCATCAGAATAGTTGATATTCACACAAGGTTTGTACAGGTCCTTGAAACCTTCGAAAGTCCTGGAAAATTGATGAGGCCTTTTTCAGAGGTTGGGAAGTCTTGGAAAAATGGCAATAACTTAAAAGCTCCTTGAAAAGTCCTGGAATTTTCTAAATCTGGCTGCCCACACACACCTTTTCTCAATTCTTGAAAGTCAAAATGCCAAATCCCAGAAATCTTTTTTACAAGCTAAAATTGTCCTTTAAGAAAAATGTTTGTTTTTTTTTTTTAGTCGTCAGTAATATTTGGCATGGTGGAGTAATGGATAGCAGTTTGGATTGAGGAATCTAAGAACAGTTCGAATTTCATTTGGATCCATTACATTCACTTATGTGCTACTACTCATGGGAAAGGTATGAATCCTCTTCTAAGCTATAGGTGAATAGCAGGACAGCCTGGTTCTATAGACTTGGGTGGCAACTGGTCTAGGAGAAGGAAAAACTCTTAATTCAAAACTGGTCTGGAGATGGTTGGGCTCTGTCAGGTTATCTTGCCCAAGAAACACCACTTCTACTTCAGCAGCAGTACACATGGTGTCCCTATGAGTCATGGGATAAAAAAAAATATTTGGCAATTATTGCGAATGGTGGTTTTTCCTTGATTAGGACGAGTTCACAACAGAAAAAGCTGAGCAGACTCAGAACTTCACATTTATCACAAAGTCCAATGCCATGTGAAGATCTGCAAAGGACAAATCCATAGAGGTAGTGCAGCAGATCACTGAAATAATCTTTCACTTGGTGGTGCAAGCACCAAATTTGGTATACATGTGCTCCAGGACCTATTCCCTCAGAAAAGTACATTACCCACGTTGAAAAACAAAATGGCTGCTATTTTTTAAGATGGCCGCCATTTGAAGTGGTATGAATCTGTATTTGAGCTAAATTTTGAGGATATAATGCTATTTTAATGTTCTATGCATCAAATATGTTTTTGATTTAGAAAAATCAATTTCTGCACTTACAAAATAATAATTATTAAAAACTAAGATGATATGGCTAGAATTAAATGATGACAGGCTCTTTTAGCACTACATTTTGCAAAAAGAAAAAATGAAGAATAATATAGCATATACAGCAGGAAATTATTATCTTTTGATTCACGTAGTGGATTAGTCAATCATTTAATCCTCACATTTGTAAGCACACAACTGTGTACACTTGAGACTGAAGCAATAGCATTTACATTGCCCTCGGCATTGTGTCTTGCAGCCACATTTTGTTAACTGCTGACAACTTTGGGCAATGGGTGGAAGGGTTGTGTAAAAGACTTGCCAGACCTCACTATCTTTCTGTCACCCCCCAGTTAGCAGGGCTTTCAGTTTGCATTTTGCATACTGTTGCATGACCCCATATGCAGCCTGCTTGGTAGGCAGACTGTTTGACATGCTGTATGAGAGCTGTGCCTGTCAGTGGAATGGCATCATAAGACCTTTGCTTCCGAGCTAACAAGTCCAGTCTTGCCTCATCAATTTTGTCCATAATGTTGTTCTTGTCATACATGGTGATGATAAACTTCTCAAGGATGTTGTAGTCTGCATTTTCCAAGACTGAGGGTACTGACTTAACTTCTTGAAGACAGGGGTCACTCGAGGGTAAACCTCCCATGCCTGCCATGCAGTTTTTTTTAACCTTTTCTGTGAAAAGCTGACAGAATATCACAGCCAGTGAAGGTGTGAAAGAACAGCATGCCACTGGATTTGACTGGGTCAAGATTCACCACCATGTCAGGAATTGGCAACCACTTAATGAACTGACCCTGGTCAAATTCAACACACAGCATTTCCATGCCTGCTTCTTAGCAAAAACACCGACTGCAACAATAAGGACATTTGTGCTATATTAGGTACCTCCATGAGATCGCTAAAAAAAGAGCATAGCACAATGAAAAAGACGCCAAACTTGATGAAAACAAAATTTTATCGTCTAAATATTTGTTATTATTAAGAGGAAAGATCAAAGTTTATTTTAATTATTTTTAAAAATGTTTCCTTCTTTTTAGAACAATCTGAATTTTTATTTAAAAATCCTTGTTTTTCTTTGTATCACCGGAACTAGTAAAATAACATATACAATTTTTAGCACGTTTTTTTTTGTATGACACACATTAATTTGGAAAATCTTGCAAAAATGAAAATAATTGTCGGATGTTAATGAAACTTCCAGAAAGTATTCACAGATGATCGAAATTATCATAAATATGTTTTCTTTTATTAAAGTCATGGCAGAAAAATTTTTTTTTAATATTTATTACCCCCCCCATATCTAATTTTATGAAAATGCTAGAAATTCGATTGCATCGGGTTTAGTGATTACAATAGTTAAAAGCACAAGGCTTTGAGGAATGCAAATCATGTTTTTTTTTTTTTTGTTTTTTTTTTAATTGGACTCCACGTACCTGAGAATCAGCTCTGAAGTGTAACATACAAAACTCAATAAAACAAATATATTATTTAATTTCAAATGCTTTTATTTGCTTTTAGTTGTTTTTATGAATATGGACAATATTTTCTGAAAGCAAAAAATTTTTCGATGAAAAATTAATTTTTAATACAATTATTTATTTTTTAATTATAATAGATTTTTATATTTAAGTTGTTAAAATATTATAAAATTAGTTAAAAGCTGCATCAGGTTTTGTAAGTGTCCTGATGAGATAGATCTTTGTTTAGTGCGTTGTAAATTGTATTGTTTTGACTTATCAGAAGACCCACAGTAATTAAGAAATGTCATTTTGTGTTTATAATCGGGCTCTAATTATAAAGTACGGAAGACCAACCAGAATACAATTAAGTTGTATTATTTGAGTTAAGCATTGTTCTCCGCTGTTAAGGCCTTTAATTTTCAAAAACACATGTGGAGAAGATCTCGGTTATGGCATTTTTTCCATAAATGAAATATCAAAATTAATAATAAAATGAATGGAAATACAGATAACACAGTAAAATGTAGTAAATGTACATAAAATTATAGTATTTTATGTACACTTCTGATAAAATTTCATGAGAAAGGTACCTATAAATTAATTAGATACCTTTCTTATGAAATTTAATCTCATTCGTAACAGTCTTGTTTTAATTTCTTTATAATATATTTTCCATAAAGCATCATAAACGTAAAGGTCAAAGCTAAGTACAAAAAAAAAAAAATTAGAGCGCTGAAAGTTTTCCTTAAAAATAACGAGGTAAATAATTTGTTCACTTAAATGTAAAATATTTCACTTTTCAACAACTATGGGACAAAAATACCAACAATAAACTCTATCAAATAGCACCAATTCTAAAGGAAAGGCAACTGAATCTTAAAACAAGAAAAAAACAAACCACCACTGCTCGACTACGCATTGGACACACAAGACTGACTCACTCATTCGTACTAAAACAAGAACCTCCTAAATGTTCCTGTGGAAAACAATACACTGTAAAACATATACTAATAGAATGTACAAACCTCACACACATCCGTAGAAAATTCTATAACGCAAAGAACATGAAGAAATTATTTGCAAAAACTGAACCAAAAAATATATTGGATTTTCTAAAAAGAATTGGTCTCTTATCAAAGATATAGACTGATGTATAAACAACATATCCTACCTTTTATCATTTTTTCAAATAAATTGTCCTTATCAAATGGAAATTCTTGACTTAAACAAAATACCTAGGATTATTTTGCAGTGTGCAAGCAAATAAGCTCTAGGTTGCTAAAAATGTTCCATGCAAAATAGGCATTTAAAATTCATATAAACTGGATTTGGCATTAAATAACCCACAGTGGTTGATATGCCATAAAACCCAAACAAACAATTTTCTCCTTCCGTAGAACAAATTATCCTCAAGGAATCCATCAATATGTCATTCAACACCTGTCAAGTGATGCGAAAGTTTATGACCTGCTTTGTTTTATTTTCAAATTACATCTTTTCGGCCCAGAAGCTAAGTTAAACTTGGTTTAAAATATTTTAAATAAACATTATAATTTCTGATTTTCTTAAAATAAGTTTCGAAAAAATGATACTTGATATTTAAAAGAATTTCAAACTGAGATTTTCATTGATTCTATAAAATGGAAAAAAATGGTCAATTTTGCTGACTCAAAAAAAAAAAAACAAGGTTTTTAACGAAATATTCGGACGTGTTATGAATGATTAAAAAATGTAAAAAAAATACCACAAAAATACTTTGATCTTTCCTCTTAATAATAAGACATTTCGACGATAAAATTTTATTTTCGTCAAGTTTGGCGTCTTTTTCATTATGCTATGCTCTTTTTTTTAGCAATCTCGTGAAGGTACCTATGCTATATGCTTTAATCAACACAAACGTCACCTGTTGCTTGGCTGCATGAAGAGCATGAGTGAAGATTCTAGAGTCAGCTTTCTTGTGATTGCAAGGACTTTAAGCCATCAAGACTGATGGATCTGTTGGAAAGAGCCTGATCTCCTTTGGTCACAATAATGACATTGTCATGACACATGGTCACTATCTTATCAACAAGGAACCCAAAGAGCTCTGTCTTGTTGTTTTCTCTCAGAAAACTTTTCCAGTTAGATGGCATCTTGGTTTTCTCCATCACTCGGCATCAATCCCCTTTGCCTCTCTTCGATCTTGTTTCAGCCTTCAGGCTTGAAGTCTAATACTGTCCTCACAAAATTTGATGACTACATCTGAATTTTTGGAACCACATCTAGGACAGCATATTCCTTAGAAGTCTTTGATTTTGATGTCTTTGGCAGCAATGAATACACAAGAGAGGACCCATCAATGATAACAGCATCACGTCCTGGTCTAGTGTCAGAAGGAGTAACTGTAGCTTCTAGAATTTTTGCAAGTTGTGACTTCTGACCAGTGTGGAGTTTCCCACTGTCACTTCAGCACTGCATGGAAAGACTGGTTTTCATGTCAGGCCACATTCTCGTGCTTGACAGGATATAAAGAGTTGCAAGAACAGATGAGTACTTGCTGCTTCATGCCACCAGGAGTTGCAGCTCTCTCTTGGCAAAAGAATTCTGCTTTGCTCTTTTTGGTGGGCTTATAGAAGGATGCTCCATCACACAGACCATTGAAAAATTCTCGGAAGGCAACTTTTAGCTTTCTCTAGGTGAGTCCTTACAAGTTCAGCAATTCTGGGATGCATGAAGGTTTTTGAGTTTAAAGTGAGCAGGTCTTTTGATTCTTCGTGAAAAGCATTGCCCAGATCCTTCATTTCACCAAACAATTTCTACGCCTTGACAGAGGAGGATTTCTGAGATTGGCTGGTTTGCTCATGGTGCGTGATATCTTCATTTGCCACTTTGGCCAGTGATGCCAACTCATACTGTGATATTAGCTCACTAACTTCTGGTCCAGATACCGTCCACCTACTCATTGCAGCTGGATCCCCAGTAAGCCCGATGGAACTACCATCACCTTTCACTACTGCATTGGCCTGTTCATGTGCTTGGTCAATGGCCAAACCAGAAAACTCTGTTAGTCTTATGTACCACAAAATTTACCAGTTGAAATTCATTAAAGACCTCAGGGTGAGTGTGTTCCAAAGTGACCATGTCTCTAAGATGGATGGGAAGCCATCTGGCATAGTTTACATTGTTGTTTGCAAAGAACAAGGGAATGAGAGCAGCCAGTACTTTTCAATAAAAACTGAAGTTGGTCTCCCTGAAAGACCTGACCAATGAAAATGTCACCAATTCTATTGACAACACAAGATCCCAGAATTTAAATTGAGGACTCTCTTTTCTGCTTTTCTCACACCAGTTATCAAAATCCAGAGCTTCTTCATTCTCTTCTACACAATGATACTCCTATATCCTTCCTTTTAAAACATGTAGAGGCAACATGTTGTAACTTGGTGCATATGGTGTGTTCTTGTGACACTTGAGGCAGAAAGAAAGGACTCTGCCATTCCAGAAGGAGCCACCTCAGACTTCACAAGAACACCTGTTCACCCACTGCTTTGAAATAGGGTTCCATTAGACCTTAAAGGAGCCATCTCTATCTGGATGCTCCCAGACATGACAACAAATTTATCCTCACCCAAAAGTTAAGGCCAGTATCACTGGACTTGTTTGTTAAGTGCATAAATAGGCTGGTCTGTGGTTATTACAGGGACCTTTCCTGGGTTGAGGTGTGCAATAGTATTTCTGACTTTGTTTATGGAGTGCCTGACAGTAGCAGCTGAGTGAGCTTTATCACAAAGGAGGGACAGAAGTGCTGTAATACTCATTTCAAATGCAAGACCTCTCTTTTTCTTTTGCATGATGGGCTGACCAAGTGATGTTAACATTGTCATGTACTTCTTGTGTGAGGCTAACCTTGTGCAACCACTCATATTCATTGGTTAGTGAGAGATTTGGCAAAGATTCATATGTAACATTGCCCTTGGGAGGAGAAGGGTTCTTTATTGTGAAGAATGCAGGATAGACATTTGTATATGAGTCAGGGATTTCTGGGACTTTCTTCACTTTGGTATTCTTAATTAGAATTGGTTCCTGTACTTCTTGATTTCCTGATGTTGTATGTTGAAAGATGGATATGCTGGTTCCATGGAATGATATGGTTGCCATTATGGAAGAGGGATTATGGTTGATGTTATTCATCACAGATGTGCTGAAAAATCTTTCCTCAGCTTGGGAGGACAAACCACACCTTCCTCTACATATCTGGCTGACATCCCTATGTAGACCGGAAATGGGGTTTCTCTGTCTCTGAAATGCCTGTGTGTGGCAGCACCTTCTTTGTAATTGACAAAGCAGTTGTATTGAATGAGCTGAGCCATACCCAGGTGAGTTGTAGTTGTTCTAAACCTCAGTTGAGACTTTGCTCCATGCTCAATCATGCAAACAAATTGGAGCAAATCTGGAGGTAATGTACCATATACTGAAGTCTCATGAAGATTGCCCTCATATTTACATTTGTGATCAAGCATGTGCTACAAAATTACTGATTTTAAGTTAGGTACCTCCACTTTTTTGGCATAAATTTTCGATACCTAAGGTTTAAAATGAATTTTTAAAAATGAAAAAGCATTCTTGAAGATTTCATTTTAGCTTTAATTGAAAGCTAAAGTATTAAATTTATTATTTCCAGTAAGTAAAATATTCTGGTGTATTTCAGATAGAAATTATATAGATTGGAATATCAAATTTAATTTCAATTTCTTAAAATTTTCTTAATTTTAAGAAATTTGTAAACAAACAAATTTACTGATTTTTAGAACTTTTCCAAAAAAAATAATATATATATTTCTGACATGTTATTTGAGTAAAATTAGAACATTTAAATTGATCTGATTTGAAATAAAGATTACTTATTTATAGCATAAAAAAGTAATATACAACCACTATTTATTGATCAGCTGTTTATCTGAAGCAATGTTTGGTGGGTGATTGAGTGATGAAGTGATGACAGTATAGCTGGCTACTAGAATTGACATGAAACTTAGGAAATTTAAATGAATGCGTTTTTTTGTTTTTTTTGGTTTTTAACTACCTAGTAATTTTTACAAATTAACATATTTTCTGCAATTATCTAATAATTTATTGACTTTTATTTAGCTTTTGAAGATGCTTTATGCAAAATAAAAAAAATTTTAAATACTATAAAATTTTCTTAAATTAATTTCTCTGTAAAGAGACAAAACTCTTAGATCATGTTACCTTTTCATAATAATGTCATGTTCATCTTTCATAGATGAAAAAAAGGGAACAAATTAAGTAAAAAAAATAAAAAATAAATTATTTTAAAAATAGAATAGTGTAACTATGTTTATTAAACTCTTCAGTTTTGGATTCATAAATTTCGTTTCCACTTAATTACTATAACACATCCAGGAAATAGCCAATACAGAATTTTACACGATTTTAAACTATTATAAATTATTATAATTAAAATTTAAAAAAAGAAAAATTCTTGGAAAAATTCATTATTCATCATAAAAATTTTATTTCTTCAGACAATAGTGTCCTTAATATAACTTATTTACAAAAGCAATTAAAAGCTTTTCTAATTAAATAATGTCATAGTTTTATTGCATTCATTATTTTTCAATTCAGAGCAGATTTTTCAGTTAGAACAGTGCAAGTTTGAAAAAAATAAAATTAGGTGATTTATATTCTCTAAGGAGACCTACTTTTAACAAATAAAAAAATTAAAAAATTCAGGAAATAGAAAGAAAAATAGAAATAGAAAAAAAAAAATTTAACCAAAATTTTGAACTTGTTAGAAAGGATTCATTAAAAAATTTCAAAAAATAATAAAAAAAGACTTTGGTCTTTCATCTTAATAATAACATAAACATTTTGACAATAAAACTTTATTTTTATTAAGTTTGTGGCCTTTTTCATTATGCTATGCTGTTTTCCATGAAAAAGTGGAGGTACCTATTTTAAGTCATGCATTGGCCAACATCTTGAAAACTGGTAACTATTTTCGAATATTAGTGCCAAAATATATTTCTCCAATCAAAATACAATCTATTTAATTGGATCAATAGCATGTTTCTATTTATAGACACTTAGCACTGAAAACCCTTTTTCCTATTTTATGAGACGGCCATCTTGAAAAATGGCGGCCATTTTGTATTTCAATGTGGATAACATACTTTTCCGAGAAAATGGGTCCTGGAGCTCATGTATATCAAATTTGGAACTTGTACCATCAAGTGAAAGATTCTTGTGGGATACTGACTTAATCTGTCCCACTAAGTTATCCAAATTGGAAGAGGAGCTGAATACTAAACTAGATGAACTGAAAAAATGTTAACATCATTGTGTTCTGTGCCATGTGGAGTTCTATTAAACTTGAAAATTTTGAATTACACACTTTAATTCTTACTGCTACACATTTCAGCTATCTAGACTACTCATGGTTTGTGAATCTCACAAAAATTCTTGACTACTGTACATTTCCAGTGAAGTATAATGGTTTTAATGAATAGAACTACAAATAGAAAATATCAGCCTTTTCAAAGATTCTCTTCTTGGCCAATCCAAACTGTGTAAATTGCTACACAAAATGTTTAACATAACCGGATCTGCATTCAGTTGTGTTTTAGCCTTCAACACTTTGATTTCTTCACTGCTTTCAACCGATCCATATGACATGAATTATTGTAACCAGCTGTAGCTTTTCTTTGAACATCTCATCTGTCAAACTATTAAAAGAAATCACAAAATTTGTTTTAGAAATTGATGAACATCCACTTTGTGTGTGTGTGTGTGTGTGTGTGTGTGTGTGTGTGTGTGTGTGTGTGCATGCGCACATGCCAGTTTCAGATTTTGAAAATTATTAACATAGTCCTGGAAAAATCCTTGAAAAGTCATGGAATTTTTTTTTTTTTTTTTTTACACAGATCTGTGGGAATGCTGTATAATATACGTTTTTTTATACGAGTATAATATACGTTTTTTGTTTTTTTTCTTCACCATTTTTAATTTATGTAAGTTTGATAACTAATGTCTGTGTAATATTTGGAATGAACTGTTAGATTTTAGGTAAGTCGATGTTTTTGCAATAAAATTAATATTAACCAACTGATAAATTTTTAGAATATACTTATTTATATAGGATAAATATATCACTGAAATTTCAGCTCATAATATCTGATTTTATTAAAAATATTTGATAATATATTTGGTGGTATTAATTTTTATCATGCAACTCGAAGGTTGTTAATCATATTGTGCGTGCACACACACGCACACACACACACACAGCATAGTTAATTTCAGATATATAAAAAATGCCTTGGGTCTTAAGACATGTAACCTCAAAAGAGAAACAAGATATTATAGTTATTATGTGATGAGTAAACATTGCAAATTTCAAAAGTTAAAGATCATAGGACAATAAAACAAATGAAAACATTGGCAAAATAGGAACAAGAAAAAAACAACTGATTTTAAGAATATTGTAAAAAGACATTTGAAAAAAATTAAGAGGTTAAAAGAATAATGGATTGGCCAAGAAGAGAATCTTTGAAAGGCTGATGTCATGAAACAGGGAAAAAATGTATATTTATTAGACATGATAGCAACCAAACTACCACCTTGAATAAACCTCACAAAGAACTGTATAAGTTGAGTGAATAATATGAAAAATAATTTCTAACTAGTAATTTTCAGTGATGAATATCCACCTACATTGAATGAAACTGGTGGCTGGGATAGATATTGTGGCCGTTATAGAAATAGTCAAACAATACTACTTAGAATTTAACAGGTGAAGTAATATTTTGGGCTTATGTAGTAGGCAGTAAAATTATAGGGTCACTCAAAATTGATGGTTCAAGATAAATAGTGAGAATTATTGTAAGTTTTTGGACAAGACATTTTGAGTGGTACAGGTCACAACTAAGAAATTTGAAGTTAGTGTTTTCATACAAGACAATGCTCCTTCACATTCTTCAAAGTTGACTATTGCCACTTTGCAAAAAAGCTTTCCAACACACTAAATGGCTCCGAGCCTCTCCAGGTATTAATCCACGAGAAAACTTGTGGTCCATCATTAATAAATATGAAAATATTAAAGCAAAAAATCAGCAAGTCATGTTAAAGATAAAAAAAAAGTAGAAAAGTTAATAAAATGGTAAAAAACCTAGAAAGATGTATACTATCAAGGAGTTCATATTAATATGTAAAATAATAATTTATTCATTTATATAGGATATTGTGTTAAATGTTTCTGCAGCTGATATCTTTTGGATTTATTTATAAGTAAAATTTTATGTTGCACTTATTTTAGGGTATCAGTTTTTTATGCAAATAATTTATTAACATTCTTAATAAGGATAAATATTTATAACCAGAAACTCGTGATATATTGCTCATATAAGTATATACCAGTTGTGAAAAAAATTGACATTTATAATAAAATGTGACATTTTGTACAATCTTGGGTTTAGATGTCAGTTCACAGCCTTGTCTTTAGTAACAAAAATTCAAATATATGTTTATAAAAAGCTAAATAAAAGAGAAATTATCTAAAATAAACCCAAGTATGTTTCATATAAAATAAATTTTGATAATATGAAAATAACTCAATTTTTTGTCTTCTAAATTGAAGCAATCTACAATTATATTTTTTAACCTGTAAATATTAGGTTTTTATCATTTTTCTTTTCTTTCTTGATAGATACATCAAGAGGTTCAAAAAAATTAATATAAAGGTGTTAAAGAATTGGTGTCGCCAAATTCTCAAAGGACTACTGTTTCTTCATACCAGAACACCGCCAGTAATTCATCGGGATCTTAAATGTGATAATATATTCATAACAGGGACAACAGGATCAGTGAAAATAGGAGATTTAGGATTGGCCACTTTGAAAAACAAGTCCTTTGCCAAAAGTGTAATAGGTAAGTATTTTTTTTAATTGTATATTATCTTGTCTGAAGTTTTCCTTGTAAGTAATTGTTTGTATGAAATGTAATTTTGGATTTTGTCTTTTTGAATTTCTATGGAATAACTTCCTATTTCAGATTTTGGTTGATGGAGACTTATGCCAACCACAGATATTTTAAATGTTGCAATATTGTCTGTTTTTATTTCCCCTCTTCATTCCTATACCATATATAGATTTCATGTGAATACTAGTGTGCACACAGCTTGTGATCAGCAGAAATCTTATTTGCTAATCTGACCTACAGCTATTTGGCAGGTTCTAACACTGGGGTAAATAGACATTAGGCATTTTGCTATTTTTTTACTTTTATTTTTTTTTTCTTTAGAACAGTTAAGCTTCATGCTTCCAGGTGTCTTGAATTCTATCCATATTCATTGTATATGGATAAAAAGGTCTGTATATTTAAATTTTCTGCAATATTATGTGTAAGTTGTTGGATGAAGGTGATTTTCTTTGCAACGCTTACAAGAATGGCTAGATCAAACTGAACCTGAGTTCATTTCCTGCCATCACAAGCCCTGTGTCATGCTGCTTAGTTTAGTTTGGAAGTTCCAGCTTGCAGTTCACGAGGGTGAGTTAAAACCTACTGTTTCCAATTTTTATTTCGATTTTGCATTACTCTCAGTCACATTTTTCTCTTGATCTCAACATTTTCTTCAAACTTTTCCTTTCCTGTTTTTTTTTTTTCTTTCTCATTGTGTTCTGTTCTTACTAACTTCATTTTGTGACTGTAATTATGCAGTTCTTTCTGTTTTGAAACAGATTTTCCTGTTTACTTGATTGTAACAGTAGGTGAGATCTAAAGGTAAGAAGTGGGGGTCATTCTTAGCCATTGATTTAACCCTAGTGTTTATTCTAGGTCGATGGATGCCTGCTGGTCACACCTGTACTAATGACCTTGTATTCCCTCACGGTCTTTCCCTTTCTAGACTGCCGAGACAACATACAAAGACATCATCTTTGTATACTTTTAAGGTACACCTGAATTCATGGCACCAGAGATGTATGAAGAGCACTATGACGAATCTGTGGACATTTATGCCTTTGGGATGTGCATGCTGGAGATGGCCACTTCAGAGTACCCTTACAAAGAGTGTTCCAATGCAGCACAGATATACAAGAGAGTCACAAGCGTGAGTTTTACTTAGCTAATTTTTTTTTTTTTTTTTTGAGAAGTTTGGTTGGGAGGGAGTCTAGTAAATGATTATTAAATGTTCATATCTGACCACTAAGTACTTAATTTGACTGTTCTCCTTCCCCTTCTCTTACTATGAAATTTAAACAAAATTTTTTTACATATGTTAACTAATTAAGTTGGATACTTGATTTGATCTTAATTTTACTCGGGTAAAAAAAAAAAAAAATTGCATTAGTTTCCTCTTACCAAAAGTAGCAAGAAAGATTGTTTTTATATTGATTGCACTTTTTGAAAATTGTTCAATTTGTTCAAATTTGTTTGCACTATCTCCATTCTCAATTTTCAAATTCTCTTGAACTCAACAATAAAAATTATTGCATTTACTCTACTCTATGCACATGGATTTTGAAATACATTTTTATGACAATATTTTTTCCTTGAAATTTGTATAATCTAAAGTTTTAATCTCTGAAATTTGGCCGTCTTTGCTGTGTATTTTTAAAGTTTTATTAATCACTCTAAGAATTATTTCTTTGGCAGATTAGGTAACTGAATACCAATGATTGGTATCTTCACCCAAGTGTCTCCTGCATTTCTGTCGGTAACGACCTATAAGATTGAAGTGCGAAATTATGCTATTTTCACATTAAGAGTTAATTATTAGTGTAAATGTGTGAAATATTTAATTGAGAAAATTCTCATTATGTACTTTTAATTTTCATATTGCCCCAAACACTGATAGTTATATAAACTGTTCCAATTGTTCTTTTATTTTTTTTATTTAAAACATGTATTGAGTTTAAAAATGTTATTTCTTCTGTTATTCATTTATTTGTTGCTTTTTAAAAACCACTGCTCCTAAACTGTCTTCATTTGTATTGTGTGATTATAGATTATATTAGAGAATTGAATTACTCCATTTAAATAACATTGTTAATTGTGTAAGCTATTTTTTTACAATGAATATATGAAATTTCTTTAAAGCACAAAATAAAAGTTGAATCATGACTTAAAAGTAGTGTTTGCATGTTATGTATAATGTTATGCTTGAAAGTTGTATGAACAGAACTATGGAGGCGATAAAATAAGCCATGATTTTGACTATTTAATAACGTTTTGCTACTAGATAGATTAATGTCGTATTGTAATTTTTAAAAGAAACAGCATTGTTTTTTAAAAAAAAAAATTTGAGTTTTGCAGAGATATTTATCAAATCTCACTTGATTTGTATTTAGTAGTTTAAAAATGTAAAAACATTGAATTCTCATGTTTTAAATTATTTTTTCCTTTATTGGAATGTAATTTAACATCTTTATAAAATAAAGGATGAAATAATTGTACAGTTTCTCTTGTTGCATGTATTGTTTCAAGTTATCCTCACATCTTCATTAAGAATTGCTTTATTTAACTGGTTGGAACAAATTTATTTTTGTGGTTGGTTGGTTGGTTTTGTTTCTATTGGAAAAGTCTGTGGACATAGATTTTTTTTTTTTTTTTTTTTTTTTTTTTCAAATTTTCCATCCAGCCACACATTAGATGATTCAAAATGGACTCAGCCTTTTCTTCTTTTCTTTTTTTTTCTTTGTCTCAGTTTTATTTCCTTTATTCTGTGCCAAGATTACATTTATAAATTGTTCTTCATCTTCCTCTGAAAATCAAATGGAGTCCATTTTTTAATATATCCTTTACAACTGGATTATAAATTTTTTATTACTATTGATTAATACTCTAATGTCAAAATTATTAGTTCTGATTTGATCATGAAATAAGTGCTGTTTTCTAGATTCTAAGCTTAAAATTGAGCAAGTAATCTTTGCTGCACTACCTACTTGTTATGTGATCATGCTGTTTTCTAGAAATTTTGTGTTGAATGACTTGAAAGATTGAGATGTTTTTGAATATATTTCAGATAATGGGATAAAGACACTCCTCTCTGTTCGTGAGAGTTGGTTTGTATGTCAGCTGTATTCTGACTGATACTGCTGCTTTTATTCTGACTTAATAATCATAACTAATAAAAACTTTAACTGGCAATGTTTAAATCTGTTATGCTATATTTTTCAATAGGGAATCAGACCTGAAGCCATTGAGAAAGTTGAGAATGAAGAGATCAGAGAGATAATAGAACGTTCAATTCAAACAAAGAAAGATGACAGGTAAATTTGTCTTTTGAAAGCTCTTAACATTTGGAATATATTAAAGTACTACTCTAATTATTTTTTTTTTTATTTTTTCACTATTGTAAAGTATAATTATGCATATTTTACAAAAATTCTTTTGAGCACAGTTATCTTTTCTCTTTTTCTTATTTTCTCTGTAAGCATATTTTTTTATAATTATGCAACTATATAGATAATTGCGGATTATAGAAACATGTATTCATGACTGACAAAAATGGCTTCTCATTTTCATTTTTGTAGGTATATGGTGAAAGAACTGCTTCAGTTGGATTTTTTCCTGGAAGACACTGGCTTGAAAGTAGAACTTGTCTCCTGGTATGATGATGAAAATTCTGAAAATGACCAGGTTATTCAGCTCCGTCTTCGAGTAGTAGACCCTAAAAAACGAAAAGATAAACATAAAGAAAATGAAGCTATTCAATTTGATTTTGATTTGAAAAAAGATAATCCTGAAGATGTTGCCAGAGAGATGGTAAGTAAATACAAATATTTACTTCAAATTATAAGATTGGCAATGAATGGTATTGCATGGATGAAGGTCCTTTCTTTTGCTTTGCTGCACTATGCAGTTATTTCTTTGAGAGATTAGCATATACAAATTAAAAATTAATTATTAAATGAACTATAGGAATGTCAATTTTTTAAGTTATTTGTATTATGCATACAAATTCTCTAATTTGCTTTTATTCAATGTTTTTTTTCTCTTGAAATAAATTTAAATCTCTTGAAGAAATAATTTTTTAACAAAGAAAATCTTAAAATAAATGTTTCAGAAAATGAAAGATTTATTAGATTTTAAAAAAAATGTACTATTAAAAATTTCAATATTGCTTATTTCCCTTTATACATTGTTTTACTCCTAAGCAGTGATCTAAATGTTAAAGTGGTTACCACTTTCAGGCTAGAACATGGCTTTATTTGAATAATTGAGCAAGCTGTCGATAAAAAATTTAGGAAATTTACAACTTTACATTCAGTTCTTTGTATTCATAATAGTC
Organism: Acanthosepion esculentum; assembly: GCA_964036315.1. Classification (NCBI taxonomy): domain Eukaryota; kingdom Metazoa; phylum Mollusca; class Cephalopoda; order Sepiida; family Sepiidae; genus Acanthosepion; species Acanthosepion esculentum. Next base: position 71,754,587 of record OZ038504.1, read on the forward strand.
TTCCATTTTTAGTTAATGATATAAAGCTTAAATGACTGAAGCATTTACTGAATTTAACTGCACAGATATTTGAAGTGTAACACCCTCCATTTCTTTATATCTGTTTGTGTGTGTGTGTGTGTGTGAGTGTGTGTGAGTGTGTGTATGTATTTTAATTTATTTTCATTTTACGATATTAAAATAAATTTAAAATGAAATAAAATTAATATGTATTTATTTAAAAGGTCAAATCAGGGTTTTTGCAAGAAGAGGAGATTAGAATTGTGTCAAAACAGATTAGAGACAGGATTACACAAGCCTCACGTGATAATGACCGGAAGATAGCAGAGGCACATCAAAAAGCATCGGAGCAGAATCAGGGAAGTGCAGGCGGCCAAGATGGACAAGCCACATCTACTGCATCTCAGATGCAACAGCAGACAGTGCAAACCCCTCAAACACAGCTAACCCTACAGTCACAACAACAACAAACTCCACAACAATCACAGCCTCAAGGTGCTCCAACAACCCAACAACAGCCTTCCACACCTCAGCAACAGCCACTACCAACAGCAGCTGGTGCTGGGTCTGCTGAAGGGGCCCGGGGCAACTTGGTATCACAACAGGCCAGTCAGTTGGAGCATGAATCTGGTAAGTAACTGGTTTACTTGCTTTATTCTCAAGTCTAGTTAAGATTTTATCCTTCAAGCTTTGAAACTTTTTTCCTGATATTAAGGAAGCATTTACAATTAATAATAGGCTTTTTATTTAATTTTGTGAGTTAAAGGGGTAATCAAACATTTGTTAATATTCATAAATATAAATGATTTAGTTAGGACTAACAAGGCTAAGGTATATTATAGTTATGTATTTACTGTTTAATACCTTCAGCACCAATCTCATTTGTGACATGTGTAGGCCAAAGCTAAAAACAATTGTGATTCCCCAGAGGCTAAATAGCATTGCTATAAAGCATGTGTTAGTCACAACAGTGTCTGGAAGACAAAATGAAGTCAATGCATAAAGAGGATATTAAATTGTCATTTAGCACTTAATGAGTAAGTAAAGTAGTTAAAATGTTAACATTCTTTGGTACTGAACATGTTGATGGCTTTTATTATAAGGGAAAACCTTTAAATATTGTCTTCGTAATTTAAACTCAATTAATTTAAATTGATATTTCTTATGTATGCTAAATGTTGAGTTTATTGATGATGATTTTTATTTTTGAATTTGCAAAATGAATGTTTTTGTGTTATTTTGGATAATAAAGCATTTAACTTTCAAATAAAAAATGTTAAAGTGTTGATTTTAAAGAAATGAATAAATTTAATTTCTGAAAGACATTTTCCTTACTTTTATGTTTAAATATTAACTTGAGTACAAGTGCTGAAATATTCTCAGTCAAACTTCCCAAATTCTGACCTAATTACCTGACATCAGATTTTTATACCTTGTTTGTTGGGCAGAGAACTTTTTAATACCCTCTTGTATATGCCATTAATGTCAAAAACAATCGGTAATCTTTCTTGTAGGGAGTGAGCCTGCTTATCAACATAGTGAAACAGCTGGGCAAGTTCCTTCTCAGGTAAAGTGCAACAACAATATTATATATATAACATCATTTAATATTTTTTCTATTTTTACTATTTTCAAAATTATTAAAGTTATTAACTATACTTGTAATTTTTTTCCCTTAATATTGTTGCCAATTACCTTTCTTGATTACTATTTAATATTTATTTCAAAATTAAACTTGGGATACTGTCATCAACAATCCTGGCTATCTACACAAGAGAATTCTCAATTTTTTATATTTAAATGTAATTTTTATTTATTTCTGAGGAAGTAATATTAATCAAGGTAACTGCATTTTGTGAGATGTGGTCATTTTGGAAATGACTAGAAAAAAAAAAAAGCGTGTGAAGTAGATTTTTATGATGGAAAGTTTGAACTTTGTATGTTTGTATTGCTTGGATTCATTTATTTCAAGTTACTGTGTGTGTTATATTACATGCACATATAAAGTTGACATATCTAATTTTGATAAGTTGTATAATTGTTTCTACTAAATTATCTGTACCAAAATACTAATTCTGTGTGATGTGTATGCTTTTAATGGCTTGAAGTAATTGACATAAATACTTATTTATAATGTTTGGACAATAATAACGATATAAACTTCTCATCAAAAAATATATATATATATATATATATATATATATATATATATATATATATATATATATATATATAACAAACTTTATATTTGTAACTATTGTGGAAACTTGGTTTATTTAGAAAATATAAAACTGGTAATTTTTAAAAAATTTTATAACTTTATTTTCTGGATAAAGCTGTATTTATTTTTTCTCTCTCAAGCAATTGAAATTTTACACAATACTTGACATCTGGTTTGTCAGCTGACTTTAAAATCTTTGCTTTGGGATTTAAAGTTATATTTTTGTTTGTAATAGTCATGATTTCTTTTAATTTTTAACCATGAACTTGGTTGACAGGAATGGTGTTGTTTTCCCCCAAAGAAAAAATATAAAATATATGTATGTGAAAAGAAATACATTTTGATCTTGGCTAGAGAATGTTTTTTTCTTTTTTTTTCCTTAATTTGACATTATCTGTGAAACATCATATTATAATAGAGTAGCAGGAGGTAAGATAACTTGAAATAGTGTCATGGGGCAGTGGTTTTGATTTGCAAGCAGCGTGGTGAATATCCTGACACCAATTAATTTGTGACTATTATTGTATGAATTTCACTGTTAAAGTCACTGATTCTCTCGTACTAATTTCATTCCATGGTAATGAGCTAATGATTGTCACATGTTCTGTTGAATTAAATGTTTAAACTGTAGTTTAATAGAGTTAGGTGAGATTATCTAGAATTACAAGTATGTATATAGACATTGTCCAAAATAGAGATTATATAATTAGTGATGTACTGGAATATCAATTTGGCCAGATATGAGGGTGAGAAAAATAACTGGATGTCTGATTTTGTCAGATCCTAAAGTAGCTGGATGTCTGATTTCTTTTTAATTGCATATACTTGTTCTCTCCCCTTTTTTGTTTTAGATACTCTAACTCAGAACAAGCTAGTTCATATCACTAAAATTCAAATTGTAAATAATTTGTAATGTATACAATTAATTATTTTAATATCTACAAATAAAAACCAGTTTTTTAGAATTAAAACAAATAAAAACTAAAATGCAATATATATATATATATATATATATATATATATATATATACATACTGTTGAATAAATTTATTTTGAAAATATACATTTTTTTATAAAAATTGAATTTAGCTTCTTATTTAAAATGGCTGGAATTAACAACCATTACAGACAAAAAAAAAATTAAAAATCATTTAAGGTTAACCTGCTGTCACATTTAGGAGTTCTAAAAAAAATTGATTTATTTAAAAAATATCTTTTCTAATAAGCGAGTGAATTAAAAATAATAAAATTAAACTTCAGATTACACAATTTAATCAAATAGGTTTTATTCTTCATGTAATTTTCAGTTGGATTTTTTTTTATGATCAGATTTTCAGCCATGGCATCACAGAGTTATATATGCCTATATTTTATCACTGAAAATGCTACTGATGAATATGCAACATTTTGGGGCCACTTTATTAGTACAACAAGCTGAGCATTGAAACTTAAAAAACAAAATGCCTGAGACTGAATCTAATGCCAGTCAAGAGATGCCGGATTGTAGCAAAAACACTAAAGGGATTTATCTTTATAGAAATGTACAAATCTTGGTATATCTAAATTTTTTTAAGAGTTACACTGTCCCCATTTAAATAACTGAAAAGAAAAAAGTTTTGTAATAATATTAATTCAATAATGAATATGTGCTGAGAATTTCATTGAAATCAGAATTACTTGATTTTGTAGATAGCATTTTTGTGGGCCCTCTTCAGTATGTATACAAATACCTTGAAGGTGCCAATAAATCTGTTATATGTTTAGCATATCATAAATAGGTAAAGTTAATTTTCAGTTTTATGCCTTTCATATAGATATTTATTCAGTATTTTTACATGAAAAATTGTTAGTACTATGATAAATATTATCCAGCCAAACATCTGTTATCCAACCATTTGGTAACAATCCAGTATCCAGCTGGATATCAAACTCCACATCTGGTACATCCCTGTATACAATAGATTAAAATAAATGTCTTGCCTAGTGGTAAAGCACCAATCTTTTCAGTATCTTGAAAAAATGTTCCTGCTTGTAGCCATCCTGAAACATTTCTGTATTATGTTACCAAATATGATCTGACTTAAAAATTTTCATTTTTTTTTTTAATTTAAAAAGATTTAAAGTGTTAATTCAGAATGAGGCCTGGTACAACATAAAATTAGAAATTTTCTTCCATTTTTAGTTCAAATTTGAAGTACTCTGACAACTTTTGGTACTGTCACATTAGCTTTTTTTGTGTGTGTTGTGTGATTGTATCAGTTTTCTTTAATTTGAAATGGTTATGTAAATTAATTCACAGTTCAGTAAATCTTGCATATAATAAGGCAGCAACATCCTTACCTTTCTTGCCTCCACCCACCTAAAAAAAATTAGTTTTAACTTTTATTTAAAATGTTTGTATGAAACCATTGAACTTGTTACTTTGCATAAAATTAAGTAAATTTTTACTTCCATTAAATATTCCTAGTTTATGGAATGTTTTCTTGGAAGAAAAACAATCTCCATTGAAGTTTTTTTTAAAAAGCCATAAGTAACTTTAAAGATTCTTGAGTGAATTTATTTTTGTTATTGCTATTTTTATAAGCAGTAATAGCATTTTTCAAATTTCTGTATGTAGCATTTTTTTTTTTTTTTTTAAATTTTACATATAATTTTTGTTTTTCCTTTAACATGGGTTTTCATAATATTTTAAAAACTTCTATAGCTACTCTTTTCATTTTAAGTTTGCTTGTACCATATTATTTTGTAAATTGTAAAGAAAGCTTATTTATTTAATTACTTGTACAGTGAAATGTTTGTGCTAACAAAATGATTGCACTTAGTCTGTTTAAGTATTTAAATACTGTAAAAAGTGATGGATTTTGTTTTCATATCCTAAAATGGAAAGGAAATTTAAAAAATTTTTTCTTTTTAAAATAAAGATTTAAGTTATCTTTCAGTTGGTATTCAGAAATTGCTTTATGACTCTAAACTTGTACTTTACCATGTTTTTTTTTTTTTTTTTTTTTACATTTGGGTGAGGTGATCAGCATTAAAAAACATTTTTTTTTTTCTTTAAGTGTTTTGCAACATTATACTCGGCATTATTTTAACTATAATATTGAAGAATAAAAAAAATCTGATATTTTGCACATTGCTATTTCATAATTGCATTACTGATGCATTATAATTTGTATGGTATCTTCCTTTCACAGTATGGCATACTTTATAATCTTGGTAATTACTTTGCTGGAATTGAAAAAAAAATACCAAATTGGAGATGCCTTTAAAACTTTCTAATTCTTTCAATGAAAGTATTCTTATTTACATTAAAGTGCTAATTTTTTATGGTTTATAAACATTGCAGAAATCTTTACTGCATGCACATTGCTTCATATTAATTACTCAAAAGATATGAATTAAGTTTAAATATTAATGGCTTTACAATTTTTGTTGTTGATTCTTAACGTAAAACAATGGATGAATGTTTGCATTTTGTTTGTAATAAAAAGTAAACTGAGAAATCTCGTGTAGCTTGTCAATTTCTTTGTAATGCAAATTTATTCCATAGTTCATGATAAATCTGTAAAATCCTAAATTCCCAGTTAATTTTCAAAAGAAATCTTAATTTGCTTTTTAATTATTCTTTGTAACTATCTTTATTTTACCTTTTCTATAATGTTCCTAATTATATTAATATACATACCTAGTCTTGTGGCCAAATGGTTCAGGTTAAAGGTACTTGTATTTTTCCAGACTGGACTTCCTTCTGGTCATGTGCAATTACCATCAGTTGCACCGTCGTTCAATCAAGGGGTAGCATTCCCATACCACTTCCAAGCTGCTGCAGCTGTAAATGCACAAATCCAGCAGTTGGTTCAGGCATCGATATATCAGGTAGTCATCAGGCTCTTTTAAACTCCTTCACTTACCATGGCACCAGATTGCATAGCCAGCACACAATGCTGGTTGTGTTTGTATTAATTCATATTGACGTTGTGCTATCCATAGAAAAGACTACACTTAGACATTTGTGTTGTGTTTGTGCCTTGTGTAATGGTCAAGTCGAAATTTATATACTATCCTGTTTCCCTTTGTTTTTGTTGTTGCCCCTACTTTTTTTAATAAAAAGAAAAAAAAACAACTAATTAGATTTGTTGTAAATTGGCTAATTCTTATCAGCAATTTCTTCTTCATGCTTTGTATGAAGTAAGGTAATAACTGCTCTTTATTTCCAGCTATAATCTTTTTTTGCCCTCTTCTTTTACTTGGCATTTCACAATTTGAAATCACCTACTTAAAAATTTAACTGTCACTCATTAAAGAAATAGTGCATATCAAACAAAATCATTACACTCAATTATAGCATTATAAATTGTTTAGATGATATTCTGCAAAGGGGCAAACTTTAAAGAAAAAAAAACTTTAAAAGTAATTGCTCTTTCTGCTTATTTTACTAACATCGAACATGTATATGATTTTGGTTCTGGTGCATTGCTTTAGTCAGCCCTGACTATGACAGTAGTAATTTGGGTGGTTAACAACATACTTGTACATCCTTTATATGTTTAATGCTTCATGAGAAAACCGATTACAAATTGTCAAATAATTTTCATAAGAAATTGATAAAATCTATGGTTTTTATCTTACATTTCATTTCCTCATTGTTACTGTTTTGAATTAAATTAATCTCTTGCCTAATGAATGAACAAACTTATTGTAAAGGGAAAGTATTATAATTGTAATTTTTCTCCCCTTCAGAAAACTGATTCCTCTAAGTGTTAAGCTGATAGTTCTTGTATTGCAAGAATAGATAAATGAAATTTTACTTTCCCCTTTGAAATCAGAATATTTTTATAAGAACAATAATGGGATTAAGCCTGTTATAATACTTAAGAATTACATATTTGAAATATAGCTGCCATAAATTTGGATGTTACAAAATGAGTTTACTGAAGTTTCAAAGTTCATTTATTTTAAGTGACCTTAAAATTTCTACAGTTGGAAATTTGAATATTAGTTGGATAACTGGTGAAATGTTTTTTTTAAATTTGTCTTATTTTTTAAATATGGAGTTGTAACAAAATAAATGGCTGTTTTGAATGAACCACAAACTTAAAAATGTAACTCTACTCAAATGCACCTTTTTATTAGCCAAAGTAATCACCATGAAAATCATGGTAAATATCCAAATTCTGATGAATACAGTGCAAAGCAGAATTAGACCGAAAATAGGACAAGAACAATGCGACTTTGTCAAGAACTTGGAACAATAAATGCTATATATATATATAATCAGAATATAGGAGAGAGCAATATTAATGCAGAAGGATGTACATCTCTGTTTTATAGCTTAGGTAAAAACATTTGATATGGTATGATATAAAGATCTATTTGAACAGTTAGGAAAACTATTTGGGAAGGGTGTAAGATGAAGATGTCTTTTTACCAGATTTGTTCAACCTCTACAGTGAGGCCATCCTAAGGAAGCTAGAGTCCCTTCCAGGATTTATTGGTGGGTGTAATCTTAACAATAGAAGATATGCAGATGACACCGTGTTGATGGCCAACTCTGAAAGAAAACTACAAGATAGTGAAGGAAAGCAGGAGTAATGAATTAACCATCAACTGTAAGAAGATAGCATGGTTGTCCGCAACAGAAAATGTCAAAGATGCAAACTACAAATTGGAAATGTCAATGTTAAACAAGTACAGGAATTTCAATATTTGTTTTTAAGTTTTTAAGGAAAATTTCAGAAAATCGCAAACGATTCTCAATAAAGGCAAACTGTCAGTGCCTTTCATTTTAAATGATCCTGAGGTTATCTCTACCCCCATCAGATAAGATTAATTTCTTTGCTATGAACTTTGCCTCCCACTCCGTTCTGCCACAATGATCATTCTTTACCCAACCTAAGAGTACAAACTTTGTGATATCTCTCTTGAGTTCGGGAAGTTGTTTACATTGAAAGCCTTGAGTCTATAAAGGCTACTGGTCTGGATAAAATCCCTGTGGTTCTTTTCAAGAACCTTGACTCAGAACCATCTCCAATCTTGGTAAAGCTGTTTAACTGTTGTTTGAAAGAAAAATGTTTTCCAAACCTATGAAAGTGTATGTCCTGTTTACAAGAATGTGGGTGCGCCCTCATCCTTGTCACGATATCACCTCATAAGTCTCCTTAGTATCATCAAACTTTTTGAAGCTGTTATCAACAATAAAGTTATTGATGACTTCGATAGAAACAACCTCCTAAGTGACAAACAGAATGTTTTTTTTCTCCTGTAGGTCTGTTTTAACAATTCATCATACACAGAGTCTGTGAAACATTTGATAAACACATCCTAAAAGCGATCACCTTAGATATCTTGAAGGCCTTTTGACAAGGTGTGGCTACTAGACAAACTTTCAAGCTATGGAATCTCTGGAAGAGTTTTCTCAGTTATCATGCATCTCCAAATATCTGGATAACTCTCCTCTCAGCTCAATGGGAAAAAACTGTTTTTTAACATTTAATACCTCCTAAACCAAGCTAGTAATATTTCATCATTATAAAGCAGACCCTGAGTTTTCTCCAATCATGATGAATGGTTTTAGTCTCAGTGCTTGCTTGGAATGTCTATTGGGAATTAAGCTCACACCAAACCTCAATAAATATATGATCCATTGCTAAAGATGCTGGGATGCCCCTCTCTTCTTTTTTTTTTTTTTTTTTTTTAGATCTTCTGGTCCTGCAGCAGGGAAGGTTCTTTTTTATTCACCACTGCTAGCATAAAACTTTGCTACTTGTTATGCTCTAGTTTCAAGTCATGACAATAGAACTCTGCTGTGAACATTTGACCAGATTACAAGAGGCTGTAAGAGATTACTCCATTACAGTATCATCACCTAATAGTCAGAGGGATCTATTAGTATAAAGATGTGGTTTTAGGAAGATTGAAGCATCTGACCTAATGAAATCTACACTTCAAGAAACCTCTTTTAATTGCAATTAATACATGAAGAATTTCTTTGGATGATTAAGCTGCTGAGCATCAATCAAATCATGGAACACCCACTTTGTTTTGTTAGTGTTTTTGTTTTTTTTTTTTTTTTACAATTTTGTACCAGATCTAACTGTTGCATGGGCTTACGTTTTTGCTTCTCACACCTGAGTGTTTGTTTTGGGACAAGCTTTCAGAGCTGTGCTCAATTCTCACTCAATGTGAAGTTTTTATCTTTTTATGCATTTGGCTAGATATACAACCAATTTTTTTTAAATGAGAACTTTGTACACAAATAAGCACTTTTTCCATGTATGTTTTTAATGTATGCAAAAATAAGAGGGAATTCATTATCAATTTCAAGATTAAAATTTTTCTTAGCTGAATTTGGAATAATTTCAATATTATTTTTTTTTTTTTTTTTACTTTGTACTTTTCTATATGATTGTTCTGTGAAGTAATTAAGTCTATCTTCATTTTATATTCACATTAAAAACATAGAGGTATTGTATTTAACATCTATTAAGCATGAATGATGAGCCCATCTGATTCATCTGTTTGATAAATAGGTTTTATTCACACTTCCAAAATATGGCAGTTATCTTTCAATGTTTCTAAATCTTTTTATTTTGAAAAAAATTATAATGTAATTATATCCTGGTTTAACAGCTCAACACTGTCTGCTGTGGTGCACTTTAGACTGTCAAATCTGCTTGATCCTGTAAAGTTCCCTGTATCTGTTTCTCTTATTTCAAGTTTGCATACTCTTTGGCATGATAAATTGTATACATTTTTTTTTTTTTTTGATGCTTGTTAATACTCTTTCATTTCTTGGACTTGTAGGAACTAAGTTTAAATTTTACAAATTATTTTAACACCTTGAACTTTTTACTGAGGTAAATTATTTTAACAAAAAAAAAACCCTTCAGGTTGTCTTTCAATTTAAAAAAAAGCAAAATTGTTCATTCAAAGTACACACAAATTACCCCATTGATTACATTTTTTTTTAATTTTTTTTTATTATTATTATTGCTGCAGATATTACTCTTGCCATTTAAAATTTATATTCAAAATAAATAACATCCTCATATCCCATGCTTTGAACATTTATTAGTATGGTAATTTGTATAATAATCCATTTTTATATTCTTATTTTAGAGTAGGAAAATAGCATAAGATGAAATTAATATTTTTTTTCATTTTATTGAATGCATGTTTTATACCAAATAAATATATCTTAAGTTATTTGAATCATTTAATATTTTCTTGTAGCTAAATTTAATTTGTATTTAAATTTCATGATTTAATTTCTGATTTTATGCATATAAATAAATTCCTTTTCTATTCGAATAACTGCCCAATTTGAGATTTCCTGTTCATTTTCTTACAGCCTTTGGTTGGAATTCTAAATGCTGCAATCTATTATACCCAAGGCTGTGTTTACCTGATGGATCTATCTTTGCTGACTAGCTCATGCTTTTATGGCTACTAATCTTCTAATATGCAGCAATGTTTACTTACTCTAACCCAGTTCTATGATTCTGTTACCTATTTGATAGACATCTACAATAATGCTAATAATACAGTTACTGAACAGATTTTTTTTTTTTTTATCAGTTTAATTTTGATTAGGAATTGATATGTATTTTATCATTTTTATTGTCTTAAAACCATTTAGGTATTTCAAGTTTTAATGCTTGTTCCTTGCTCTTGCTAAAAAACTAATCGATTCTTATTTAATATTGAAATAATATAGTATGAAAAATAAATTTCTGTAGAGAAGACCTTAATTTCAACTCGTAATTTTTTATTTGGATACGGTTAAATTCATTTGATTAAGATGGTGTTTTAGCTAGCTAATTAGAGAAATATATTCTCTTTTACAGAATTCTGTTATAATAAAATAGTTTAAATATTGAAATTGCACATTTAATTTAATCAGGCAACACAAAAAATGACCTAAAATTCTGATGTGTTACTGTTTTAAGCTTTAACTTAATGTTTTTATTACTATTTTAAATTTAACATGAAAAATATACTTTATGAAATTAAGATATATTTAGATCTTGAATGACAAGGGGTTGCTGAAAAGTTTTCAACTTTGAGAAGGGATTCTGAAAGAAATGCTGATATTTGGTTCTTGGTGAGATTTGGGGGAAGTGGGTTGGGATGAGAACTTTTCATCACTACTCTCCTTGTATAAACCAAAAGGAAATTTTACTAAGATACTCTAGCGTTTGTTTTGCGTTATTGTAGATGTCTGACATTCTTAAACTTACCTATCTCCTGATTATATCTGTCAGTCATTTCTTTCCAACCAAATTAGCTGACCTGTTGAACTTGTATTCAGGCTTGTCGTCGTCTTCATTGCCCATTTATCATCCAGGGTCAGCCAGCTCAGGCTCAATGCACCCCTGCTACTACTCCAGTTGTTCAGACCCCAACAACTAGGAAACCATTCCTTAAAAAACCCAGTGAAGCCAGGAGTGTGGACTCACCTCGAAAGAGTTCACGTATTAGCAGGTTACAGGCCAAGGTGTGTTGTTCAACGGTGCCTAATCCTACTCCTTCTTCCTCCTACTACTATTGTTATGACTGCCTGCTGCCAATTGCTGCTTATCTTTGCACCCATGACTCTGTTGATGCTGTTAAGCTTGCTTTATAATTTTGCTTCAAACAGCCCCCATATCATCTATCTGCAGTCAATCTGAAAAATGTTGTTTGACATAATGCTCTCTTTGCTATATATATATATATATATATATATATATATATATATATATATAATTAAAATACATTATCCATTTAATGTTTTAAATTTTAATTGCATGCAAAAATGAAAAAAAAAATCAAATTATACCAAATAGTATCCATTTTGCATTGAAGAAACAATTTTCTTCAAAGCAAAGTTTTTAATAAATAACTTTGATTTTAATAAAACAATGTTATTGGGTTTTAATAATTAACAAGTATCAAAAGATCTTCAATGAATTTATTGTATCTAGATTCTGTTAAGATATATATTTTCTTGTTCATTGATTTAAGATAAAATATATTGTCAGGAAATTAATATTTGATAAAAACTTAAATATTTCCTAACCTCCCCTATTTCCAAATCCTCTAAGTTGAGTAGCCAAGTTAAGGTGATATTTCTTTAATATGCAACACAAATTTCATTTGCATGAACTATCCATATTTTATTTTTACACATTATGGTAAAATGTACTTATGAAAACCAGATTTAGATAATGTCTTTTTTTTTTTCTCTCCCCCACACTCTTTTGCTATATTTTACACAACTTCATAATTCCATCTGCCCAGAGTATTTTATCTTTCTTGGTAAAGAATTGCTTCAGGCACAGTATTCCAGGAGTAATTAATTTTTTCATTAACACTGGTGAATATGGCAGATGATTAAGTGAAGTTTGCCTTGTTACCAAAAAAAAAAAAGAGACTGCAATATAGCATTATCCTGATGGAATATTCATTCTTTCTGGTAACTAATTCCAAACACTTTTCACTGATTGATGCTTTCAATTTGTCTAACTGGGAGCTGTACTTGTTTAAATGAATTGTTTGGCTCACCAGAAACCCTTTCACTTATATCCTATACGGGTTTTTTTAATTTTTTTTATATGAAGCTCAGCCTTTGGTATGGCTAGTGGTGGTTCAGTTTGCTTGTCTATATTCTCTTACAGTAAACACTGTTGTAAAATAACCACTTTTCATCACCCATCATAATTTGTTTCAAATGGAACATTTAAACACAATTATGTAGGGTTGTTTGTTTAATTCCCCCTCACATCATTTAACTTATGGGGGCCCATCCATCAAAGCAAAAGTAACCAAGCTGGTGCAAATGATTTTTACTTGATGTCTTGATTTGATTGTCAATCTCATCTGGTCTACCTGATCCAGAAGCATTATCTCCACCACAAATCTGCACAGACCACTTGACACATTTGACCATTCAGAGTACCTTTGTAAACTGCACAATTTTATTTTAATTTTTTGTAACATTGTTACTTTTTCTTCAGACAAAAAAAAACAGCCTATTTCTGAAAATATTTTATTTTTTTGTAACATTGTTACTTTTTCTTTAAACAAAAAAAAACCTCCATTGCTGAAAATATTATTTTCTTTCAATTTTCAATGTTAGAATCTATAAACAAAATTCAACCAGTTTTGACAATTTTTTTTTAAATGGACACCAATATGATAGCTATCACATTCTAATCATTCTTTTGGAATTAAATTAGTTAAAACTAAACACTTGTAATATTTTCTAATGACAAACAGAATATTTTTTTCTTTTAAATTTATGCACCAAAATTTAAATTGAATATTTTCTTAATTAAAAAAGCATATCCTGAAGTATACAATTTAATGTTGATTTCATTATTATTGATTACTTGTAGCCAAGACTTCTGCTGCTTCTAATTTTAAAACATGAAGTTTGATCACATTTTATGTTTTCTGTGGGTTCTAAATGAAAGTCTGACATTATTATTATAATTTTGCACTATGGTGTTATGGTTTTCAATACAAATTTCATACTTATTCATTTTGGTTTAAACTGTGGTGTTGAGATACTTAAACATCATATTTTCAAAAGTTATAAAAATTTTGTTTTCAAAGCTGAAAATGTAAAAAGACATAGACATGTTTAGATTACAAATAATCCTAATAATTATAACCTAAAATAGTTTACAAATTCTTTTTCTACTCTCTAATAAATTTTAAACTTGTTTTTTCTATAGTTTAGCAAAAAATCTATGCTGCCATTCCCTACCCACCACCAATATAGTATTGACCAAATGTAAATTGTAAAATCATAATTCTTGTCTGAAATATTCTTGAACAATTTGTTGCCATATGGAATATAAACTGATACCAGTAAATATTTTAGCCTTTTCTTTTAAACTGACTTTGGATCCATTTGATAATTTATATTTTAAATATTTTTATAGTTGTTTCTGACTTTTTTCTTTTTTTTTAAACACCTGATATTTTTTTTATACTTAGCTTCATTGCTAGCTTGATTCAGCCAAATTGTTTGAACCTTAGTTTATTTTTATTTATATTCTCTTAATAGACTGCTTCTGCAAGGCAAAACTTATTGCTATTCTCAAAAGCCTAGTTAAGTGTATTGTCTACTTGGCTTTGATTTGCTCTTTAGAGTTCCTGTAATAATTCTGCTCTAAACAACTGTTAATGATATTTAAATAAATTGCTTCTAATTATCATTTTTCACATCCAATTTACTCGAATGAGAATGTATAATTTTCAAACTTGTTTCTCATTTGTTTGCTGCTTCAATCACTTAAAACAAATAGGATATCCAGCAAAAAAAAAAAATTAAATTGTCATTTTTACTTAACTGTAACTATTTATATTTAAACTAACCAAGAACCAATATATATTGAAAATAAAACCTGACTATTCTAATTTGATAGCTCCAACTGAATGATGAAAAACTTGTACCTGAAGAATTGCATAATTGATTCTATTAAAAATTTAACTTTCTTCTGTTGAATTTTTTCTTTGGTGTGTGTGTGTGGGGGGGGGGACATTTACCCTATTTTTGGTGCCAAATGATTATCCATAGTCAATTTTACAAAAGATTTCTTGCTATACAAATATTTTGTGTCTCACTCTCTCTTTATTTATATATATATATATACACACACACACACACCACCTTCCTTTGTTTAAATATGTTATATGAACTAGAACAGGAAAGAAATTTCTGTTAAACCTTTTAGTGAGTTTCACCTGGTATTGGATAAGCTATTCAATGTTAGATAGTAAAGGAATTTGCTGGAATTGCATTTATGTTCTGGGTAATTTTGATCATAGATTTTAGCATCACATGGTAAAAATGACTTTACAATTTAAAGGCATTTTAACCACTGAGTGTCTAGAGTGAAATAAATTTAACTGAGAATGGGTTGCTTTTTTATGTAAATTCTTTCCCTCTAAAACATTTAGTTTAGCAATAGTAACATTATTGAACAAATTATTTTTACAGTCATAGTAACATATATAATAAACTTGATTAATCCACAACAAAATGTTGTCCATTTTCCTGTAACCTGATGCACTATATTTATATAAAATATGAAGAAACAGTGACAATTATAACCCATAAATCTGACTATTGCAGACTGTAATAACTGCCTTCGTCCTTACTGACATTTTTCCACAAAAATACTTTAGTGCTGCTTATGTTCAAATACAAATAATAAAGAATATTTTTCTTTAAATGATCTGAGAAATTTACATTTTCTTAATCATGGAGTTCATGTAGATATTTACTAAGCTTAGCATGAAGCCAAACTGGTGAAAATTACTGGGTCAAGATTGTTTCACTAATCCTGCAATTGGTGATGGAAGGGAAGCTGCTTGTATGCTTTAAAAATTGGTATTCAAAATCTTAATTTTTATCAATTACTGATGCAAATGGAGGAAATGTAAAACTATTAGCCACAAGGCAGACCTGTCATCATGCTTTCATTGTAGAAGAGAAACAAAATGGTAAATCAAGTATGTTTGATACAAGGTTTATCTCTAATGAAATTATTTACAGATTTAGAAAATTAGCCACTTGATGAAAACAAAATCATTTTATCTGAAAATTGTCTAATTTTCACTGTTCAAAGTATTTAAGGTATAAATAATTTGAAATTGTCTTCAAACTTGTTTCTCTTAACTTTTAATTTGCTACAAACGGAATAATTTTTAATGACTTTTTTAAGAGAACCATAAGTGAACTATTTTGTCCTGCTGAACCAATTTGCATAAAAATGGTTTTAGAAAATACTAAAGTTTTTCATTCATTCAGTTTACTGTTTTGATAATATTTTATCAATATAATGATGACATTTATAACTGCTTGTGTGTAATGTGATGCAAAATTTGGACAAGATATCAGTAACATTTTCTTGTTACCTCTTCTGTGTAGGAAAATTTAAGTGAACCTTTTTTATTTCTTGTACTCTAGAATTTTGTTGTCAAAGCCTCAAAGTTTTAATAAAAAATCAAATTTGTTACAATTGCTTTAAATTATATTTTTGCTTTTAGCTTACAAATATTTTAAAATTACAAATTGTTTATGGCACAAGTTATTCATATTTTTTGTACATTTTCCTTGGTCATTATAATAATGAATAAAAATTAATCTCAGATTTCAATACTTAAAATATTAATGGCTTCTTAAAAGATTTAAATATTTGCTTAATTTGTTTATTCTATAACTTAGTTGTTATTGTTTCATAAGATTCAGATAAACTTTAGCTACTTACTTACACACCCACTTGCGTGCACACTGAGTTATTCAGTTTGGGATTTTTATTTTTTAATATTAATTCCAAAAGTCAGGCACAACCTGTTTTCTTGTAGCAATATTTAGCTTTTTAATTGCACTTATATACACAATGCCAACAAGCATGAAAGGGGTTTTGCTTTTTGGCTGCATGTATGAAAATTGTTGCTTTGCCTTGGGAGAAAGTGAAAGAAAAAAATGATAAATCAAGAAAAATAAAACCTATTATAAAGATTTTTTGGTAGATTTATGTTTAAAGAGCAGCTGGTTTGATTGAGTCTACAATTTTTTCAATGTTTAATATATATGAAATACTAAAGCATGAAATTTAGTCTACACTTGTCTAACAGTTGTGTATGCATTCTACTGTTATTATTTTATAATAGTCTTGTTTTTTGTTTTTTAGCTCTCATTCACATTGAATTTTTTTTTTTAAACATAGATTTCTTAATAGCACAAGTTGCCTAATGACACAAACTATCAGCTGTTCATCATATAGTATCTATTTTACTTTCCTAAACTGATTGGATTAGATGTTCAGCTTTTAAAATTTTATGTTCGGTTTTATACTAAAAAAAAAAAAAAAATGTATCTGTTAGTATATACAAACCAGCTGTTCTTAAAAAAATTTTTTTTTTGTTAAAATATAAAAAAATGTAAACTTTCTAATCAAGTATTAAGTGGTTCAACCTGAAAAAAAATATGAATACTTTTCAAAAAGTTTTTGAGTTTAATCTCTTTTTCTTTTCTTTTTTTTTTTTTTTTTTTTTTTCGTGTGTGTATGTATAAAGTTCATTATCTTCTCAGTTTAAGTACATAATACTAAGCTCTTTTTCCTTTATATCAATGTCTTGCTGCTGGCAATAATTTTTTTTTTTTTTTTTTTTTTTAAGATTCCACATCAACTTACTCTACTGATATTTTTGTGATTGACTTCCATTTGAATTAAACTAAATTTCTGCCTTGTTTTCTTTTAGGCTGCTAATTTGTCAGGGTTGGATATATTTGCTGCTCAGCAATATCAACAACAGATGCTCCAACAGATAGCAGCCGCGGGCAGTTTCTCTGCTCCTGAGCCTCAACTGGTTTACCCACAATCTTCAGGAATCCTAGATGAAATTGGCAGGGAAAGGTTTGTTTATTAAATCTCTCATTATCACTAAAATTAGTTTTTTCATTCAAAAAACATTTAAAAAATTTTCAGATCATAAATATTCTGTATTTTGTAGAGATTGTGGTTTTTTTTTTTTTTTTTTTTTAGCTTGAAAATAACATTGGTTAAATGAATTTATACTGATTATTAGAGAAACACATTAATACTATGTATTTCAGTTTAAGCATCAACAGGTCATTCCAAGGTCTTCAAAGGAGGTAATGGAGCATAAGAATGAATTTGATGTGACTTAAGTTTTATTTATTGTTACAAATATTTGCATACAAGTTGATAAGTGAAAGCATTATGATATGGGAGTTTTAAAGGTAAACTCATTTCTTTATTAAATTTTACCACTATTGGGATAAGAGCAATTGATTTTGAGTAACACTTTCATTAAATTTCATTACACTTAGTTTTTTTTTTTTTTTTAACTTGTGTATATGAAATACTAGGTAAAATTTGAACTTGAAATACTGCCGTCATGTCAGAAAATTGTATTTTTGTATTTAAAAAATATTTAATGACCCAATAAAGAAGAAAATCTTATCTCTTTAAGGGAAATATAATTATCATCATCAGATATAAGAATTTTCAATTTTTTTGTAAATAGATACTTGTAAGAATATCTTAAAATTATTTAAATATGACTATAAAGGAGATTATATAAGATTGTATTAATTAACCTAGTGTTATTTTTACATTAGAGATTAAAAACTGCCATAATATAATTTATAGTAGATAAAATGAAGGGCTAACATTTTGCTTCTAATTTTGAGTCTTGTGATATATATTCATTAAATCTTAATTAAATTAATTAAAATTTTAGTTTGGGATACCTACTAATAAGTAGGTATCCCAAACTAAAATTTTAATTTCAATATATCTAAAAACTTAGAGAGCTTGACAAAACATAACAAAATGTTATCAAATTTATCTTGGTAGCTCAATGAGCAACCAAGTTATAACTATTCACAGTTGGTAGAATTTTCTGTCTTGTTTGGGCCAGAAGCCAATTTTAACAGTGTATAACTGAAGATGCAGGCTTTGAACAAGTGAAAAGTCATTATAAATGTAATGTCATATAAGTCTTGAAATAAAAGAAAGATAATACTAGTGAAATCAGTAATTATTAGATTCCCATTAGTGAAAATTGTGTTCTCGAAAAACAAAATTAGTTTTAAAAAAACACACACAAGAACAATTCTGACTGCTCATGTTTCATTTCAACAGTTAATGCTTTGAAACTTCATCCTCTGGTTCATAGTACAACAGAGATGAAGTTAATTTTTTTTTCAGTTGTAAATCAATAAAAAAAATCAATCATATTTACACAATGTAAAAACAACCAGAAGTGCAATTTGACAATAGGGGCAAAAACCAGTCACAAGTATACCATACTGAACTTATAAAGAAAAAAAAAAAGTATCCATTGAAAGTACATGCCTGGAACTTTGAAAGTTTACTAAATTTGGGATAATGAATTTAACAAAATGGCTCTTTTCTCTGTAATACAAATGCCTTTTGTCATAAATGTATTTAATATAGGAAAATTTTGTGAAATTATGCAATTTTTAACTAATCAAAAAAGGACTGTAATGACTATAGAACTTCAGAAATTTGTTTCATGAAATGAATCATTGGCCAATATTCCAAACAAATGCTTATTGTAAAGCTTTAAACTCATTTATCATTAAAATGAAATAAATAAAAATGCATTTATTAGAACTGATGAAAAAGGCTTTCTGGACAGTTGAAATGGTCATGCATATTCTCTTCTCATGATTATTTGCATTATGACTTCTACTACAGCTAATTTTCCTGGAACACTCCATATCCTATCATCAGGTGAAAGTTGTATTATATCAAAGTCCCATCTAAAGACAATAACAATCTTAACAATGGCCATCAAAAATAATTATGCTTTTGTTTGGAACTAAAATTTTGATTACAGCCCTGGATGGAGATGTAATATCAACAATTTGCTCAATGTACAATATACTGTTTGGCCTTGGTGCTTGTAGCTGAAAGTCATTTGAAATGTTGCTTCATCACAAATACTAGAGTTTAATACTCAGATTCACTCAGTACCTTTTCTTTCTTTTGTTCCTTTAGAAGAGAAGTTCCATTAAAAGTTATATTACTAATGTCTGTTATGTTCCTCACACAGTTTTTAACTTTATCAGCATACATTGCAACTAATTTGGTGTCTTCAGCCTGCTTCTTCCATTTAGAAGAAAACTACTTCTCAGGGCATGGCATTCATCATCCACCGAATAGAAGATTAAATTTAAATTTTATTAATCACCTGGACAGAGGTCTAACACTAATTAAAAAAATTAAAAAATGAACAGATACTTTAAAAAAAAAATGTTATGCTTATTAATTATCATTGTGGAAAATGGCTTCAGAAAAAAATTGTTTGCAGAAGTTGAAGGGCTATAATTTTTTTTTTGAGAGAGAGAGAGAGAATGTAACAATTTAAATTTAACCTCTCACATAGGACCTAATCCCTATAATTAGTAAACAAATAATCATAAAAGAAAAAAGGAAACTCATTACATTTTAAAAATTACCTAATTACATTTAAATTTTTTATGGTACCATCTTTCAAAGTTAAGTGAAAAGGTATATCCAGTTTTTAGAGAGAATATTGCCAACTACAAATGTAAATGGAATGAACAACCTTCAGAAGGAAAATGGAACAATTAAAAATTTTAATGGGATTTTTTATTTAATTCTGAATAAAAATGAACAGAAGAAATCAGAAATAGTTTCTAAGTTCTGAAAGAATAAAAATGTTGAAATGCTCAAAAGTTCATGAAAAAATTGTTAAAGATATTTAAATTTAGTACTTGAAAAATGCTTTAAGTACCAAATTTAAAAAATTGGTACTTGAAGCATTTTTGTCATTTTACTAAAAGTCTGTAGCAATCCAAAGACAGGGTTATGAAATTAATTATATAAAAAAAGAAATATTGTACTTTTTAATTCACTATAGTGATTATAGTGAATTAAAAAGTACAATATTTCTTTACTGTTTGTTTTTTTTTTATTTCTATTTTAAGTCATTGATTGAAATTTATCAAGAAAACTTTGAGATTTTATGTAAAATTTACATCAGCTTTTATCTCAATTCTTTGATAAATTTCAATCACTGATTGCTAAAATAAAATTAATTTTTAAATTGATTATAGGTATAAAGATATAAAATTATGTAAACTGTTTTTGTATAGCAATAGGCATTAATTTTAAATATTGATCCATATCTTCTAAAATTAAAAAAAAAATCTATACATAACTAAGGATTCAGCAGTATTTACATTAGTCGGACTATTGTCCTCATCTTTGTCGCCATATTTGTCACAACGTTTCGGCCGTTGTACGCTCCGGCCTTTTTCAGGTGGTTGGAATTTCAAACCGAACCCTTTATTTCGATCACTGGGGTAGACTGTTCTAGTTGCACGAGCCATGTTTGATGGATGTCAGTTATCAGTTATCTCCTGTTAATTTTCCCTCTGAAAGTTCTCCACTGCCTGAACCGGGTATTGAACTCACACTCTTTGGGTCTGTCACTGGATCTAACCAACGCCTTTATCCACTGTACCATGTGTCCTTGAGGACATCTGGGTATGAATTTCTGAGTATTATAAACCTAATTTTTCAGCAACCATTTTTTACCAGTACTCATATTGCAATTTTGCTGTTATCATTGCATGTTTTTTACCAGATCTCATATTGCAACTTTTTTGTTATCATTGCTGTTCTCTGGCACTCCTTATTACTGGTTCCCATATTGTATTTATTTCTATACTTGGCCTACTCAGGAGATTTTTGTGGCCTAGTATATGTGCTGATTCCTTAAGTTTACGAATTTTCCAATGGTGTTCTCTGTCTATGATCTCAACCTGATCCCACAGGGGACGGTGATCTCCCTTCTCTCTCCATATGTGGTCAGCCACGCCTGATTTTTCTACTTCCCCTCGCATTACAGCTTTCTGGTGTTCTTGAAGCCTTACCTTGAGGGGGCGGCCTGTTTCTCCTTTATATTCCTTTCCACCTGAAGAAGGCCGGAGCGTACAACGGCCGAAACGTTGTGACAAATATGGCGACAAAGATGAGGACAATAGTCCGACTAATGTAAATACTGTACATAATACCTCATCTCAGAAATATAGACAGACTCTAAGGATTCGGCTATTAAAAAACAAATATTCTTAATATTATTTTAGTTGCTAGTTTTTTTTAAATTAAACTTATGACTGGTAATACTAAATTATTTTCAACATATGATTTTCTGTAAAAATCTAGATTGATATTTCAAAGATAGTTTTATATACTTTTTTTTTTTTTTTTTTTCTGGAATTAATTGTCTCAAGAGAGAAAGATTGCTTTATTTACCAACCTTTTATTCATTTAAGTTTTTCCTCCTTTGACAGTGAAAGTGATGGTCCTGCTCCTGCTGCAGCTGAAAAAACTCGTAGGAAATCTCGTATTAAAAGAAGACGGGGAGAAAAAGGTTTGAAACTGACTATTTTGAGTGTGGAGGCAGAAGGCCAAGAGGTGGAATGCCGGTTAGATATTGCCAACAAGAACTCTGTCACTTACAAATTTACCTTGGAAAATGATAAACCTGAGGAGATAGCTGAAAATTTGGTATGGTTACTGTATTCATTAATTTTAATGGGTTAGATGTAGATATTTTAATAAGAAATTTTAATTCTGAATGAAATTTAAGGAAATATATCAATTGATGTTAAGTCCTAGTTTTATTTAGAAGTAAATGAAAATATTTTGTATATTCTAAACCAGTTAAGAATTTAAAATGCATCACCAAAGTAAATTGGACATGAGTAAATCACTAAACTATTTAACTAAAGTACTGAGTGGAACTGGACCTTATGTAACAAACAGTTTTCTGTTGCTATTTTGTAAATGCTGATTCACCAGTCCCATGTACCCATCACATTGTTTTAATTGTACAGTTGCTTTTCATTTTTCACTTAACAATTAGACAAAATGGTTTGTTTTTGCTAATTATCATTCTATGCAAAGTTTTTTTTTTTTTTTTTTTAATAATTTTATTTACACCTTCAAAAATTTTAAAAGTGTGATATACATTTTTTTTCTTTAGGTTCTTGTTGATCTTTTACCTGAAGCTCAAGTTAATAATTTTATCGATTTGATGGAAGGAGCTATCAAATTAGTCAAACGTGATCCTTCAAGTGCTGTGTCCCTGTGTATAAGTGCTGCTAACACTCCAACTTCTAGTCCCTGTGTAACTCGAAAATCTCGACATTCTGCTGAAATGGATTCTGCAAAGGTAAGCATCCAATCTGATTTTTCATTTAAATTAAAAACGTTAGTTCTAATTAATCAAAATATTATTTCTAATATTGAACTTTTTATAAATTTAAAAGAAAACCATAATTGGATTGATGTGAACTATGGAATACAAAATAATTCCACTGAATTTTGTATTTCATAAAGGTTTTAATTAAATAAAAGCACCATTTACTTTTAAAATATTTTCTTTCAAATTTTCCATTCCCCCCAGATATATTTTCATAATAAATAATATGAATATAAAATGGACTGTTGTACTGATGATTTTTTTTTTATAGAAGTCTCTCCACATACTATAGTTTTATAAATGAATAATGACTTAAGAACAAATGTAAAAGCATCTAAAGAGAAAATATTGTTTCTAATCGATCCTTAAATCAAATTCTTGTAATTCCACATGCTCCCATATTCTCTCTCTCTTTCTACATACATATATTCCTTCCCTCATTCTTTCTCTTCTGAAGAAAACCTCATCGATAATCAAGCAAAGAAAAAGACTGGTTAAACAACAAGTAAATGACTAAGGGTTTTTATCTGCGCTGCAACGCATGTGTGCAAGCCACTTTGTAGTTCTCTCTAGACTGTGGTACCCGTAGGTGCACGGTTCAGCACACATAGCTTTCTGGCACTGCATGCACCTTCTATTGATGCTGCTTCTTTCACAGACACTTTCCAAAACAGATATACTTGATGATATGCAGACACAGTCTTTGCTTCTATTTAAATTTTTGGGAAGATTAAATTTGCTTTTATAAACTTCTTCACTGATGCTAATATATTTTTCTACAAAGTAAATCTACTTTACAATAGTAAAAGTATTGAGGTGGTTTAATTTTACATAAGCTTGTGGGAAAAACCTATCTATAAGAATTGAGTTTTTCTTTAAGCGATATAAATTTTGCTTACTTAAACTATATTTGATACTGTGCATGTATGGCACTATTTCTTTAACCTAACTTTTGCTTTAGCAAGCTGTAACAATTTTAACAGTAACTGATAGGTGTGGTTTACCTACCGAGCCTTGCTATTTACAAAATAGTTTCATTATACTAAAGCTTCCCAATAAATTTGGATGAGGTATGTGTCTTAAGACCCTGAGTAATAATAAATGGAATATATCAAATAAAGAAAATGTATATAAATGAGATACAGTCTAAATTAGTCATTGTTCTTGTTTTGAAAGTTTTTGTGGTTGCTACATTGCTATATTTATTATTATCCAAAAGATCACTTTGTCCTTTTTCCTTTTACAAACTACTGTATTGTGTTTCTGAATAATTAAGTGTCAGTACATGTATTTGATCAATCCAATAACTGCTAATTTCATTATACAGTTTAATACAGTTTTACTTTCTTATTCTTAGAGGAGAGACTTTTTTTGAAAGGTCCATAACAATGAGACAAATTCTTCCAAAATAAATGAGAATAAAATTTAAAAATTTTTATGGTCTGCTTCTGTATTTATGAAAAAGAGGTATATTTTATGAATATTTTTTGTATTTGCTCTCATCTTTTGAGCTAATATATTGCCTCTTTACTGTTGTATTTTAACGTCAACTATTATTCTGAATGTATTTAGAAAGTTGAATGTAGAAACTGACCTACATGATGGAAGCTCAAAAGCTTGTACCAACTTTAAATGTATACATTACATATTGCACTTTAAATGTGAAATGTGAACAATATCCTGATGAAAGTAATAAAGATGTGTAGTAAAAGATAAACTTATAATACTGTATTCTAAATTAGATTATCTTGTCATTCTTCAGGTGCTTTCATATTTAAAAATATCCAAGATTCTTTTCATTTTTAATGTTAGAATTGGAAACAAAATACTTAAAATCATCTTCTCTTTTAAAATATTTTTTATTTTATTTATTTTAGCTTGTAGTTTTTTGCCTTATTTATCTTTACTGTATTAAAATGCTCAACAATTGCCAAAAAATCCATTTTAAAGTGCCAATTTTAATAGTTCCAGAACTTTAGCATGTTAGGCGAAGCTGCCTTCTTTAAATATTTTAATGATTTAGCTTTATGATAATAATTTAGTTAATTGGTTAAACCACACCTGTCTTTTTTTCTTTACTTTTTCTTAAAAATATAAATTTTTCTTGAATTATGCTTTGAAGGTAGCTTATGCGTTGAGTTGTCAGCATCATACAAAATAAATTTCTGAGCATTTATGTCTGATTATGATTTTTTTATTATTTTTTTTTTTCTAATCACTTTACATACTTTTTAATTTTTTCCAATAATTTTTCTCAAAAAATTGTAAATTTGATTTGAAACTTGGAATGGCCATTCACCTTGAATATTTCTCCTGGTTTGAAATTCCTGCTTTTTTTCCATATGCTGCAAAATAAATTTCTTTTTGCTTCAAATTGATGCCAAACTTGATAAAGTTATATGTAAAATTTAAAAAGCACCTACTTATTATTTACAGACTTAAAACTTTCAATGACATTGACAACTATGTTTTGAAGTTACAAATTAAATCAGTACTTGTAGAGTATTCCATAATCTCATTAAAGATATTCTTTTACTGTGTTTACATTTATTTTACTAATTAAAATGTATTTTCTGTGAATAATGAATCCAATTTTACTAGTAACTCGAATATGTGCTTTCAAGATTGACTTTAATTTTATGGATATTCGAGGGATCTAAATGCAGGTTGAAAAACTTTTTATCATTTTATTAATTTATTAGTAATACATTCTTGTCATATTAGTAAGTTATTTATTGCTTATTTAAATATACTTTGTGTTTATTTGAATATGGCATTGTTGAAAAAATATTGCCAATTAATGTTATTGCTAGTTGTTGAATAATACAATTTTAAATTGCATGATACTGTGTAGCTTTAAAGAATTATAGTTATATCCTATCTTGATAAATTTTCCATTGTTAGTTTTACTAAACAATCAATTATCCTAAAATTTGGGCAGGGCAATATCTGGAGGTTAAAATAATATTGTGATTAAATAATAATACAGTTTTTTGATTATTTAGAAAATTTACTTTTTTGCATAAAATATTTGATAATGTTTTTGAAATGAGAATTTACTTCAGTCTAACTAAAATTATTACTTCCTATTAATGTTATTACCATTCATGTGGTTGATCACAATTGAAAGAATTTGTTATTCTGAATATAAAATCTAATTGTTTTAGAATAATTCATACACTTGTGTGCTTAACAGTATTAATCCTTTTTAATTTAAATTTGTATTTCATACTTCAATTTAGAATTAGGATTATTTCTTACCACACTGAATGAAGCTATTGGGTTAGTGCATAATTATCAGACATTTTTAAACAATATTTATTATGAAAAAAGAAAGAACAATTCAACAATAACATTTTTAAATGATTATACCAGAACAGTCACCATCTACTTCAATAAGTTTTTCCCATTTGCTTGGAAGATGGTTGATTCCAAGGGCAAAGAAGTTTTGACATTGGTGACCATGTTATCCAAATTGGCATAAACTATGTTCACCTGCCAATTTTTTCTGCGATCGATTCACTTGGTACTCTGTAGGCGCTTCTGTGGGAGAATATGGCAGCTCTTATTGGTGATACATTTGAGAACACGATGCTCAACATGTGGAGACACATTATTGTGGTGGAAGACATGGTTCTTTTTGTGCAATCTTTTCATCTTGATTGCAGAATGAAGGCGGTCAAGTTGAGTCAGATAGACATCACTGTTGATGTTGCTGTTTTTGTCTGGAATTCGCCATTGTTGAAGCTAATCATCGTCATTCCACTAATAATAACTGTTTGAGATGATTTCCCAATGGATGATTCCACTTCTGTCCCACCAAACACACCACATTGTCTTCATACAGTGCATGTTTTTCGGTATTCCTTTCGCTGAAACTCCTGGTGAAACGCAAACCTTTCTT
Organism: Acanthosepion esculentum; assembly: GCA_964036315.1. Taxonomy (NCBI): domain Eukaryota; kingdom Metazoa; phylum Mollusca; class Cephalopoda; order Sepiida; family Sepiidae; genus Acanthosepion; species Acanthosepion esculentum. The sequence goes on from OZ038504.1 coordinate 71,781,502, forward strand.
TTGATGTTTCTCAAGAAAAGCCATGTTTCATCCCCAGTAACAAGATTCTTTAGAAATGGTGCTTGTTCGTTTTGCTGCAGCAAATCGGTGAAAATTTATTGTTGTTGGAGAGTTTGTGAGGGATCCATCCATTTCCATATCATTCCAAGCTTTTTGAGACAATGGACGATAGCTGAATGGTCCACATTGAAGTCTTCAGGCAGCATTTGAATTGTCAAGCTTTCGTTTTCTTCCACGGCTACCAAAAGTGCCTGGTTATTGAAATCTGATGGCCAACCTCTTCCTGGCTAGTGTCGCCAGATTTGAAATGGGTAAAACATTCCCTGCATCAACTTTCGCTGATTGGTCCTTTGCCAAAAAGTTTATTGAGATCATGAAATGATTGCGCTGCTTTCCATCTTTGTTCGAAGTGATAAAGCATGATATGAGGAATATGAGTATGATTATTGACACATTTTTATAACCTAAAAATATTTTTATTAAAAAAAGTAAACAAAACAGCAATTTTTATTAATAACTCGCCTACAAAAACGCCTGATAATTATGCGCCAACCCAATATTATAAATATATTATTGTAGAGGTATTTAGTTGACAAATATAGGGTTATACTCAATTTGCAAATTAAGTTTCATGTCTTTTTTCTTTTTCAATAACATCAACACAATAATTTTTAGAAATGTATGTTTAAAAAAGAGATGTATCTTTAGCTTTTCTTCATTTTTTTTCCTCCTTTTTTTCTTCTTCCTAGAAACTCCACTTTGAACAGTCTGACAGTCACAAAGGCTCTGAAGGATGTGATAAAGAAATGGAATCTAAGAAAACAGTGCTTTCAAATGAACAGGAGTCTGTTGTTGAAACCAAGAAGAAGCGGTTTGTAGTTAGTAAAGTTCAAGAATCCTTTCCATTGGAAAAAAAGCCAACTGAAGATGATGAAGATGGTAGATCAACGGCAGAATCTATCTCTATTGAAAATCCTGAAAATGCTTACGAAGGTCCTGATGTGTCAGGACCAGCAAAAACTATGATTTCTGAATCTGAGGCATACCAAGATTATGAAAGGCTCTCTAGGTCCCATTCATTACCTTCCAATGTCCCTATGGATCTGAATGATTTACAAGAAAAACTCTCTCAGCTGACTGCAACCCAGAAAGCTAGCAATGGTACATTGTCTACAGCTGGTGCCACTCCTAACTCTATGGCAGCTGAGGTGGGTCACTTAAATATATTCTTACAGAATACTCCAATCACTACAACGCCAATGTCTGATGTAAGCAGTGTATCAGGGTTAGACATGCAAGGCAAACAGGATCAGCTGACTCCTGACCAACACCAACTTCCAAACACACTTCCTCAGCAGTTACATGCACAGCACCCAATGCAACAAGCACATTCTCACTTGACTATGAAGACACTTTCACAACAGGTAATTGTTGATTTATACTTAGTAAATTCTGTTTGTGATTCTTTAGTGAGTGAGTTTTTTTTTGTTTTGTTTTTTTACTTAAGCTGATTCACTCCATTTATAACTGATATCAACACTTATTAAAAACAAGATAGGTTAAATTTATAGAAAAACAAATTATTATTTTCAATGCTTCTTGACATCATATTATAGCACCCTTAAAAAATTTATTTTGTGTAAAATAATCTAAAAAATTAAATTAATAGATTCCAAAATATTAATAGATTCACTGAAATTGACTAATTTGAAATATTTTCAAACACATTTTGCTATTATTATTATTGATTTTTACCTTAATAAAATTTATGAGCTTGACATGAGAAAATCGGTGCCTATCTTACTTCTCATCTGAATATAAAGTAAAAAAAACGAATTTTTCGTACTTTCAAGCTTTATATTTTCTTATTTGCTCATATTCATAGTCAAATGTAACTAATTTATGGGTAATTAAAACAAAGTCCTTGTATAAAATATGTTGTATATTTAACATGCATGAATAAACTTGAAATATACTTCTTCCATATGCTCTAAGATTCAGTTAAATGAAATATGTTCATGTTTAGATAATAAAAAGCTCTCATAATTGCTATTTAATACCACACTTTTTGGGATATTTTTGTAAAATCATCTAGTAAATTTTATTGTGCTTTTCTATATTAATGTGTTTTTAAAATTTACTTAAGCTTACATATCTTTTTTTCCTCTTGCACTAAAGCTAAATTTAAAAAAATGTATTGAACAATGTACCTGTATCTTCAAATTTTTGCTTTTCTCAAATGTTTTGCTACAAATTTTTTTTTTTTATAACTATAATCTTGCATCTGTCATTTTTTTTGGTTTTGATTTTTCTTGTTTTATGCATTCATAACTTGAAACCAAATCTTAAAAATAAAATTAAAATCATTTAGGAGTATACATTTGTTTTTACATGCAAATACACATAATTAGTTATAAGCAAATTCCTTGACATAATGTAAACTTAAAAGTTCAATGAAATTAAAAGGTTTACTTCAGGTGTTTATTCAACATGGGTACCTCGAGGTGGTGTAATGCTGTTCAAACATTCGCCAGAACAATTATGACCGAGTAGTGAGTTTGATCCTCACTGGGTGCCCCATACTTTCGGCCTTGTGCCACATCTGAGCTACGCTTGGAAAATCACTACTTCAGGTGTTTAGTATTCAATTTAAAGTACCTTCATTAATGATTACATCTTGGCTGCTCAAATATTAGCTGAGTGCAAAAGTTTCCAGTGTTTTTTGTTTTAATCATTTTTTGTTGTTTTTATTTTTCCTTAGACTGTTTTCTGTTTTGTATTCAACACTGGGATGTCAGCAAATATAAAAGTCATGTGTAATAAAATTATTTAAGAATCTTGATTATTTCATCTTGTAAAAACACCTGATTGAAAATAATGACAAATTAATCAAACTAATTCATGTTACATACTTAATAGTTGTAGAATAAATATAAATATGATCAGAGCATTGTGATAGATAAAATGAAAAATAAATGAAGAAATTAATAATAATAATGCTTCATCTATGAAATTACAAACTTCTAACATATATAGACTTGCTATTTTGATCAGGATGTTCATCCTAGTTGTTATACTCGCTACATTTCAGCTGTTGTACTCTCCATTCTTCTTGAGGTGTCTCATCATTGTCAGTTATCTAGTAATTTTGAAGTGAACCCTTTATTCACTCTACAGGTTTGATTATTTTCTGTTCACTTCCGCTATTTAAGGGACATTTCATATCAGTTAATACACACAAGTCTTATTCAACTTTGTGTTGCGTGTCCATTTCTTCCACTGAACCAGAGTATGTGACTTTACAGCACAACCAGATTTTGGGATAGAATTCACAACTGCCAAGGAACCAGATATAATTTAATCAACTAGTTGATATGTCATTTGAACATATCTGGTTCCCTAGCAGTTGTGGATTCAATCCCTAAGTGCTGAAAAATCCTGTATGATGGGTCAGTGGAAGAAATGGACAAAGACCAATAGACTAGGCAGAATTAACTGATAAAAGAATCTGCCCATGGATTGAATAAAGGTAAAAAATTCAATAGCTGAAATATTGAGCATAACAACTAAGACTGAATAATAGGAAGGAATTTTGGGATAATTGTATTTACGGATAATTCCGCATGTCAAATTCTAATATAAATTATATATCCCAGTGTATTTATCTATGACCAAAATACTGAAAAATCTCTTCATATAGAGCAATATTTTGTTAAATTGTAGGTTTAATAAAATTTTGTCTTTCATTATACTTGTCTAGCTGGTTATGAGTAGAGCAAAATCAAATCTCGTCTTTTTAACTAGTGGCAGATTTAACAATTTGCAAATGTTCACTGTTTACTACGAGTTGCATTTAGTTGTATTTATAGATCAGTGCTTCTCCTTTTTACTACTGTTTTGCCTTACCAACTGCATGCTATTCAAGGATTAAAATCTTCACATGATTTTTGAGTTAGTATGTTTTTAGTATGACTTTCATACCCCTTCAGTGTAGGGGTTATGTATAACTGTTTTTGTTTATTCATTGACCACCCAACCGACTAACCAGAGTATTTTAAATCTTTTTAATTTTATTTATTGTTGGTAATATTTATATTTTGATCTTTGCAGGTTCATCAACAAATGCTTAACAGTTTGCAGTCACAAGACCCTAGCCAATTACCTCACATTCCCCAGACACCAGCAACTTCTGCAGCTTATACAACTCATGATCCAAATGTGCAACACACCGCTCATACTCAACTGCCTCCATCTGCCTATACACAACACATTCCTACCAGCCAGCAACAGTATTTTCTACAACAGCAACAACTGCTTCAGTATCCTGGACTACTTTTTCCTTATTTGTATGCCACTGATCCTTTCATGCATATACGCATGCAACACATCCTTCAAATGTGCAAGACAATGGAACAAGTTCAAATGCAGCAGACTGGTCAGATTCCAATGATGGCAAATTTGTTTCCACCAATGTATTCATTCCTTCAGACCAACATTGCAAGTATGCCAACTTCTGATATACCTGCTGGTGTCAGCCAACCATCACCACCTCAGTCACCTTCTCAGAGTCAGCCAGAAAATGATGCCTCAGCCCATCAACATGGCCATGTGAGTCATTTGTCAGAACAAGAGTCCCATGAAATCCTTGAGATGAAAACACCAACTGATCTTGCTAACCTTGAACAGGCCTTGATTGAGAAATTACACATTCACAAAAAAGACCCGAGCCTCCTGGGTTCATACCAAGCAACTTCTTCAACCTCCTCCATGACAACTGGAACTGGTGGCTCTGAATATGACTACCAACAATCACTGACCATTGAATCCAGAGATGAATTGGCTGATCATGTACCAGTAAGTGAAGTGGGATTCCATGAAGAATCTCTCTGTGGCCACGAGCACCAGCAATCAGCACCTGCAGATTCTGCTGCACAGCTATCAGCTTCAGGCGCTACTCTACCAGCAGATGCTAGCAGCACTGAGGATCAGAGTATGCAGAGTAAAAAGTCACGATTTGTGGTCAGCACTGTGAGAGAAGATCCAATCACACCAAATCCTTCTGAGGAGAGTAGCCCGGCTATGGTAGAATCTCCTCAAGCACTTCTTGAAGACAACATGCATTCCAGTGGTCAGCGATTCCACACTACCAAGAAGGGCCGGTTCCATGTTACATCAATGCAGGATAGCCTGCCAACTGCTGCTTCTAGCTTTACTAACACTGCTCCTCCTCCCTCTCAAATGCCACCTGATGTTAATGGCTTAAGGGTCTGTACTTCTACTGCTCAAATGGCTGAGGTAAATGGTTCTCTTGCTTCAATTTTTGATTCTGTACCTAATAAACCTATTCTTTCTCCTAGATCTGGTGATGGTGCTAATCCTGATAAGTTTTCTGGTTCTCCACATTACCTTTTACCGCCAGTCCTATCTCTGCCTGAAGATGAGCTTGATAGCACTGATTCTCCTCATCCCTTTAGGTCTCCCATTAATAATCTAACAATTAGCACTGACTCTGATTCTCTCTATCCTTGTAGTCTTCCCCTACCTCTTAATCTATTAGACTCTAGATTATCTGTTCCAATAGAATGTGCTACACAAACATCTCCTGAGATTCCTTTATATCGAAGATATAGCAAAGTCGTCTTGGATGATGATTCTACCAAAGAGGTATCTATTTTAGTGCAATGTTTTCATTTCATTTGGTACTTATATTTTCTCTTTCAACCTTTCTTACCTATGGTTTTTAAAAGCTATTTTAAGTTATCTGTTTATAGGTATACTATCTTTTTTATCTTAAAAAAAAAATTATTTACATAATATTTCTTAGATTTTAATTTTTTACATAAATCTTTGTTTTGTGTAGCAATTGTCAAAAAAATTAACATTTATAGTATCTGTCTATATTTTTGAGATGAGGTATTATGTACACTATTTACATTATTCAGACTATTGTCCTCATAAAATAATATGGCGACAAAGATGAGGACAATAGTCCGAATAATCTAAATAGTGTAACAAATATAGATATTGTAAAAAAAAGATGGCTTCTTAATTCACATTGGGTATTAAAACTTTGTAGTGCACCTGAAGTGAAATGTTAATATTTTTTTATTATTGCATTTGATTGTATCTTGGACATCAATGCTACACTGTAAAAAAAAAAAAAAAAAAAAAAAAAAAATTAATTTCATCATTTGCACTAAAATATTTGTAATTCAAATCAGGTAATGATTTTACTTTTGCAATATAAAATGACTAAAATTCTATTCTCTCTGTATTTAAACTATTTAAAGTCTTATATTTCTTATAACTGCTAATGGCTTAGGCAGATGATCTCTTTTTTTCTTTTTTTTATTGATGCAGTTATTAAATTTAATTTTTTGATAAAACTATCTGTAGTATTTTATAAAAAATTCAGTGAATATCAGCCATATTGGTTTATGAAGCAGAACGGTTTGTTACTAAACTATTAATGTTGTGTAGAGTTCAGTAAATATCTTAGTTTTCTATTCAGCTCACTTGCTGAATATGTTTTCCTATTTTTCTTTTAAATCTATTTAGAATGGAATGAAATAATGATTGTCACTATTAGATTTATATATTTAATTGGAGTTTATTCAATTGACAAAAAAAATTAAATCTAGTCTTTAATATTAGACATAAGATATCATCCAGTTGTAAGTTTTTATTCATTTATTTGATTTTTAATAACACCTGCAAACAGAAACCAAAGATTAACTGCTATATTGTATAGTAATTTAATGAAAACTCTGTACAGTTATTTAACATAACATCTTAACACATTATGAAATGGACAAAGTCCAACAATTATTTTAATTATTTTAAATATTTGTAGCTATAAAAAGAATGTATAAACATAAAAATGTCTTAAAATAACATCTTAACCCATTTACAGTGGATGATAGAAATTATCCATTATTGTAATTCAATTGCAAATTTCCTATTTCTGTATTGTTTAAAGACTTTTAAAAGGAAATGTCTTAAATTAGTACAACTGAAAAGTTAAAGTAACATTCAACTTCTGAATGCAGTTTATGTGAAAAAAAATACACTTTATACTCTAATTTAAAAACTTTATCCATTGATATAAATTTCTTTATTATTAATAATATTCCTCCCCCTCCTCCTGACCATATTCTCAGTATCTTCTATTTTTGTACTGTTCAACAAAAACGGGATTTTTTTTTTTTCTTGACTTCATGGTTTGGCTCATAAATTACATTTTTCTCAAATTAGTTAATACTTTTGTTGTCCTAAAGTATTTTGTTTACAAAGTAATGAAAAAATAAAAAAATTAATAAATTCCATAATTTGCAGGATGTCTACCCTTCTGAAGATCAGCGAAATCTCATCAGACTAGAAAATGATGAAGAATACAGGGACCTAATTATGAGGTAGGTGTTTGTGTATACTTCAGAATCTTTCAATTATCTACATAAAATGCAGGAATATGGTTCTTGCTGATTTTTGTACCTGTTTTTGATAACCTTATCAATTTACAGACTTGCACCATGAAGATTAGAATTAGTATCTATTTAAAAATCTTTTCAATCTTAGACATTGACTTTCTACATTATTTAAATTATAAATTGTGAAAAAATTTTGAATATCATTTTTCAGACACACACACACACACACACACACACACACACACACACACACACACACAATTTGACAGCTTGTCAAATTTTAAACAAATCACTGCCAATTTACTTATATTACATTTAATTCTTATTAACCAACCACTATTTAAATAGCAACCTAAAGATCAATGGCTGTTGGCTATAAACTATTGGTCCATTGTCCTACACGTTTGAATCATTTAACACGTATTCAGCTAGGTGTATTCAGCTGCATGTAAAATGTTAATGATTTTCTTTTCTCTAATATAGCAGAAAAGCAGTAATTATTTTGTATTATATTTTTAGGCTTGTTAATACAGAAGCTCAATTTAAAATAGATGTATTGACTAAAAAATAAATTACTTACCAACAAGGAGGAAATAGCAACGGACTTGTTACTTGGTTTAGAGGGTTTGACAATTGATTATAATCTAATCATGGTTATTACTAGAGTATTTGCATAATTTTCAATGTTAGATTAAGCTAAAATGTGTATGATTATTTTTATATTTACTTTACATTTAGCTAAGCACAAGTCATAATGAAAAGAAATACAACTTAAAATTGAAAACACTAAAAGTAATATAATTTACTATGTCATAATCACATCTGAAATATTTTTGTGATTGAAGAAAAATATAACTTTTATGCTATATTTACAAGCATAATAAAGCCAGGCTCAAAGCTGAAGTTTTCTACTGAAATTTGATCTAAGTGGTACTAGGTTGAGTCAAAAAGTTTTGTTTTTTTTCTTCTTCAAGCTTTAATAGTTCAAATTACATACAAAAAGTTTGTTTATTCATCAAAATCTGTCCCCATCATATTTTATTGTCTGTTGCCATTGTTGTGCTAGAAGTTCAATTCCATACTTTTATCATTTGGCTTGTTTAGAGGCAAAATACTTCCTGTATCCATTTTCAACCTCAGCCACATTGTTGTTTGATGGTGCAAGGTCTGGACTGTAGGCAGGTGAGAGCAGCACTTCCAATTTCTCAAGTTTGCACTTGGTCACATTGGCAGTGTGTGCTGTGGCATTGTCATGCTGTCGGAGTGTGTGTCTTCGATTGACCAATACTCGCTGCAGTTGTTGAACATAAAGGTCAGTGTTCACAGCATGCCCATCTGAGACAAGCTCAAATTGCAACACTCCCTCGAAATTCCACCAAATACACATTATGACCTGTTCAAACTGCTTTTGTTTTACAACAGGTTTGGAAGCATGGCTAGAACAAAGCCACTGATTTCTATTATTAGGATTACGAAAATAGATCCATTTTTCATCCCCAGTTACATTTCAACACCAAAAATGGACATCTTGAAGATTTTCCAGCATTTGTTTGCAATACTTCATTAAGCCTGGTCATTGGTCAGTTCACGAAGAACTACTTGACATCATCTGTTCACAAGGCCAGGCTTATGGAGGTGTCAATTGATAGTACTTTGTGAAGGATCAAGTTTTGTCAACAATGTAAGAGTGCTTGTGCTTGGCTGTTGTTCAACCATTTCAAGTGAGGCCTCATCTTCCACAATAGGTCACATTGACCATGTTTGTCTTCTACCTTCCTTAAAATGCCTGAACCAGTTTTGTGCCATGTTCATTGACAGTTTCTGGGCCTTCCATATCTTCCAAATTTCTTTTCCATTATTCTTGCACTCGGTCTGTTTTTCAATAGGTAGTGTAAAATAGCTATAATTGCAATGTTTTCACTACACATCAAAGCTGTAAAATAAAGAATAAACAATATTTATATGTTGTATATGAAAATAAAGAATAAACAATTCAACAATGATTGCACAAGTTGTCTCAAATTAATGATATAACTCGTAGATAAAATTGCTAAAAATCATCGGTGAGAATCCCCAAAAAACTTTTGACTCAACCTGCTATAATCATGAATGATCAGATCAAAACTTATTTTAGATTGACATGGATTAGTTTTTGAAGTGAGAAAGCAAAAAAAGAATTTATTTTGGTTTCTTGCAATTAAATTTTCATGAAAATGAATAGTTTTCTGTTTTTAAGATTAGAGATTTTACTATCCAAAATACTTTTAAAATATTGTGCATTTAAATGCAAACCAGGATTTTAAATATTTATTTTGAATCGTATGGTAGAAATTCTTTATTTAATGAAGTGATTTTCTCAATTTTAAAGCTGTTAAAGTCTATTTAAGAAAGGTTTGTAATTTGAGTTTGATTTCAGTTTAATGTTAAAAGTACTCTGTGGACTGATTTAATTATATTTAAACTGTAAAAAAGTATGAAGGCTCTCATAGCTTCTTTTTTTTTCTTTTGTTCTCTTCATCTCCATAGCTTTTGAACAAAATACTGAAATTTGGGACACCAAAATATTTTAAATCAAAATTTTTAGTTTTAGTTCTCTTATCAGGTTTTAAATAAAAAATTGATGCCTTAAAAAATTATTATTGGACTATCCTTTGCTTAAATATAAATTTTCTAAGTTTTTGATAGCAGTAGGTCAAATGTTACTTTTGTATCATTTCAGTGAAACTTAAAACATTGCCTGTGAACACATTGAATTAAAGATATATTCTAACATACCTCTTAATAATTTAAAAATTTTTGTATTTAAATATTGTTTTTATTTGGGGTGAATTGAGCATCTCTTTAAAAGTAATATATGCAATATATGTTACATTATAGTTGTAATTATAAAGACCAATTTTTCCCCTCTAGATTACTTTGGGGCTGAGAAAACATGCAGATAATCAATTGTTTAAAGCAGGGGTCACCAAACTATGGTCCATGATGTCAGTTCATCTGGCCTGCCACCACGCTGTGCTACAAATGAGCTAAAATATAATTATTTATATAGAACTATCAATAGTGTAGTTAAACTTAAATTTATTTTAATTTTTTCTACATAGTAAGTAAAAACGCCAGAATTTGGCCAATCTGATTTTAGCATCTGACAGTAAAAAAAAATTCTTAGGAAAAGCAGTGAAATAAGAAATTCAGCGACTTTTGATATCCGAGCACATTTTGTGTAAGTACCTGCAATAAAGTTTCTAAGTAAAGTGATAGACGTTGAAGAAATTTGCCTCTTGTATAGCATCAGTGTTTGGAACAATTTATTTAAAAAAAAAATGAATTATGTAAAGTCAGCACATCGAATGAGGTTGACTGAACATTTGAAAGCAAATCTCACTAATCTTTTTTGCTGCTTAGTTTGTGAAATTCGGATATGTGTGCACCGAGTTTGATATAACTATTTCATTGCTAAAGTCGCTTTCTTTGATAACTTTTTGGTAAATAATTGTTTGTTGCTTTTATTTTTTTTGTGTATTCAGTGAAAAAAATGGTTATCTGCCCCCTCCCCCGAAAAAGTTTGGTGACCCCACGCAGGTTTAAAGGAATAAACTTAATTTTTTTTTTTTTTTTAATTAAAGCTAATTAGATACATAATACTAAACTTCAACTTTAATACAAAATAGCTTTGTAATTGGTCAAAATAGAGGTTTAATATATGCTCAGCCATTCATAGTTTTTAATATATTTTTTTAGTTACCAATTATATCTCTATCAAAGAATATTTGTTTGGGAAGGCTTATTTAGACAAGTTCCTTTAGAAATGGCACCAATTTGTCCTGTTCATTTTTTTTTTTTTTTTTTTTTTTTTCCTTGTGGCCACTTTCTTTATTTGAATTTTTATTTTTTTATTTTTTTTATTTTTTTTACTTCATTTTTTAGACAAAAAAGAGAACTGGATGAGATCCAGTTAAAGCACAAGAAGGAGGTGGAGAATTTTTTGCATAAACGAGGGATACATGTTGAGGATTTCATCAAGCATGTGAGCAATGGACCAATGTTGAGCCCTATCCCAGTAACCACTCTGCAGACTGTCCCAGGCACATTGGTGTCACCTTTACCAGTTGGAAACACAAATATTTCTCAAATGGCTGTGAATGTACAAAAAAGTGAGGAACTGTTTCCAACAGTTTCAAATGGAATACCTGGAGACCTTATCAAATATATGGAAAGTTTAAACAAACAGTCAAGAAATCTCTCACCAGATGTACAGGGGTCATGCAGGTCTGCATCGCCGTACACTTTCAGGTCACCAGTTCAGTCTTTGTCTGAGGTTAATGTTGAGTCTTCTTCATCCAATTTGGAGGCATCGACAAAAACAGCACAATCTTCTTTGCATGAAGGGGACATTAATAGCCATAGTACTAGTAGTAGTATTAGTTATAAAGCTTCTCAGAAAGATCACATGTCTGATCCTCCATCAGAACACATGGAATCTAGTTCCCCTGTCCATTGGTCTTCTGGGCATAGCGACTCTGATTCTCATCAACAGGGAAATCAGAATCACTCTTATCAACAGACTGATGAACACAGTAGCCAGGCACATTACAATCGGCCAGTATTAAATAGGATTCCATTTCTTCGCCAACCTTCTCTATTGCAAGGCTGGCAGTATCCAAATTTAAATCTTGTTCCCAGTGGGTCAACACCCCCTAAAGCAACTTTAACAGATCATCTGTTCAAAAAAAGTATGTTCCAAATTGCTCAGGAACAGCACCAAAAACCGCCTCCACAAGACGAGGCTTCAGGAACAGCAGTAACTAAGTCATCGGACCCAAAGACTGATAATCCAAGTAAAATGTGATGCTACCACCACGTCTTTCCATTTTCTTCTTGAATAATTGTAAATAATTTTTACAAAGAGTACATTGTGATATTTACTGCAAGAACTTAAAAAGACAAAAATATGTAATCAGTGGATACTGTTTCCACATGGTTATCTTTAAAAAAGAAAAAAGGGATTCTTCTATAGTAAGGGGGAAAAATGTTTGCTTTGTGCAGTATTTCTTTGTTTCTTCTCGTACTTTGAATTGAGAAGGAGGGGGAAAAATTTTCTTTTTCACTGTTCCCTAAATTTCTGGGGCTTGCATGTGGTGCTGGTAGGTGTCTTACAATCTGGCTGCCTTCTGCAATTAATCAGCTAGAATGCTGTCTAGTCCTTAACAAAAAGAATTTTAAAGCACAAGTAATAAATTAGCAGCATTTGTTTTTTAAGGTTTCTCTTGGTTAATCCAAAACCTGACATGATTGTCAGCATACTTGCCATCCATACTGTCTGTTGAAAGGCTTGATAGTATTGTTTTTAATGCCTTAAATATCCATGCTATTTGATTTTTTTTTTTTTTTTAAATTATTTCCATTCCCAGCAGATTTTTTTTTGCTTTGTTTTATTATCTATCTATACACACACACACACATACACTGCAAAATAATTCCTGTGCTAATATTTCAAAGCTCTAAAACAATTGTTACTTTTCTCACACAAACACATATTTATGAAGAAAAACCTGTAAGTTTAGTATGTGAATTAATTGTTAGTATTGTAATCAATTGAATGCTCTTTGTATTGGTTCCATCCTTGCTTGATTTTGTCAACCTATGCAAGCTTAAACATTTATTGGTGACACTATCTATAATGTCTTGATATGCTGATTTTAATCAGGATAGAATGTTCACTTGTTTGTATCAAGTAATAACAGTATACACTTCTCTATTTTCACAATAAATCCAACTTGTGTAGAAAGAAAATTGTTCCTGTGAATTCAGTATTTCCCATAATTTTTCTGTTTTGTATGAGCTTTGCTCCAAGCCAGGATTTTCTTGCATAAAACTTTACTATAGTTTCTGTATTTTGAGGAAAAAATTGAATTAGTCTATTACAGAACAGTGTTTGATCTATTGTTTAAAAAGAAAAAAAATCTTTTATTAATTTGAAACTTTTGCAAAATACCTTTGCCTTGAAAAAAACAAAAACAATTTGAGGGATTGATATATTTCTCTGCTAGTTAAGAGTGTACATTGTCTCAAATTTACTTGCTACTAAGCTGGTAATATCTATCTAATCTTGTTAATGGGCTAAATTCTGCATTTCTAATGATAGTTGATTAATTGCGTCCTTCCACATTTTTCCCATTAAAAACATGCTGGAATTGCTCAAGGCAGCTATATTGGAAGTAATATAAACTGACTTCATATTGAACCAACATCTGAAAGATGGTAATTCACAATAAAGGGGGTTAGAAATTAAAGTTTTTATTTTATTTTTTTTTCTTCGCAGGTTTCCATTATGTTTAAAAAAAATAAAAAAAAAATAATTAAAATTAAATAAAACAGATATAGGAAAATTGTGAAAAACTTATCCAGCTTTTCTAATGGCCTACTTAGATATTATAATTTTTGTTCTAGACCAGGCCTAGGAGACTTTCCTGTGGATAAAAAGTACTTTGGCATCTATTTATCATTCTCAAGTGATGTTTTATATGAGCTCCTGTCTTCACTGCACATAATCTTACATCCATTTTTGCTGTTCATGGTGCTAAAAGTCACTCCAACATACTGCAGGAGCATGATACTGTCACTTATTTATTTATTTATTTTATTTATTTTTCCTTTCTTTTCCTTTTTTTTTTTTTCAGAAATAAAGAAGAAAACTTTGCAAAATTTAATACAAAAAGTTTAAGTTTAAGATCTGTTTCCTTAGTAGTTGGTTTGATATTCATCTATACAATTTGATTGATCTTTTATGAAATGTATTAAATACTTAGACTTCTAATAATTTCTCTTGATTTAGGTTTGTTTTTTTTGTACAAGCTAATAAGATCTAGATAAATTGTCTGTCTACATTGCATGCTAGGGTAGTATCATATTGGAGTGTTCAAAAACTTTCAGGGAAGTTCTACTTAATATATCTTAGTTATTTTTACTTATTCTAGCTGTCTTTTTTTGTGTAAATGATATCATTTGACTTATTTGCTTTTGCAAAAGTATGAAATAGTCAAAGCATACTTTTTATTTTTTTTCAAGTTGGCAACAAAAGGTGTGTGTATATATATATATATATATATATATATATATATATATATATATATATATGACTTATGATGATTGCTGACTGTATTTTATCAATTTATATAATTTTAAGTAAATATGCTGCAGGTTTCTTTTCTTTCAGAGTTATTAATCATTTTTTTTCAACATTCCAGTTATAAACTTTTATCTGTTTTTTAATAACATTTCCTTGGAATTACAATTAGGCAACTGTCAAATGTATGACTTTGTATTTCAAAGAAAGCTATATTCCTCATTTGTATCTTTAGCTCTGAGGGCAATCTGCAGCTTGAAGACTAATCTCTACTGATCCTAATTCCCAGTCCTTCTGTGAAGACTATTCAGCCAGCTTGGCGCTTGCTGCTGCTGATAATGACTATACCAGTCAAATCTGGTTTTGAAGGTTATTCCAATTAATCTATGAGATTTTATTTTGGCTGCTAACTTTTATTTTTCTCTTGTGGCAAAAAAGATAAATGGCAAAAATGCTGTGCTGTGAATCTTTCTGAGGTGGGTTAAAAACTTTAAAATCTTACTTTCAATTAAAGCTGAGAAAGAAAACTAAGTATATAAACCATTTAAAATTGTTTTAAATTTTAAACAATGATATATGCATTAATGTTAAATAGAAAATAGTTACTATAAAACTGTGCACACAAACCCTGCAGTCTTTCAGTTGTCAACTAGTCCAGAATGTTTATATTGACAGGCTGTAACTGAAATGCTATTATAAATGTCATCTTTTAATATAAATAAATATCTATCATTAAGTATTTTTGTAAAAATTTAGTTTAATAATTTAGAAGACAATTATCAAAACTATTTAATTGAAAATTAGAGTTTAATAAGTGTATTCATATATCATAATTTCATTTATGATACCCTCCTTACTAAATTCAGTTCAGTATGTATTTTCGGAACAAAAGATTTATTTTATGTCACTGACTCCTATCAATATATGACTAATCCATTGTTTAAGGGAAAAAAAAAAGAAAAAGTAAAGCAGGTTAGTGTTCAAGTATTGCTATATTGTGAATATTATTTTTGTTTATATTCTTTAGCTTTTGATGTCTAATAATAACATGAAGCTAATTTTTTTCCTTGACAGCTTCTAAAACAATTTTTAGTGGGTTGCTCTACTGATAAGTCTAGAAACCATAGGACTTATGAAAATTAACTCATTGCCTGATGCATCAAATTTTAATTTTAGTAATTTTATTTTTTTTTTTTTTTTTTAAGTGTGAAAAAATTGAAAAGATTATCAAGAATTCTTAGACTTTTCTTTCAATATGGTTGAATTTGAACATTGCCTATATAAAAACCTGAAAAGTCAGTAATTGCATCTTAATTTTCGAATATAAAAGTTAGCATCTAATATTGGCTTTCTCTTTCTTCATAATTTTAAGCCAAATATCTCATCCTGCTTGGATTAACTTGGGCATCTTCTATCTGGCAACCCTAGCCATTGGTATCAGGAAGTTAAAAAGTTCTTCCTAATAGGTTAGGCTAGACAAAGATGTGGAATCGTGCCACTTCAACCAGAGAATCTCAGGTAGTCTGTATTTCTTTGCTACCCTAAATACTTACATTTATGTTTCATATGGCTATTATATCTTTTCCTTCCATTTGATTTTATCCTGGATGCAATGTTGCTGTATTTTCACTGCACTTTGTTTATTATTTGGAAAATGAAATCACCAAATTGGGTAAAAAGAAGTTTTAGGGACTTCTAGTAGTTAAAACTCACATATACAATTAAGTTAACCTTGGGTGAGATTTATTTTTCTTTTTAATAATTTTGCACATCAGTGTTTCTTAAATATAATAATTAAGAAAAATATTTAATAGGAAAAAAAAACAACTCATTTTTAAGGGCATATATAGAACTTTTTTTTTTTTAAATCAAGAATATTATATGTAAAGTTTTAATTTAGATAATTTAATAATTAAATTTTTCATTTAGTTATTTGAACATTTTAAATGAAAGTAAAGGAGACATGAATAGGACTGTAAATTTCCTGGCATAACAAAGAAATGCTCACCCAAACCATTCTACTTTATTTTTTCTAGAAAATATTAAAATATATATATATATTTTTTTTTTTCCTTTCTATTTTTGCTTCTTTTTAGAAATTTAGTCTCCCCTATAGTCCCATTAAAACATTGGAGAGAAGAAAAAAAAAAAAACCCAAAAAAAACCTTGTTATTATATTGGTTCGTTTTGTCAGCACCACGCATTCATGCATACATACACTCCTAAAAGTTTAAGTATTTGGCTTAAAGTTCTTGCTTTTAGTACTCTTAATGAGGTACTTAAGTAGCAGCTATTACTCTTGTGGTCCATTATCATTTGGGGACTCTTATTTCACTATATATAGCTTGCTACTTCCATCCTTTTTACCTTTGCTGTCCAAGACTCTGACACATGACAATCACATGTTTCTGAAATCATTTTAATTTCTTTATAAATGTATATAAAAAATGTATATTTTTTATTTTTGTTATAATTTTGGATAATGTAACATTATTTAGAATTACAACCAAAATACTTTTTAATAATTCCTTCTCACAATTGTGACAGTGCTGTTCTCCTTAACATTTGTTAAGAACATTTCCCCATCCCAGAAACTTTTTTTGTTATCCTTACCCCTTCACATGCATGAGCCAATTCAGACAAAGGTAGCAAGAATATAATTCTTGACTTGCTATCAGCAGTGCGCGCACACACACACACACACACACACACACAAACTAAACACCTGATATATTACCAGTTGGCAATTTTTTTTTTAATTTATTTTTTAAGTATTATAAAATTCATTTGCACCTGAATAAATCCAATAGATGAAAATTGCCTTCTTGACTTGCCAGGTTTTATTTAAATGTTTTCTATGTCAATGCCTAGTTTTGAATTTATATGAAGCTTTTTTTCATTGCCAGACAGTCAAATGAATCAATATGGTTCCTTTTTGCTGCTATTACTACATTTATTGCAGGCTTGTTTACGCAAAAAGAAAAAGCATTTTGTAAAAACTAGTGTGAAAGTTGTTCCCTAAATTATTATAGTTGAGGAAGTAAAGCTGTTTTATATAATATTCTTAATAGGAATAATCTAGCTAAATATAAAGGGGACTATTAAATAAGAGGAGTGATGGGGATTCTTTATGAGGAGAAAATTAATAAACAAGCCTCTATATCAGTTTACTCAGCTGCTGCTGTGTATATTTTAAAACATCAGCTTTGCAAATTATCTTTCAAATTGTTTTCTTCAAGGTAAATTCTTATTTAATTTTATTTTTTTCTCTTTGAGGTTTTGAAAATTGGTTTCTCAATATAATAGCCATTTTTCACTGTTTGGGCTGAAGTGCTGATATAGGGTCAGTTGGATTTACTCTAAGAATAATTCTGTAAAGAATATTCATTAAAGAAAACAGTAAACCTAAACAATATAGAATCTTAAATTAAGAAACTACTGTTTTCTATAAAGGTGCATCTGTAGCGTAAAACATTTGCACTTTTGTCTCATTAGCATTTTAGTACTAAGATTCCATTCATTTTAAATGGAAGATAAGATTTTTTGTTTATCTGTTCGTCATGAAAAATATCCCAAACTTTTTCTTTTGACATTGCTCTTGAAAATTTTCTGTTTTTGTTTTTTATTTGAAAGCCTAAACTTTTCATGTTTTTATTTTATCATCCTGTTTGTTTCTCTAACCAGAATAATCAGATGCCAGCTTTACTTCTGATTGTACTTGTTTGTTTTTTTTTTTCTTTTTTGTTTTTCTTTAATTAATCCAGCCATACAACTACTATGTAGCTGTACACATCCAAATAGGTTTTGCTTTTCTGATCCACACATTCTATCAGAATTTATATTATTTGGCACATTACTCATGAATGAAAAAATGCTTATAACTCATCATTACACTGTAATATCTTCAGGAGGCTGGCTGAAAATTTTAAATGAAAATAATAATAATAATGATGAATGACTTTTTTGTTTGTTTGCTTTCTTTTTTCCTCCCTCTTTCTTTTAATGCAGTTGTGTTGGTGTGTATATTAAAACATGCACTTAATTACTTACCTATTCGATTTAATCTTTGTCATATTTATTTGTAGCTCTTTTGAAAATTTTATTAACCAAAAACTATCTCAAATATCCCACCTTGTTTCTCTGTCCACATATAAATGTTTGCAAGAAATGTGAATTTATTTGAAAACAGTTGCATAGCTAAATTATCTGTTGATGTTCTTTACTCAGTACAATAGTAAACTTATTTAAACTAATTGAGCAAACTTTTGAAATTCTTCCAAGAACATTCAGGTAAGTTTATCTGATTTGGATTGTCTCTAACATAACTATTAACTTTCGGTATATCACAGCAGTCAAGAAATAAAATGAATAAATGTAATTAGTCATTAATAGATTATCTTCTCAGTATACCACAGCAATTCTTACTAACATAATTTGAATAATCCAAGTAACTGCCATTGCAGATAGAAAAACCCTGCAGTGCTGATTCATTGAAATCAGCAAACACACACAAAATATTTATAAATTAAACTGAGGGAAAAACACTTTATTTCTGTTTAACTGATTTTCACAAAATAACATCAAAAACTGTTTATGAATATTTATTTTTCCTGGTCCCCTCTACATTTCTCTGGTACTTCACACAATTACTGTTTTCTCTCTCTTCTAGTTGTAAGTCTTTCTCTCTCAGATATTTTAATGATTAAAATGTTGATATAAGAAATACATTAGGGGATAACCCAAGTTAGATATGTAGTATATGTTATATCTGTTATTGTTCTGTTGCTATTAAGTTCGCCTCTCAAAACTTGGTAGGTTCTTGCTAGCAGCAGTATGTTTATCTTGCCACAGTTCTTAAATGGACTCAACCTCTTGGCTCCATATAAAGTGATGGGGAGATAAACATGCTGCTAGCAAGAACCTACCAAGTTATGAGGTTAGAACTTTATCTAACAGCAATGAAACAATAACAGTTTATACACTCATATAAATGGAGGCACCCATGGATATTTCCCTTGATATTACAATTCAAATAATAAAATTTGGGTAACAATAGTAAAATGCCTTCTTTTTTTTTTTAAAAAAAGAAAATTAAAAGCACTGTATTTTTCCCCGTGTCTTACCCACTAACTTTTTGTCAGTTATGTAGTCTGTTAACTTGTGAATGAAAGAACAAGCCCAAGATTGCACACAGTACTCACAAGAGAAAATTTCACAAATTGCTTGTGTCAACTAATATAGAATGAAATTGATTTTGCAATTTTGTGTTTTGCCATTGCCAAAGTTTTTCTTCACACTAAATATGCCTTTATTCAGGAAATGTTAACTATTGAACTTACCTCCCTTGAGCTGAATTTAGGTTTTCTAAATCATTTAATATACAAGCAGATTTCAAATATTTGAAATGTAAAGAACTTTAAAATAATATGTTCATATTTAATGTAAAAGCGAATTTTCTAACTTTTTATTTTGTTGCAAAGAATACACAAAAAAATTATAAGTTTTTAAAGTGAAGAATGGAATCACTAGTAGGTATTTCTGAAAATGTAACTAACAATAGTATAACTTTTACTAATATAGTTTAGTATTTGTTATATGCAAGTTAACATTGATTACATTCAACATTAAGAATCAAATACTTGTAGTAAACCCTAACTAAATTGTAATGCATATAATTCAGTTTTAATTTTAGTAATCAAATATTCTTTCTTTTCAGTTGCAACTTGTTTTTAAAAGAAATGACAATGATTAAGGAGTTACTCATTCTAGATTAAACTTTTTTTTTTACCCATGCAAACTTTACAGTAGATAAAAGTGTTAAATATTCCTCATTTGAGTAGTCCACAGATTTAATATGTAATTTAATGTAAAGTTAAAAAATATCATTGCCTCTTTGTCAAATTTCATTAAAAAAAAATCAAGATAACATTGTTTTGAATGATATAGTTTCTGTTTTACAGAAGAATGCTCTTGATGTACATGTTGCTATTCATAATACTTTATCAACTCTGAATTCATGGTAGTCCTTTTCATGATTAAATTCCTCTATTTTGTTTTACTTCTAGTTACATCTTAGAACATTGATTCTTAAAGTAACAGGAGAGATAAATCAATAAAAAAAAAATATAAATAAAATTATATACTAACTTTATTGAACTGTGAACCTATAATTGGTCTTATAACCTACAACTCTTAGCCAAGAAGTTTTACAATCAAATGATTATTTTTCATTAACTAAAGGGTGTATCAATACCAATAAGCTTTAACTTACTCTTTTGATAAACATGGCAATTTTATCTGCCTTAAATTAGACATTATCTTTGTACAATGTTTTTTTTTTTTTAATGCTTCATTTATAGAATCCTCAATAAGCTTATTTTTAAAATAAATTAAAGCATATTGAGTTTCTTTACCACAGGAGTAAATAATATCAAATAGATTATTGCCTAATAGAATTTTGCTTAAAACTTTATAATGGTGAAATCAGTTCAAGCATAGTTTTTATTTTTTAAAATAAGGAAAATATCTTATAATAAAATGCAATGTAAATTTGCATAGTTATATTGACCTCCCCTAAGTAATGAAACGTTGACATTATGATAATTAGGCATTACTCAATGCCAATAAGTGAACAGACCTGACTGCTCATAATTGTTTTTTCTTTTTATTTCTTTTCTAATAACCACTGCATTTCTCTCTTTCTTTTTTTTCTTTCAACCCATACTGCTAAAAAATAAATGAGTTATAGACAGGACCATAGAAATGCAAATAAAAGCAAACAAAATTAACTAGTGAATCTTGCTTTTATTCAAATATCCAACTTGGTGATCAACAGGCAAGTGACATATACATTGTGCTAATGTTCTGTCTGCTGTTTGATGCATTATGGTAAAATGAACAGGATGCACAAGTACTCCAAGATATAGAAAAATGGTGAGTGACCTGTTGGAATTATGACAAGTGATGTAAGGCAGGCCTTGCAACTTGGTTATCCCTCTGGAGTAAACAAACTTTCTTTATGCTTAGTGTCAAGCTCAACTCCTAATTTTGAAGAAAGTAAGATTAAAATGTCAACATGTAACTGCAATTTATGGTGAAAGGGCAAAGTGAACATTTATTTAAATGAGTTAAACAAAAAAAAACATCCTTGTGATTAAGGAATAGCAGTTGTTTTTAAATGTCAGCTGGAATATGCGTTAAGTTGACAAAATTAAAATGGAAATTTCATATGTGAATTAAGTGTCTTCAGAATTTGAAAAAAAAAAAATTTTCTAACTCTAAAGAACTGCTTCATTTTTATTCAAGAGAAAATTAGATTATTTAAATGCTGATATTGAGAAAATATTGAAGCAATTTAAAACAAAGTTTAACATTTAAAAAAAAAGCTGGGTCAAAAAGATGTTTTTTCTCTTAACACTGCTATTACTGTATACTCCTTTTTCATTTAAAAAAAAAAAGATTTTTTAAAAAATTTTAATAAAACCCAAACATAAAACTGGATTTATGCATTTTTTTTTTCTCAAGAATTGACCAAAAAAAAAAAATAGACATTCTTGTAATTAAACTGTTTAATAAGTAGTGTTTAACATTTTTGTTGTCATTCTTGAAATAAAGTACAATTCCAGAAGCCTGCAACCTACTTTAGTGAATCTGTCGCGTGAGCAAATGAAAGAAATGCCTGAAATATGCATTTGTTTTTTTTTTAATTTATAAGTTGCTCCAAGTTGTGCATTTACTTAAATTTTCTTGTTCAGACATTTTTATAAATTTATGAATAAAAAAGTCTTCATAGTTTTTTTTTTCTTTTTTAATATGGTGAATAATAAATATTGCAATTTAATTGGGTCACATATTTTTATAAACTTGTAAATATAAAATTATTCTTGTATATAAACAATCAAATAAAGTAGTGTTTAATATTTTTGTTTTCAATTCTTGACAAAAAAAATGAATTGTATATCCAACTTATTATGTTTGGGTTTTATTAAAATTTTAGAAAAGGTTTTTTAAAACAAAAACAATTGCTGAGAGATAGTATGCAGTAATAGTAGTATCAGGAAAAAAGTTTCTTGCAGGTATGAATGTTAAACAAGAATCTATCTTGTTCATGAGAAATATTAACCTCTATAATAAAGTAAAATTTCATTAAAATATACTGATTGATAGATATATATAATGATGTTATTTAAAGATAAGTTAAATAATGGAAAGGGATTAAAATAAAATTTAAAAAAAAAAAATTGCTTCTGAATATTTTAAAACTGCATAGCCATAATGGAAAGTCAGACAAATATAAATTAACCACCCCTTCACCAGTGATTTTTTTTTTTTCTTTTTTTTTTTTTTCTTATTATTTAGCACCTGAAATGTTGGCACTAAACTATTCAGTTCTGACTATTTTTTTCGTTTATTTTCCATGTGTTTTTTTGCTCCAGATGCCAGCAGGATCCAAGCCATGAAAACTCAAGTTTTGCGCAAGCAAAAAACTCTCAGTGCAAGCAAGGAAGAAATCAAAGGCAGTATTGATAAGTTGCTTTGCTCCTACTTCTACCTAGGAAGGCCATGCCAAAACATGATAGGAAAAATACTTGTAATCATTTGAATTATTATTTTCTTTTTCTTTTAAAGATTATTGTCTGTTGCAGAAAAAGTTTCCCTGCAAATCTTTAACATTTTGATATTATAAATTCCCTTTTCTTTTTCAAAATAACCACACAGATCAAAGTGAAGTAGTGCTATACTTGTTGCACTACTTCAACTGGCCACAGCTATTGCTTTGTTGCTGTTTTCTCAACTTCAACTTTTGGTCTGTGGTTATCTGACATTTCATTTTAACAGAACTAATGTTACTGAAATGTTTTCTGAAAAGAAAAAGGCCTTGAGGTAGAGTAGTTGCCAAAGTTTTGAACCACATTTTATGAGTAGGCCCTTTTTAGGTTTTACTTGACCTCAGTTATTTTTGTTTGTTTTTATTTCCTATTAATAGTATAAGCCATCTATCAAGAAATATGTAAAGCAAATGTATTTTCACAGTAAAAGTGTAAAGCATCTTTAAAAACGAGGAAAAATACGAACCAGTGAAGAGCAAGGGAAAACAAAATGTTAGACATGATGAAACACTTCCATGTTCAAATATGAATTTCTCAAGTATAAAGGAAATACAAATGGAGGTTCCCCCCCTTTCTGGATGCAAATTGTTGGTAGCAATTATTTTTCTTTAATTTGTTTTCCAAACTGAAACACTGCTAGTGAACATTTTGAAAAATGTATACCCACAATGAGGTCAGGTAAAATGTAAAATTTTCTGATTTTAGTAGTGTAACTTTTTTTTTTTTCATAAGTGTTAAAGAAAAAAAAATTAATTCCTCAACAGTTCCTCTCCCCACCACCTTGTGTATGTAATCATCCTAAGCTGACCTGTGATATAATTTGGATATGCTGACAATTGCTCAGCAATTTTTAAGGGTCTTTGATCAGTTAATATACACTGCTTTTGTGACTTTCACTTAGAATCTAAAATTTGGAGATTCTTTAAGACATGTAAATTTAATATTGCAGATGCAATTCCTGCCTATTTTATACACACACTCAAATTTATATACATACACAACCTAAAGGGTGAAAATAATTCCACCCCTACAAAAAAAAAAAAAAAAAATCAGTATTAGATTAATAGACAATTGTGGGTTTTTGCTTGTTAATGTTTATATACATAATTTTCAGAACATTATGGGTTGAATTGATTTTATTTTATGAGTTCATATTCACAAAATAAGAAAATATGGCATAGAATCCACTGATATAAAGTGTACCATGAGTTTTAGGTGGGAATGACAGTATAGATAGTAGTCAACTCTCTAAGACCAGAAGCACACAAATATACCCACAAGATTTATCTGTTTACAGCCAGCGAGCACTTGAATGTGCCCACAATTGAGTAGCACTGTTTCAATACAGTGTTAACCTGTCACATCAACTTTTACAAAGTTGTAGATTTCCAAAACTATATCTCATAACCAGTCTTTCATATAAAATAAACTTGTAAGACTTTATTTTCAAGTTTTTCAGATATATCAATTGCACTTTCAACAATTCAGTTATTTCAATTATTAAATCTCTTAAGTAATGATGAAGAGTTTACCATATCATTGTTACATTTAGCAAGAATATTGCGAATGTATAAAACTGTTTCACTTTCTTTTTTTTTTTTTTGATAAATATAGATTGCTTGAAAAGCTTTAAGAGAATTCAAATTTATATTCTCCACTGCATTTTCCTCTATAAGTACACTTAGTTTTGGACTGTTTATTTTACAGTCAGTATTTTCATGATGGATATGTGGCCTAACTTGGCCTGGAAAGTGGAATTAGTAAGTTTACCATGGGCATTAATGGAGTGTGAAAGTAAAGGCATGAAAATCTACTTCTCTTCCCCCGTCTTCCTTATAGACTGGGCTCTAGTTTTGTATGGCTGCCTTTCTAGAAGGATTTAAAATAAAATAATTTTAGTAGTATTAAAAGGTATACTATTTAAACTTATTAATAGATAAAAATCATGTGCTATCTATCTTCCAACTGATGTTTATTAAAACATCAGTTGGAATCTTAAATTTCCTCACGCAGCTAGCAACCAGACCAAGCAAGAAATAAAGAAATACTAAATTCTCTGGATGTGAGTGAAGTTGGGTTGACTAGTTAGATATTTCCTTTTTTTTTTTTTTTTTTTTTTGATTATTTAATTTTATTGATGAATTAGCAACTTTGCTTGAATTAATTTTCTTTTGTTATAAGTTATCATTCCTAAAGCTCTGAAGATGATGTAAATGAACATTGAAATACTGGCAAAATTAGTTACAACTCCATTAATCCAATATTGATTACCTACAAGCATGTTTTTGTAGTTATCTTCGTCCTTTTTATCTTAAAACTGTCTTTTGGACAAAGTTTTTGTACACCTACAAAAACAATAAAATTGTTGCACTACATCTATTGGATGTTAATTGCTACTTTGTGGGTCTTCCATAAGCTTATGATTATAATATGACAGCATTTATCTTCTTTCTCAGCAGATAAAAACGCTTAGATCAGCCCACATATTCACAAGTAGTCACTTGCCTAATTAATGAACAAACTTAATGCTTAACATTGCATTGAATACTATAGTCAGCATTGTGGCCATATATATATATATATATATATAAAAAAATCTAAAAGCAGATGTCACACTCCACTCCCAGAAGTACATATTTAATGTTCTCTATCAGCTGTGGATAAAATACCATATAGTGTGTGTTTGTTTTTTTTGTAATTGCTTCTCTTGTCCCCGCTCTGCCTTTAATTATTTTTCTTTTACTTTAGTGTTACAGTTTATTTTACTGTATTCTTTGCCAGCAACTATCAGTGTAAAACAATCTAGTAATGTGCTTATTTTTTTTTCTTTTCATTGAAACCCAAACCATTTCAGTGTCATTTATTCTTTGGTTCACTTTGGCAAATGATTTTTTCCAAAAATATTTTCACTGCTGGCAAATTTGTCTGAAGTCTTAAAATAAAAGTAAATAAAAAGAACTTTCATACTCTGAAAATGTCACAAAATGTATAATAAAAAATCCAGACATTAAACAGATTTGCTTATGGAAACAGTCATTACAAGTAATGAGGAAATAAAATAATAAATTTCAGAATAATTTCCAATATCAACTATATGCAATTTCTAAATTGAATATATATATATATATATGTATATATATATATATTTTAAATTGGGCATTAATAAGGCTGCATATTTTCAAATAGCCTTTTCTTACTGTTCAGAGTTCTGCTTTGATTCAGAATAGAAATAATCTTTGTCACTTGTGAAAAAGGTCATGTTAAATGCACATATAAAAAGACATATTTGTGTGCAAATATGATTTTTAGGAAGGTGCTGAAGTCTTTTAGACTGGCCCAATGAGAAACAGATTTTTATTTATGTGTTTGGGCCAAGAACCTTTTAGCACATACTTCATTTAAGAAGTGTATGCACTTGGTTTGGCACAGGGCCATAAACACATGAAATTTACTCAAATAGTTTCTGCTTACCATGAACTACCCTCAGTACAGAAAGTTTGACTAAGTCGTTTAATATGTCACAATCTACAGTATTTGGGGAACCCAGTGAGGATTGAAGCCTATATTAGTCAAATTGCCAGTCAACTATCATTATGATCTTCTATGTGTAATTATAGAATTAATGTCAGAACAGGTGGTATAAAGAGTATCAGCAGTGAAAGTTTGAGGCTGTGTCCATCCTGTACTTCTGCCGTTGTGAAAGGCATGAATCCACTTTTGTATTCTGTATTATCACTGGAATTCTGTAGTGGCTGAAGGAGCACTTCATAAAATCAATTCTCCCATTAGGTATCTATTTGTGCATTCACATCATAACAGAATGTGACACAAGCCCCGAGTTTAATGTGGGATTTCCAGAAATACTATACAAAAATTGCTCAAACCCCCTTGGACCTTCTCCTTTTGGAGACTCTCAGGTGCCAGATAATGACCCGCCACTCCTGAGAGGAGGGAATGATCCCCTGGGGCTTGAGCTTATATTCAACTTTCTCAGCATTCTCCCATAAGAATATTACATGTCTAGGTAATAGCAGCTAAAAAGCTGTTATTTTCCCTCGTCACACAATTGTGTGTGTATAATATAAATATATATATATATATATATATATTGAAAGAACAATTTTATCTCTTGCCTTTTTTCTTTATTTGAATTAGTATAAAAGCTACAATTCTAAATACTAGCAAACTTAATTTTCTTTACTTTGTTACTTGCAAGAAATGCTATGACCATAAGCAACATCTAAAAAAATATTTCAACTTTTTTTCTCTATCTTAAACATATTCAAAATTGAAATTGTCTTTATCACCATTTTTCTTTAACATTTTAAAAAAAAAAGGCTTTGCAGGTGGGAGGGATGATATTTTGCCTACATTATACACTTTCTTCAAACTTTGAATTCAAGAGAAACCAAAAATAAATTTTAAAAAAATCTACAAAAAAAAAAAACTGCTTTCATTTATCTAATAAGATGCAGAAAATGCTTCAATGTAGAACAGGGTTTTCAGCTTACCTCTGCAAGTTTTCACAAAAAACAAAATTATCTTCAAAAGTAAGATGATGAAAAGTAGTCATACATTTTTAAATTTTAACACTTAATCAAAAGCTGATCTTCACAGAATTTTTTTTTATCCTTCAAATGTTAAAAGCAGAATTAACAAAAATTAAGGGAAAACCTATGAATTGCAAGGAGTTTAAGTCAGCCAAACTAATACCATGTTAACTGATATATATATTTAAGATTTATAAGAATTTTCCCCCTTGGTTTGTGCCTAATGATATTTCCCAAAAAATTGCACCTAGAAATGGATGCTTTCTGTAATTCAATCCTCCCCAAATTCTTATATTCAATTCCCAAAAATTTTATGAAGATAATTTTCAGTCATAACATAAAAATCTATTAAGAGATTTGTCTTCTACATTCAAAATGATGGTTAGTCTGAGTCAACTACATTGTTTGCAGAACTTTTTTTTTTTTTAAGCATTAACAGGATGAATTTACACCCTTTGTTTCAAATGCTTCACCTCTCCATAGCCAAGTATTTATTTTGTTTCAATAATTTAAAAAAAAAAAAGATCTTTTTCAAGGGACATTATACACCCTCTTTTTCTCCCTCTTTAAATTAATCTATCATCATTAATAATGTCAATCCAGTTCTAAACATTAGGAGGCTAGAGGTTATTTAGAAATTGAGAATAACTTCATAGAAATATAAGAAAAAAAAACAATATTAAGTCCACTTAGAAATTTGACAATGAAAGGGATTTATGTATTTGCAAAATAATTTACTTTTGTAGATTTGATCATAGGTAGCTTATGTATAAGGACTTAAATAACCAATATTTGCCGTTGCCATATTTTATACTAACAGGTAATAAAAGAAACTGCACATTTCAACCCTTCGTTCCACCACCCTCTGAAGATAAATACTTGTTCTTGATGTGTCATTATAGTTTGAAGAGGTATCACTTCTCTAACCTACTGAATCTCTTTAAAACTTGTCATAGCTTTGGTTGCTGCTTCCTTCATGAAGAGATTGTTTTCTTTCAGCTACAGGAACTTAAACCCCCCCCCCCCCCAAATAATGGCAACAGAATCTCATCCATGCATTTGACAAAAGTATTTTTTTTAAATGCCATTATATGAAAATGATTATGGAGGAATGTCTGATTTCTGTTGTTTAATGGTCATTTAAAAAAAGAAAAATAACCTGAGAGTAGTTGTGATAAAAATTCAAAAGAGGAAAGAAATATTCATAAAAAAAACTATGTACAAAAAGCTAATTTCTGTTGCTTTGTGATGCACAAAACATGTCATGCTATATTTTCAGTTTTGCTTGACCATATGATGAAAGCATACTTAAGTTTACATGCATATGTGGCTGAAACACAAGAACTGATTAACCATAATGACACAAATATATTCCCAATATCAAAAACACTGTCACATTTTGGGCAGCACTAGCTAATAATAATGACAATGCTCCATCTAAGTTCAGACAATCAGATGACAGCCTGTAATCATGGTTTTCCAGTATAGCACTGGCATCGAATTATGGAAAAGAATTCTACAGCCTAACATGTAAGTTGAATAAAGCTAAATATTGCCTAATTTGGTGTAGGGCTTTAATAGAGGAGTTCCTTGTACAGTAGTAAATTCCTAGTAAATGGTCTGCAAGTTTCACATACATGAACACCATTTTATGTCATAAGATCTGATGGATTTTTAACAGAAAGAAATGAGTCTTACATACTATCAAATGTCTGTATATAACGGATGGTATCATTTCATTTACTAACAAAAATTAACACCTTTTGGTCATTTGCTGCACTTCATTGCTGATTTATTCTAATTAGACAATTCTGAAACGTTGACATTTTCCCAAATTGTACAGGAATTCTCAAGGTTCAACAAGTTCTGACTTATGTCTACCAACTAAATAACGCCTTAACATAGCAGCATAATGGAGATTACGAAAAGAATAGAGCTACTTTATGGCGAGATTTAAATGACTGACTGGTTAGATTTCATTGTTTAATTGGTAAGGTATTTCGAAAATCTTTCCTTGTTTCTAATCTGGTTATTTAGTAGTTGGAGAAGTGATGGGATAAAAGAAATTTTTTTCTTCAGCATATTTCTTGTTTAAAGTTTCCATTTGATGATGCACTATCATAAATTTTGTACTAGTTTTTCTTTCATCTGTTGACTACCCCTCCCACCTCAAGTTGTTTTTACATTCTACAAACATTAAAATCAATCTATGCTGCTAATGTGAAGAATAAAAAAAGTGGCCGCTTGTACATATATCCTAATTTGAAATGCTTGTGTATTTAAAATTTGAATTATTAATCCTTACTTATATATATACACACACACACACACACACATATATATATATTTGAGCTATAATTAATATACACCAAAGAATTAAGTGCAGTAACGAGGAAGGAGATTATGTTGAAAAATATTTGCTGTGTAAAGTAATTTTTTCCCCCCTTCACCCCATCATTAAGTTATAGATATTGAACATACAAGAAGGTACTACAGAATTCTTGGCTTGACCAAAAATGGAAAAAAAATTCTGATATTTGGTCATTTCTTTCAGATTGTGGAAAGTGGGTTAGATGAAAAACTTTTCAGTACTCCTTCCCCGCTCACATTATACATAATTACTTTTTCTGTAGGGAAAAAAAATCCTTTATTGCATGTCCAGATTGATTCTTGCAGACTGAAAAGCAATTTTGTTTTCAATGTCAAATATATTTACCACATATTGTTTATTTGAATTATTTATACTCAGACTATTGTCCTCACCTTTGTTGATTATGCCCTCTGGCCTTCATCAGGTGCTTGTTGGTCTGGATAACCTTCAAGGAATTTCAAACTGAACCCTTTATTTAATCTACTTGAGTGAAACTGAGCAGTCCAAAATAAGATGAGATGGACAGCAGAATAAGAACAATCTGCCCCCGTAAATTAAATAAAATGTTCAGTTCAAAATTCCCTGAAGGTTATGTGAATTAATAAGCACCTGATGAAGGCTAGAAAGCACAATGACTGAAACATTGTAATAACAACAAAGATTAAAACAATACTTAGAGTGTAAATAACTCCTCATCCACAGACAGAAATAAATCTTGCCTTCTTAATAATAGAGGAATTTTTTATATTGTACAAAATTTCTAATAAATGATCTACAATGATTGCACATATTTGACAGCATATAAGACCCAGGGATTTTTAGCTATTTCTGGTGGGAAAAGAAACAAGTTTTATATGTTATCCCAGAGACAAATATCTGCTTGTACAAGATGGTATCAATTCATTTATTAGCAAGAATTTTAAACAAAAAATTAAGTAATATCTGTCATTGTAAAATTTGTATGAAAAAAGTTTTTGATATTAGTTATTGCTGACATGAACAGGGACCTAAAAAAAAAATTATTACAAATGCTTCATCTGAAGAAAATTCATCAATAATTATGAAAACTTACTTTTTATTTATTTTAATCCAGTAGCATATTAAACTAGGAAATTTATTTAAAATGAAAAAAAAGGAAAAAAGTTCTTTTGTGCAACCAAATTAGTTTAATTTCTTTTAACCACATTTTGGCTGATCAACTGTATGGCCTTCCTCCTATATACAATCTAGAAAGAATGACTGTATAAGTCTCACACACAAATATTGTTAAATTTCTCAATTCCAAGGATGAGACAAATTTAATAATGACAATTGGAAAATAGTTTTTAGTCCTTGCTGATGCGTTTCATTATTCAACTTTATCAAGGCAAGTGATGATAAATAAAAGCAAAATTTTGTGAAGTTCCATCAAATTAAAAAAGACACTCCTGTGGTTATTGGTAACTTTTTTTTTTTTACTAGTTTTCCATGTTGACAATATTGTTAAATTTCTCAGAATAATTATATATATATATATATATACACACACACGCACATACACAGTGGGGGGAATTTGTACACATACAAATTTTTAATTTATTGTATTTCCAACTAATGAATAAACATAATTAAATGTACACAGATGCACAATATGAAAAGTATAACTAAATATGCATTTGTGTACAGTTAATTATATGAAAATATGCATATTCATTGGTCAGAAATACAGTAAATTAAACATTTGTATGTGTGCAAATATTTGCACCCCCCTATATATGGTGGCAACTCGTATTTGAGGATACCCGTCTACTAGGGCGGCTAGCCAGTCCCTATTGCAGATGTTTTCTCAACACCCACAGGGCCCACCTATTGTTTATACTGCAACTATGCCTAGCAGACTTTAGTTACAGTTTCTGGGAGAGAGTGTGTTGTTTAGCATGATCAACAATTTGAACAAGGCCAGCACACTCAATCCCTCAGCCACAAATAACTTGTGGCTTTTGGCTAGCACAGCTATCAGTGGCCCTCAAGAGTTCTGTCTACCCAATTTCACTCACAAGGTTTGGGTCAACCGGTGATATGGTTTTCAGGCACCTTTCCAAAGATGCTGTACCCTGGGATTAACCTTGATACATTCCAATAACATCAGGAAGTCTCCTTCCTGACAAATCAATCCTGGTGAGATTCAAACCCAGGTTTCATGAGCAGAAAGGGAACGTTCTAACCACATGTATTTACGCAACTTTTTTTTTTTGCTCAAACACATGAATGTGTAACTGTGCCTAACTCAGGATTATGAATATGGGTGTGTATGTACGAACTGATATGCATACACCTGTATGTATATGTGACTGTCATCCTAAACAAACATAAGATATTGATATAGGAAGCTAAAGGTCAACCATAACTTGCTGAAAATACCTAATTCAGCAAGTTATGGTTTAGGTTGACCCTTGAGCTTCTAATATCAATTCCTCACAATTAACTGCTACTTTCTGCTTCACCTAACCTTACAGACATGAACTTCATTCCACACCAGGGTTGAAAAGACAGACGACCACTTTCCTTGTCTATCGAAATAGCCTATTCCCTATATGAAGACAAAGGATTTGTTTGATTATTCAATATATATATATATATATATATATATATATATATATATATATATATATATTATCTCGCTTTCATCTTACTAAAGTTACCTCTTGATTGTTTTTTTTCACATTTTCGTTAATTTTTGTGGAATCCTATCGAATCAAACTTTGGCTGTGTGACCATTAGGATGTAGGTCAGCTCATCGGTTAACCCCTCCCCCCTACTTCCATAATATAATTCCTGTAACGGTGCCTTCTTCTCTCCATATCTCCCACTAAGTCCCCTATAACGCCCTCTCTCTTTCTCCAACTAACCAGTATCCCACTACAAATTACCATAAGCAGTTTGAAAAATCCTGCGAATTTTAAAATTCGTAGGTGAAAATGGTCATTAACTAAAGGTATCTTAATTACAATTGTAGAGAGAGAGAGTGTGTGTGTGTGTGTGTGTGTGTGTGTGTGTATATATATATATATATAAAGAAAACCTTAAATATTCATTTGGTTATAATTTATTTCATGAATATCAAAGATATTCACTCTTCAGACCAAAGTCTCTTAGTGGATGGAGACAATACACCAGACGGATATATATGAGATTGACTGTGGGAAGGGAAAGCAAATGTTAAAGGAAAAAATTCTTGGTCGGGTCAGTCTGTTTAGGCTTACTACTATTCCTCCTTTCTGCTATCTCATCTGTTTAAAAGTGCCTGTCCACCTGTCACTTTTCTCCTTCCCCTCCTCTCATATCTTCTCTCTTGCTTTCCCTTCCCCTGTCAATCCATCCAGTGTATTGTCTCCATTTACTAAGAGACTTTAGTCTGAAGAGTGAATATCTTTGATATTCACAAAATAAATTATAACCAAAAATACTATTCTTAAAAAGAGTACTTAATACCAAGTATAGCAAATAGTACTTATTCAAAATTATAACGTATGCATGTTCAACATCACTACAAAAATTGCAATTTTGTTTCAACACTACTGGTGTCTTATCAAGTGATGGTGTTGATTGCAAAATAAAGGGTTTTAAGAGTTCAAAAACCAACCAAACTCCTCAGTAGGAGAAATCTTATGTAACCTATGATGACAATCAGAATACTAGTATATGGTAATTCAAAATTACATGACAACATACCTTAAGTAGAATCAAAACTCCCACAGTTAAATGGAAATTAATTAGGAGGGCTCGAACCTGTAATTCTCTATGTGCACCATGTTATCTTTTTCTCAATGAAAAATTGGAAATTATTTAGATTTAAATCAAAGGGATGAATTTACTGTTAACTATAGACATAGTTCACTCTCAGCTTTGCAATATGAGTAATAATATTATGAATGATAATATATTGGTACTGTAAGTTTTTATTATTATTTATTGTTTCTTATATCTATATATTTTTTTATTGTAACCAGATCATCGACATTAATCTACCCTTATTTGCTAGTGATTTAATCTGACATAGATTGTTAAGTTGATATTGAATAGTTGTGATCGTTTATGCATTAATTTTACATGGACTCTGTATTTGTTATGGTTATCTAGGTAAGCATGTACGTTTGTATGTATTATTGTTTCTACATCTGTTCATATATGTCTGTATATACCTGGGTACATATATTTGTGCATGTGTGTCGGTTTGTATATGTATGCATTTGAATGTGGGTACATGTATTTGTATTTATGCCGTTTTTTTTTTTGTATGTTTGTGTGCATATTTTGTTTGGACATGTGAATTTGTTCGTGTTTTTTTTTTTTTTTGTATGTGTCTGTATATGTGTCTTTTTTTTTTTCTTTGCTTTGTCTATAGCCTGATATGTGTATTTCAACTACGTGTATTTATGCATCTTACATATGCATGTATTTGCACTTCTTACCTTTATTTGATCCCCCTTTTTATCTAAATGTTTGTTTGTGTATGTAAAATATTGATAGTTGGCTAGTGTTGGTTTTAGTGTATTTATGCTTGAATTTTGGTGAGTCTGATTATTTGTATATAGATACATGTGTGTGATTGCTTGTATATGCTTTTACCTGTATATATCTGTCTGACAATTTTCTTTTGCATGGTTTTTTATGTTTGTCTGTCTTTATTCTTCTTATTTTATTATTTATTTTTGTTTTCTTTTTTTGAATTTTTCCTTCTATTTCCTGTGTGAAATATTTGTGTGCTCTTATATTTGATTATATACACGTGTTGTGTATTAGGATGTGAATGTGTTTGTCCTGTCATTTGAAAATTCCCTTCCCTACCTACCTCATTATTTGAATTCAGACTACCATGTATCAAATATGTGTAGTGATTGGAGATACTTCTTGCATCAGCATTGAACTTAATTGACGAATTGGCACTTCGCTAAGAACAATAAAATATATTTTTTCTCTTAGTT
Source organism: Acanthosepion esculentum (assembly GCA_964036315.1). NCBI lineage: Eukaryota > Metazoa > Mollusca > Cephalopoda > Sepiida > Sepiidae > Acanthosepion > Acanthosepion esculentum. Next base: position 71,816,546 of record OZ038504.1, read on the forward strand.
TCATTTCTGAATAATTTTGTAATAATAAACTTGATGCTCGGTTAAATTTAGAATTTGACATTTGTAATTTTTAATTTTAACAGTGAAAAAAACTTTAGATTAAATTAGAAATCAATATAATAATCTTAACTTTAACACACTAATAGATTGTACTTAGGGTATGTTGTCAAGTTATTTTGAATTACCATATGCTTGTATTCTGATCGGTCATCATAGGTTACATAACAATGTTTCCCCTACTGAGGGGGGTTTGGTTGGTATTTGAACTCTTAAGACCCTTTATTTTGCAATCAACACCATCACTTTATAAGACACCAGTAGTGTTGAAACAAAATTGCTATTTTTGTAGTGATGTTATAACTTTGAATAATTATAACATAAATACTTATAAACAGAGCATTTACTTAAATATTTGTATCTATAAAAAGAATGTATAAATATAAAAAATGTCTTCAGATAATTGTCGGACTTTGTCCATTTCATAATGTGTGACGTCATAAATATATATATGTATAATATTATATATTTTATTTTTTGCTCTACATTTGTATTGAGCAATTTTTAAAAAGTAAATGCTAAGAACTGTAGATTCTAACTTCATCTCTTTCTCAAGATCTATATTTACACACCTAGATTGTGCATGTGTGTATATATATATATATATATATATATAGAGAGAGAGAGAGAGAGAGAGAGGTTGTTATCCTATCTCTTCCTAAGCAAAGATATATGACCTAAAATAAAAAAATTATCCAAGAATATAATGTATAAATCTTTTCATTTTAATCAGTGGAGAACATTTCCTGACTTGCACTGTCGGAAGGAAAAAAAGACCCTCTCCTCCGTTCCCTATGGAATGTACACCTAAGGAAATTTATGGAACAGATCAGCTGAAATAACAAAAATATAAGGTATTAGTAGTCCAAACAACTTGTTCAAATGACAGAATTTCTCTTCTGTACATATAGTACATTTGAAGAAGGCCATAGAACGGATCAGTCAAAACATTAGGAGCAACAACAAAGAATAAGACTAGTGGACCTAAACAAATCTTTCATCAATCATGACTTCTCTAAAATACACACACAGTTTGGCTAACATTCAGACACACATACAGATACAAATAAAAATGTATATATTCTTATATTTACCAATACATATATTAATAAGTCTACAGTCTAATAATTGGTGGGTGGAGGACAGCATTTATTTTATACAACAAATATTTGTTTTTCAACACAATCTCTTTCGCCCTCATCACAGTTAACTCAATAATGCATTTCTGTAGATCATAGATTGAACATCATACAATGAAAATTTCAGATTAAAATTCAATTAACTGCCAGGCTGCAAATTTAGTGATTCCCTCTTGTATACATGTTGACAAGCAAATTCATATATATATATACATACATACATACATACATACATACATTTAATACTTCAGATATTATTTTCTATTAACTCTTTAGAAGTTGCTTTGATTATTTAAGAAAAAAAATCTAAAATAGATGTGCTTCACAGCAAACAAAACTTTACTTGGCTGTTAGGCTCTTCAGAAGCGAGTGATTATACCAAATCAGACAGTGGTTCCTCCTAGAAAAAGGGGACACAGGTTCAAATCTTGCTGGGGTCACATTTTATCTAAGTTTTCTCAAATGTACAGGCTAGTAGACTAATATATATATATATATATATGGTTTAAAATAAACTGCACATTCTACTCAAATACAGGTATCCACTAAAAGTAACATTTGAAGTAATAAAAATAGATTAAAAAATAAAAATACATTAACACTTATTCATAAACAAGCATATTCAAATATACATACCTATATATGTAAAAAAATTATTTCATGTGATTGTTTCACATGCAAAAACTATATATATATATATATATATATCTAAATTTAAAGTGCCATCCACTTAAAACTATAAATTTTATCAGATATCTTTTCATTTTGTTTCTTGCTTTTGTCATTACTACAAGGTCTTGGCAATTTTCTTCAAGCACACAATTTGTATTGAAATTATTTTGTATAATTTTTAGAAGAGTCATTCAGGTTGTCTACCAATGCATTATAAGCACTGGTGATACTAAATGGAAGCAGGATCAAAATATTTAATTCGTAGGAATTACTCACTCATTGTAAACTTGAACTGGCAAAATTACACATTGAACCTAAGACTAATCTTAAGGATATTACACTTCAAATATTGTTGATTTCTAAACCATTAGAACAAGAGGTTTTCTTCTAATCAGAAACTTTATATAAGCAAAACTCATTAATACTGACAGAGAAATATGGGACTCAGCCTTCCCGGAAGGCATATAAACTGATTCCATTTCAGAGAGCAGGAGCTCAGTGTATTTGATGGCATATAAGATTCCTCTCCTCCCTAATTTACATTTAATATTACAGTATTATTGAACTAAGCAATGACCAAGTATTGGTAACCTACCAGATTTTTCAACTTTGTTTGAGGCCCATGAGATATATTTTTAGTCATTTGGGAGAAAAAAAAATGGGTGGGTTTTATATGCCATTAAACAAGGTCTAGCTGTCCAGTTCAGAACAAGTGTTGGACAAAAATAGATTTCTACAAAGTGGGAGCAGGAATCTGAAGGTTTGTTTTCAAGGCAGGTTCTTCCTTATTTGAAAAAAGAAAACTTCATTCATAACTTGATATTTACTATTTAGTAAGATATACAGGTGTGTTGAATGTGTGTGTGTGTTTTTTTGGGGTTTTTTTTTTGCATTCCTGTCACTGGATTCATTCTTGGTATGATTGGTAGTTTTTTGGTGGCAACAATTGCAGGAGAGGATGGTGGTAATAGTTATCAGTACTAAAGGCTTTATTTACTTAGCACTAATATTTGCCCTTTAGAGTCAAAGATGGCCATGGCTTCAGAAGTCATGACTTTGGCTTAATTTTCATTATAGTGAGTGAGAGTTGCACACAAAGCAGAAGCCTCACTCTTTCATCCCTGTTTGCTTTATTCCAAAGGCAAGACATCTCAAGATGACTAGAAAGAAACAAAGACAATGAATGACCAAGGTGCTCTATAAGAGGAGTAGGAGAGTTGGCTTGAACCTCCAATGAAAAATTGGAACAGATGACTATATATATATATACACACACAGAGAGGGTGCGATGGATAAATTGTCTAAATTATTCAAAAATGAAAACAACATGGACATCTTATTTTAACAGATATATTTATCAAACTTACACAAAAATTTCTTGAAATGCTAAAGAGTAAATTTATTCAATAAAATTGCTATTGGCATCAACCACAGCCTCCAGACAACTTTGGAATCTCCAGCAACTCTTCTGGACATTCTGGTTTAAGTTGGTGAATGCTACCATAATCCTTGCTTTCAGTTCATCTTTGGTGTTACAAGGAGTTTTGTTGGTCTCTCGCACAACTGTACCCCGCACACAATAATCAAAGGGGTTGCAGCCTGGGGGATTAGGTGGCCAAAGGTAAGGAGTGATGTAGTTGCAGAAATTGTCTGACAACCATGTCTGGGCTTTCCTGTTTGTGTGGCATGGTGCAGAATCCTGTTGCCAGACATAGAGCCTTCCAGTAGCCACCCTCTTGACCTAGGGCATCACTACCTCAAGATTGTTGTCAATCATGGCCTGGATCTCACTAACAAATTCAGGAGTTCTTTCCTTATCTGAATGATGAGAGTGAATTTTCCAAACTGCCATACCTTCGTAATCACCATTAGACCCATCCAACTCTTTCTGAATCCTCTGCATTGCCCTCAGATTGACACCCAAACACTCTGAAATATTTGTATTGGAGCTTCCAAGCACTACAGTATACCATTTCCAAATTTCTGGCAGAGTGAATTGTGTCATGGTGCTCTTTTTCTCACAGATGGTACCCAACTGACCCTATTATACTATGCAGTCGCCAAAATCAAAAGCAAACATTATTTACATTGTTTGGACTGTTGACCTCATTTTTATTGTCATATTCACAATGTTTCGGCCATTGTATGCTCTGGCTTTCTTCAGATGATTGGAATTTTGAACTAAATCCTTTATTTCATCCACCGTCCATGTCTCTTCTGGATGTCAGCTGTCTCCCTTTAACTCAACTCTCCAAGTTTTGTTCATCACTGCCAGGTATTGAAATTAACTCTTTGGGTGAAGTCACTGGATCCAACCAATGCTTTTATCTACTGGGCCATGTGTCCTTACTCGGAAGAGGTGTTTGTGAAGTGTCAAACCACTTTTGAAGGTTGTCCTTCCAGATCTTTCGTATTTTCTCTGATAATTAATAAGACCATCCCCCAACACCATAGATGAGAACATGATTAAGGACTTGCAACTGTGGTAAGAAATATAAAGGAGAAACGGGCCGCCCCCTTAAGACAAGACTGCAAGAATATTGTAAAGCCGTAACACGAGGGGAAATGGCAAAATTAGGTGTAGCTGACCACATATGAAGGAAAAAGGGAGATCACTGCCCCCTGTGGGATGAGGTTGAAATAGTAGAGAACATCAATGGAAAATATGAAAACTTAAGGAATCAGCACATGTTAGGCCACAAGATCCAAGCATAGAAATGAATAATACAGAATGCTAGAGAAAAGTAATAACAAAACTGCAATATAAGCTCCTGTTAAAAATGGTAACTGAGACGTTAAGTTTATAAATCCCCAAAAATTCATACACTGATGTCCTCAAGGACACATGTCCCAGTGGATAAAAGCGTTGTGAGTTCTACTTCAGTAGTGAACAAAGACTTGGAGAGTTGAGTTAAGATAACCGAGACATCCAGAAGAGGTATGGCACATGGAATTATAACAATATACAATGGTGGACAAAAAAGGTTCATTTTGAAATTCTAAGGCCTGAGCATACAATGGCTGAGATGTCATGAATATGACAAAGACGAGGACAAGTCTGAACAATGTAAATAATTACCTCATGTCAGAAATATAGACAAAAATAAACCATGTAAATGCATGAAATTAAAACTATATACATACACAAACACATACATCTCAGCATCCCCTTTATATATCTCACATGTCCTTTGTGCTCTATAACACAATGTGTTATGTGATGATAGCAATAAAGTTTTACCAATTACATTTTCTGCATTATTGTCTGTTAAGCCACCCACACCACGTGATTTGCACTAATGCTCTAGATGAAGACAAATCTAATTATCTCTGCATGCCTTAATAGCTGAGAGAAAAAATAATTTGAGTGAGTAAACTTCTCATAACTACTTTACCTGCTAAAAGCTGTAACTACCATTGTTAGCCTTCACAGAATCTTATACATTTATTGATATTTACTGAGGGACAAAATTGTGTTGTACCAATCTGGGCTTGAACATGGGTCAGAAAGTATGTAACTACTTAAACGATGAACAAGACTTTTAGTATGATCTCGACAGAATCATTCACTTCACACCATATTATTTTTGTTAAAGAAAGGATTTTCACTTTTAAGAAACAGCAACTAGTAAAAATAGCCTTGAATATTAATTTGGTAGAAGAGATATTATAGAGGCAACACACTCCCAAAGCAACAAGACTGACACAACCATCTTTCTTTCTTGGGAACTAGTCATCATCAAATTGGCATGGCTTTGTTTGAATGTGTTAGCATCTGGGCTTTATCTTTAATGTTTAAAACACCAAGTTCCTAGCTGCAGGATTGTACCATTGGACAATGGCCTAGAGCAGTGCTTCTCAACCCCACCATACAATATTGTTATGTGTGTGTAAGTAAGTAGTAATAGTACAGCATTAATATTTGAATAAGTATTAAACTTTTTATCCCACTTTAGCTAAAAAGGCTTTATTGCAATTTTCTACTTATGTGAATTAGGCTTCTCAACACTAAATGACATCAAAAATAAGAAGCAAGGAAGACTACGCTCAACTAAAGAAGAAATGAGTCTGCTTATCACACATTTGACCAAACATTGAAGCAATTACGAAAAAACACCAGGAACAAGTTTTACAACAAATAAGTTGAATAAAAACATTAAAATAAAGTAAGTTCATATTTGTGTGTGCATTTTAAAAAAAAAATCTATGGTTTTATTTCATAACATTTAAATGCATACTCCTTAAAAATTTTGATAAGTGTGCTGTGACATTTTCATTTGCTTCTAGAAACATTGGCCTGGAGGATAAGGTTTGTGAATTTGGTGGTAGAATAATTGCAAGTTCAATCCCTGGGACAGCTTGTATAAACTCAGACTCAGTGGAAATGGGACTGACAATAAATAAACTACTTAAAAAAAAATTAAAAAAAAACATTATGTCCTGTGACAGAACAAGTACAAACTGCTTAAATAAAGGACTCAGTTTGAAATACCCTGAAGGTGACTAAGATCACTACTTACCTGAAGAAGGCCAGAGGGCACAATGGCTGAAACATTGTGGTAATAAGAATTAAACCAACTGTACATAATATCTTTGCATGTAAATGATTCCATGTGGTTATTTCCTTGGCAAATTGAGCTGATTGTATGGCCAATCCAATCAAAAATATAAGCTAACAAGTTTCTAAAATGTTTTACTCTGCACAACTAATAAATATGGTTGATCTGAAGATAGACATGTCTTCATCGGTTTATTCAATGCTGTATCATTAAACTTTATCCTTTCTTGTAGTAATTTTATATGTCAGTCATATCCGTGCAATGCATAAGTAAAAATTGGAATCACAAAAACAGGAAATATTTTCATTATAAGATATGGGTATTATTTGCAAAAGCTAAATCATGAATATTTATCAGCAAACCCTTAACTATCCGCTTGAACAAAAAAATGACTAAAAAATAATTTCAACCTCTAATTAAAAACTGATCATGAATCATCTGCAATGACCATGAAAATTACACCTGAAAGTGAAGAGACACCACTATAAACCAAGAAAAAGAAAGCATCAAAGATACACAAGATAGATTTAAAATGGGTAAATGTAGAGTACATTGAAAAATGCCTGCTGAATGGACATGTTAAATAATCTAAATCCACTGTATTGAATATTCAAATCATAGTAACTAAAAAAAAGTTAACTCTTTAATCTGATTGCTTAAGTAGAATCTTTATCAAAGTCCTATGGCCTTCTCTTAAAACAATCCAGCCATTTAAGTGTTGCATTTACTGCAAAGTACAAGGATGATTAGATAGGGCAAGAAGATTGTTCAAAATCTATGAAAAGCATGAAGATATCTGCACTTCCGTTGAAGAATTTTCTCATTCCCAGAAGCCAGTCAGCATCATCTGCCCCTGGAAGTTCAGGGATTATTTCAGTGAGAAAACTATCAATAAGGTCATAACTCGTTCTTGTAGCAGCTCTACCAATCCATTTCCTGCCTATCCAGTCAAGGGAAGTAACTATTCAACTTAATATAATCCCCTGCAATATTTCCAAATGATAGTGAACAGAAATATTTTCCAGTTGACATCTTTAAAAACACACACACACACACACACACACACACACAAAATCACACTGGTGTAATTGATTGGCTAGTGTGGAGTGTTAAGAAAGAAGCCGTTTTGTTTGTCGTGTCGACTTTGGAAAAGGCAGAACTAATGCATTAGCTTTGACAACAGAGAATATAAAGAAAAGGTTGCAAAAGTATTATTCGCTTTTAGCCACAGAATGCCTTAAGAGATGTGTCTCATTACACTCTGGAGTATTTTTCAGTCTCCATCAAGCATAATACAGAACATAATGCCCTAAACTAACTTACTTTACCGTATACAAGTATAGTGTTAATTTTTATGATCATTTTTTTTAACACTAAAAACAGGTGTGGTAGGGTCACACTATACACAGGTAAATTTTTTCTGTAGGGATTAAAATTCATGAAGTTAGTTTATACATGAGTATTAGCAGGGCTTTACACACTCCACTATTTTTGGAGCTACTCCCTCTCCCATACCCAAATTGGAGCTGGCTCCCTTCATGCTCCCAGTTTTCAAAAAGGAGCCGCTCCAACTCCATTAAAAAAAAAAAAAAAAAAAAAAAAAAAGAGTGGCTCTTTTTCAGCGCTCCATAATTAAAATGTACCTTCTTTCATAAACATTGGACATTTATCAGTTTTAAAAATCTTCCAAAAATAATATATATATATGTGTGTGTGTGTGACACGTTATTAGAGTAAAATTAGCAAATTTAAAGTTAAATTAATCTGATTTGAAATCAACATTATTTACTTTATCATAAAAAAGTAAATACAATCATTTCAACTGAAACATGCGTGAAAAAAACTAATTTTGAATGTGCTTGAAAATTCTTTTCAAATAAGAAAATACTTTGATCTTCCCTCTTAATAATAACAAACATTTTTGCAATAAAACTTTGTTTTTATTCATTTTAGGGCCTTTTTCATCATGCATTGTAAAACTTTAGTTAACTTACAGTTTGGGGGCAAAAAGTTATTCTCATCGGTGTTCCAGATGTTAAGGGAAACTTGTGAAGTACTACACCAGCCATTCTCAACCTTTCCTCCATCATTGACCCCCCTCGGCTTTATGTATTTCTCTATTTACCCCCTACAAAAAATTCATAGCCATCATAAAGCATTGATGTACAATTTTGTGACTAAATGAATGAATGATTTTTTCATTCAAAATACTAAGGGTTTTTTTTAGTCAAAATACTGTGACTAAAAAAAAAATACTAAGTGACACTCAAAATACTGATTTCTTAGTACTAATTTTTTAGTATAAGTTAGTACTCTGTATAAAATTCAGTATTTTTATTAACGTTTGTAGTCATTAATAAAAAATTATTCATTTTATCTGCTGTATTAGTAAATCTACAAATTAATACTAATCATAATCATTCATTCAAAAAAAAAAAAAATTTTTTTTTTTAGTATTTTTATTTTTGGCAATTTAAGAAATTTTTGGAAAATACTAAAAAAAATTTTTTTTTGAATGAATGATTATGATTAGTACTGACTCATTTACCCCCGACTATATAATTTTTTACCCGCTAGGGGTAAATTTACTCCTGGTTGAGAACCTCTGTACTACACTTTGAACAACAGAGAAACACAAATCTGTTGTCAAGAGTTGTGGCGATATGTATTTCTCAGGGGTGTGGAAAAAATAATAGGTAGGAAGATTCGAGAACTAGGAAATAAAAGCCGATTAAAAATTGATTTTAGAGCAGTTCTGGAGTGGGGATTTGGGGGCTCACCCCCCCCCCCCTCCTGAAAATCGTAGGGTCCAGAGAAAACCCTACAATAACAGAACCGCACTTGCAGGAGGGAGGCTTAAGGGGTTAGGCCTTCTTCCTCAATATTTAAAAAAAAAAACTATTATTAAAATAATAATTTGAAAAAAAGATACAAGAACTTAACTTCAACGTAGATAAATCGATTTTTAAAAAAATAGATGGTCTTAGCCCCTAACCCCACCTTTCAGAAAGTACGGCCCTGATATTGTTGCAGTGGTGCCCGGAAAATTCAGTAACTAACCGAATCTTCTGTTACGAAATCTCACTGAAACTTCCGTAATTCGGTAATTTTGACAAGGTGGGAAAATTCGGTAATTATCAAATAAAACAAAAGTCGATTGAAAATTTGATTTTACGGCCGTTCTAGAGTTGGAATTTAGGGGCTAAGCCCCACTCCTCTATATTTTTAACTGAGAATCGTGAGATCCAGATAAAACATCACGACAATAGCAGGGCCGTACTTGCAGAAGAGAGTGCTTAGAAACCTAGGCCTGCTTCCCCAATATTTTTTGAGAAGTATTATTTATTAGCTATGGGGTGGTGTAGAAAAACCTCACTGCAACAATATCAGGGCCGTAATGTCCGGATCGGGACTTTAGGGGGCTAATTTATATACGTTAAAAATAATTTTATTTCAGGACAAAAAGTATCATTTCAGATCAAGAATCAATTTTATTATTCAACATTTGGACGAATATCGAGGGAAATAGGCTAGAAAATCCAACGGAAATTATTACCCGTAAAGATTTCACTTATTATTATTATTATGGTAAAATTGTGTACAAAATAAATTGTCAGTATATTTAAAAGAAAACATTGGTTTATTTATTCATTCAGAAATGAAAATTTGTCTTAAAAACAAAAAAAATTCAAACCCTTCTCCCCTCACGACCAATACAGTCACTCACACACACATTGTGACACATACATGATAATAAAAAAAATGATATCAAAGACTTTCTACGAAGTGACTCTTTTTCAGACATTTTTTCAGACTGTCTCCTGCAACTTAAAAGAAATGTCCCGGTCAATAGAACGGTAACACCTCGGTGTCAAAAAAATTTCAATAATTTTGGAGCGCAAAGAGAAAACACCGGCCCTTTAGTCCCAAATAGAGCTGCTCACGTTCCACTCCGATTGAATATGAGCCCTCTTCTCCTTTGCTCCAGTAAAAAAATCCGTAAAGCCCTGAGTATTAGATTTGGTCGATTTTCAAACCAAACTCTTGGACAGGTTAAGATAGTTTGGTCATGATATCATAAAATCACAGACAAAATATTTTGTTAAAATTTTGATTCAATTTGAGGAAATGCAATTAAAATCAAATTAATTAACATCTCGGTGATTCTTGCGGTGTAAAGTGAAATAAATAGCCATGTCGGATTTAGTCCATGCTAAGAAATAAAATGAATATGAATCAACAATCAATTTAAAACCGAGGTTTAATATTTCTTTATAATACTGGAAAGATAAACATATAAAATAATACACATAATTATGTTATAAGAAATAACATGCTTTATAAATTTTACTTTAAAATAAATTATTTACGTGTAGTTATAAAAAGACAATAATATGGATGTATTCAATTCAACAAATCATTCAAATCGCAGAAGAAATTATTATAAAAAAACTATTTTTTTAAATTTATTTTTCTTTCCGAAATAAATCTTTTCACAATGAATTTAATAAAAACATTTATAAATCATAAAGATGTCCTAATTTATTTTAAGTGATAGCTTTATTTCAGAGAAAAACTAAAAAACAAAAAACATCGGTTTCACTTTTTATATTAAATGAACCGGGTTTAAATTTTGTGGGTGATTGTTTGCCTTTACATCGTTATATCTGCGTGCGTTTTTTGTTATTATGTACATAGGAAGCTTTTAAGAAATATAAGGTGACAAAAAGATTTAATTGCAAATATTTTAAGTAAAATATAAATTGACAGTGTACTGTAGTTTAATTTATTATTTCCTAGAGTAATATTTTTCCAAAGGTTTTTATTAAAATGTTTGAAGAAAAACGCAAGATAGAGGACATGTTTCTAGTCCTCTACTAACCTTGGAGCATAATGCCTAGCCTTTCTCTTGGATTTTTACAGGCTATGGGCATTTTTAACTCAGGTTTTGATTTTAAAAAGATAATTGATAAGTCAAACAAAAATAGATAAAGAAAAGGTTAAAATAAAAGTAATGACACATGAAAGAAACAATGAAGGTGTAGAGGGGTTCCTTGCCTCGAATTTATATTTACGCAAAATACCACAAAAATAAAATATGAAACAATAAGCAATTGTTTTACAATAACAAACAATATTCATATTAAGCATAGGGGTTACTTCCCTTCCCCTTGGCTGGAATTTTTTAGTCCTTTACGAAGTAAATATTTTTACCTGTGCTCAGAGAAAGTTGAATGAACTTGCCGCTTTAAATGTTCACTGTGAGAGAGTTGAAAGAGTGAATGTTCGTAGATATGCGTTGTTCGTAGACATTGTTGAATGTAAGTGTGTTTGAGTGAATTCGTATATGTGAATGTTCCGTATGTACGTATGTGTGTGATGGCGTTTGTTTGCCCGTACGGGACGAAACGCGAGTTCTTTAGTTATTGTATGGCAGAGAAGGCAAGAGAGACCAAAAGAGAAAGAACGAACTTGTGTCGAAGTATTTATAATAAATAAATAATAAAGCATTTCTGATTTTTGGCGGGAAAATGGTTTTGAATAACGCGTAGGCATTGTTGCCAATTTGAACAGGTCAACCGTACGGATGTAGGCGAGAACACGATTTTAATATTAACTGACCAATGAAAAGTGAGAAAAATATCAAGGCTCTGTGATCCACTTTTTATGTTTAATTTGCACCAAAATTGACATTGAAAGAAAGTGGTAACAGAATGCTAAAAAGTTATTAAAAAGCTTATGTGTTTAGTTGATAGCAAGATTAATAAAGAAACTTTGTTGTATAAAGAAGTTATAGAGGAAAATGGTGACATTAAAAAAGAAAGGGGCCCAGAACATCATTTAACATTTACTGAAGAGATAAGAACTGAGACTGGAAAATATCTGACTCATAGAATAGTTCCAACTACAAGTGCCACTGGTGTTGTTTTTCTGGACAATACAAATACAGTGTAACTGGGATATAAGAGAGATTTTATCTGGTCCCAAATTAGAGCCTGTGTTAATGTATATATAATAGACCAAACCCTGATATAAGAGAAACCCGGATATAAGATACTTCTTCTTCGGTCCCAACAACTCTCTTATATCCGGGTTACACTGTACTGGATATAAAGCAGGCCTTGTAACTGCTCTGGAGAAGAAGCTCCATCAAAAATTACATACACTTGGCTGTTCATTACATTAGAACAAGCTACCTTCCAGAGCTGTTTTTATAATATGTTGATGGCACTACAAGAAGCTCAACTGCTTTTACAGGCCCACTAGGCAAATTGTGTGAAAGGAACAATCATGATTTGTCACAAGAAGAATTTATGAAAATTGGTGGCCCTCTTGATAGTATGACACCTATAGCGAAAATAGCATTTCTAAGTAAAGACTAAAGTCTCCTTTTAGAATATACCCTAGGGATTTCCAAAGCTAAAGTTAACTCTACATTTGCTGCCTGGAAAATTGGACCATTAAGTAATGCAAGATGATTAACTTTAGCAACCAGGATAATGTGTATGTGGACGAGAGGTGCATACCCCTCAGAACTCCATAACAAGCTTCCCCAGCTTTTAAATTCATTATTGAAGTGTATGCAGTTAGCTGGTTTGAGTTTAAGGGGGATAACACATTCCATAACTAGCAGCTGTATATATTCAATATAATCCAAAGGATTAAGAAACAGTCTGAAGAAATTGAAAATATTACATCCAAGAATATCTGACATAATACTTTTGCTCTGTTACCTGAGAATGTGTTGTATTTGATGAAGTCAGATGAAAAGTAGATCTTGAAAAAATTCTGCCCATTAGGTAAGTAAATATATGGAAATAGACTAATACTAGCCATCAAACTTGAAGCCTTACATTGGTCAGAATTAATCAGTCTATCCCAAGATAGAATTTGTGAACCTGCAACTAGTGAAAAATTTTAAGAAAATGAAATTCAAGCATTTTTTATAAATAACACAAAATTAGAGTTGCCTGATTTTCCTTCACATTCTCAGGGTGTTGAAAGAGCTGTGAAATTAAGATCTGAAGCTTCTCATTTTGTTTGCAGACAGACACATTCTTGCAGAAACCTTATGTTCTCAATTATGGCCTTCTTTCATTTCTAAAGGTTTTACACTGAAAATTTTTGGATTGAATTACTTTTCATATAAAATTTATTTATTAAAATAGCAAACTTTTTTGATTTACTGTTGAAATGACATTTTTCAATCAGACATTGCCAAAATGAATGGCTTTTTAAAACACATTTTCAATGCTGATTTTTGATTGCATTTCCTCAAAAAAGATTTAAAGCTAAGAATCTAAAATTTGGTTGGAGTTTTTATCCCATTAAGTCCCAACTATCTAGACTTGTCCAAAGTTGATTTGTGAAAAAAAATGTAAAATTGACCTACCTTATTTGAGTATATATGGTACGCACGGGCATATATAATAATTCTAGAAAACCAACAAATAAATGTAGGCCTCTCACAGAAACTATACATACACATGTAAGAAAAAGGACATTTCTACTCATGTATACACATATACACATACACACATACATACATACATACATAAATAAATTCACCTCTTTTGTAGTTTTCCCATTTAGATTGCTTAGGCAATAAAATACAGTTGTTATTTGTACATAATTGTATATTCATTCTTATTTGAAGAAACTCCCATGCATCCACCATACTATCAACTAATATTGTTATACATCCTATATGACCCTTCAACAATTGGTACTCCTGGAACAAAAATGGTGACCTTGATATGATTGTTGCAGGATTACCAATTGTTGAAGGGACATATAACATGTATAGCAATATTAATTGATAGTATTGTGAATGCATAGAAGTTTCCTCAAACAAGAGAATAAAAATGAATAAACAATTACATACATTTAAGAACATTTGATTGCCTTAGCAAAACTAAATGGAAAGAATACAAAAAGGAATTGAGTGTGTACTATCATGTCACAACAGGGATATATCATCAGATAATGAGGGTGATAATATCACATGTTGTGGTCAACAGTTAATGGGAGTTAATAATGTATCACATCACATTGGGTAAGTCACTAGATAATGGGTGATCTATGGAAGACATGAATAGTTTCCCAGTTTTCATTTCCCTTATTATGGACATTATTATATCCATGATATAATAACAGCTTAATACATAGAATAGACAAAAGCTAGAAGGAATAACAAACATGCTTTGTTATCAGAGGTAGGTTTATACCATGCTTAAGTTATGCACACCATTATATACACATATTTACATTTGTTCCATGCAGAGAAACTATAACATGTCTACACCACCATCAGTGTGGACAAGTAATGAAAAGATAGGTTCCTACTTGTAATAATTCCCAACAGGAATTTCATCTGCTGGAGTATTGTGTGTTTCTGGAGAAGTCATATTTAGGATTCCAGATTCAAGTGGGCCAGATTTATTTTCTATGTCACTAGCAAGGATATATTCTGCAAGCAGGAAACAGAGAATCATAGATTTTTTTCCAACATGAGGACTGTGAGCCAGAGATAGTTTCTATATTTGGTGAAGATATATTCCCAAAGGAAAATGGTGTCATAGGCTGGCTTGGGCATATTTAGCTGAGGCCCGGTCTAGCTGACTCCTGGAAGCTGACTGACAGACTAGCCACTTTCATCACTCTAGGAAGCGATGTCACTAAGCGGCAGGCATGTGACATTATCTCAACTAAAGGGAGATAATCACCTTTTGTATCTACAGAATGAAGGTTTGTATATATAGAAATGTCCTTTTAGGTACATGTGCGTGCAAAGTCCTATTAAAGATTTTGAGAGATTTACATTTGAGAAGAGTTCTTTATCTCTTGGTTTGATAAAGCTATTAGATATGCCAGTGTGTAGTCAAGTAAGCTTAGGATATTGTAATGCAGTATACTATTCCCTGTTGTGTTCAATGCAACATGTGATTTTCAAAGGAGAGAAATTTCCCTGGAAGAAACAAGACACACTCTCCCTAAAGCATCCTGTAGCTGAAAGGGGGAGAAGGGGGGGGTCTATTGTGCATTTTTTCTTTATATACTGAATAGACAATACCATCTAGTGGTTGTTAGTTGAAGTTCTTTTGCAGACAAGGGGAGGTAATCCCACATCTGAAACATTGCATAATCAAATTGTAACACGAGAACTGGACGAATATTTTATGTTGAAATGATATTACTTTATTTTTGGTTGAAAAGGTGTTGAGCCTTCTATGGTACCTCTCATCTGATTGGCAATGTTGACAATAGTAATTTCCTTGTCTTGGTTAAAATTCTGTCTCATTGGGATCCTGCATTTGAAAGCATACATCAGGAAAGTCAAAGAAAGCCAGAAGAAACGTTGCAAGTATATTTTCAGCTCAAGCATAAAATGAATTTATTTATTTGCTCTCATGTTAGGTCACTCAGCACTGAATTAGAACTCTCAAAATTTGATACAAAACTGCACACAAGAAGGCACAGGCAATAGAGTGTTTCTAGAGAAATGCACCTCTAAGAAAGAATCTTATTATTATTATTACTATCGAATAAGCACTTCAAATCATGAATATCAATTTTTTTCTTTTAATTTTCAAAATTTTAAGGGCAGGGATACAGTTTTCTATATAAATTAATTGTAAATTTATTCATCCAATGAAAGTAAAAAAAAGCTCATATTACATCATAAAGCATCTACTTAGTTGAAAAATGTCAAATAATTTCCATTACTGGAGTTTTAAAATATATCAAAACAGATGTGAAAAATAAACTTACTTGCCTTTATTTAATTTTGGACTTATATAGAGGGGATCAATTTACAATAAATTTACATAACACACTGAACCCTAGACCCAACTAATTAAAATTTAGAAAATTTTAATTCATAATATATATATATATATATATATATATATATATATGACAGTTCCGTATAGGATACAGGTTCGATTCCTGTCGGAGGACAAATATTTTCTATGAAAATTTCTTGGACATTCAGGCCGGTAAATGTTATTAATACTGTTTATTATAAACAGAGCATTTACTTAAATATTTGTATCTATAAAAAGAATGTATAAACATAAAAATGTCTTAAAATACATATATATATATATATATATATATATATATATATATATATATATATATATATATATCATTTTTGTCACCACTCTTGTCAGAGTTTGGTTCATCTAGCACCTACCTCCATGATGCTTGAATCTGACATGGCTCAGGAGGCCAAGTTGGGAATGGAATAATTTCAGGCACTGGTTAAATGGTAGAACAGGTGATGGTTTTGGTTGGAGTAGCTGGGCCTTCTTTTTATTACTTCTTCAGTCTTTCTCCTCTCCTCAAAAGTGGAACAACCAAAATCTATTGCTCTTCGCCAGGATGGACAGTCAGCTGCTTCTGTTTCCTGGGTGTTAGAGCTGATTCTGACTTGAAGGAAGGATGACTTCAGTTGGTCTTTGAATCTGCATTTTGGGGCCCTGTGAAGTCATTTGCTGTTGCTCGCTGTAAAGGATGGTCTGCGGGAGTCATGAAGGAGCCATTCAGGTGACATGTCCTGACCCCTTGAGGCAATGCTTGATGATGGCAGCTTCAATGCTCGGCATTTCTGAGCAACTGAGGACTTTATTATTGGTACAACGATCCTGCCATTTGATGTTGAGGATCTGCAGTTGCTTGGCTTGTTGAAATCGTTCAAGCTTTTTGGACCCTGCATCGAAAAGTCTTGAAAAAGCGTGAATGATATATGCATACACACATATAAGAGGTAATAGGCAATTAAATAATAAACTTAGCATATCTAATTTTGTCCTCATGATGGACTTCATTGGACTAAAGTCATGTTTTTATTAATGGAATTATATAAGAGTAGGGTGGGTAGGGGGAGGTATAAATGTAAGTGTCAGTTATAATTATGTACTGAGTAGAAATTGACAGTGAGTCAGGCAGGAAAAGAGCAGTTTACTTACCTTGTGTTATTGAAATGCTCATTAAACAAAAGCTTGTTATTTTATGTACTGACCCGTTATAGCTACAGTGGTCACATGACAGGATTACCATGTGATTCCTGAAGTTGCATAAAAGGAGAGGAAATTTCTCTCTTATTATTATTATTAAATTTACCTTCCATGTTATCAGATGGTTACATGATGCAGAAAAGTGGCAATATATTTCACAATTAAAGGCAAGTGCTGTTATTTTTTTTTCTTCCTCGACCTGACCAGTCCTGTTTGTTTTGCAGATCAATAGCATTTTTTTGACAGTACTGAAGTTTTATTCATTTAATTTTTGCATGATAAATAAAAATTTTCTATGTATGTGAATATTTGTTTTTTTAATTAATGCTAACCACTTCAAATACCTTGGAGTATGGATCTATAAATAAAGAAACTGAATATAGACTGTGTGAGGGGTACTTTTGCCCAACATGACAAATTGCTACAAAACCGAAACATTAACCTGTAAACTAGAGTCATGTTCTTAAATACCCATTCATATTTCACGCATGGCGCCAAAACCGTTCAGAAATATCTAAACTCTCAGCTGTATACAACTACTTTCTAAGATCAATTGTTAAAAATGGCTTTGAGTGAGCAAAGACCATCCTTTGAACATTGTGGACTGGTGCTACTCAATCACAAGCAAAGAACTGTACCATATAGCAAAAATCATGTCACTTGAGGACTTTCAACAGCAGCAACAAGTAAAATGGATATCACATGTAACTCGAAGAGAAAATAATGATGTTTCACACTACTTCAAACAAAAAGTTAGGAAGGAAACCCCATCATTTGTAAAGTTCAATAACAGCTACTGGACTTGAGAAACCTATTTAAAAAAAGATTTTATACATTTCGGCTGCTCGGTCAATGAATGCAGAAAGTTTGCTTTTTTACAAGATTACCAATACCGCAACTGACAATCTGTTTAAGCATATCTGCCAAGGGAGATCAATTGTATTTAAAGAAGTTGCTTCCCTTAGCGAATCACATTTCGCTCAAGTTGCAATGCACGAACTCACTAACTAGAATTACCTTGGAAGATTGTTTTAGGATTCTTTTGTTAGAAATACCAGGTGGAGTATACTAAGCTTAGTTTTACATATCATCCAGTAAGGATTAAATTGATTTTATTAGAAATTACCTGGAACACGAAATTCCAAACTTTCATAACGTTTGATTGAAAATGAAAAATAATAAATGTTTAAAACAAATTAAATAAGAATTCAAGAATAGAAAAACATGTGACAAAGAAATTAATTAACCTATTCACTATATCTTAGTACTTTTAACGTTGTAAGTCTCGTGTCGAATTTCTCACACACACACACAAACTGATGACAATAAAAAAAAAGCTAGCATTGTATGTTTGAAAGTTTTGAAACCGTTTCTTTTGCAAACAAAATCACCTGATTAATGCGTAGTGTACAGCTACAATGAAATGCTGAGTACATTTCTGAGAAGAGGTGAGATAGATAGATAGATAGATAAAAACTGAGATAGATAGATAGAAAACAGACTGAGATAGATAAAAAAAAATGATTTATTTTAGTTAGACAGTGTTTTGGGGGGGGGGGGGTTATTTACTTCCCACTATAAAGGACGGTAACTCAAAAAATACAATGGAATTACGTCCCTTGTCCGCGAATGGGAACAGAGTGATATAACCTGATATGGTTTAAAATCATGATTTAAATTTAAACAAATTCTTGCTGTTCTCAGGCAGTAATTGAATAAAAGTTATTTTATTATATGTTAAAATACACTTGTCTTTTATTTTCATTCATTTTTGTTCATTCCAACAACCTGGGATATAACAAAAATTTTGGCGACGAGGACTCGAACTTCAAAATCAAACATGGCAATTTCACCAGAGATGTTACGCCAACAGAAAGAACAATTTCAGAAGTCAACAACAGTTATTGACAGCAATGACTGCACAGTTCCAGAATCAACTCGAAATTTTCCTCGCTGGAACAAACCAAAATACCAATTCAGTGTATCTTGGCCAACAACATCACAGAATTCCATTCTGATACAGTGAAAAAAAAAAAACATTCACTTCGTGGTTTAAAGGTTGGATAGATACCTTTCACGCCAATTTTTCTCACAAAGATGAAAAATTGAAAATTCATCTCCTAATTCATAAACTGGGCACTAAGGAACATGACCGTTATACGAATTATATTTTAATTTTACCAAAGCAGGCACCGGATTTCACCTTCACTGAAACAGTGCAACGACTTGGTGAAATATTCGGAGAAAAACATTCTTTGTTTAATATTAGATTCAATTGCTTTTAAAGTTAATGAAAGATGACGCTGACGGTTATGTGACATTTGCTGGTCACTGTAATATTGCCCTTCTTAGTCTATGGCACACACCCACGAATAGAAGATGCCGCTCTACCCTTGAAACCTTCACAAGTGTCTCCTGTCTTCTTTAAATATTACAACATGGTAGCAGCAGTAAAATGAAAATATTCAAAGCAAAAAAAGGAGGTAAATTTGCTTTTCAATCCCCAAGCTAAATAAATATCTATTAATATTTTTCGAAATCGTCATATTTCCGTATAAATGTACATGCTGAATTTGAATTAACAATTACAATTAAAAGAAAACCTACCGTTTTGGAGTTATCGACCAGAAAAAATGGATTTAATCGCGGTCATTCGCCCACCATTACCAGCTTTGTATAATTAGATTCACTGCGGATCACAATCATAACTTTTTGGCCTATTTACTGCTTTCATTGCTCTTGTCGAAATTACTGCGCACTATCGTAAAGCAATGACAAGGTCTTTAAGCTTAGGGTTTTCTTCTTGTTCTTTATATAAAATATATATTTAGGGTTAGGGTTTTCTTTTTGTTCATTATATATATATATATATATATAATATATATATTTAGGGTTTAGGGTTTTCTTTTTGTTCATTATATATATATATATAATATATATATTTAGGGTTTAGGGTTTTCTTTTTGTTCATATATATATAATATATATATTTAGGGTTTAGGGTTTTCTTTTTGTTCATTATATATATATATATAATATATATATTTAGGGTTTAGGGTTTTCTTTTTGTTCATTATATATATATAATATATATATTTAGGGTTAGGGTTTTCTTTTTTGTTCATTATATATATATATAATATATATATTTAGGGTTAGGGTTTTCTTTTTTCTTCATTATATATATATATAATATATATATTTAGGGTTAGGGTTTTCTTTTTTCTTCATTATATATATATATAATATATATATTTAGGGTTAGGGTTTTCTTTTTTCTTCATTATATATATATATAATATATATATTTAGGGTTAGGGTTTTCTTTTTGTTCATTATATATATAAGAACAAAAAGAAAACCCTAACCCTCACTATATATATATATGTGTGTGTATAAGAACAAAAAGAAAACCCTAATCCTATAAAGAACAAAAAGTAAACCCTAACCGGAAATAACAATTTATCATAATTGAAATTGTTAATTCGAGTTCAGCATGTACATTTATCCGGAAATATGATGATTTCGAAAAATTTTAATAGATATTTAGCTTGGGGATTGAAAAGCAAATTTACCAAAAAGGAATACGCTACCGAACAATAATAACAAGAAAAGGGCTATGTCAAGTCGAATGGACTTAAGACCTCTTTTTGGAGAAAGAAATTAAAACTTCTAACGCCGAACACAGCTCCTGCCATTTGCAATTTTTTTTAAAAACAGAAAGATGAAAAAAAAATTTCTTTTTATTTCTTGTAAAAAAGGAAGGGATCTCTATGTAAACACAACAGAACAGTTATCTTTTTTATTTCTTGTGTTTTATGAAACCTGAATAAATAAATAAATAAATAAAAATTTTGTGTAAAAAGGGGATGTAATAATAATAATCCCTTAAAAGTTATTGCCCTTAGTCTAGGGCACACACTCACATCCAGAATAAAAGATGGCGTCCTACCCTTGAAACCTATACAAGTGTCTCCTGTCTTCTTTACTTATTACAACAGTCACGTCAATCGGGAATACGAAAAATTTAAATGAAATTTCCCCACAAATGAGCAGTTTAAGTGTTTGATTTTCATCACAGGATTAAAAATCTTCGACTCGTGCAGATGTTCACTCCCGACTTCTTTCGGTAGATACAGATATAAAGAATAAAAACTGATATAGATAGATTGATAAAGAAAGGAAAGAGATGGATAAAGGAGATAGATAGATAGATAGAGAGATAAAAAACAGACCTAGATAGATAAAGAACAAACTGAGACTGTTATAGACAGATGAATAGATAAAAAAAACTGATGTAGATAGATAAAAAAAAGACTGGGATAGATCTGTAAAAAACAGACTGAGATAGATAAAGAACATCTATCTTTGTGAGATGAGGTATTGTAATTATTAATATTTATACTATTTACATTGTTCGGACTGTTGTCTTCATCTTTGTTGCCATATTCATGACATTTCGGCTGTTGTGCTCTCCGGCCATCTGCATGTGATTAAAATTTTGAACTGAATCTTTTATTTCGTCCACCAGGGTAGATTGTTCTAGTTCCACGTGCCATACCTCTCCTGGATGTCTCAGTTATCTCCCTTTAACTCAACTCTCCGTGTTTTTGTTTATCACTGCAATAGCCGAGTATCGAACTCACAATCCTGTACCATAGATAGATAGATAAAAAAAACAGACTGAGATAGATAAAAACAGACTGAATGATAGTGAGGTTGTGTGCACCATCCTTTGCAGCTGTGGTAAGAAATGTAAAGGAGAAACAGGTTGCTCCCTTAAGGTAAAACTGCAAGATAATCGCAATGAACTAGAAAAAAACAGCCATAGCTGACCACATATGGAAAGAAAAGGGGATCACGGCCCCCTGTGGGATGTGGTTGAAATAATAGACAGGGAACCTCATTGGAAAATACGAAAACTTAAGTAATGAGCTCATATGCTAAGCCACAAAAATCTCCTTAGTCAGCAAAGCATAGAAATGAATACAATATTGAAACCAGTAATATGGAGTGCTAGAGAAAAGCAATAACAACAACAAAAATTACAGTATGAGCTCAGGTAAAAGATTGTTAGTGAGACATTAAGTTTATAAGTCCCCAAAATTCATACACTGATGTCCTCACGTACCCATGGCCCAGTGATAAAAGTGTTGGTTTGATCCAGTGACTTGACCCAAAGTGTTGTGAGTTCAATACCTGGCTATTGCAATGGTGAACAAAAACTTGAGATAACTAAGACATCCGGATAAATCTACCCGTTCAGTTTGAAATTCCAACTACATGAAGAAAGCCGGAGCATACAATGGCTGAAACGTCGTGAATATAACAACAGTCCAAACAATGTAAATAGTGTAATAGATAAAGAACTGTTTTGTTTTATGGCATATCAACCTCAATGGATTATTTAATGCCGGCAAGATTTTTACAAGAGATTCATAAGAATAAAACATGTATTCTTTGTAAGAAATCAGTTTGTAGATCAGGCTTCATTGACGTATTTTTGTAAAGACGGTTTTTGTCGAGCGTCTAGTTTCAGTGAGGTATTCTTTTCAGTTATACAGTTTGTGGAGAAAATGATTTTGTTGATATTCTCATTTGGTTTAAATTTTTTGGCATGGGTCCACTGTTTTACTTTTAAGAAATAATATGTCGTCCACTTTTGCTTTCTAGAGGAACTCATACATGTTGTTTATATTATAGTATTTTTGTCTTGAGAGAGCAAAGGTCGGAACACTCAGTTAATATATGTTTAATAATGTATGCCGTTTCATATGCTTGGCATACTGGCTGATATTCGTTGTTGAACAAATACGAGTGAGTTATTCTTGTGTATTACTTCTTCCTTTTAAGATTTTCTAAATTTCAACTTCCATTCTCCTAATTTGGGCGGAATTGCGAAGAGTTTATTGTGTGGATTATTGACCCAGCACTGTTGCCATTCCTTTTGAATATATTTGTCAATGACTTCCTTTTTATTCCTTCAAAGACATTAGTCCGAAAAAAATTAAGAACTTTTTTGTTTTCTCTCTGTGATGCTGTTGAGAGCTAGCTCTATCCGCAGTGAAAATAGAGCTTCCCTTTGGGAGGCGCTTTTTTTTTGTAATATTTTAGTTCACTGTGACAGAGAGAGTTTGGGAAACACACAGAGTAGATTTGAACAGTGAAATTAGATCAGAACAATTTTGTTTACTGATGGGAATCTGATCTAAGCCATTTGGAATTGGGTCATTAGGAAGACAATGATGATCGGTTAAAATTTGAAATAGAGCTTACTCAGGCTATGAGAACTTTGAAACTCACATGGTTTTGGGTTGACAGCGACACTCATGATAATCGCGTGTGGACCAAGTGTCGATTTATGATCAATCAGATTTATCTATATAAACGCGTAGTTATGCTGAAAAAGTGGCAGTCGGGAGAGAATTCTCGAAGAGACTGGAGAGGCCGCGATCGGTCGGCGTGTCGTCGTCGTCGTCGCCTGTGTGTCGTCACATGCATGAGCACCCGCATCGACCGTTACGAGTCGCGGCGCTACAAAGGCAGACGAGTAAGGCCGACAAGAAAGACAGACGGAAGAGGTAGAGAGTGGTTGGCTGGTCAGCCGTCGAGTGCAGTCGAGCTGGAGAGAGAGGTTGGAGATTGGGAGTGACGTCAGAGGTTGGAGCCAGGCGCCCGCTTACATACTTTGTTGATATACGCACGAAGAAGCGAATTAGTCCTCCAATGTCTAAGGCTACTACTGCTACTATTATTACTGCCACTGGAAACGGAAATGTTGAACAAGCTACAATAATCAAGAGTCGCATATCGTTCTGAGACAATTTCACAACAAGCTAATCACAAACCACTCTCTCTCTGTTGAGTATCCAGTGTATGAGTTTTTACGTCAATTATTTTCATTTCTGTAACCCGTTTCTTTTCTATACTAATCTTTTCTGCTATATAAAAGACATTAACAATTCAACCATTGAATAGTTGTTTGTTTGGCTTACTGCAGATATATATATATATATATATTTTTTTTTTTGGTGCATTCTAAATTTCTTAGCACAGACTCTCCAGCCGTGTCTACATCTTCAGTCGACCGTGAATGGACGAACATCACTTCTGCTTTCTGGATCAAACCAAACACAACGTGGGCAGGAAGCAGGATTAAACCAGTGGACCGGTCGAATGATCTACGGATTCTCAGGGGACCTACGGTCACTCCCATAAGTTTGGTTAAGACCGAGTAGACACCTCACCCCAGAGAGTAAGACGTCAGAGGTTGAGGGGCTAGGGCAAAAGTGGTTAGACAATGCTACACATCCTATCTTGCCCTCACACTTTGACCCATCTCTTTCTATGGGTGTATGGTTAAGGCAGTTTTCCAATATGCCCTGAAAATTGTCCTGGAATGTGAGTTGGGTGTGTTTTTTTTTATTTAGGGAGTTTATTTAACTCTAAAAAGACATCGATTTGCTTGATTGTCCACGGTGGAATACTGGCTGCAGCCATTGCTTATATGCTAGAGATTGTGGTCCTTATCTCTTCAGTAATGGATTTCATCCTGAGTTCATAGGGTTATATGGTATTGTCTTTTTGTTGGAATAGATCACAGTAATTATGTTTAAAGGTACTGCTGTAAGCTGGGTTAGTTGGGCATGATTTTATTTTAACATAATACTGTAGTGCCAATTTAGTACGTCTTAAATGTGGAAGTGTTTCATTAGCTTCTGTATATAGGCTCTTCACTGGGGATGTCCTAAAAGTCCTAAATACTAGTCTGAGGCCTTGATGATAGGATGAGTATTTTTAATGTATATGAAACTAGCGTAATCCAGTTTTGAGCATAGTAGTGATCTGTATAATTTAATTTTTGTTTGTGAATCTGCTCCCCATTCAGTATGCGCTATACCACACGCAGAAGTTGGAGAAATTTACTACATTTTATTTTCAAGTATTTTAGATGGGGAATGAATATTAAACTTTATTCCTAGGAACTTGTGTCGTTCCGCTACTGAGGTTTCTGCTCCGTCTAATTTGAAACAGGGGGCGTTGTGCAATTTTCTTAATTTGCAGAAATGTAGACATTTGGTTTTCTTTTTAGAAAATGTAAAAGCATTTTCAGTGGCCATTTTTGTATTTTATTGGGACATTGTTGGAGTTGTCTTTTTATGGTATACATATGTCGAGATCTGTACATTATTAAAAAATTATCGGTGGGAAATAAATATAATAATTACAGATGGATAGAAGAAAGCATAAATATAAGTTCAATAGGGAACAATTGTCCCCAAAACAAAACCCAAAATATTAAAAAATAAAATGTCATTCGATGTATGCAAAAGTTTCCATCAAAAAACTAAAAACAGAGTGTAATTACTTTTTCAGTGATAGTTTCACCATGTCAAAATGATCTGATAAACCAAAATATCATTACAAACTAAGATGTGGGGGGGAAAAAAAAGAAGGTAATTTTCTTATTTCAAATGGCTGCCTCAGGTAATTAAAATATAACAGTTTGATAATATGCAATATTTCAGCTAAGAAAAATAAGTTTAAAAATTTGAAGTGATTGTTAGTAAATAACATTTATAAATTTATTTATGATTTAAAAATCATAAGTAATCATAAAAAAATCTAAAATAAACGCAAATATGTTAAATAAATGAAATGAAATGACATTGAACTTATTTTGAAAAGTTAAACTGTTTTAGTGTTTGCACATGGTGCATGATGGTGGTGGTGGGGGGTGGTTAAAACTAAAATTGTACACGAAACAACACAATTCATTTTGTCCTGTGTAAAGAAAAAGATGTGTAGAAACCCAAAAGAGGAAACAGGTGAGATTTATTCAGAAGCAAACACTTAATGATGCTCCAAGCCAGTGATTTTCAACTGGGGTCCATGTAACATTACACAGCGGGTTCACACAAAAAATAGCAAATTGGGGGTCCATGGTAATATTTTAGTGGTCCATAAAGCAATTTTATTTCAAAACGGTTGTTTCAGCTGAGAATTGGAATTTCTACAGTCTACACCATATTAAAATACTAAAAATAGAAGAATAACACTAAAACTAGCAGAAAACAAGATCGAGTGAAGTATTTTAGCATCCTTTTCACTCTATCGGATGTTTTGATTGTAAAAGTTGAATAAAAACTGAGAAGAAAGGAAGGATGTTCTGTGGATGACAAAAATATTGGCTCCTGAAAAACTAATATAGCATGACTCTTTGGCAGAATTGAGTTACTGTGTGTTTATCTAAATCTAAAAATAAACACGCTAAAATTTACCTTCATCCCTGCCGTGCGCCGGCGGCTTAGTGGTAGAAGTTCCGACTGACGCCAATTCAGTCGGGTTTCAATCCTAGCTAGAGGCAACCGGACGTCTAGCGACACTGATGAGCTGTGAAACAGCGAAACAGTCTGTCTGTGGATGACAAATATATATATATATATATAATATAGACAGGGTGTTTGGCTGTATCGCAGCTCCTCAGTGTGGCTAGACGTTCGATTGCTTCAAGCCAGGATCAAAACCTGACTGATTTGACATCCGTCAGAAATCTTACCCCTATCGTTGCATGGCAGAAAGGAAGGGAATTTAAACGTTTTTCTTTATACAAAATATGCCAGCGGCTCAGCGAATTCAATTCATTCTTGAAGAGTAATGCTTAGCAGTATGAGCCGCTGTTTTTAAAACCCTTTTCCCGAGACAGCTCAACCGGATTTCCGGGAGCATAAAGAAAAATAAAGTTTATAATTTATTATATAAATTAATTTAATATATTAATAATAGTATTATTTTTAAATATTAATAAATAAAATATTAATATAAATTAATTAAATATATTAATAGACACAACATTGTGAAAAGGGCTGATCTTTGATTATCATTGTCATTAACGGAGCCGAATATAAAAAAAAAAAAAACTTACGGAGCAGCATCAACCACAGAGATGTCACTGAATAAATCTGCACTTTTTAAAAAAAATTTATTAATTGCTCACATATTTTAAGATGGTTTATTATGAGTTATTTTATTAGTGCACATAAATGTTCCATGTTTAGTTAAATACAAATTTATTTTCATTAAATTAGTTTTACTTCAGAATACAGCATATACAATTTCTAAGCTTATCTATTAGTAAAAAAAATAAAATGAGCTCTTTGTTCATCGAACGTTTATGAGGGTCCACCAAAAAAAAAAAAAAAAAAAAAGAGTAAGTGTTTCATGGGTAATAAAAAAAAGATGAGAACCACTGCTCTTAACTTAGAAAAAAAATACTAAGGTAGATAACTCATACATTATAATTAGAATTATTTCCCTTGATTACTTTAGCGTTCAGACACGTAAATTACGATTTTGTTAAAATGTGAACCGAACAAAGGACCTCTGCAAAGATTATTATTAACGGAGTAAAGTTGTGACAGACAATATAATAACAATTTCATCTCAATCAATTTTTCTGCAAAATTTATATTTTCTGGCTAATTCGAACACGTGTAGCAATGGTGAACTTTTTTTTATCTGAAATAAAGGATCACTGAGTTAAAGTAAAACCGCAGGTCAAATTTTAGAATTCAGTCATCGCTATTTTCCAATAAAAACTAGTATTACAAAAATATTGTATCAATTTTTTTCATTCAATTAACAAATTATTCCCGTAAAAATTTAAGCAAAGACGAAATTTATGTTAGTTAGAAATGCATAAAAATTGAGTATTGACACAACTTTATTTAAAAAATTTGAATATCATTAATTACATCTAATACAGAGATCCTAAAATAAGAGGAAATTTTAAATCTGAAAAAAAAGAATTGAAAAGGAATTTCAACAATAGGTATAAACTGTAAGTATAATTATGAAAGAATTACTAGATGGCAATTCAAAATGAATACTAAATTAAGGAAGGCAGAGATTGTAAAAAGGAAGGAATATGTGTTGTGCGGTGAGTACAAAATAATAATAATTCCCTTTACAAACTCCCTTCAAATTTGGGCAAAACTTAGGAAAAAGACGGAAAGAAATTTGCAAGCCTGTGTGAAATTTTCTTTGGAGCAATGAAAACCTTGTTTTCACAGGAAAACATTGAGCCTGTAGAGGACTGGGTGTGTTTGCATGTGGTTGTATTAGAAACACGTGTGTAACTCCTGGTAGAATATTAAAAGGTCCAACTACAAGAAAATTGCCGGACTCAAGTTAAGTCCAACTGAAGATGTAAAGAAGACAAACAAAACTTATATACAGTGTAACCCGGATATAAGAGACCCTGATATAAGAGAAACTCGGATATAAGAGAGATTTTCTCTGGTCCCAAATTAGAGCCTGTGTTAATGTATATATAAATAGACCAATCCCGGATATAAGAGAAACCCGGATATAAGAGACGTCGTCTCCGGTCCCGGCAACTCTCTTATATCCGGGTTACACTGTGTGTGTGTGTGTGTGTATGTATATATATATATATATATATATATATATAGTGAGACCCGGATATAAGAGAAACCCGGATATAAGATAGATTTTCTCTGGTCCCAAATTAGAGCCATACTTACCTAAACAAATGTAGACCAAACCCGGATATAAGAGAAACACGGATATAAAAGACTTCTTCTCCTGTCACGACAACTCTCTTATATCCGGGTTACACTATATATTAAAAACAAATATATGTATTAAACAAAACAATTTTACAATGGACATAGACAATAATATTTGTGTGTGTGTGTGTGTGTGTGTGTGAACGTTTGTGTCTGTTCTTTGGTGAATGTTCGTACGTACATGTATTTGTATATAATGTTCATGGCGTCTTCCCACAAGTGGGGAGATGTTATCTTTTTGCGAGAGCTTACATTGTAAATGCTGAAATGAAGAAATGAAAAAGAAGAGAATGAGGCAAGAAGTCGCCCAGTATTTATAGTATAGGGAAAATGACCCCTAGTGACAATTTGGGAATTAAGGAGGAGGTAACTCCAACAAGCCTAGAAAAAGAAAGGAAAGAAAATAGCGAGCCTATGTGAATTCCTTTTTGATATAAAATAAGGAAAAAAATAATTCAATAAGAGTGACTGAAGCCATGTGAAAAAATTTAATTTCTGTTCATGTGTCCAGCACCATATTCAAATTTTTGCCAGTGTCAAATTACTCGCTAATATTATTGGCCATAACCAAGCATTTGACACTTCAAAGAACTTTTGTATTTCAAACTCTCTCTCTTCATCTACTTTTGTACATATGCAATTGTACATCCTTTCAGTGAACAACAAACTCCCTTACCATTGTTTGAAACATTTTTGAATATTATTTTGTGTCAGATCATTTAATCTGTTGTATGAATATTTCCTCTTCATGACAATTCATGGAAACTATGGACTTTAAAAATTTCTGATTTATTTTCCTGAAATGAGCTACTGACACAACTTGTAAATTCATAGATAAATTCCTTATCTTGTTTTTTTTAAAATAACCCGTGTGTTTCCTTGTCATTACCTGCCTCCATTAACCTTCTTTTTGTGTGTAAACCAACTGTTCATTTTAACCCCAAAGTCCTATACCAATATAGGCATTCTAGTGATGCATTGGACTTGTCTGAATGTAATTATTTTACATATGTATTTTATTGGGTTAAAAGAGGCATCATCAGCCAACAACGGAATTATAAAATTCAAACAGAATCATATACTGTAATTCGCCATGTATAATACGCATTTTTTTCTAAAAAATAATAAGCAAAATTAGGGGTGCGTATAATGCACAGTTACAAAAAAATCTTTAAAAAAATTTGCCGTAAGATAAAATAAGAATAATCATAAAACTAAATTATAATAATATTATTTTATGTTTAAAACCATTTTTTGTTTAAATAAGTAGGAAACACTGGCCATAATGAAATTGGTGAGGTACAATTTATAGGGTTTGATTACCAAACAAGGGGTGTATATTATGCATGAGGAGAAACATTTTCCCACACTTTCAGCACAATTTTAGGTGTGCATATTATGGATGAAGGCGTATTATACATGGGGAATTACGGCATGAGATATAACAAAATAAGCATAGACAAAAACGATAAAATGCTTTATTAAACATTTCAGGGAAATGATTGTATATTTTAAAGAACATATATGTATACAGAAATAAAGAAGTTTTGCTTATCTATTGGTGGCAACATGTTTTATCAGAGGACTTTCTGGGATGTCTGCCTTGTTTGGCCATCAAAAAACAAAGAGAAAGTTTTAATTTTTATTTCATTTAGAGGTAAAATGCTTGTTCTGATGCATCATGGGAGTATTATATATTTATTTAACTATTTTTTTATAATCTAACTTTTTCTTCCTTTATTGTTATTTACCATTCTTATCTGTATTTTAAAGTATTTTTATTGCTTAACTTTTAATTTTTCTTTTATTATTAATTATTTTGGTTCCAGACTAGTACAGAGTCTACTAATAGGGGCTGGCAGTTATTTTGTAACTTATTTGTTACTATAACTACATGTGCTTGGATTCTGAGTACCCGTGATCTAATTCTTACTAGTATAATAAAAGCAAGAGAAATAAGGTAAAAGAAATACTAGTCAAAAATTAATAATACTTGACAGTATTTCATTTCAGAAATTTGAATACTATTATATCTAAAAAAGGCCCCAAAGATGAAAGCTCATTAAAATATATCCAGATCCAGGATTTTCTCTTGCATTGGAAGAAACCCTTCCTGATTGACCATGTATTCAAGGGTGTAGCTGTACTCACCACTCTTGGACAATTGCAGGTTTGTGAGGTTTTGAATTCATAGTTGGAGGTTTTGAATTCAGAGTTGTTTTCCTAGACTGGTTGCCACCCAAGGCTATAGGATCCAGGCTGTAGCTGGGGGGAAGAAGGGATGGATTCATCTCTTTCCCAAGGGTATCTGCACATAAATGAATGTAAGGAACTTGAATGAAACTTGAACTCGGCTCTCGGATTCATCAATCCGAGCCTCTTTGCATTACACTGCCTATTATATCTAATGTAGTGATTTTAAAATGGGAGGCATTTCAAGTTCCAGGAAAGGAATTGGGGAAAGAATTACTAGATGACAATCTAAAATGGAGGAAAAATTGAGAAAAACTTAGGATTGCCAGGAAAGTCATGTGACCTGGGACTCTGAGAATCATTGTTTTAGATAATTTAATAAAGTTGTTAAAAATTTTCCAGCTGCAATGTTTCATCAAGATGGAAGAAGCCATTGGTTGACATACAGTTAACTTGTATGGATGCTGCTTTGAAAAACAAAAAAAAAAACTAATTGAGATTATTTAATTCAGAAAGTCGTTAATCATAATTAATTAATCCAATTATTTATAATTTGTGCTGTGTCTTCATGCAGATGGTAATTAATATTAAAAATCTTAAATATTTGACATTTACTAATTTGAAATTATTTGAAAAAGTTAGTCATTGTGACATTGTTTTATTAAACTTTCTTTTAAAATATTGTTTGAAATGTTGAACTGAATCATTATCCCACAAATTATTCAGATTAATATTTTTATCTTTGTTATTTTTTTAAAACTATCGTGTTCATTAAAAATAAATAAATAACAATTAATTATACTGTCAAATAATAATTATAATAAAATAATTATAACAATTATAATTATCATTAATACGATTCACCCTTTCTAAACCAATGAGAATCAACTCCACTCTTCCCCTACATGCAAGATGTTAGTGGCCTGCTGGCAGGCCGCCAATGGCAACACCAGTGATCCTCCAGTGGCAGCCACCAGCAGGCCAAAGGTGAGCCACGAGCAGTCCGCAAATGGTAACAGTGCCAAGATGAACATGTCAGCAGTCTGACAGCGGGCCACCAGCAGTAAACACTAGCGGCATGCCACCCAGTGACAGATTGGTGGCATGCATATAGGGTCACTACCATACACAAACATGTGACACCCTCACTATCGGATAGGCAGTGTTGACCAAAATTTCGGCTCCCTTTTCAGGATATAACGATGATCCCTTCTTAAAACTTATAACTAAAATTTGAGGTAAGAAAACTCTAGATGTTTTTTTCCCCATCTAACTTATTCGGACACTCACTACACACATTATATAATAAAAAAAACATACAAGAAAGACTATATACTATTTACTCAGTATTACTATCTCTTGTATTACTAACACCACATAACAGCCACTGTCAACCAGATAATAACTAATACAGTGTAACCCGGATATAAGAGAAACCCGGATATAAGAGATATTTTATCTGGTACCAAATTAGAGCCATACTTACCTAAACAAAATAGACCAAACCCGGATATAAGAGAAACCCGGATATAAGAGATGTATTCTCCGGTCCCGACAACTCTCTTATATCCGGGTTACACTGTACTTGTTTTGTTGCTTCCACATCTTTCTGTTTCTCATTTTCTATAAGTATTTATGTATGTATAAATGTTAGGGGGTTTATAATTATTTACCCAGAGTTATAACCCCCCTACACAACATTACAGCTGAGATGTCCATCTCATATTGTGCCTATCTCATATTCTATTATTATTTCTTTTTATTTTAAAGAAGATTCTCTATCTGAGCATCAATGATTCCTGTGTAGCAATGTAGTTCGACAATTTGTATTGAATGAGGTTACGGTTGGTCACCAGTTTGTAGTAGTAGGAAGTGTTACTACTTGTTATGGCTGAGGTGGAAACTTTTCAAAGAACCTGAATTCAACATTTTCAGAAGAAATGAATTTCAACACATGGAGGAA
Organism: Acanthosepion esculentum; assembly: GCA_964036315.1. Classification (NCBI taxonomy): domain Eukaryota; kingdom Metazoa; phylum Mollusca; class Cephalopoda; order Sepiida; family Sepiidae; genus Acanthosepion; species Acanthosepion esculentum. Next base: position 71,849,741 of record OZ038504.1, read on the forward strand.
TTTTGCAAATATATTTTTATATAAAGCACAATATAATCCAAGAAGGGAGAAAATATACTTGTATGTACACAGGTGGTGAAAAGAGGAAGAAAAACATTATCAGCTTTCCTGATACAAAATGGTGTGTGTGTGTTGTGTCATGTGGCTGGGTTTGCAGTTCAGCAGTCAGTTACCCAGAGGAAATAAATTTCTCTGAAGGTAACAAGATATGTCCTGTATCTACCACATTCTAGAGTGAAAAGAAAGAGAGAGGGGTTTATGTTCTTCCTATTATAATCCTGAATAGAACACCATCTAGTGGGCTTCCTGGCAGATAAAATGAAATAATCCCCATACCTGCACAGTCATTTTAGCAGTCATTCTGAAAATAAAAGACTTGGTCACATGTACCAAAGAGAATAAACAATATCAATATTATAGGAATTGCTTATAAAGTTGTTTTCCATTTATGAAAAGTCCTACCTGTTTTTCTTTTTCCTTTCCTTTGTGTAATTTCTTTTTGTGTTGATTATATAATATTTTCCCACAACTTTCTGATGGACTTGCATGAGATGCAGCTCAAAGGTTCAGACAATTTGAACAGGATGCATGAACCATGTACAGACTTTTGCCACTACCATTTCTGTACTGTGTGCTGGCCCAAAAGAGGGCTACTTCAAAGGAAACGATGAAAACTTATTGTAAGGTTAAATTATGCTCTCACTAGCCAAATCACCATCTTAAGATCATTTCTCTTAATAATAATTTGAAAACAATTCAGTAGATGATGTTATTTTATTTATGGTCACTGGATTTTTGGTGACTGCCATAGTCAGTTTCCGTTGTTCAATACTGTATGTCTGAAAAATGGCACTTTTATCATGGTCACCATAGCTTCTTGGTCTTCTGGCTGAGATTAAAGTGTAGTATCTGCTTTCAGGTGGATAAACTGTATTTCATCTCTCAGTTGAATATCTCTCTTCAGATAGAGCACAATTCTGTTGTGTCTCTGCCCGTGGACAGAGTGCAGCTGAAAATATTATTAAGAGGTGTGCCTGATCTCAGGAAATAGCTGCCTGCAGAAGTACCCCACTTACTGCACTAAAGAGTGGCGGGATCAGTAATAGTACTGATGACAGCACAACTGAAAGTGTCGTTTGATAAAGTGTGTCTGAAAAATGGTGCATTTATCATAACTGCCATTGTTTCTCAGCCTTTCCTGGGGTTGAGGAGGGTCAAAAACTTTAAGCTCAAGCCCCAGAGAGCCTTTCCCCCAGGCAGTACCACTCCTTTGGGAAAAGGCTGGGTTTATTGCCTGAGGCATCCCCAAAAGGGGAAGTGCGGAGGGGGCTTTTCTATGGTGCTGCCAGTAAACCCACTCTAAACTTCGACCTTGTGTCAAATTTGGTAAAGATGTGGGCATGCTGAGAAAATACAGTTTCTTTTTGGCCTTTTGGCTGGGATCAAAGTGTAGTATCTGCCCTCAGGTTGATAAACTGCATTTCATATCTCGGTTGTGTGTCTGTCTGCAGACAGAGCTCAACTGAAAATATTATTGAAAAGTGCTCCCCCCCCGTTTCTGGAAACAGCTCCCCACAGAAGTACCTCCCTCATTGCACTAAAGAGGCAGGGGGTCAGTAATAATATCAATGACAGCTCAGCTAATGGTTGCAGAGGCTAGTCTATTTTTGGACCTGGCTTGAGTGCATTTGCTTGGGTTCCTCACATTAAGCTGACCTTGTGTCACATCCAGCTAACATGAAGCAGCAAGAAAGTCTTTTGGCTAAGATCAAAGTGTAGTATCTGTTCCCATCAGTTTAATTTTATTCTCTCTCTCTCTCTCTCTCTCTCTCTCTCTCTCCACTTCTATCTCACTGAAACCATATAGTGTCTTTTCCCTTCCTGATCAAAATGGAATAGTCCATTATTTATGAGGTATTCACAGGGTGAGAGAAGCAGAATTATAATAAGATGGTTAAATTCCTTGAAAATTTAGCTAACACTTCATATACAAGATACAGTTCAGAAGTTTTGAGAATTTCTCAGGACAGATATTTAGTCATTTCATGACAATATATAATGGTGGTTGGCTAGTTCCTGTTTCTGTGTTTACCTCTGCAGGAATCTTTGAAATTGTGGAAAACTTAAAAGTATTATTTTGGTTCTTTTGATGTTCTAACAAATGACTTTTTATGCAAAGAGTAGGAAAGAAAATTATGAAAAGAAAAAAAAAATTTCCAAAGAATTTTTATTTCATTAAATAAAATTGGAGCAATACATTTAATCTAAAAAAAAAACATTCTATGAAAAACAAGAAAGAAACAAAAACAAAGAAGAAAGAAAAAGCACTTGATGGCAGGAGAAAGTCGTGGAATGCTGTACTGAGCATCAAATTTGAACAAAGGTAAAATATGTATAAAAAAATTAAACTTAATACAAGATTCAACAACTTTCAATTTACATAACCTGAATGCAGACTATTAACCACATCTTTGTTGTTGACATCACAATGTTTCAACCATTGTGCCCTTCAGCCTTCATCAGGTGTATGTCAATCTGGGCAAGCTTCAGGGAATGTTGAACTGAACCCTTCAAAATTGCCTAAAGGTTGCCTGGATCGATAAGCACCTGATGAAGGCAAGATGGCACAATGGCTGAAACAGTGTGATGATGATAACAAAGATGAGGACAATAATCCAGGTGTAAATTATGTAAATAATAATACTCTTCACCCTATAAATTCAGACAAAAATTATCAACCACTTTTGTCACATTCTCCTGTTCAATTTGAAAATTCCAATTAAGATTTTCTCTGTCTCAATTGATAATCATTTTTAATTTTGATTAAAATAAAAAGACTCTAACCCTGTGTGACTACATATAATCAATTGCTACGTCTACTGCTAGGAAAGTTAGTTCACTGTGTTGTACCAGAAAATTTTTCTCATCAGAATCCATATTGCATATTTATAAATCTTCCATTCGTCTGTGCATTGGTATGGTGCTCCTGCTGTATATCTCAAGATTCTTGACAAAATCCAAAGAAGAGTCTGTCATATTATCAGTCCTGACCTAGCATCTCAACTTCAGTCAATTTCTCACAGTCATGACGTAGCTTCCCCTCTGTCTTTTCTACAAATATTTTCATGGCAACTGTTTTGATGAGCTTTTCCCCCTGGTGCCTCAACATGAATACTAGATTGGCAATTAGGTCTCACCATTTTACTGTTGAACTAGCTAGATGCAACTGCTACTTCTACTCTAACAGTTCCTTTTGTTGCATTTCTCACATGTGGAACTCCCTTCTGATTTCTTACTTCCCTGATAACTACAATCTTCAAAAATTTAAATGTAATGTCAATTGCCATCTATTGTCTTCTTGAACCCTGTTCCTTTATTGTTTCTTGCTCAATCTTCTCCACTAAAGTCTTCTCGTTCTCTTTCACTCACTGTAACCCCCTGCATTCTAGTGACATTATCGCCTTGCTTGGAATGAAACAATTTAAAAACAAAAAAAATTAAATAACATTTATAAAACTACCACCATATTGTGTCTCTGCTTTTGTACCAAATATAAGTATTGTCTGGAATAGTTATGATGATGGGAGTTTTTCAACTTATAAAATAAGCAAGCTAGTTCAAATAGACATTCTACTGGCAATTTATATACAAGTTTAATAAACGTGGAAGAAAATTGTAAATGTACCAAATAAGAACTGTACTGATGGTAAAATTGAAGGAAATAATTGTGTCGTTGCTTGTATATAACTGTATTAAAATACACAATATAATTAACCACTCCCCTATATCATTGTACCTAAATCCACAGTACTGTAATATTAAATGGAAATGGAAGCCTGTCTTGCAAGCCATCAGATATAGTAACTTGTTAACAGCCATTACAATCCTAGGTGTCCTAGTACTCACTAATTTCATGAAACAGAAGAAAAATGATAAGTAATGTCACTCAATTATGTACCATGTGTGATACACGCTTAGGCAATCATGTATCTTTTGATACATGACTGACAAGGCAGATTTTTTCTTGCAGAAGGTTGCCATTTCTTTCTGTGGTAGACCAGTTGCAATCCAAGGCTATAGAACCTGGTCTGTCCAGCTATTTACCCATAGCTATGGGGAGAAGAAGACGATTCATACCTTTCTCAAGGATATTAGAATTGTAAGTGAATGCAGTGGATTCAAATGGAATTTGAACTCAGCTCTCTGATTCCTCAATCTGAGCTGCTATCCAAGACTCTACTGTGCTACCGAAGTAATATACTATTTGAATAAACCCATTATGCCAAACCTTACAGTATTGGGTTGTAATATGGAGGATATGGAGCTGTCCTCCAATTCTTTTCTGTTTATAGAAAGAAATACACATCTGTGAGGCTTATGCAACAACAAAGAGAGTGAAATCATTTGTTCAAATAACTTTTAGGAAATAATGTCACTAAAATTTTTTTAAATATTACTGGTCTTTTTTGTTTTTAATACTCTCTATAAATAAAGACATTTTTTCTACTTTCAAGAAATACTAAAATTTGTCTCCTATTTAAAATGGATGTCACAAAAATGGCCAAGTTTGGCTGTCATTACTTATTATAAATTTCACAATTTTTTTTTTTTAAATCCCCCAAAATAATAACAAAAAAAAAAGAAACATTCAAATCATCACATCATAAATGTTCTGAAAAAAAAACAAAAAAAAAAAAACACACACACACACACACACACACAAAAACTACAAAAGAAGAAAAAAATCAGTACACAGCCCTTAAATTAAAATTAAAAATTAATTGCTCCTCTGCATCACCATTTTTTAGTGATGTTGATAATTCAGCTATGAAGTTAAAAAAAAAACTGGGGAGGGAATAGTCATCGTAAAGGACAGACAAGGAATCATTCAATATTGGAAACTATTCTTATACACACCATGATGGCTTTTGATCTATTAAATACATTTTGACCGCTTTAACAATTCAATGAAATGGATGTTAATATTGGTATCTAGATTTATTTAAAATACTTTTATCAAGTCTTCATAAGTGCACAAATGCGTAAGACATACATTTTGGGGTGGGGAAGAGTTAGATGATGTATTTTCAGCCAAGTCAAATTGGTTATTAGTTTTCTAAGATATGAATTGGAATCAAATATGGATTCAAATCTGACAGAATAGTAGAATAAGGAACAAATAGGAAACGTTTATAAATTTAACATGTTTTGGTTTTATTTAAGCTTCATCAGAAATTTTTGGAAATGAATTATAGAAGAGAAAGTTCCAGTACTTTGAGTTCTGTTTTATTTGTTTTTCACTGGTCAGGCAGATCTAACATGTTTATGTCTTGTGGTATACCAGACACACACACACACCACATGTGAGATCTACCTGACCAATGAAAAACAAACAGAATAAAACTCAAAGTACCGGAACTTTCTCTTCTATAATTCATTTCCAAAAATTTCTGATGAAGCTTAAATAAAACCAAAACATGTTAAATTTATAAACGTTTCCTATTTATTCCTTATTCTATCATTAGCAATATTTAACCCTTTTCCTAGCAAAAAAACAGTGTATCAAAGGGATAGTTATTCCTTTGAATCTGGTATTACTGTATACACTTTTGACTCCCTCAGCAATGATTTACAAGATTATAAAAATATGTGAACCAAGTACAATGCAGCATTATTTACTTTTTATAAAGAAACAAATTTGAAAAGAAATTTTTTTATTCAAAAATTTATAAAAATTTACAAAATTATGAAAATATGTATATTAACTACAATGCAATATTTATTATTTACCATTTTATAAATAACTATGAAAACAAGTTTTTTTATTCAATCTAATAAATAAATAATGTTTAATATCTTTGTTGTCAATTCTCAAGAATAAAGAAAATGTATAAATCCACTTTCATATGTTTAGGTTTTTTATTAAAATTCAAATCATCACTTCTTAAAAACAATAAACATTGCTGAGGAAGTCAAAAGTGTATACAGTAATAACATTGTCAAGAGAATAACTATTCTTTTGACATAGTGTTTTTGTTTTGTGAGCTCTAAGGTTAAACATTGCCCTAACATTTCCTAGACATACAATATTCGTGAAGGCTAGCTTTTTTAAAAATGCACATAGCACTCATATTAAAATGCACATAACACTTACTTTTGAATTAGGTAAATGTAACCGCCATTTCTACTCCAACAATTTCTTTTCTTGCACTTCCCCCCTGTGGCACTCCCTTCCATTTCCTTGCTTCCCTGATAACTACGACCTTCAAAAATTTAAATGCAACATCAATTGCCATCTTCTATCTTGTTCTATCCTTTCCTTGGTTCCCTACTATACCCAGTGTTTTCTCTCAGCTTCATTCTCTATAACCCCCAGCGTACTAGTGGCATTCTCACACTGCTTGGGGTGAAATGATTAAAAAAAAAAACAAAAAAAAAACTCATACCTAACATTGCAGTTTTCAATATTTATGAAAAGAAATCAAAACTTAATTCCCTTTTTAAGTTCTTAATGAGTCAATCTTTTATTATTGCTATATTGCAAACTGCTAACATGTTTGAGCTAACTTTGACAACATTTACAATAATCATTCTGCATTTGATTTTTGCTTAGAATTTTTTTGGTGGGGGGTACAGCTTATCAATCCTTTGTGTGCCGGAATATATTTTTAAAGCCAGAACATTTTTGGATTGTGCAAATAATTTTTGTTTTTGTGATTGAATACTGCATTAACAATTTTTTGAGAATAACAATGATTTTTCCAGATGCATGTCCTACTATTTAACCTGTAGCTAGGAGGAAGAAATGGATTCATACCTTTCCAAGGGTATTTGTGTGTAAGTGAATGTAACTGGAATTTGAACATGGCAATCCAATTTCTCATTGCAAGCTGCTTTCCATAACACCACCTGCACATTTGCTCTGTATCTTAGAGTTGACTTTGTAACAGACATCACCAGTACAAGACAAACACTGAAACACCTCTGCTTGACACACAAATACTCTGATGACCCCAGAAGTAAATATATATGATTGTAAATGAATAAATTATGATTACAAATCAAAATAATGTCACAATATAAAAAGAATCCTGATCGACACACAAGTTCCGTGATGTCCCCAGAATAAAATATATATGATTATGAAAGATTAGATTATGATTACAAATCATAATGACGTTAATATTATAAAAAGCAATTACACACCAGTGTTATCATAATAGCTTTAATTCTTCCGGAAATATTCCTTACTAAATTCTAAGTGTATGATTTATGACCAGAAATATAGTAATTATATGAACATAATTATAATATCATAAAATATGAAGGTAATTAAAAAACATTTAATATTCATTTAACAAACAAGATATTTATATGAATATATATGTAAACAAAATTGTTTGGCTATATAAATGCACATATTTCAGTATTAATTTACATCATCATCATTATCAGAATATTACAAATGAAAGTAACATTTTCTACATATTTATACGAATATATATATAAGTAAAATTGTGTTTGGCTATATAAATGATCATATTTCAATGTTAATTCACATCATCTTCAGAATATTATGAAAAAAAGTCCTGCCTATTTGTGTGTGTGTATGTATATATATATATATATATATATATATATATATATATATATATATATATATATATATATATATATATATATATAAATAAAATAATAAAAATCAAATAAAACAATTTAAAATGGATGGACCAAAGCCAACCAGTTGGATCAATGTTACAGTGAGTGTGAAGAAGTTCAAAGCATGGATACACAAGATTGATTTCTGTTTGAATTTTTTGGATAGGGAGTTATCATTATTTACACTATTTATTTGGACTGTTGTCCTCATCTTTGTTGTTGTTATCACAACATTTTGACTGCTGTACCCCCTGGCCTTCTTGCATATCAATCTAAGAAACCTGCAGGGAATTATGAACTGAACCCTTTATTCAATGTACAGAGGTAGACTGTTCTCATTCCACTGCCCATATCAAGGGTTATCTCGTCTAGTTCTTATTTTTAGTATTGCTCACTAATTGATTGCCCATTTCCACTGAGTCCAAGTACACACTGCCCAGCCCAGGGATTGAACTTGCAATCACTATGTTACTAAATTCACAAATCATTGCTTTAATCCACTAGGCTATTATCCCGTAGGACAATTCACTGTAGTAAACTTGCGAGCTTAAACCTTACCTGCTGCTGATTAATGCTGCAGATTGATATACACCTGATGAAGGTTGGATGAATGGCTGAAACGGTGTGATAACACCACGAGGACAATAGTCCAAGTATGAATAGTGTTCACAAGGTTAAATGAATTAAAAAGAATTAACTGACATAAGAGATCATCTCACATGGACAGTGGCAAGAAAACAATGTGGATTGAATAAAGGGTTCTATTTGAAATTCCCAGAAGGTTATCATCTATGGAGGATATCTGAAAAATGCTGGAAGTTAAAATGGCCAAAGTGGTGTGGTGATAACAATCGAGATGACGTGTAAATAAATTAGTGAATGATAATGCAAAATTACTATCCAGTTGTTAGCAAGAACTACATTCCTTAGTTCTACCAGTTCTGACCTTCGAGACTAAGACCTACCATGCACATTATAGCCAACAACTCTATTTCTCTTTGTATTCCATAGATGAGATGTAACTCTAACAGCTTCTTCCCATGAACTGCTACAGCGTGGAACTGACTCCCAAGAGGATGCTTCTCTAATCAATACAATCTTAACCTGTTCAAGTCTAAGATTAACTGCTATCTTTTCCACATATCCTTCATTTCAGAAATTTGAATACTATTATATCTAAAAACAGTCTCAGGGACGAAAGCTCATTGTAACAGATCCAGATCCATGGCCTTCTCGTTCCTTGGAGAAACCCCACCCCACTGATTGACCATATCTTCAGGGGTGTAGTTGTACTCACCATTTTTCGACAATTGCAGGATTGGAGGTTGAAGTTAGAGGTTTTGAATTCGGAGTTGTCCTCCTGTACTGGTTGCCACCCAAGGCTCTAGGAAAACAGTCTACCCTGCTATTTACTCATAGCTAGGGGGAGAAGGGATGGATTCATACTTTTCTCAAGGGTATTTGCCTTTTACTCTGTAAACCTCTACCACAAGTGGCTCTTGTGCTTTGTTATTGTTATAAAAAAAAAGCCAAAGATAATCTTCAAATTTTAGTCTAGTCTCTTGCCTACATTTTCACTCAAATGCCCTTGGAAAAAATCAGCTCTTCTCCTTTCTATCTTGGGGGTCAGCCAAGCTAGGAGATGAACAATTCTAAATTCAAAAGTGTCAAGAAGACAATGGGAAACCACTACACTATCTAAGTCATGGCAATTTACAGATATTAAAGGAATCTGCAGAGAGCCATGATCGCCTACGTCCTGAAGGGCTATGGTATTAGAAAAATAACCAGGGAGATATAAATAAACACATTTTGGCATTTTTATTTGTCAAGTTTAAAATAACAGAATATCCTATTTCTATTATGTCATCAGAAAAGTCTAATACAAATTGTCCATCTCTCTAAAGTAGACACTCCTGACAATGTAGATGTGTTAAATGCGCACACACACACACATTTATTCATTAATTTTTTTCCTCATCAGTAGCCTGACTTGGAGTTTCTTGTACAACGCAATCTTCAGGTACTGTAGATTGCATTGTGCATAAAACTTTGAATCATGCTACTGGTGATGACAAAATTTAAATAACTTTGTTATATTATATTGAGCACTATTTTATTAACACTAGCACTCAATGTATATATATATATATATAATATTTTATTAACTCGAGCACTCGATATATATATATATATATATATAATATTTTATTAACTCGAGCACTCTCTATATATATATATATATATAATATTTTATTAACTCAAGCACTCGATATATATATATATATATATATATAGTAGAGTAAAAATACTAAGATGATTGAGTATCAGTAGAGTATTGTGGAGATTGCGGTTACTTTGTCTCCAGCAAAAAAACAACTAATTGATACAAATAATAATAGTCCATACATATACAGTGCATGTGCATATATGGACCCACCCACACACATATATGCAGTTAATGGAATTTTGTACTTGGACTTTCTTTCTTAATAGTATAAACATTAAATAAGACTTTCAACCTCTAGGCCATGTCTACTTAAACTAAATATAACATTTGTGTATATATATATATATATATATATATATATATATATATATATATATATATATATACACACACAAATGTTATATTTGTTTAGCAACTAAATATAATATATATATTTCTAAATAAATTCCTGGTGAACAGTGACCAACCACAGCTCAAAATTTCATGCATATTCACGCAATCATCAGGTAGTCAGCAACTGTTCTTTGTGAAATGAATGCCAAATAATCCCCATTACTTTGGGGTGGAGAGGACCCAAAGACCAGAAAAAAAAATCAAAATCATGCACCCCCACCTCTCTCTCTACACACACACATATATATATATATATATATATATATATATATATATATATATATATATATATATTCACATGTGGAATACTTTTCTAGGTCACCAAAAGTGTTCACAACAGAGATTTTACAAATTGTTTGTCTTTATGTATTGAACTCTTCTGATGACATAGTAGAAATAGAATTTTCTGATGACATAGTAGAAATAGAATGTTCTGCTATTTCAAACTTAACAATTAAAACACCATAATTTAGGCTTTAAATTATATTTAGCTTTAGAGATTATTTTTTGTAAGTTCACAGTTAATTGGATAGTAATTATACAATTGCAATTTGCTTATAAAATATTAAAAGCTAAAAGACTTCAATCCTTTCCTTTTCTTTTTTTGACAACACATGAAAACTAATAATAATAATAGTTCTGTCGGCTCTTATTGATTTGCAGATAGGTAAATTTTGGCAATGTTATATCAATAGTGGCACGAATTTTTAGCTCAAGCAATAAGAGGTAGTTTGGCTATGTTGACTTGCGTATCCAAATCAGCTGAATTTTATCCGACAGGTTATTGTGATTGAGGCATGAATAATAATAAACTTTCTTGACTCTTATTGATTTGCGGATATACAAACTTTGGCAATTTTCTTTCTATTAATAGTCGGAAGTTTTAGTTCAAGAAGATCAAAAGTAAGGTTTGGAGTTATAAATCAGAAATTAAAGAATCACACAGTTCAAAGATATTAAACTTGTTGTTATGTTTTATTTTGGCTTTCTTATCAAAGTAGATTCTGTGGTGTGTGCAGTGAACTGAAACTATCAAGTCATAATGGATTTTTTTGGCTTGTAAAATAAATGGAGATAAATTGTAGAATTTGAATCCTAATGGTTTAAGTGGAAAATAAATCTAGTCTTGTGTTTCACCAGCCCAACTATATTTCTTATATAGTCTTATATATTTCTTATTCAGAAAACAATACCATTTAGTTCTGTTGGTCAAAAATAGTTTGATATATTTCTCAAAAACACAATTTATATACATCCACACCTGCACAAACAAACCAAATAAATACTCTATCTAAAACTTATCTCATTAAAAATGCACATATAGTCTCAATTTTTGAATACCTGCCGTTGTCCGTATAAGTGGTGACATTATTATGTCCGTAGTTTATACTATAATTCATACAATTGGGACGAAGTGAAAAAGCTTTTAAATAATGCATTTCAGCAACATGATGTGTGTTTGGTGTGCAAAGAAAATGCATTGGGAATAGATTATATATATATATATATATATATAATCGTCGCAGCCTGACAATTGCATCTAGCATGAAACAGCCTGTTGCTTCTAAGTGTTGACTTCAATGTTCACTTTTATATTTACACTGCTCTATCTCTGATATTGAGCACTTTATCCCATAAATATAGCACACCTTAAGAGTATATTTCTTCATATATATATATATATATATATATATATATATATATATACACACACACACATACATACACCAATAGCTCTCACACACACGTGTGTGTGTGTGTGTATATATATATATACACACACACAGAAATAAGTGAAATCTGAAGCTTAAAATAAGCTTATATATACTCACACACACATACAAACACAAATAAGTGAAGTCTGAAGCTTAAAATAAGCTTATACACACACACACACAAATAAGTGAAATCTGAAGCTTAAAATAAGCTTATATATACGCGCACACACACACACACACACACAAATAAGTGAAATCTGAAGCTTAAAATAAGCTTATATATATATATACACACACACAAATAAGTGAAATCTAAAGCTTAAAATAAGCTTATACACACACACACAAATAAGTGAAATCTGAAGCTTAAAATAAGCTTATATATATACACACACACAGAAATAAGTGAAATCTGAAGCTTAAAATAAGTTTATATATACGCACACACACACACAGAAATAAGTGAAATCTGAAGCTTAAAATAAGCTTATATATATGCACACACACACACACACACACACAAATAAGTGAAATCTGAAGCTTAAAATAAGCTTATATATACACACACACACAAGTGAAATCTGAATCTTAAAATAAGCTTATATATACGCACACACAAATAAGTGAAATCTGAAGCTTAAAATAAGCTTATATATATATATATACACACACACACACAAATAAGTGAAATCTGAAGCTTAAAGTAAGCTTATACACACACACACACACACAAATAAGTGAAATCTGAAGCTTAAAATAAGTTTATATATACGCACACACACACATACACACACACAAATAAGTGAAATCTGAAGCTTAAAATAAGCTTATATATATGCACACATACACACACACACACAGAAATAAGTGAAATCTGAAGCTTAAAATAAGCTTATATATACGCACACACACACACACACACACAAATAAGTGAAATCTGAAGCTTAAAATAAGCTTATATATATACACACTCATGCACACACACGTGTGTCGAAGCAAAGTTTAAGACAGAAATTTAAAGGCAAAAACAAGGAAACGAAATAAAAAAAATATAAGGATTACTTTCAAAGATATGGTAAGATGAAAGTGAAAGGAGTAAACAGCTAAAAAAAATTATCAAAGATATACATTAATACTAACAAAGTTTTGGTGGATTCTTGACTGAAATTAAGGACTCAATGCCAAAGTCGACAGAGCCTAAATATACCCACCTGATAATTATTGCATGAAACTGAATAGCAGATTTTGATATTATTGTATTAATAATAATAATATTATATATATATATATATATATATATATATATATATATATATATATATATATATATATTTATGAAGAAATATATTTTTCAAGTGTGCTATATTTATGGGATAAAGTGCTCAATATCAGAGATAGAGCATGTGTAAATATAAAAGTGAACATAGAAGTCAACACTTAGAGGCGACAGTCTGTTTCATGCTAGATGCAATTGTTGTGGCCCGACGATTGCATCTAGCATGAAACAGACTGTCGCCTCTAAGTGTTGACTTCTATGTTCACTTTTATATTTATATATTATTTTAGGAATGGATTTTTCTTTTATTAATCCAATATATATTCCAACCTGAAGAAACCAAACCCAAAACACATCATGTTGGTGCAACAAGTCACTTAAAAGCTTTTCCATTTTGTCTCGGCATCTCTGCCTTTGTCTCGGAAACTATTATAAAACCGACAAACACTCATTTCTTAGAATATAAAACCCAATTCTTGTTTCAGCAGAGAATATGTTGAAAATAATTGTTACAGTGGTCACTACTTATATGCAGACTATTATCCTCATCTTTGTTGTTATCACAATGTTTCGGCGATTGTGCCCTGCCGCCTTCATTAAGTGTATGTTTCTCTGGGTAACGTACAAGGTATTCTGAACTGAGCACTTTATTTTTTTTATAATGCTATTTAATCTATGGGAGTAAACTACAACTGTTTAAGGATATCTCATCTGCTTCTATTATGGGACTATAGCCTAGTGGAGTAAAGTATTGGTTTGTGAATTTTGTGACAGTAATTATGAGTTCAATCCCTGGTTTAGGCAGTGTGTACTCTGTTGAATCAGGATGAGCAATAACGGAGCAGTACTAAACATAAGAACTAGACTAGATATTCTTAGACATGGGCAGTGGAATGAAAACAGTCTACTCCTGTTGATTAAATAAAGTGTTCAGCTCAGAATTTCCTGCAAGTTACTTGGATCAACATACATCTGATGAAGGCTGTTGGGCACAACAGCTGAAGCATTGTGATAACAACAACAAAGGGTAATAGTCTACTTGTAAACAGTGCAAATAATGATAAGATAAGGATCACAGAAATTCAGACAGAAATTAGATTGACCACTGTATAATTCTCAAACTTCATCAACATTCTCTTTATTTGTCCCAGTTAAAAATAAGTTTCTTTTTTCACATTTATAATAAACTTTTTAAATTTTAATATGATGGGGGGGGGGGGAACAGGTCTTCTATGCCATCAACCATGATGTTTTACACAACAAATCTCTATTTTTATACGTATCTCCTTTCTTGTCAATGCACTTAATGCTTCTCCATTACTGAAGATCATACAGTAAAAATTCAGCTAATAACAGTGTTAAGCTATGGAATTATTGATGCACTCTTGTAGTTTTAAAATGGCTGCGGCAAAAATAAATTTGCTTTTGGAAGGAATGGCTAGTTATGCATCTATTAATTTTTTTATAAAGACTTAAATCCAAATCATTCCAATTTAATCAACTTGGCTTTCTAGCCTCAGTTAATAAAATATCTATTAGTAAATATATAGGTATAGTTATTTATGTAGCATTCATTGACAACAACTAGAACTTTTAAAGGTGTTTAATGTACATTTGTACATTACATAACAAATGCCAAAAAGAATTAACTGGGAGAGGTTTAAGTCATGTGACCTCGAACACATTCGGCCATGTTTGAAATCAAGTTGTCTTATGATACTGTGTTCTGGTCGGAGGCCATCTGCTTCTTTTCATTTTTCATCTTGCATTTGTGAAAGAGAGTTGACGTGGAATCACATACAAAAATAAAGGAAAAATCAGATTGGTAAAAAATAATCACATTCGTTTTTCAGTTGATACCATCTTCCAAAAAGGCCATTTTAGGGGGGGGGGGAAAGAGGGGGATATTTCACAAGATATAATTTTATAAAAAGAGTAGACGATTTTAAAAAACAAAAATAAACAAAAAGAAAGGATTCACAGCAAAACTAGAATGTTTACATCATTTTTGCTTCCCTGACAATTACAATCTTCAAAAATTTAAATGCAACAACAATCGCCATCTTCTGTCTTCTTGAATCCCTGTTCATTTTTTTAATCTTTCCCTCAATTCTCCCTATTCTCAGTCTTCTCATTCTCTTTCACTTTCACTCCATGTCATCCTGGACATTCTCATGGCATTGTCACTTTGCTTGGGGGTGAAGTGAAAAAAAAAAAAAAAATCTATTTTAAAACAGTTAAAGCAGATATGTTGTTGATTTGAACCCTCAAATTATTATTCTGCTTTTCAAAGTAGAAATAATTACTACTCTATGCTTACTGGGAGTATTTAATTTGCCATATTTTTATCAGGAAATTTTATATTTTTTTTAGTTATAAATTACTGAGCAAATCAAAATTGACCTCCATTTTTTTTTCAGAAAAAAAATATTTTTATGTCTTTTTGAATAACTATGAAAACAATGGATGAATTAGTCTTAATCAGAATTCAAAAGCTCCACCCAATATTTAATGCGGTTAGATCTAAACGTGTGTTGCTTCTGACACGTATGTGCATCAACTCCATGTATTTAAGGCAATATGAACAGGCACAGTAATGTAGTTATTCTCAGCACTGTTTTTTTTTTCCTTTTACCTTGAATTGCATTGAATTTTGATAAAAGAAATGATTATGATGCACAAATGCATAACAATGAAGATAATTTAATTTTATTTAACAAAATAAAGCAAAAATATATAGCAATTTCTAATGATAACAAAAAAATGGCTGACATCATGTAAAGGTTCAAATATTTTAAGTTGCACTGAGCATGTAGAAATTTAATTATATTTATCAAAAAGCATAACTAGTCCTTATAGCCATTTCTAGAACTTGGTAACTCTAACAAAAAAAATATCTGGCTTTATGTAAGCATTCACATATCCAAAGTAGCTATGAATATGTTAAAATATAATTTTAGTTATTTACACTATTTACGTTGTTCGGACTGTTGTCATCGTTTTTGTTGCCATATTCACAACGTTTTGAACATTGTATGCTCCAACCTTCTTCAGGTGATTGGAATTTCGAACTGAACCCTTTATATCGTCCACTGGGGTAGATTGTTCTAGGCCCACGTGCCATGCCTCTTTCAGATATCTCAGTATCAGTTTATCTCCCTTTTAACTCAACTATCCAAGTTTTTGTTCACCTCTGCTGTAGCCAGGTACTGAACTCAAAACTCTTTGGGTCAAGCTGGGGGATGAAATAAAGGGTTTGGTTTGAAATTCCAATCACCTGAAGAAGGCCGAGTGTACAACAGTTGAAATGTTGTGAATATAGCAACAAAGATGAGGACAACAATCCAAACAATGTAAATAGGGTAAATAATTACAATACCTCATCTCAGAAATAGAGACAGATAATTATAGTTAGTTGTCCACCCCTATAGGTTGTTTAACGATGAAATCTAAATATTTTAAACACAGTTATACGACTTCAACTACAGATATTTTGTACATAATTTTATGCTTTCAGGGTAAACGTGTATTTTGAGATATATAGTTTGTAGATGGTCTATTCTAGGTGTAAACCTATTTCTTCAATGTAAGAATTTATGTTGACAGTTTCAGTATTTCCAAATAATTTTTTCATGTTAGTTTCTGTGTTGTATTAATGTCTTATAGGGGCAAGGGAGTATATTCAGTTCAAATGTTTTTCACTATGAATGCAGCTTGGCATGTTGTATATGGTTGTACTTCATTCTTCAGCAAGTATGGATCGTTGAGGAATATGTGGCCTATGTGAATTCGAGTTAGCGTTACTTCGTTTTTTTTTCTTCCTTTTCTAGATATTTGTTTCCATTCTTCTAGGATTGGTTTGATTGTGAGAAGCTTAATATTTGTGTTGTTGATCCAACACTTCTGCCATTTCTGTTGAATAAAAGTGTCTATTTTACTTTCAGCTCCGAATAAGACATCTTGAAAAAAAAACATACCTTTACTCTGAAAGTATAAAATATTTAGATGTCGGCATTAGAGTTTGATATTCTGCTAAACAAAATCAACCAACCAATTGGGTTAATTAATGCCGAACTCTAAATATTTTGAATGCAATTTTATGCCTTCAACTACAGATATTCTTTACATAATTCTACACTTTTTAATGTAAACATATGTTTTATAAATACATAGTTTACAGATGATCTATTGTAAGTGTTGTTTTAGTATAGACCTATTTCTTTAAAATAGGACATTATGTTGACTGTTTCAGTATTTTCAAATAGTTTTCTTGTAGTATTTATGACTTATACAGGCTAAGTAAGTACATTCAGTTAGAATGTTTTTCACCATGAGTGCAGTTTGGCATGTTGTACATGGTGGTTGATCTTCAGTCTTCAGCAAGTGTGAATGGATGCGGTATGTGTGGCCTATGCATAATCGAGCTAGCATAACTTCAACTTTTCTTCCTAAAAATAAAATATTATATGCAACAAAAGAAGGAATTAATGAAAGATGTCGATACTCAAGTCCAATCACTAATTAGGAAACATTCGCATGTCATAATCCAATATGCAAGAACAACTGAATTAGGACTGGTGTATAGTGAAATAGTGTAAAATTTAATTTTGATTGATTGATTGATTCATTCATTCTTATTCAGTTTATCTAACCTTTGCAGGTTATTTAAAGCCAGGAAATATTTTTAGATTGTGAGAATTTATTTATTTTTTTTTTTTAGATAATAATGGTTTAGTGACATAAGTTTTACTAATTAATCCATAGCTGGGGAGAGAAGAGGTAGATTCATACCTTTCCCAAGGGAATTTGCATGTAAATGAATATAGTGAATATAACTGAAGTTGGAACTTGGCTCTCTGATTTATAATTCTGAGCCATTATACATTACACCACCCACATATCAATATTACAGCACCTGGTATTTACAAGCGATCACCCATCTAGGTACTGACCAGGCTCAAAGTTGCTTAACTCTGGTGATCATATGGAAACTTGTGTTTCAACATGGTATGGCCATAAGCTGCTACTGTATAGTGAAAGAGTGTAAAATTTACTTTTATTTACCAAAATAAAGCATAAGTAGTCTAATATAGCAATTTCTAACAATAAAATATATATGGCTTTATCTTAGGGTTCACATAACCATAGTAGCAGTGAATGTATTACTAAATTTAATTTTATCTATTAAAATAATGCGTAAGGTTTCTTATATAGTAATTTCTAATTGTAAATCTAATAACAACAGCCAGAAGTATGTAACAGTAGAAATATACTAAATCAATGATAATATACTAAAATAAAGCATACATTGTCATATAGATCAATTTTTAACAAAAAATTAGATGCCTTATATAAGAGGTGCAAATATCCAAGTTAGCTGTGAACATACTAAGCCTTTTTAGAATTTAGTATTAACTGAAAAAGAGTTTATTATTATTATTATACAGTGTTTAGTAATGTTTTTTCATCAAAAATTAGTAACAAAAACCATTTTTTTTTCTTTGTAAAGATAAGTGCATAATATGCACTAGTAAATGCTCAAGACAACTGAAACATTTCTTCAAAGTAAACTAAAAATAAACAAATATGTGCAACCAAATTTTTGTCCATGGTTATTGTCAGATTAAAAAAAACAACCCTTTGTCGGAATAAACTGAGGAAAATTTTGGTTGTTGGCTGCAGGAATGTATTTGAAGATGTACAACTCACAGACTCTTGGGTTTCTGCTGCCCAATTCGCAGCAAAGAATTCAGGAGGTTGAAACATCCAAGGAAGGAGAGGGCGGACATAATAAAAACAGGAAGACGGAAGATGTTCTCAATGCCATAAAGAAGAGAAAGTATCACACACGAATACAGCACCAATGATACAAAAGCTCGGCTCAACCTGTGAACAAAAAAATACAAAACAGAAAAAACATGAGACTCTAAAAGACTTTGTATGAAGAAAAGGTCAAAGCTTTATCAAATATGTATTCGGTCTTATTTGTCTTTTATACAAGCAGAAACTGTTTGACCAACCATTTAATTTAAGCTGGTTTGGTTTGGTTTATTTTGTTTTATGGCATATCAACCTTAATGGGTTATTTAATGCTGAAAAAATTTTTTTATTGCTGGTAATATTTTGTTTTGTCAAAAATCTATTTCTGGTAATATTTTTCCTTCAAAATTGTATTGCTGGTAATAATTTTTTTCAAAAAAGTATTGCTGATAATAGTTAACTATTTGCCCATAGCTGGGACCCTAACAGGTGCTACCACCCCGGATCAGGGTGGACCTGGGAACACCAGCAATTAAGAGGTGGTTCCATGCTCCTCAAAACCTCCTGATCAGAGGCCTTGCAGCTGGACGTAGTTTATCGTCATACCTAGGACACAATTTAAGCTGGGCAGTCTTTAGGGAAAAATGGAAACAAAAAGGACACTTACAGTCAGAATCAGAATGACATAGCTGAAATTTCTGGGATAAACAATGAGGAAGGAGGGTTTGGAAAATTTGACACTTACAGGATATAATGAAGGCAAAAGGGACAGTGAGTCACCTACCTGATGTGCTTATGTAAATGGACAGCTGAATGGAAAGTGGGAGGAACAATAAAAAGACGAATATTATTAAGAGTTGCAAGGAATGGGAAGTTGTGGAAAGCCATGATCAGCCAAAGGACATAAAAAATAAGCACAGATTCAGATTCAGTGGAAATGAGATGAACAATAACTAAACAGAATTAAAAAAAAAGGGGAAAGACAAGATATCCCTTGACATGAATAGCAGAACAAGAATAATCTATTAGTGTAGATTAAATAAAATTAATGTAGATTAAATAAGATTAAATAAAAGTTTCTGTTTAAAATTCCCAGAAACGAACTCGGATTCACAGATATCTGAAGAAGGTTGTAGAGCAAAAAGGTTGAAACATTGTTATAACAAAAAAGATGAGGACATTAGTCTGAATGCAAATAATGTAAATAATGATAATTCCTCATCCCAGAAATTAGCTGAGCGGTATTGAAAAAAAAACAAAAAAAAACAAGATGCCATATCCCTAGATGTTGACAGCAGAACAAAGACGAGTAAATTATTCCAAATGGAAATCATAGAAATAATAACTCCTCATCCAGAATTCAGACAGAAATCATTTAAATTGAATCATGTGAAGATTTATTGTCATCTTTATTGCTTTTAGCATATTTATATTTTTTTTTAAATATTTCTGATATCTTTGCATACATTATTTTTCAAATGCCATTTATGGTCTGGGGCCCCTGCATGTTGCCTCGGGGTTCTTGATAAGATCCAGAGACGGATATGCAATGTGATTGGCCCTGATCTGTCATCTTGTCTGCAGTCGCTCTCTCACAGACGGAATGTTGCATCACTCTGCCTTTTCTACAAGTACTTCCACGGTAATTGCTCTGAGGAGTTGCTCTCACTTGTCCCTAAGCCTCGTGAATTCAAGCGTCCTACGAGGCTGGCATCCCGTTCCCACCCCTTCACCGTAGAAACTGTTAGGTGTAGACGTCTTTTCTACTCCAATAGCTTCATGTCTCGCACATCTCGCCTATGGAACTCCCTTCCCCGTTACTGTTTCCCTGACAAATACAATCTCCAACGGTTTAAGTGTAGCGTCAATCGTCATCTCCAGTTGCCTTGATCTATCCACTTCCTGACATCTTCCATTCCTATCTGCTCTCGCTCTATATCTCCCGTAACCTCCCCACCTCGATCGGCCCTCCGTCCTTCTTTCTCCACAACCCTTCCTTTACCACTCCTATCTGCTCTTCCTCCAACCCTTCTGTAACCCCATGCGTGATAGTGGCCACCGGCCTTGCTCGGGGTGATACGCTAAAAAAAAAAAAAAAAAAAAAAAAAATGGATTTTTTTTATCCAACATTATTTCTTATTACTATAAACATTATCTTTTAGTGCGCATATGTGTAAATATGCCTCCTGCTAGTTTTTAAACATCGAGATTAATTTCAAGCAGCCAAGAAATCAAGAAGTCCTTACGAACAGAAAATATGCCTCCTGGTAAGAAACAAAACTGTATTGACTTTTCCTGTCAGTGAAATCACTCCTTTAGCTGAATGTGCCTGTGGTTAAAGTGGTAAGATTTTCTTTACTAGAAACTTTGGAATAAACACAAATTGTAGTGAAAGATATCATAAAATAATATATTTTTATTTTAGAGTGAAGAGAGAGTCCTTTGATATTTGGTGCTACAATAATATTTATTTATTGGTAGTAGTTTAGAGAAAGTCTGTTAGGTGTAGTTTTGAAGTCAGACCATGCTAGGTGTAGTAGTAATATTAGTAATAGGTCAGTGTCAATCTACTGTGTTTTTCTCAACCCTAAGCAGGGCAGAAATATCATTAGCAGATAAACTCTTGACTATTTCTTCATGAGTCACGCACGGCTGGTTTCTCTGCGGTAGTGTCTTTTGTCATCACACTCATCGTCCCTCCTGCTTCTATCTCAAAGGAGTCAGCTTATATCCTTTTGACCAGGCACTGAGACTCTGGCACGAATATTGGTTTTGGTTAATATCAAAAGTCTCTTTGTGTCAATTTTTTGACTGGCCAAAATTATTTTATTTTCTGGCTTTCCTTTCTTTTTCGTTTTTTTTAAAATTATGTATGAAGCCTCCCTGATTTTTGTTAGTTTTCAGTCATAAATTAGTAGATTCTATTCCTGCAAACTTCCAGTGTTTTTTGGCTGGGTTCAGTCTTTTCTTCTTTCCTCTTTTTATTTGAGGGTTGTCTTCTTTGTTAGTTGAGAGAGAAGTTTAGAGAGAGAGAAAGAGAGAGATAAAGGTTTTAAAGGAAAACACAAATGCCTTATTTAAAATTGAATTCTTTTTATTTTTATATTTTATTTTATTTTTATTGGGACTCACTACATGCCTTACCAATTAGGCTACAGGAAACTGTCATGATAAGGTAAAGCTCATTTACCTGCTTGAGGAATGCATCTCTCTCACTTTAATCTTTCAAATTTCATATCTGCTACTTTTATTTTCATACCCCAAATTTAAATAAAGAAAATTTCCAAATAGATTTTTTTTTCTAATCTGACATTATTCCTTATTACTATTAATGTTATTTTTAGTGGGGACACATGTAAATATGTCTGTTTACATGTCTGTTATTTTTTAAACATTGAAACTGATTTCAACCTGTCTAGGAATTGAGAAGTCATTGCTAACAGAAAATATGCCTCCTGAACAGAACATTCCAGCTAAATTTCCAGACCAGTTAACATTAGTTTCACTGTATTAAAAATAACCGGCATCTCAGTTCAAACAAGTGTACCAACTAAAAATAACGTTTATAGTAATATATTCTTGTCTAGTACAGATATATTGGATTAACTCTGGTTATAATCTTTTAATCTGTTGTAATATTGATCTTATGCTTACTTACACTATCTAAATGTGAACTGTTATCACAACATTTCAAACACTGTGTTCTTTTCTTATGCTATTTATTATATATCAAAGACTATTTTAACACTAGAATTCTCTAGAATTAACAACAGTATAGGTCTGGAAAACCGGAAATCAAGATAGCTACAATTGAAAGGAAAAAAAAAAGAAAAAGCAAAAAACCAATAAGGAGTGATTGTAAATGACAAAAAGGACAAATAACCTCAAAATTCTACATGTACGCACATATGCACAGATGGGAGCGTGAACGCGCACTATAAAAAAAAAACTTGCACCAATGAAAAGTGCATATAAAAAAATAAAAATTGAGAAATATAAGCAGTCAATTACTGATAACCCTTGATGAGTGGATGGAATGATTCCCAGAGGGTCCACCTGTGGGGATGTTGAAGGTAACATCAAACCTTTTACTTGTATTATATAT
The DNA here is from genome assembly GCA_964036315.1 of Acanthosepion esculentum. NCBI lineage: Eukaryota > Metazoa > Mollusca > Cephalopoda > Sepiida > Sepiidae > Acanthosepion > Acanthosepion esculentum. The sequence goes on from OZ038504.1 coordinate 71,872,882, forward strand.
ATATATATATATATATATATATATATATATATATATATATATCTATATATATATATATATATATAGTAAGATATTGTTGAATGTCTCATTCCTTCAGGACACAAGCAGCCATCATCCACCATAGATTTCTTTTCTTTTTATTTTCTGTGAATTATCACACACAGTGATAGTGAAGAAGCTACCCGTTGCCTTCTCCATGGTTTGAAATTCAGTTTTTCTTTCTCTTAGACGAGTTACCAGTCAAGGATAGAGAGCTTGATATACCCTCCTATTTAACCCCAAGTTAGAGGAAGAAAAAACAGATTCAAACTTTTCCCAAGGTCATATGTGCTAAAGTGAATGCAAAATCTATCATTCTGACTATGGTGTTTACTAAAGTGGCTAGATAATCCCTTGTTGGAAACATCAGCTCAGAAACACCCACAGGGCCACTATATACTGCAACTATGCTGAGCAGACCTTAGTTACTATTTCTGGGAAAGAGCACATAATCTGGTCTGATCAACCACTGAACAAGGCCAGTATGCTCAAACTCTTGGTCAAGATAATTTGTGACCATGCTAGCACAACTATTAATAGATTCTGAATGGTTTCAACTATCCAATTTAACTCTAATTTTAACTTTAAGTTTGTGTTAGCTCATGGAATGGTTTTCAGGAACTGTTCAATTATACTGCATGATGGGATCATCTCCACAGGCCATTATAAACAAACAGTCACTTTGACAAAATAACCATGGTGAGGTTTAAAACAGGGTCTCATGGTTGGAATACTAATATTCTAACTAGTCTGCCATGCAACCAATGTATACATACACCTTGCAATATCACAGATAGGATTTATTAAATAAATCCATCAAAACTTTCATTCAATCTAATTACATATATGAAGATATGGCAAATACTAATAGCATTTATAGAAATTCATTGGAAATATTTTACTAGAGAAATTCATTTGAAATTATTCAACTATAGAAATGCATTGCAATTTACTAGCCATTTATGTAGCTTGCCTTATCAAAGATAGGATTTATTAAATGAATTAATATATTCATTCGCTTTATTGTTTAAATATATAAAACATAGCAAATGCTAAGAACATATATATAGAAATTAATTGGAAATTATTTTACTATATGAATGCATTGCAAATTATTTACGAGCCATTTATATAACCTGTCTTATCAAGGATAGGATTTATTAAACAAATACATTAAAATTTTCATTTGATCTCCTTATTATATGCAATGAAATTAAGATGTGATAATAAACAATGTCAGAAAAACTTAAATATTAGATTGTTTAAAATGAAAACCCAAATAGTAAATTTACTGCATTCTGTACTCCTTTGCGTCAGGTTTTCTGTCAAAATATTTTACAAAGTAGAAGAATAAAATTTTTTTTTTTTCCTTTCCATACGTACCTCCCCATCAGGACAAATTTATCACAGAAGAAGAATACGGCAGTACAAACAGGTGCTATGAGACCAATTACTTGGCTGGGGTCAGGGGACAGGTGGAGTGAATATCTGTAGTTTGTAAAAAAAAGAGAAAAAAAGTATTAAATCAAAATGCTTTATAGAACATCTGAACAAAACATTTCATGGATCTGAATAGAAGTCAAATTGGCAATTTAAAAGTAGCCCTTGGATTCTGTTACCTCTAGAAAATCTTACAACTGTACTGTGTCAGTTGAATAATTATTTTTTTAAAGATATTATAAAACATGCACACAAACACACAGATATATAATTATACTGTTCATGGGAGAAGCATGCTCAATATCAGAGATAGAGTGTTTGTAGATATAAACAGCATGGACATAAGAATCAAGACTTTATGTTGACTGTCAGTTTCATAATAGAAGATCACTTGATGCAAGAAATTGACAGTAACCATGTAGTATCAATTCCTATGTCCAGTTTGTCTATATATATATATGGGGCGGGGGCAGGTATAGTAGGCCAATGAAATAAATTTAAATAAAACAAGATAATAATAATAATGATTGCATATTTTTAGGCAAATAGACAAAAATCAAAGCATGCATGATGAGAAAAATGTTAAAAAAACAGAATTGTCAGACACATCTATGTCCTTCGTCAACAAAAAATGAAATGAAGTTTGATTCATTTTTGAAAAATAAAATCATTTAAAGAAAGTTGACTTGCGCATGAGTAGATTTTTTTTTAAGCGGGGCTCATGACCATTTTTGGAAGTTTGACCCTTGAATAGATAATACACTATTATAAATGAGTTAGTCTATATTGCTTTCACCTAGTTAGGAGATGTAAAGCCATTTTTATATAAAATCTCCCATATATATATATATATATATATATATATATATATATATATATATATAAATTGTGTATTTGGGCAGCAATCCCTCTTTTATACAAGTTTTGTTAAAAACAACCAACAAAGAGCTGTGATTACTTTTCATGTAGGCTGCCAGTTCAGGGAATTTAATAATTGTGTATTTGGGCAGCAAGTATATATATATATATATATATATATATATATATATATATTCTTTTTGTTTCCATCATCTCTGATATTAAATATTCAACACTGCAGATAATGAAAACAAAAAGAAAAAGAATCTAAATGATACAATATTTTACCCTTCTTGGCAGATCTTCTGTTATCACAATATGGGATATTTAATAACAAAGATGATGGAAACAAAAAGAAAAGGAAAAAATTATATATATATATATATATATAAACACACTCGACTTTCCCATCGAATTCGACATATGAGGGTCAAGCATCTCAGTTCCTAGGAACCGACAGCCAGACACCAACACATATGATATGATTATAGTGGTGAAGGCTTTGTGCAGAACCACACTTTTTGAAGAGCCAAGTATAGAGATCTGGTGCACTATGTTGTATAAGATACCCAAATGACGCTCCGCTGGTTTTGAATTCAGAATTGTCCTTCTCCTAGACCAGTTGACATCCAAGACTAGAGAACCCAGTCTATCCTGATATTTACTCATAGCTGGAAGGAGAAGAAGAGGATTCATATCGTTCCGAAGAGTATTAGCATGTAATGGATTCAACTGGAATTCAAACTATGCTCTCTGATTCCTCAATCCAAGCCACTATCCATTACTCCACTGTGCATACATACATACATTATATATATATATATATATATATATATATATATATATGAGTGAGAGAGTATCTATAATTGATTAAAAAATAGCCTACATAGTTCACTAGTTCCTTAGTCTATAATTTTCATTATATTTGAAAGTCTTCCAAACACCCAAACTTTAACGTACATATTTCCTAAATTCAGAATTTTATACGCTTTCAACAAATTTGCACTAATATCCTCATCTTTGTTGTTGTTGTTGTTGTTATCACAATGTTTTGACCCCTGTTCCATATTGCTTTCTTCAGGAGTCTGGTGATCAAAGTAACCTTCAGGGAATTTCAAACTGAATCCTTCAATCTCTGATGGTAGATTGTTCTTTTCATACTATCTTACATCTACGGATATCTCGTCATTTTAGTACTATTTAGTTACTGCTAATCCTGTTTCTACTGGATATCTATCTGTACTACCTGGCCCAGACCAAAGGATGCCATCAAATTCACAAACCTCAGACTCAATGGAAACTGGATTAAAAAGGAACAAGCTATCCCTAGACATGAACAGCGGAATGAAAATGATCTATCCCTATAGGTTGAAGAGAGGGTTGAGTTAAAAATTCTCTGAATTTACAGACATCTGAAAACGGACAGCAGACATAATGACCAAAACATTGTGAAAATAACAAAAACGAGGACATTAGTCCAGCTGTAAATAATGGTAACTACTCATTCCAGAAATTTAAATAGAAGATTATATCAATCATTCAATATGGCAGTGAATGTTATTTTGTTATTGCCAATAATGATGATTATGTTCATGACAAATTAACTTTTATTGGGGGGGGGGTAAAACTCTAGTTTTAGATAACAAAATAGGATTTTGTTCAGAAACCAAGATTCTTTGAAAACAAGGAAGAAAATAATTAGTTTCACACTAGGATTTTGCCATTGCTAAAAATGATGATAATGTTCTTGTACCAATTGTTAAAACTCTGGTTTAGATATCAAAATAGGATTTTGTCCAGAACCAAAGATTTAGTATTACATTGAGATTTTGTCCTTGTTAATAATAATAATGATTATGTTCTTGAAAGTAAATTTAACATTTCTTATGCTGGAATTTCATCTCCAAGAGTGCGACATTAGTTTTCCAACAATCGATAAGAATTTCATTTTAACTGACCAATTAAAGCAAAAATAAACTCACGTTTGTTGTTGATTCCAGGCAAGAAATGAAGGAAGATTGAGCAAGAGGAGCCATTGCCAGAAAATAAATATCGTCTGGTGGATGGTTAAATTTAGCAGGTCCTCGGATGAATGGGATCTTTGGGCTGTTATGCCAATGCTAATCACCTGGAGAAAGAAACAGAAAAATGAAATCACAGAAAAAAAATTCAAAGGCAATATCAAAACAGTATTGAAAAGCAGTTCAACTAATCAGAGACCTCTCTCCTGAACCACACCCAACCTCAGAAGAAAACATGACCAAGGACTGCATGTATTCCATCCCATGCAGTTGTAGCAAAGAATACATGGGAAAAACTATCTACCTCATAAAAGTAAAGGTGGAGGATCTTTGAAAAACTGTAATTTAGGCAGTGGCATAGCTAGTTGGGGGAGGGCGGAAGGGGAATTCCATCCCAGGCGGCACTTTTGGTTAGCGATGAGATTTCAGAAAAGAAAAAACCAATAGCATAATTTCTATAATGTTCACAAAAAAAAAAAACAGCGATAAGGAAGAAGATAGGGTTCAGAAGAAGCCAATTTGTCTTTGATATGGGTGGCTCAAAGCCAGCCAGCCAGCAATAAAAAAAAAAAAATGTCTCCAAAATGCACTGTCAGTCGGTGGGGATAAACCTCACTTACAAGCCATGAGCAAAAGGTGTGAAAAAAATTTGAACATTTTTAAAGGGCTTGATGTGGGGTTGGATTAAGGGAATTTAGTGAATCCACAGTTTGAACCTGGTTCAAATAAACCTAGCATTTTTGTTTGTATTTCTGAAGTGAGGAGTTATCATTATTTATATGCAGACTATTGATAATAGCAATTGTGAGTTCTGTCCCTGTGATGGGTGGACTTGGACTCAGTGGAAATGGTGTGAGCAAAAACTGAGTAGTTTGGTTTAGATATTTAACAGCATGTCAACTTCTTATGGGTCATTTAATGCCAAATTTTTATTTTCTTGTAAGCTTTGGTAAATTTTTTTTTTTTTTTCAAGAAATGTATTACTGGTGGTATTTTTGTAATGTACTTTTATATTTTCATATTTTGACCCCAGTTTGGGGGTTCACTATTTGCCCATAGCTGGTGCTCCTCAAAACCTCTCAATCAGAGACCTTGCTGCTGGATGTAGTTTATCATCATATCCAGGACGATAACCAAGTAGTACTAAATAAAAACTAGATGAGATATCCTGAAATATTATCAGTGTGATGAGAACAATCTATCCCTGTAGATTAAATAAAGGGTTCAGTTTGAAATTACATGATGGTTACCTGGATCAACAGGCACTTGAAGACCAGAGGGCACAATGACCACAATAATAACAATAATAAAAAACAAAGATGAGGACAATAGTCTGCATGTAAATAAAATTGTTTCATTTTTCCCAGAGTGCCAGAATTTTCTGTCATTATCAATATAATTAATCATTATAGTAAGTGAAAGTTTGACGCATATGTTTAATAAATTCAGATAAAGTTAGATAATCAGTTGGTTTCTTATTTTAAAGACTGGTTTAATGGTGCCTATCATAAAAAGGGGTGTCTCAAAGATAAATATGATAGTATAATGAGTTTCTTCTTCACTGGGGACTCCTCTACTCTGGCTTATTGCATGTATCATCATCAGTCCCATGACCGGGTGTGGTCATAGGGTTGCTGACCAGCTGGGCACTGTGCTGTCCCCTCCACAAATCTGGGTTGAAAATCAGAAAGGTACTTATTCCTGTGTAGCACGTGTAGGGCAAGTAGATCTAGCACAACTCTCAATATAAAACCACAGTCAATTAGAAGGAGAAACATTAGTGATAGACACATGGCTGTTGATTCCATCAGGGAAATTCTTCAGAGCTATGGTTATTCAAGAGGTTCCAAATTATAGGAAAATATCAAGAGGTAGACCAGCAAGAACCTTCATTGATCAACTTATAGATGACCCCTGAATCAGAAAGAAAGAACTGGGTACAGCTATGGTTATTCTATGGGGTTCAAAGTATGGGAAAAGATCAAGCGGCAGGCCAGCAAGAACTGTCATCGAACAACTCATATATGACACCTGAATCAGAAAGGAAAAAACTGGGTAGACCTATGTTTATTCTATGGGATCCAAGGAATGGGGAAATATCAAAATGTGAGCCAGCTAGAACCTTCATTGATCAACTGATGTATGACACCAGAATCAGAAATAAAGAACATGGTAGAACTATCATTATTCTATGGGATCCAAATTATGGGAAAAGCTCAAGAGGTAGGTCAGGAAGAACATTCATTGATCAACTTATAGATGACTTGGGAATCAGAAAGGAACTACTGGTTAGTGTTATTGTTATTTAATGAGATACAAATTATGGGAAAAGATCTAAAGGTAGGCCATCAAGAACCTTTGTTTATCAACACATGCATGAAACCTGAATCAGAAACTGGTTAGAGCTATGGTTGTTCTATGGAATCCAAATTATTGGAAAAATCAAAATGTAGGCCAACAAGAACGTTCATTGATAAACTAATACATGACACTGGAATCAGAAAGGAAGAACTGTTTAGTGCAAGAACCTCCATTGATCAACTCATAGATGACACCCAAATCAGAAAGCAAGAACTGTGTAGACTTATGGTTATTCTATGTAATCCAAATTATGGGAAAAGATAAAAAGGTAGGCCAGTAAGAATCTTCCTTAATCAACTCACAGATCCAGATTTAGAAAGGTAAAACTAGTTAGAGGTATGCTTATTGAATGGGATTCATATTATGGGAAAAGATCAAGAAATGGGCCAGCAAGGCCCCTTATTGATCAAATAATACATGACATCTGAATCACAAAGGAAAAACTGGTTAGAGCTATAGTTATTCAATGGGATCCAAATTATTGGAAAAGATAAAAATGTAGGCCAGTAAGAAACTTCATCGATCAACTCTTAGATGACACCCGAATCAGTTAGGAAAAACTGTGTAGAACTATAGTTATTCAATAGGATCCAAACTATGCAAAAAGATCAAGAGGTAGGCCATCAAGAACATTTCTTGATCAACTCATACATGAAACTGGAATCACAAAGGAAGAACTGAGTAATTGTTATTCTATGTGATCCAAATTGTTGGAAATGAACAAATGGTAGGCTAATCAAACCTTCATTGATCAACTCATAGATGATACCAGAATCAGAAAGCAAGAACTGGGTAGAACTATGGTTATTCAATAGATTCCAAATTATTGGAAAAGATCAAGAGGCAGGCTAGCAAGAACCTTCTTTGATCAACTCATAGATGACACTGGAATCAGAAATCAAGAACTGGGTAGAGCTATGGTTATTCAATAGGACCCAAATTATGGAAAAAGATCAAGAGTTTGGCCAGCAAGAAACTTCATTGATCAACTCATAGATGACACTGGAATCAGAAAGCAAGAACTGGGTAGAGCTATGGTTATTCAATAAGACCCAAATTATGGAAAAAGATCAAGAGTTTGGCCAGCAAGAAACTTCATTGATCAACTCATAGATGACACTGGAATCAGAAAGCAAGAACTGGGTAGAGCTATGGTTATTCAATAGGACCCAAATTATGGAAAAAGATCAAGAGTTTGGCCAGCAAGAAACTTAATTGATCAACTCATAGATGACACTGGAATCAGAAATCAAAAACTGAGTAGAGCTATGGTTATTCAATAGGATACAAATAAATGGAAAAGATCAAGAGTTTGGCCAGCAAGAAACTTCATTGATCAACTTATAGATGACACTGGAATCAGAAATCAAAAACTGAGTAGAGCTATGGTTATTCAATAGGATACAAATAAATGGAAAATATCAAGATGTAGGTCAGTAAGAATGTTGATTGATCCATTCATAGACGATACCAGAATAAGAAAGGATGTGCTGTGTATAAGTATGGTGGACAGAAATGGTTGGAAAGATGTGTTCTGAAGTGTCTGAGGATAAAGAGACAGCTAGATCCATGCAAAATCTAAAAGCCCCAGGATGTAAGATGAATGTTCGCAATGTTTTTTTTACTGATGTAGAAAGAAGTAAGTATTCATACCTTAAAGAAATAAACAACATAGCAGAGGAAGAGACTCATAGTCCCACATACTGCATATGCCAAAACTGTGGCTAACACCAGCACCAGGATGGTTAATAAACGGCAAACACCCACAAGTAGATTACTTTCAGGAATTCTGCAAATGAACAAAGAAATTATTTATTGATGCTGACCATTTCAGAATATTAAATTACCTAAGTATTGCAATAGAAAAAAAGCAACAACAATAATAATAAAATGAAAAGTATTTGAAACTAATACAGAAAATGACCCATCTAAGAAATTCAGATAATTGAAAACTTTTGAATGTGCTATTACTAAGTTTAAGATGTGTGCACAGTGTATTGGTTTCAGTTCAGAAAGTGAAATTGACAAGCAAAGTTCAAATTACAGCCTATTTTTTTATCTAATACTTTTCAAAGCAAGCACTGATGCTATGCTCTAATTGTAAGCAGAAGGGTAGACGGTGACACTTTGATATGAGCCAAAGCACACAGATACAAGACTTTGATCCAAATAAGAGTACACAGGTAATACACTTGTAAGGATGCAAAAAGCAATTATCTCCATATCGAGATGGTCACATGATGGCTGCTTAGTGATGTCATTTCATAGAGTGACCAAAGCGGCAGTCAATTTCAGTCGGTTTACAGGAGCCAAGCTAAGAGGTTGTTAAAGCTAAACCTGTCCCAAAGCAGCTTACAAGTACATGGTGCCGTTTCCTTTTGAAATATATCTTCCCTGGATATTGAAAGATACTCAGTCTTGCAGTCCACAATTTGGGAAAAACCATTACTTGCCATTTGCTCTTTATGGAATATATCATCACCTGGGGAATAGTAGATGAATTCGGCCTGCTTGAACCTGGAGTTCTAAAAGTGGCTTCTCCAGAAACACAGAAGAATCTCCATATGATATGTAAGACCCTATCTTTTTGTTCTTTCATTCTGCTTGCTGTGGGGATATGATATAATATTCAGTGTGTGGGACACATGTAAATATGTATATATAGTTTTGTGTATCTCATAGTGGTATAAAAGTCTCTCTGAGAACAAAGCATGTTTGTCACTCTTTTTCTTTTCAGTCATTCAATTCCGTCTGTGAAGTACAGTGTTATTATATCATGGATATAATAATGCCCATAATGGGGGGGAAATACAAATGGGAGAATAAATGTTCTTCCCTAGCTCTACACTATTAAGTTTGTCTGAGAACAGAGCGTGTTTGTCATTCTTTTTCCTTTCAGCCATTACGTTCAGTCCAAGAAGTACAGTGTTATTATATCACGGATATAATAATGCCCATAGTGGGGGAAATACAAATGGGAGAATAAATCTTTCTCCCATAGCTTTGCTCCTGTTATACACTGATCATGAGTAGAGGACTAAGGAGTAACACCTTGATCTGAAGTAGAGCAATACAGACACTACAATCTGATCCTATACAGGGAGAGGGAGTGACACTGAGCTGTGGCAGAGTGATACAGATACTACACTTTGATATGAGGTAGAGCAATACAGCTACTACACTCTGATCTTAAGCAGAGGACTAGTGAGTGACACTTTGATCTGAAGCAGGGTGCAGATACTTCACTCTGCAGACAGGAAGGGAGGCTTAACTTGATCTGTTAAAAAAAAAAAACCAAAAACTTACATTTCAGAGAAAATAGAGCATAGTATACGGTGGATTAGAGTGATGATGGAAGCATGGATGTAGACAATAGCAAATGTGATTGCAGCTAGCATCAACGGAACGGTAGAACCCCAAACACCACGTTCAGTCAGAGCCATTCCATCATAGTGAGGAAGGTATCCATTAAAAAATTTAAAATGGCTGCAAGGAAAAGAAAAAGAAATTAATAAAAATTTTCACCATTTCAACTTCTTTATTTTTTTGTCCACTTTATGTTGTTTTTTTTTTTCAATTTGAAAATGATTGATGAAAATTGGAAAAAAATATAAAAATATCTGGATATATTTTCAAAAATTTTAAACATTCATCTTTCGAGATATAAAATATAGGTGAACTTTATTTTTCAATTTAACATCTCAAGGTATTAAAATCAGGTTTTTAATTAACTCTAAACATTGGTGAGCAGCCTACTTAACGAGTTTGCATAAATGGATGGCAGAATAAATGAGTATGGTAAAAGGTCACTTAGCACAAACCAAAAAAAAACCCCAAGAAATTGTGGACAGCCATGATGTCTCCCCAGCCATTAACATTGAATATAATACTAAATAAACACAAACTAAATAAAAATAAAAATATACAACCAAAATATTTTGACGTGAAGCAATAATTTATTCAGAAAATTTTTTTTTAAAGGCAAACATAAAATTCACTATTTTTTTATCCATAATGTTGCATATGTTAAAACAGTTCGCCCTAATTCCAGCTGGGGTGTTCAGGAGTAGTACGCACTGGCCATGACTGTCAATTCTTTCTGATGGGGAGAGATCAGATATTAAATCAATGCTTTATGCCAGGTCTCCAGACATTTTAACAAGGTAGTAACAGAAGAATGAAAAAAAAAAGAAAAAAAAAAAAAAAGAAATATTTTACCGAAGAACTGATTCTCCTATAGCAACCAGAGGTAGCACCAACACCCAGTTGATTTTCTGTGCCCACATTGTCTCCATTAAGGTATGGCAGTCTGAAAAAGAAAACATTATGCACAAATAAAAAATAAGTAGAAATCTATATATAAAAATCAGTGTGTGTCTGTGTTTGTTTTGCTTCTTATATATTTCAATTAAACTAAATGTTTTTAATTACTTAATTTAACACATTAGTATTCAACATGCTTAAACCCACCCTGTAAATATCGGCTCAAAGTCACACTGATTGTGGTCAAATTCTCACTATTTGCATGGCTTACATTATTTGCGATGATGTTATTAGATATTATAGAAGAGTAAACATGAGGTAGATTATAATGGGTTGAAGATTGAGAGCTGATATTTGGGCAAGTTGAGTGCTAATAGTTTAACCTAGTCTGGCACAAGGCTACAAGATTTACAGGAACTATACCCACCAAGCAGTATGAAGAGATGATAATAGGTTCTTGGACTGATGCACTTCCAAGATCTGACCAAAAGTCAGACCTCTATATTGAAGGACGTCTTAGCTGGGCCAAGAAGTTTTCATCACCCCCCCTCCTATATAATTGGGATCTGATTTAGGCATTAATGATACCGCCAATGTCTTACAATCAGTCGGCTCAAATTATATGTGGCACAGACTGCCTCTATTTATCTTGAAGTGTATCTTGTTATTAGATCAAGACTGCCTGATGCTGAGAGATGTCAAAGTTATACAAGCTATGAATGACTATAAAATTATTGCACACATACCATCAGGCTTCTGAATATTAGAGGATACCACCTCATCTGTCATAATCTATTTGATAGCTGTGCTTGTGCAGTGAATGAGTAAGCAGCATATATTATATATACATAAAGGGTGTTCCAATAACTTGGACTGAATTTTAATGTGAATTAAGTTTAAGCGTCTAATAATTTTTTTTCTTTTTCTTTCAGATTTAACAACTTAAGTCTTTGGCAATTTCAACCATGGAAAGATTAACACTCCAACAATGTGTTAAAGTTTCAAGAGTGCAGTTGGAAAAATTGTTTGTAAATTCAAACAAACTGGGTCGGTGGCAGATGTGAAAGCACCATTGCATGCTTGTTTACGCTGTTCAGCTGAAAACATTGCTGCAGGGCACGAGAATGTGGCCGTAAATCCAGACACCTTTATTTGCCATGGCACGCAGTAATTGAAACTCTTTACATCAATGTTATATCATTTCCAATTGCACGCTTGGTTGGTTGATCATGTTCACCAAAAAAAAAAAATTGTCAAGTGTGCGAAATGCATATCTGTTTAAAAGTCCATTTCCGTAATAGGCTTCGATAACTTTAACATGTTGTTTGATTGTTAATCTTTCCATAGTTGAAATTGCCAAAGACTTAAGTTGTTAAATCTGAAAGAAAAAGAAAAAAAATTATTAGATGCTTAAGCTTAATTCACACTTAAAATTGGTCCAACTTATTGGAACACCATTTATATATATATATATATATATAGATATATAAAGTATCACACAGTGGTGGTGGTGGTAATAAAGCTATTTGTGTATAATGACATTAAAATTCATATTAATAATCAATATACATTTTGTTCTTCACTGGTAGAACAACTCAAGAGTTGTAGTACTAGTCAGGAACTAACTGTATTTTTATTATTATTAGTGTGTGTGTATATGTACTAATTAATACATATCTTTGCTCTGTATAACTGCATTGAGCATTATTACATTATGTTTACACCCCATGTATAAATTTAATGATTATTTATTTGCTTGCTTGCATATGCACACCAGCAAACGTATACATGTTTGCTTATATATGTCCATTTCATTTATCCACTCTACAACTATATATATATATATATATATATATATATATATATATATATATATATATATATATATATAATGCAAAGCTCTTCAGTAAAATGAATGGAGGACTTTGGCTGATTGGCATTTGTTTACATTTGTAAAAACAATACGCTAGATTTAGTTGTGTAACTCAACCGAGTGAAGATAGCTCTGGCTGACACCAAATTAGTTGTGTTTCAATCCTAGCTTGAGGCATTCGAAAGTCTAGTCACACTGAGGAGCTGTGATACAGCGAAACAGTACTGTCTGTGAATGACATAATTTAGCTCTTGAAAATACATTTCAATTGAGCACTGTTGAGTGATAAGCTAATTCTATAAACAACAGCCACCTGCACTAATGCAAAGCTCTTCAGTAAAATGAATGGAGCACTTTGGCTGATTGGCATTTGTTTACATTTGTAAAAACAATACGCTAGATTTAGTTGTGTAACTCTACTGAGTGAAGATAGCGCTGGCTGACACCTAATCAGTTGTGTTTAAATCCTGGCTTGAGGCATTCGAAAGTCTAGTCGCACTGAGGAGCTGTGATACAGCGAAACAGTACTGTCTGTGAATGACATATATATATATATATATATATATATATATATATATATATATATATATATATATATATATAGGAATGTGGCCAAGTAGTTAGAACATTCACTTTCTGACCATGTGACCCAGGTTCAAATCTCACCACAGTTGACTTGTCAGGAAGGAGATTTCCTCATGTTATTGGTCTGGAGGGAGATGATCCTAGCATGGAGCACTTTTCGAAAGTGCCTGAAAACCGTACCATGAGTTGACCTAAGCCTTGTGAATGAAACTGGGTAGACAGAACATTTGGGGGACTGTTGATAGCTGTGCTAGCATGAAGTCACAAGTCATCGTGACTGAGGGTTTGAGTGTGCTGACCTTGTTCAGATTGTTGATCACTCTAGATAACATGCACACTTTCAGAAATTGTAACTAAGGTCTGCTCAGTATAGTAGCAGTATAAACCACAAGTAGGCCCTGTGGGTGTTGAACAAGCACAAATGTGCCTGAGCGAGTGTCTGCAATAGGGATTGGTTAGCCGCCCTAGTAGACGGGTATCCTTGAATATGAATGGCCAGATCAAGTCACAACTCAAGCTGTCCTTTATTGAGTAATAAGAAATATAGAGGGTGCGATGGGTAAATTGTCACCATTTCATATTTTTAATTTTATGCAAGTGTGTTGTCAGTTTTTGATTTTGTCGAGTGCACAGTATAGTAGGGTCAGTTAGGCACCGTCTGTGAGAAAAGAGCACAATGATGCAATTCCCAGTGCCAGAAACTTGGAAATGGCATGCCAAACTGCTTGGAATTTGTGCTGGAAGCTCCAATACAAACATTTAGTGATTGGGTGTCAATTTGAGGATAGTGCGGAGGATTTGGAAAGAGTTGAAAGAGTCTAATGGTGATTACGAAGGTATGGCAGCTTGGAAAACTCACTCTGATAAGAAAAGAACCCTTGAATTTGTTGGCGAGATCCAGGCCATGATTGATAACGATCCCTCCAAGCCAATCAGGTTCATATCCAGGGACACAGGAGTGTCTGAGTTTCTTATTAGGCAAGTAGTGTATAAAGACATTCGGTATTTCTCACACAAACCATGAAGGACAAGAGAAAAGACCAATGCTGTGAAGCTTTTGCACAAACTCAAGCATTCCCTCCAACTGAACAGGCTTTGTTTTTTTCTTAGGTGAGAAAAAATTCTGCCAGGATAGGATGTGAACACACAGAACAACCATTGGCTTGCTGTGTCTCCAAAAGATGTATTGAGAGGGATGTAAACCAAATATCCAGGCAACCTGATGGTCTTTGGAGTGATCACTAGTAATGGTGACATTATGCCCACATTTATCTTCCCACAGGGTCTCAGACTCAACATGGTTTGGTTTGTTTTGTTTTACAGCATATCAACCTCAGTGGGTTATTTAATGCCGACAAGATTTTTAGGATGGATTCTTATGAATAGAATGGGTATTCTTTGTAAGAAATCAGATTTCATTGATGTATTTTTTGTAAAAAGGTTTGTAGAGAGTCTAGTTTAATTCATTTGGTTTGGTTTATTTTGTTTTACAGCATTATCAACCTCAGTAGCATATTTAATGCTGACAAGATTTTTAGGAAAGATCCATATGAAAAGTATATGTATTCTTTGGTTTAGTTTGGAAATATAAAGGGGAGACAAGCCGCACCCTTAAGCTAAGGCTTCAAGAACACCAGAAAGCTGTAACACGAGGGGAAGTGGAAAAATCAGGTGTGGCTGACCACATATGAAGAGAAAAGGGAGATCAGTACCCTCTGTGGGATCAGCTTGAGATCATAGACAAAGAACCCCATTGAAAAATTCATAAACTTAAGGAATCAGCACATATGCTAGGCCACAAAAATTTCCTGAGCCAACCAAGCATAGAAATGAATACAATATGAGAACAAGTAATAAGGAGTGCCAGAGAAAAGCGATAACAACAAAAATTGCAATATGAGCTCTGGTAAAAAAATGAAGTGAAGACATTAGGTTTATAATACCCAGAAATTCATACGCCTTTATCCTCTGTGCCATGTATCCTTGAGGACACATGGCACAGTGGATAAAGATGTTAGTTAGATCCAGTGACAGGACCCAAAGAGTGTGAGTTCAGTACCTGGTTAAGGCAGTGGAGAACTTGGAGAGGGAATTAAGCAGGAGATATTGTTAGGTTGATATTCCCAAGCAGTGACCTATCTAGGTACTAAACACACCCGACATTAATGTTGGTAATCAGACGTGAACAGGTGTTTCAACGTGATATGGTCAGTGCCAGATTTACCTATAGGCTGAAGCCTAGGGTATCAAAATCTAAGAAGCCTCTAACCAAGGTGTATAATATTTTTGTCATTTTGTCATAGGCCTTTTTTACAAATGCTGTCATAATGCATTGTAGACCCCAAACAACCCTACAGTAATTTTAAACACCAATCATTATCCTTGGCTTTACTCAAATTGTTTAATTTAGCCCTCTTTCATTTTCCTCTAATCGTGAAGAGAAGTGGTGGGGAAGCTCACAAGTGGAATAGCCTGGGGCCTCTGTTCATCTAAATCCGGCCCTGGATATGGTCATAAGTCCTGACAAATCCTGGAACTGAATGTGTAACACTAGATATTTTCATGGTACTTTACTAGCTTTCCACTTTGGTACCTTGACTTTATGAATCTTGTTAGAACAATTGCCATGAAAATATTTATAGAAAAGGTACAGGGAAGTTACATTATGACAGTGGGAAAGCAACTGAAGCCAAGATGCCAGGTCAGGACTGATAACATTGCAGATTCTTTGGATTTTATCAAGAATTTTTAGATACATAGCAGAAGCACCAGACCAGATGTGGCAGCAATGATGAATGGGAGATTTATAAATGCACAAGATAGATTCATGTGAGAAATAATGTCTAGCTGTTATATGGGAATAAAGTGTCGCTGCTGACACTTGAGTTTGAACATAGATTGCCAGTGAGCAAACACAGGCGATCCCATTATTGAATTAAGTGGATCATGTGACCATAGAGGAAATGCATATATAGGAAGCTGCGTAACGTTTAGATTGAACGCTTTTCCTATTCCATCCTCTATTACTATGTGGATTGCATTTCTATTCTATCCTCTATACTATACAGATTGCTATTTCTCCTCTATACTATATGGGCCACTATTCTCTACTCTATTCACTATTTCTCTATTCAGTTCACTATACGAGTTACTTTCGAGCAAGTACTATCAGTACGAGTGATATTCGAAGGCGTCTGACACCAGTATTATTCAATGGCATTACTATAGTTGTATCAGTGATTACAGAGTCTCTACTACAATAAGCATTATGAAAGTGACAATGAGTATTCATTGATATCACAAAAGTGGCAACAAGTGTTCGTTGACTTCACAAAACTTGCACAACACAGTGAACCAACTTTCTTAGCAGCAGTCCTAGCAATTGATTTGATATCAGTTAGTCAGTTATGTGCTCCATGCATGATACATACTTAGGCGATCATACATCATTCAATACATGACTGACAAGGCAGATTTTTTCCCGCAGTAGGTTGCAATTTCTTTCTGCGGTAGACCAACTGCCATCCAAGGCTATAGAACCCGGTCTGTCCTGCAATTGGCCCATAGCTGGGAGGAGAAGAAGAGGATTCATACCTTCCCCAAGGGTATTAGCACATAAGTGAATGCAATGGATTCGACTGGGATTCAAACTCGGCTACCTGATTCCTCAATCCACTATCTATTGCTCCACTGTGTTTCCTTAATTCTTATCAGTGGAAAATGTTAAACTAAAATGGCCTGAAAGTTAGCATTGGTTGAAAGTTGCAAATAAAAGCCAAACATATTTTAATCTAATTTTGCATACAAATTAAAGTCCGATTTGTTAGGCTTCAGCATGTCATTATAAACTAAAATAAACCTTACTATAATAGTCTTCATGCTGTGAAAGCTAATTCATGTACACTTTTGTGATTGTCCTACACTGTTCCAAGTACAAGTGTTTTCTGGGAGGTTTGAAGTCCTAGAAAATCATGCAAAAATTAGAAATGTTTTTAACATACCTGTACGCTTCCTCATTAACTGGAGAATCATAGCTAGCATCAATTGACTCACACAAAAAGCTGGAATTAACCATCCATAAAACCGAACAAACTGTAAGCGGGAGAAAAAAAAAGAAGTCTTTTAATAATTACTGCCACAAAAGAAAAACAGTTACTAAAATAAAAATTTATTGCTAGTGACTGAGGAGATTAAAAGAATTTTATTACGTAGTATTTGTTGCTTTACCATGTTTTAGCAATTTTGGAGAATCCTAGTGGGTGGGTCAAAAGTTGTTGCTCAAATCTCTAAGATGTTATTCTTAATTTTTTTTTATTACTTTTTTTCCACTCTCATTTTTAATATTTTTTTATCACAACACTGAGATCATTTTTATATTTTACAAATATTAACCAATACAGATTGGAAATGAAAAAGTAGCATCCAACAAGATCTGAAATATTGAATTCTGTATCCCTGGAAGCCTGTTTAATATAAACAGCACCTTATTGATTAGGCTACAAAAACTTATCAGCAGACAAAATTCAAATATCCTCACATAGGTACACTTTTCATTAACCATTTTTCTCCATGCCATATTCCTTGTTTACTTAGTAATAGTACTAATTACTAATGCTAAATTTAGTGTCCAGAATGCTTATTTAAATTTTTTTTAAAGAAAGCTTATTTTGATTAAATTAACTTCTTTTTTTGAAATTCCCAAATCCAAATAAGTACCTACTTTCATTTCTCAAATATATTTGCTTCATCATCCTGGGCCACCTATTTTATATTTCTTAGAGGAAGTAAGGCACTAATTTGAGTGGTGGTGCTAAATCAAACATTTTCAGGAGTTAGTCTTTCTTCTCTTATTTTTATGCTTATTGCAACTTACAAACTGATTTTACATTCTTACCAGTTACTAAGTAGAAAAATAACCTGTACATTGACTTCATCTGAGAAAGGTTGATAACATGCACAATTAATTTATGGTAATGGTAATATTAGCCGTTTCCCTACAAGGAAATATTTGGCATTCATTGACTGAGTAGTTGAAATTTATAAAATCTATATCTTAAAACACATTTTAAGGATAAGGAAAACAGATTTCTCAAGTCCAGTAGCTTTTATTGCTCTTTACAGTATTGATGGGGGTTTCCTTCCTAACCTTTTATTTGATGTAATGTGGAACATCAACATCTTGATTATGCCGTTATTTTCTCCTTGAGTTACATGTGCTATTCATTTTAGTTGTTGCTGCTGTTGGCAGTCCTGGTAGTTTATCGACAAATCCAAAATTTCAAATAGTTCCATCTAGTCAGTACTGAATAAATTTGTGGTATTTTTTTAAATACATAAGCTTTAGTTTTTACATGCTTATTATGGAATGAGACATTACAAGTCATTTCTCAAAAAAAAGAAAAAAAAAAAAGAAAGGAAATCTCTCACCAGGAACTGAAATCATGATTTTGAAAGTCCTTTTTAATAAAGGCTTTCCAATTTACTTCCATGTGATTTCATTGATTATTGAAATATCACTACCAGTGTCCTGTAGCATTTTCACACCCACATTATTTTCGCATTCACAAATTTCCTTTTGTTTTCTGTGATGACTTTTTCTGGCACAGTGCTGTGTACAAATTTCTTCTTGTGAGAATTTTTTCTTGATTTGGTTTTGCAGTGTGATTTTTTATGTCCTTGTTTACCACATTTGTAACATTCTGTATTTTTAAATGGACAGTCATTTCCATGATGCAATTTACCACATCTGAAACAATGATTTATCCTTCAGTTTGTCCATTTGTCTTTTGCTTGTACCAATGCACATTCTTTTTTCTGAATTTCTTCAGCATAGTGTTTCAGACTTAGAATTGTCTGGTAATCACCCATTATTTCTTGCAGTGTAATATTACTGTTTTGCTCAATTTTTGTTAAAATCTTGAACCAAAATTAACCCTTTGAGTCATTTTCTTTATTCTGACCTTTTCACATTCTTTGTTGACGATAATAGAATATGTGACAAAATCTTCAGCTTTTTTGGTTAGATTCATACACCTCCAACGAGCATTAAACAAAGAGCTCTCGTCACTAAAGATTTTTGTCAGAATGTGTACTATGTCTTGAAACCAGATCTCACTTGGGTTTTTTTTTGGTAATATGTAGTTGCAGTATTTTTCATACTCTATTGAAGCTATTTTCCTTAACAACAATCTCGTTTTTCTCTCATCTTTCCAGTCATTGCATTCCTGACTGAATATTTGTTTATATCTATGAAAATACACAGAATTATTATTATCCCAACAAGGCAGTTTCGTGGTGTAGGTCCACTTTTCAAGGATTTTTTTTTTTTTATAAATTGTCATTTTTTTATTTGCATTTTTTCCACTTTGTTAGTGACGTCTGTATGTTAATGTTGAAAAGTCAACTTACACTCTGAAACTGCATCGTCAGGATAATAATAATCAAATATGAATAAATTAATTTACAGTAAGTAAATTTTTTAATTTTAAAAAGATTACCGTATTTGACAGCATATAAGACACATGGGTGTATAAGACGAACCCCTCTTTCAGCAGGGCAAATCAAGAAAAAATTAGTAATTAGTAAAATTATTAGTAAATGGTACAGTTTAGGCTATATTTATGAGGTATTATTTTGGTTAAACAAGCCATGATTACAATTAATAGGAAAAAAGAACAATTTAAAAAAAAAAGTGCGCCTTATATGCCGTCAAATACGGTAGTTGTTTATTTTTGATACCATGATACCATTTTTGTATTTGAAATTCATGTCCTGTTTTCTTTTATTTATTAAACAGTGTATATTACATCTATTGGCCTGTGCATTCAAGAAATCTTAGTAAAGTTAATATGTTGCCCAGGGACAAAACTTATGCCCCCCTTTGTAGGGAAACCATCATTTAATCCAGTGTGCTTTACTGCTCAGCCACAAAGAAGGAAGGTCACAGCAAACAAGGTTCTATTTTCCCTTTTTAAATAAAGCACGTTCTCTTCACTCAGATTATTTTCTCAAAAGCTTCATATCTGCTCAGTTTTGTATTCAAAATGTAAATAAAGCAATTTCTAAAGAATTAATGGATTTATTTTTAATCTGAAATTTTTATTACATCAAACATTATTATAGTGGATACTTTGTATCTGAGGGTTCAAAAAAAAATGGGGCATCTATTTCAAATATGAAATATCCAACATAATAATGTCTGATTGGGAGGCACCCTTTCATATATATATATATATATATATATATATATATATATATATATATATATGTATGTATGTGTGTGTGTGTGTGTGTGAGAGAGAGCGTGCTGTCCAAGAAGTTCTTAACTTCATGAAAAAAAAAAAAGACAAATACAAAAATAAAAAATGGTTTGGACAGATTTTGAAAAGTGGTTTCGTCCAAGAACTTTTCAGCACCTCCTGATGTGTGTGTGTGTGTGTTAGTACAAAGCCACAAGTCATCATGACCAATTCTTTGTTCAAATTATGTGTTCTCTCTCAGAAACTGTAACTAAGGTCTGCTCAGCATAGCTGCAGTTTAAATCAGAAGTTGGTTTTGTAGTTTGTTCCACATGAATTGAAAGAAACTCACCCCCCCCCCCCCAAAAAAACACGTTGTTCTGAAGTGTGCTCTCTGTTGCTTTCACAACTGTAAAAAGAACCATTTTTGCATCAAATAATTACATGCAATGGGAAATGGATACTCTTTGATAACAGTAAGAAAGTAGGTCAGTGGTTAGATCCAAGTGAATCACCAAAACAAAACTGAAAACATCCACTGCAGCCTAAAAAGTTAATGGTTACTCTATGGTGGACTTTCAAAGGGGTTATTCATTATTCATTCTTGCCTCAAGTGAAAAGAATAATAGCAACTTTGTATTGTGGAGAAACTGAGTGTATGCATGAAAAATTGAAAAGAAACATCTTAGACTTGTGAATAGGGATTGCCCAATTTTGCTGCATGACAACACACATCCGTACGCTTCTCAATCAACTGTCCAAAAACTGCATAGCCTGAATTATGAAATTTCGCCTCATCCTCCATATTCACCTGATATCTCTCCTAATGAATATCACTTATTTAAGCATTTTCAGCTTTTCATATGAAATTGAGTGTATGCATGAAAAATTGAAAAAGAAACTAGACTTGTGAATAGGGATTGCCCAATTTTGCTGCATGACAACACACATCCGTACGCTTCTCAATCAACTGTCCAAAAACTGCATAGCCTGAATTATGAAATTTTGCCTTATTCTCCATATTCACCTGATATCTCTCCTAATGAATATCACTTATTTAAGCATTTTCAGCTTTTCATATGAAATTGAGTGTATGCATGAAAAATTGAAAAAGAAACTAGACTTGTGAATAGGGATTGCCCAATTTTGCTGCATGACAACACACATCCGTACGCTTCTCAATCAACTGTCCAAAAACTGCATCACCTGAATTATGAAATTTTGCCTCATCCTCCATATTCACCTGATATCTCTCCTAATGAATATCACTTATTTAAGCATTTTCAGCTTTTCATATGAAATTGAGTGTATGCATGAAAAATTGAAAAAGAAACTAGACTTGTGAATAGGGATTGCCCAATTTTGCTGCACGACAACACACATCCGTACGCTTCTCAATCAACTGTCCAAAAACTGCATCACCTGAATTATGAAATTTTGCCTCATCCTCCATATTCACCTGATATCTCTCCTAATGAATATCACTTATTTAAGCATTTTCAGCTTTTCATATGAAATTGAGTGTATGCATGAAAAATTGAAAAACAAACTAGACTTGTGAATAGGGATTGCCCAATTTTGCTGCACGACAACACACATCCGTACGCTTCTCAATCAACTGTCCAAAAACTGCATCGCCTGAATTATGAAATTTTGCCTCATCCTCCATATTCACCTGATATCTCTCCTAATGAATATCACTTATTTAAGCATTTTCAGCTTTTCATATGAAATTGAGTGTATGCATGAAAAATTGAAAAAGAAACTAGACTTGTGAATAGGGATTGCCCAATTTTGCTGCATGACAACACACATCCGTACGCTTCTCAATCAACTGTCCAAAAACCGCATAGCCTGAATTATGAAATTTTGCCTCATCCTCCATATTCACCTGATATCTCTCCTAATGAATATCACTTATTTAAGCATTTTCAGCTTTTCATATGAAATTGAGTGTATGCATGAAAAATTGAAAAAGAAACTAGACTTGTGAATAGGGATTGCCCAATTTTGCTGCACGACAACACACATCCGTACGCTTCTCAATCAACTGTCCAAAAACTGCATAGCCTGAATTATGAAATTTCGCCTCATCCTCCATATTCACCTGATATCTCTCCTAATGAATATCACTTATTTAAGCATTTTCAGCTTTTCATATGAAATTGAGTGTATGCATGAAAAATTGAAAAAGAAACTAGACTTGTGAATAGGGATTGCCCAATTTTGCTGCATGACAACACACATCCGTACGCTTCTCAATCAACTGTCCAAAAACCGCATAGCCTGAATTATGAAATTTTGCCTCATCCTCCATATTCACCTGATATCTCTCCTAATGAATATCACTTATTTAAGCATTTTCAGCTTTTCATATGAAATTGAGTGTATGCATGAAAAATTGAAAAAGAAACTAGACTTGTGAATAGGGATTGCCCAATTTTGCTGCACGACAACACACATCCGTACGCTTCTCAATCAACTGTCCAAAAACTGCATCACCTGAATTATGAAATTTTGCCTCATCCTCCATATTCACCTGATATCTCTCCTAATGAATATCACTTATTTAAGCATTTTCAGCTTTTCATATGAAATTGAGTGTATGCATGAAAAATTGAAAAACAAACTAGACTTGTGAATAGGGATTGCCCAATTTTGCTGCACGACAACACACATCCGTACGCTTCTCAATCAACTGTCCAAAAACTGCATCGCCTGAATTATGAAATTTTGCCTCATCCTCCATATTCACCTGATATCTCTCCTAATGAATATCACTTATTTAAGCATTTTCAGCTTTTCATATGAAATTGAGTGTATGCATGAAAAATTGAAAAAGAAACTAGACTTGTGAATAGGGATTGCCCAATTTTGCTGCATGACAACACACATCCGTACGCTTCTCAATCAACTGTCCAAAAACCGCATAGCCTGAATTATGAAATTTTGCCTCATCCTCCATATTCACCTGATATCTCTCCTAATGAATATCACTTATTTAAGCATTTTCAGCTTTTCATATGAAATTGAGTGTATGCATGAAAAATTGAAAAAGAAACTAGACTTGTGAATAGGGATTGCCCAATTTTGCTGCACGACAACACACATCCGTACGCTTCTCAATCAACTGTCCAAAAACTGCATAGCCTGAATTATGAAATTTCGCCTCATCCTCCATATTCACCTGATATCTCTCCTAATGAATATCACTTATTTAAGCATTTTCAGCTTTTCATATGAAATTGAGTGTATGCATGAAAAATTGAAAAAGAAACTAGACTTGTGAATAGGGATTGCCCAATTTTGCTGCATGACAACACACATCCGTACGCTTCTCAATCAACTGTCCAAAAACCGCATAGCCTGAATTATGAAATTTTGCCTCATCCTCCATATTCACCTGATATCTCTCCTAATGAATATCACTTATTTAAGCATTTTCAGCTTTTCATATGAAATTGAGTGTATGCATGAAAAATTGAAAAAGAAACTAGACTTGTGAATAGGGATTGCCCAATTTTGCTGCACGACAACACACATCCGTACGCTTCTCAATCAACTGTCCAAAAACTGCATCACCTGAATTATGAAATTTTGCCTCATCCTCCATATTCACCTGATATCTCTCCTAATGAATATCACTTATTTAAGCATTTTCAGCTTTTCATATGAAATTGAGTGTATGCATGAAAAATTGAAAAAGAAACTAGACTTGTGAATAGGGATTGCCCAATTTTGCTGCACGACAACACACATCCGTACGCTTCTCAATCAACTGTCCAAAAACTGCATAGCCTGAATTATGAAATTTTGCCTCATCCTCCATATTCACCTGATATCTCTCCTAATGAATATCACTTATTTAAGCATTTTCAGCTTTTCATATGAAATTGAGTGTATGCATGAAAAATTGAAAAACAAACTAGACTTGTGAATAGGGATTGCCCAATTTTGCTGCACGACAACACACATCCGTACGCTTCTCAATCAACTGTCCAAAAACTGCATCGCCTGAATTATGAAATTTTGCCTCATCCTCCATATTCACCTGATATCTCTCCTAATGAATATCACTTATTTAAGCATTTTCAGCTTTTCATATGAAATTGAGTGTATGCATGAAAAATTGAAAAAGAAACTAGACTTGTGAATAGGGATTGCCCAATTTTGCTGCATGACAACACACATCCGTACGCTTCTCAATCAACTGTCCAAAAACTGCATAGCCTGAATTATGAAATTTCGCCTCATCCTCCATATTCACCTGATATCTCTCCTAATGAATATCACTTATTTAAGCATTTTCAGCTTTTCATACACAATAAAACATTCTCCATTAAGGAAGAGGTAATCAAAGCATTTGAACTATTTATCACATTAAAGGATGAGAATTTTTTAAAAGATGGGATCAAGAATTTAAAGGTACATTGGAGAACAGTCATTTATCAACTTGGTGCTTATGTCAACTAAATAAATTTGTTTCTTAACATTTCAGAAGTGTTTTATTTAATTTCCTATAAAGTGTCATTTCACATGTGACAACCTAATATATAGGATTGATACAAATATAAAATTTGTCACTTAGCTTATTGATGATATGTTCAGAATCCAGACTCCAGACTTTCACAGACAAACCTTCTTGTAATCATTTAGTCAACTTGTCAAGAGGTACACACACACATTTATAGATTACTTTATTAGGTTTACTCCTCTAGTACCAGGTTGGACTGTCTTTTGCTTTTAGAATTGCTTTAATTATTTTGGGCATGGATTTGATGTCCTGAAAGCAGTCTTTTAAAATTCAAGTCCAATTCTAGGTCAGTTAGCTACATGTCAAGTTTCTAATCTCCTTTTTTACTACACCCCAAAGGCACTCTATGGGAGTGAGATCCAATGAGTTTGGTTGGTTGTTTTGTTTTATGGCATATCAACCTCAGTGGATCATTTAATGCCAACAAAATGTTTGAAATAGATTCATAGCAATAGTTTGATAAAAAAGATGTGTACATATACATATATATTTGAACCATTTATCAAATAACATTTTTGAGTACAATCCAACTTCTTTTAGGAAATTTACAATCTTGGATGGTTTTATTTTCGTAAAAAGTTGTTTTTTTTAAAATTACTCACTTGATAATATTTTGTTCGCACTATTTTGTATTCTGAGTTCCATTCTCCAATTGTTTTTTCAAAGAATGTATAGCTATTTGTATTAGTGATATTTTTTTTTTTATTGCTGATAATAATTTTTCCTTCAAAAATTATTGTTGGTAATAATTTTTTTATTACAAAGTATTTCTGGTATTAAAACCTATTTTTACACAAGTTTGGGTGTTAACTATTTGCCCATAGCCGGGACCCTAACAGGTGCTACCACCCCAGGTCAGGGTGGACCTGGAAACACCAGCAATTAAGAGGTGGTTCCACACTCCTCAAAACCTCCTGATCAGAGGCCTTGCCATTGGAAGTAGTTTATCGTCTCACCCA
Organism: Acanthosepion esculentum; assembly: GCA_964036315.1. Classification (NCBI taxonomy): domain Eukaryota; kingdom Metazoa; phylum Mollusca; class Cephalopoda; order Sepiida; family Sepiidae; genus Acanthosepion; species Acanthosepion esculentum. Next base: position 71,899,053 of record OZ038504.1, read on the forward strand.
GGATGCAGATGTAGTTTATCGTCATACCCAGGACGGCCAATGAGTGTGGAAGTCACTTTAACACAGAAAACCCATTGCTGTACTCCATGAAGACAATCTACGACTATTTTTGATTTGTGATATGGTGTTGCCCTGTTGGAAGTAGCGATTAGAGTAGATATAAATTGAGGCCAGTGACCAACCACAATAACTAGGTAGGCTATTAGTACCAAGGGTTCTAATGTATGTCAAGATAATATTCCCCATACCATTAAAGCAGCAGCCTAAACCAAAGCAGGATGGACCTTTATATCCATGTTGTTTATGCCAAATTATTGCCCTACTGTCCAAAAGCGATTCATCAGACCAGGCAATGTTCTTCTAATCTTCTAGTGTCCAATACTTTTGATCCTTAACAAACTGTATCTTCATTTTCTTGTTCTTATCTGCCACCTGGTGTGGTCTTGCTGCTGCTTTCAAGAAGCTGGCTTCTGAAGTTGCTATAGTCTCTGAGTTGCTGTTGTTGGGAGGTTAGTGCCAAAAGCATAGCATGCATTTTAATTTCTTGTATCTTATTAGAAGCTATCATGTTAATGCTCTTGATACATCTGAAAGAAAGATGAGAATATTAGACTAATAATTAAAAATTTTCAGTTTTCTTTAAACCTTCCAAAATATTCTGATGTTTGGTCATTTTAAGAAGTGGATTGGGCTGATAAATTTGGAAATAATTTTCCACGTGTCCGCGGTTCTCTCTCTATGGTCAGGGGTATCATAGTCCTCCACAGTTTCCACTTTCTCCTTTATGACCCCCTCTTTGATTTTGTGGCACTTGTTTTACTATCCATTTGCACAAAATTGTCTAGTAGGTTTCTTGCTGTTCTCCTCTGTTTCTCTTACCAGCAATGTGCCTTTTGAGTGTTAAATTTTCCAAACTTTCTTTCTCCAGTATTTGTCCCAGAATTTTCAGCTGTCTTTTCCTCTTTGTTATGAGCAGTTTCTTTGAGTTTTCCTTAGAACTTTTTAACATTTGTCAGTAAAACTATGTCAGTGCTACCAGAGATAGCTGCTGAAAATACCACAAGCACAGTTTTAAAAGGTTTGGGGCACAGCAGTGAATCCATAATTGTGTGCATGTGAGTGAGGGAGAAAGACTATATCTATTCCTATACAGGTGAATTTTTATGATTGTTGTTTAAATCTTATTTTGAATGTGTAATGGCAAAATTATATAACATTGATATAAAATAATTAAACCCAATGTCAAAAACAAGTCTGAATGCATTGGAGGTGGTTGAGTTCACACAACTGGAAGTAGATGAAATTTTCTTAGTGGATTAAACATTGAAAGCAGGAATTTCCTGTTAGCATACTTTGTAGTTGTAATGGAATGGTTTCTCTAAGCAAGATTTAACAATGTAATCCACAGGCATTCAATCGTGGAATGGTCTTTTGAGAAGCTTCAAGGTGACAGCAAGGATTATAAGGTAAAAAATTAAAAATAACATGAGTAAAAGGCAGTGTTACATTTTGTGTGCAACTAACTTTGATGGTGGATTGATAATCAGAAGCAAGAGCATGCGGAATAATTCTTTTAATGTTTTTACAAGCTTGTCTTAATTTTTTTCTTCTTCATACTTTCTGCTTGTTATCATTCATTACTTGATTTTTTTTCTGATCTTTTCTTTTGCTGTTTTTCTTTTTTCTTTTGTTTTCTCTTTCTTCTGTTTTTTTTTTCTCTTTACTCTGTTTTTACTTTTATTTGCTTTCTTTTCCTCTTTTCTGATTTTTCTTTTTTTTTCATTTTGCTGTTTTCTTCTTCTTTCTCTGATCTTTCTTTTTGTTTTTTATAATTCTTTTTCTTTTCTTCTTTTTTATCTGAATTTCTATATTCTTTGTTTTTCTATTTTTTCCTTATTTTCTTTTGTCTGATTTTTTTCTTTGTTTAATTTTTTCTTCATTTCCTAATTTTTTTCTTCTTTTTGCTGATTTGAGTCTTTTTCTTTTCTTTTCATTTTTTTCTCTTTTTCTTTCTTTTCCTGATTATTTGTCTTCTTTTGGCTAAGTTGCTTTTTCGTTCTTTTTCTGTGCTTTCTTTTCTCTTTCATTCCTCATTCTTAATTGCTTCTATCTTCTTTTCACACTTTCCTTCATTCCTTTCTTTTTTATTCTTGCTTCTTATTTTCCTCTACTTTCTTTTCTATTTCATCCATCATTCTTAATGGCTTCTGCTCTCTTTCTTTCACAATTTCATTCATTCATTTCTTCATTTCAATTCTTTTTTGCTTTATGTTTCTTCTCTCTTGTTACCTACATTTTTTCTTTGCTTCCATTTTCTTCCTTCTTTCTTTTTCTGTCATTCATTTTTTCTCTCCATCATGTTCTTCACTAATTTTCAAAGTAAAAGAAAACAAAGAAACACAACTCCAACAGTTTTGTTAAATGTATCAACCTCAGTCATCACCTCTAGCAAATCTCTACCAAATGTTTGCAGAGTAGAACATTTTATTTTCAACTTTCTGTACCCTCCCTCCACTTTAAATTATATAGAATTACCCGGATATTAAGGGAAACAATTACGCACTGTTATATGCAAACAGATGAAATATTTCTCATGGGCACACAAAATTAACACTCATAAACAAATACATTCTAAAAAGACATGACAGATTGTAATGTGATTTCTTTTGGCATCAATTAAATTTTTTATGGTCAATTCACCTCAAGCATGGTGATAATGCCACTAAAATTTTATAAGTACCATATATTCTCAAGCTTTGAAGACGTAATTTTTAGGCTAATTTTAAGGGGGTCACATCATACAAGAGATATAAAATTAGAATATGTACTGTTGGTCCTATATCTCTAACAGAGAATTTGACAACAATCCCAGATCTCAGTTCTTTTTTAATCTTAAAATAAACATTGCACATTACACGAGTATATACAGTAAGTCTTTTTGTATTTCAAAACATTTGACCTTTTAAAGTAAACCCTTCTGGATTTAGATAACATGAGATATTTTAGAAGAAAAGTCTTTTGTATTTTGGTACATTATTCATTTTAAAAGCAAGCCCTTTTATATTTTGATGCATCAAACTTTTTAGATATAGACCTTTTTATATTATCATACATCAGGCTTTTTTTTTTTTAATTGTGACAATTGATTTGGGAAACACATCTGTTAACAAAACAAACACTTGAAACATGGTCACATTAAAAGTTATTTTGATTTCATGCTGCCTACTCTCACAGTAAGAAGGTATGCCAGTCTAGAACGTTCTGATAAAAAGCAACAATAAGATAAAGAAAATTAGTAAAAATTAATAATGAAAAGAATTGAAACAAGATAAAAATACAGCATGTGTTTAGATGTGAGTAAATAGTTTTGTAATCAGTGATTTATAGCAGAAGAGAAAGGTAGGAGCCACTTTAGCTGCCAAATTTTGCTATTTCTACACGATAAACAACTTTGGTCAGTTTGTTTTGTTTATGAATCAGACTATATGCCAAACATGTGGCATTTTAAGAAGCACACTCTTGTAGATGAAAAGTAAACATTACAATATATGAAAAGAAAACTATGACAAAAAAGGTTTTCATGGGCCCTCTCTTTAATAAGCTTAATAAGTCACTAGTAGAGGGTACAAAGTAAGGATTAAACTTACTACACAATAATAAGGGACTAAGAGGAGTCAATAATCATAATCCCATAGTTAAACATCAATGAATATATTAGGTTCAGACATAAGTAACTTCTGTTTTGGGGGGACCAATTGTAATGATAAATCTATCATCCTAACTCTTTAAATATATCATAATTGGTGATGACAAATGGGTTACATACAACAATATTCAATGCAAAAGACAGTGAGCTGACAGGAATAAATCTACTCAACTGACCCCCAAAAACGAAAGAAAATTAATGTGTGTGTAGTGGTATTGTCAGGGTATTTATTATTCATTTCTGCTTGTGTGTACCACGTCTCTTCAGGACATTTAATAAAATTTTAAAGTACAGACAAACCTCTCATCTACGGACCCTATCAACAGACTTCAGATGCAACGGACAAAATCTGCAGGCAAAAAATCTTCCAAATCATCAGCAATGTACTTCAAAATTTGTGGGCTTAGCAGAATGTTGTATTAGTTTTCAAAGTGACTGCTTGTTGGGCCTTTCAAACAAAGATGGGTATACAGTATATAAAGTACGATGTATTAGTACGTGTGTGAGAAAGTAGTTGTGAGAAATGTATTATTTTTGTTATTTTGATTAATATATCTATATTAAGTATATATTTATTTATGCCATATATACATGTTTATAGTATTTACATTATAATCATAAGTACTGGTAGTTACTATTTTTTCTTTTTATTTGCTGTGTCCTTTCAGAACGTAGGCGATCACGGCTCTCCACTTTCCCTTATTCCTTGTAGCTCTCAATAATTTTCATCCCTCTGCTACCTCCCCCAGGCCACGTTCTGTTATCCAGTTATGTCATGTGTTGCTTTCCCTTGTCTCTCTTTCCTCGATTCGACCTGTGAGTATAGATTCTCTAGGCTCTACTTTCTCGTTATGTGTCCCAGAAATTTCATCTGCCTCTTCCCGAGTGCTTTTATAACTCAAAAATTATCCTTTCCCATCTACGGACAATTGGATTTCACTGACCAACCCCTCCCCCTATTAGTCCATTTTTGAGAGGTTTGTCTGTATTATAATTAATATTTGATTACATGGAAAAAAATGTTTCAATGTCTGTGATAACAGAAACTAAAAAAAAAAATTTCTCTTTATTTTTTTGAATTGTACTTTCAGCTAACTTTGTTCTAATACAAATGAATAACTAAATTTTTTTTTCTTCAGAATTCTTAATTTGTTTTTTTTTCATTTCCTCCAAAAATATTAAACTTTGAACACAGTGGAGCCTAATAGCAACTGAGAAGACTTCATTTAAGAAATTAAGACAATTCTTCTTTATGCGCCATGCCCCCCTCAGGACATAGGCGATCATGGCTCTCTACAACTTCCTATCCCTTGTGGCACTAAGCGGTTTTTCTTCTTTTGCTAAGACCATGCCTCCCCCTCGCCCCCATTGCACCATCCATTCACATGGACATTTATACGTCTAGTGGTTGCAACATGTCCATAAAAATTTAGTTGAAAAGTGCCCTGCACTCATCAATGGGGAAAAATGCAAAATTAACGCAGGAAAAAATTTTGGAACTTAGCTGGTCTGTTTTATGCCACCCACCATATTCACCTGAACTTGCACCAACTGATTATTACCTTTTTCAGTTGCTGTAAAATGCTTTGATGGGGAAAACTTTCTCTAATGAAAACCAGTTTCAAGAGGTTGTCAACTACTCTTTCATGTCAAAACCTGCAGAATTTTACTCAAAAGGTAATAAGTCATTGCAAATAATGATGAATATCTAATTGAATAAAATGTAAATGTTTTTTTAAAGTATAAACTTGATAAGCAAAAACGAGAATTATTTATGACACAACATACTAACATATGTGGTTAGATGTAAGAATTTAAGAGTTGACTGAATCACATCAATTTAAGTGAATTCCATTTGATATAATTCAATTTAGAATAACAATTACTGTGTTTGATGGAAGCATACAGAAAATCCTGGCAGACAAGAAGTAATCTTGCTTCAGCCAGGAATATTCAAAAACAAATTTTTGCCTATGATAGTGAAAGTTTAACTGAATTCTCACACTGTTTACCTAACAAGGTATTTTCTCTCGTGAAGCTTTCATTTTTTGTGATTTCTCATAATACTGTTTATTTTTTTGTTGGAAATTATAGACGCATGGTTCTCAGAGTCTCAAATCATATTCCTCCCTTGCAATCTCAGGTTTCCTTAATTTGTCTCTTTGTTTTATTTTTTAAAGCATCTTAATTTGGCACTTTGGAAAAAATAAAGAACAAACTTTATTTTGAGATCTTTCAATATTTTATATCAGCACAATGTAATGGCAATTCCTTTTGCATTCATATTATGTCAGTGACAAATCTACACATTCCAATTTTTGGTTAAACCAAAACTTTAGTTAAATTATTCATTGCCATCAACAGAATTACTTCAATGATGAAAATTTTCATTTTATTGCTTTTGATGAAAATTAAATTCTGTGTGTGAGTCAAGTTATATAAAATGCCTGGCAATGTTTTAGTAATTTTCTTTACAAAATCTGTACATCACTCATGCTGTCAAATAGTGTATTTTCATTTCTGTTTATTTTTTAAAGCCTCCCAATTTGGTATTTAGAAGATAAAAACCTTTATTTTGAGATCATATACAGTGTAACCCGGATATGAGAGAGTTGTCGGGACCGGAGAAGAAGTATCTTATATCCGGGTTGCACTTATATCCGGGTTTGGTCTATTTTGTTTAGGTAAGTATGGCTCTAATTTGGGACCAGAGAAAATCGCTCTTATATCCGGGTTTCTCTTATATCCGGGTTACACTGTATTTTATATCCATACAATGCAATGGTAATTTCTTTTTTGAATTTACTTTTCACTTGATTGCATTTGTGTTATGACAATGCTATATGTTGTAAATATCAGCTAAACCCCAAATCCAGTTAAATTATACATTGCCATAAATTGAACTACAGGGGTGTTTAAAAAAATCTATTTCTCAAGAAATAATTCAAGTAACTCAAACCATCTATATCTCATTTAAATAATGGATAGGAAGGCAGTGTTTATTATAAATGCATACCCTTAAGATTTTGTCATTGCCTGTTTTCAAATTGATGTACGTTATGATTCTGACATTGTTTACAATGCAATGGAAACACAAGCAGCAATCAACATTTTGACAGGTTTCTTGAACTTCTGTGAAAACTTTCCATCACTATTTCTTGCTTCACAGGATACGGTTGATGCCCATGTTTTTCTGGAATGGTTCTTGTGCTTATCCTGTACTGTACCATCGGCTTAAAACTTATCTCTAATTCATGAGATTATAAGCCACACGAGTGGATCTAAATGAAACTCTCTTCAATACGGCCTTTGAACTGCATTTACATACTTCCTGTAGCATTTCAGAATGAACTTTCTTTGAAGCTAAGCCTGGGTGACATTAGTAATACTAACATGTAAATATGGAAAGAAAGCAAGTTGACGTGAGCTGTACACTGTAAAAATCTGTATACATTATTTTAAACACCCTGTATATCAATATTTACCTAACAATTTATTTTCTATCACTGTTTTTCCTTAAGATAGGTCATTTTAACATCATCAAAGATTATATTTGATAACATAGAAAGTATAGACAGATAAGTACACCTGTTTCTGAGGGGAATGTTCAGAAAACAAAAAAAAACTTCAGTTTATGATAGAGTTTAAATATTGACATCTTATACATGAGACATGATTTTTCTCTTTTTTTGCTATTGCAGTAATTCTTTAGAGGCTTTTTGGAGTTTTTAAATATTACTGATCTTTGATATTAGATGTGCAGGTGGTTTTATGGAAAGCAGCTCAGAATGGGAAATCGGAGAGCAGAGTTCAAATTCCCGTAAAGTTTTGTAACATTCACTTTTTTAATAAATACCCTTGGGAAAGGTATGAACCCATCTCTTCACCCCACAACTATGGGTTAAAAAGTATGACAGTCTGGAGTCATGGCTGGTAACTAATCTAGGAGATGGACAATTCTGAATTCAAAATTGAATATAGTCCTGGCAAAGCACATACTATACAGCTAATGAAAAGATCATGGCTTTCACTATGATTCTATTATCGTGTCTACTGTCAACCTAAAACAGATTGAATATTGGTCATTTAATAAAATATAGAATGCATAGACAAATAAGTGCACCTGTTTCTGAGGGGGATGTTCCGAAAACGTTCAGTTTATGAAATATTTTCCTTGTGCTATTTCACATTAGTCCTTTGGGATTCAATAGAAGGGGTTCTTCAGGGTGACATCCTTGCACCGTTTCCCTTTGTTATCACACTTGACTACATATTAAGAGTTTCACTTGATAAACATCATCAGCTAGGTTTTACTTTATCATCAAGACTTTCAAGTTGATCTCCTGCAAATGAATTGACCGATATTGACTATGCAGATAACCCCTAGCTATCACTGCAGACCCCATTACCAATGCTACAGCTCTCTCCTCCATCATGTAGAAAGTGCTGCTAATGATGCTGGACACTATGTCAATGCCTCTAAAATTTAATTCATAAAGCTTCAACCAGCAAGGCACAATATAAACTGCCTTAAACTGAATCAATAAAAGTCTGTCTATATTTCTGAGATGAGGTATTATGTACAGTATTTACATTAGTCGGACTATTGAAGGCCGGAGCATACAACGGCCGAAACGTTGTGACAAATATGGCGACAAAGATGAGGACAATAGTCCGACTAATGTAAATACTGTGAATCAATAAAATTTGTTGAATCTTTTACATATCTAGAAAGTTAAATAAATTCTATTGAAAAGGACATAAAAATATTGCATAGCTAAAACCTGAGCCACATTGAATAAAATGGATGTAATCTGGAAATTTGAACTTTTAGACAACCTCAAACAGAGCTTCTTTTGTGTCACTGTAGAGTCAGTTTTAATGTATGGTGCGACTGGTTGGACATTAATTAAATCATTGATGGAACCTATACTCAGATGCTTAGAGCTATACTTATCATCTCTTTGGAAACAACATCCAACTAAATCACAGCTCTATGGATCCATCCCTGATATTTCTACAATCTTACATGAATGCAGAATGTGCTTTGCAGGACACTGCTGGCGAGTTAAACAAGAACTCGAAAGTGATCTACAGCTCTAGATAACTAGGTATGTCACAAGATGAGTTGGTAGCCTAGGAACCACATACATTGACCAACTATTTAATGACACAGGATGCCACCCTAATGACCTTGATACAGGAGTGTGATAGTTGTCATGATAGACTCATAAATGCCTGAGCTAGCTCGACTGAATGAATAATAATAATTGAATGTACATTGGGTGCAATGGATTGCAGTTCAGATTGAGAAATTGGAGAGCCAAGTTCAAATTTCAGCCAAGTTCATTACATTCACTTACATGCAAATACTCTTAGGAAGGATATGAATCAATCTTTTCTCTCCCCAGTTAAATAGTATGGCAGACTAGTTTCTATAGCCTTGGTTAGTAACCATTCTAGTGATGGTGACTCGATAAAATCACCCACCTCCCAGCAAACCAAGACTCCTTGTGGTGATGCATCAACCTATAAAAACGTACAGTGACTGAAATTCTTCCATCGTGTGAGTTGTGCATTCTGTTGCAGTTGGGGAAAGCATTTAAAAAAAAATAATATAGGTCTGAGCATTTCCAGGATGGCAAGGTATTGTGGTACCACCTCCCAATACCTTTACATAGTACTATCCCATGACCTTTGGCATGTTAGAGTATATACAATGATTAAAAATAATCCAACCTAAATAAATAAATTACTAATGCTTAACATTTTTATATGATGATCAGTAAAAGAGAAAATTTATTGAATTTAAGTCACATTGACTGTCCAGACACTAATTGATTATATTACTGGGTTACACCTGCTTGGTTGAAGATTGGCAAGATTCCAACAAGTTTAGAATAGAGTCTATTTTACCTTCAGCAGAAAAGAAAAAGCTTGGAAAGGTCAAGAGAGAAATGGACAAAAACAAAAAAAAATCTCTCGCATTTCTTGGATATTTTCAATCACTTCAGCTCAATAGCCTTTCAGCAAGGTTTCAAATATTTACTTTTTAAGTTTGGTTTCAATTGTTGGTGAATCAGTGACCAATTTCACTGCACAAATTTTACTGATGTTTGGTCATTTGGTTTGGGGAGTGGATTGGGTTGAAAGTATTTCAGCAGCTTCACAAAAATAAAAACAAATCTTGTAAAGGTCAAAACACAAAATCTTGCATTTCTCTATCTCAGTCGTTCTTAACCTTTTTTTTGCCCAAAGCGTCCTTTTCACCATAAGTCAAAATGTCATTCCCCACCTTTCCAAGATTGTCCGACTCAAAAGCATATATTATTGAAAACCTTCATTCCTTTCCATATTAGTACATATACATTTACACAGATTATTTTTATAGAGGAATTTTACAAATTTAATCGCAGTAGAATATATAATTAGATAGTCAAACTTGAACAGATTGTACAGTGAGTCAGTCAGTTATGTGCCATGCATGATACACGCTTAGGTGATCATGTATCTTTCGATACATGACCAACGAGGCAGATTTTTTTCCTGCAGTAGGTTGCCATTTCTTTCTGCAGTAGACCAGTTGCCATTCAAGTCTATAGAACCCGATCTGTCCTACTATTTACCCATAGCTGGAGAGAGAAGAAAAGGATTCAGACCTTTCCCAAGGATATTAGCACATAAGTGAATGTAATGGAATCGCTTGAATTTGAACTCAGCTCTCCGATTCCTCAATTCAAGCTCCTATCCATTACTCCACCATCCCTCATTGTACAGTAATTTGTTTTCATTATAACTAATTATTAAATAAATAAACTGAATCAGACTTCAATAAACAAAATGTTCAATAGAATGCCAGAGTATTGTAATTCAATAAATGAAAAGAAAAAAAAAAGTAAAAGATTCCCCCCCCACTGAAACCCTGAAGTGATCCCCCCAACCCCCCAAAACACCACCTGGTTGAGAACCCTTGCTCTATCTCATATTTTCAATGACTTTCTATTAATCTCAATCACCTTTAATAAGGCTATAAATATTGGGTAGTCCAAAAAGTTTGTTTACTTTTTGTCATTAGATGGCATTAGGAGTGTTTAGTTTTCACTAACTTCATTTTTCATTGTACTATAAAACCTCGTATCTGTAGACTCTTCTTTTCTTTTTAAATTGCCAACATTGATATTGTTTCCTCAATTCGTTTTAATGTTAAAAGTGGGAGAAAAGTAACATTTTTGGTATATTTTTATTTTAAGAAAGGTAAAAGTTCAACTTCATAAATTGAATAAATTCTTTTGATCATTTTTCAGTGAATTCAGCTTAAATAACTTTTAGTAAAACTTAAAATATTTACTTTAATCATATGCAAGTTTGGTTTCAGCTGTCAGAAAAATCAAGTGATACTAATAAATGCTGTGTTGATGATGCTCACTAATACAACTTCTTTTTAAGCTAAGGAGAATATATTTGAACAAAATAAATCACAATACATGAAAACCTATCAGGCTTGTTTAATACAAATAGCTATTCGGGCGTTTCCTTAGTACAGACATTATTTCAAAGCTTATTTCATGTACACATCTAAAGACTCTCTCTGACTTCACTATATTATTAATATCTATATTTTTCATACACTTCTCATGCTTGGTCGAGAGGCAAACAAAAAGAGAGAGGGACATAGTAAAACAGAGAGAAAGAAGGATGTAGAGAGACTAAAAGAGGGTGTGACATGGAAGGGGATTGGAGGTGGGGGTCAAAAGGCAGCCATTTGTAGTAAGGGGTTAAATTATATTTTGTGACCTAACAATCTGTTAAGGACAAATTAGCCCCTGAACTGCAAGTGACCTTTTGAAATTAAAATCTTTCTTTAATAATTATAATCATTTTTAAAAATAATAATAATAAAAAAAAAAAAAAAAGATGATGTTTTTCTAATCAAAAATCCTATTAAACCCAGACTGTGTTGAGTGTCTGAGAGGAACATGGTGAGTAAAACAGTGAGAGAGAGAGAGAGAGATGTAGAGAAACAAAAAGAGAGTGTGACATAGAGAGAGATTGGAGGGGGAGCCATCTTAGATAAAGGCAATTATTTGTAGTGAGGGGGTGAAATCATGTTTCATGGCCTAACAATCTGTTGAGGACAAATTCGTCCCTGAACTGGAAGTGACCTTTTGAAATTAAAATTTAATAATTTGTAACATAATAAAAATGGATGAGGTTCTTTTAATTAAAAATCCTATTAAACCTAGATAGTGTTAAGCATCTGAGAGGGAAACAGAAAGAGAGAGCAGATAGAGAGTAAAAGAGAGAGAGAGAGAGAGAAACAAAAAGAAGGTGCGGCACAGAGAGGAACTGGAGGCAGGTTATCTTAGATAAAAGCAGTTGTTTGTAGTAGGTGGGGAGGTAATCATGTTTCATGGCCTAATGATCTGCTGAGGACATATCATTATTTTCAAAAGAGAATATGCCAATTTTCTTATAATTAACTGTGGTCATGGGTTGAAAATTACAGATAGCAGCATTAAAAATTTATTTCTAAATTTGTGTAATTTACATGTGCTCTGTTCATTATTATATGTTATGGCATATCAAATATATTTTTATTTCATGAAACCATCTATGGCTTCACTATCATTATACATCAGTGCATGATTTAAATATGGACAAGAATCTGCCAGAATGGTAAATCAAGGATTCATGTCATTAATATGAATCTCATTCCGTCTTGCTAATGTAAATTTGGTTAAAATAAAATCCATTTCTCTGATGGTATTGTTTGATCAGCAAAACATGGCAAAATAAGATATTTGCAAATTATCTTATATATTTACTATATTAGTGTTTATCAAAAATATTTTCCTTTTTGTTTTACAGACCTTTACTGCAAAATTTATTCTGTGAAAAAATATAAAGACTATAGCTGCACTATTAACACGATTATATATCAATGTGTATTGAACATATTTTCCTCTTTTTACAGACCGTTACACCAAAGCTTGTTTTATGAAACCATCTAAAAGACTCTCGAGTTTATATTTAGTCCTTTTTTCTCACTTTCCTTGACTACCTTCTGTAGGAGTTTCAATAAGGAAACCAAAAGGCCAATGTCGCAAGGCATTTGTTTATTTTCATTTAGACAGAGATATATTTCCCAAACTTAAATCTGTTATTAGGTCTGCCTTGGTATAAATAATGGTAGATTTATATAATGATATAAACTAACTCCATACAAAGGACATAGAATGAGAGAAAGATTGCTAGGAGGATTTCATCCGACAGAGTGCTTGCCAATTTTCAAGAAAATTTATCCTCTTTTATCCTAGGCTTAAAATTTTTAAAAACTATTCTAGGAACTCTAGAAGACATGTGAATATCAGTCATTAATTTATGTAAATAATTGCAGTTGTTAGTAATGTAATAATACCATAGGGACATTTCTATTCCAACCCCAAAAATATTTGCGTGTAAAACATTTTGAATCTTATAAATTACTGAAGAAAATTGTTTTAAGTAAAGAGGTGAATGGAAAGGGGTATGGGTTTGCAAAAGGTAAGTGTTTTATCTTCAAGAGTCATGAAAGAATAAATATATTTAACGAAGGATAAGAGAAGACTGTCAGCTATCTTATTACAGGTATTCAGCCAAGGTGCTCAGAAAATGTATAAATATTATTTGTGGTATAAAAAGTATAAAATGTATCTATTTAGGTTTAATGGGACAGAGAGACATCTCTTTCCTCTTGACTTGCCAGTTTGATTGTGAGAAGTTGTGCAGCTTGAAAGTCCAAATCATTCAAGTGCATATACAAGTTATCATAAGATATGACTATATGTGTGTCTGTATTTATATTCATTTATACACAATATATATAATAATTTATATATATATATATATGTGTGTGTGTGTGTATGTGTGTGTGTATATATTCATTTATACAAAATATATATAATAATTTATATATATATATATATATGTGTGCGTGTGTGTATGTGTGTGTGTGTGTGTGTATATATTCATTTATACACAATATATATAATAATTTATATATATATATATATGTGTGTGTGTGTGTGTGTATATATTCATTTATACACAATATATATAATAATTTATATATATATATATAAGTGTGTGTATATATTCATTTATACACAATATATATAATAATTTATATATATATATATATAAGTGTGTGTATATATTCATTTATACACAATATATATAATAATTTATATATATATAAGTGTGTGTATATATTCATTTATACACAATATATATAATAATTTATATATATATATATAAGTGTGTGTATATATTCATTTATACACAATATATATAATAATTTATATATATATAAGTGTGTGTATATATTCATTTATACACAATATATATAATAATTTATATATATATATATATATGTATATATTCATTTATACACAATTTTTTTATACATACATATATGTATATATTCATTTATACACAATTTTTTTATACATATATATATATATATATGTATATATATATGTATATATTCATTTATACACAATTTTTTTATACATATATATATATATATATATATATATGTATATATTCATTTATACACAATTTTTTTATACATATATATATATATATGTATATATTCATTTATACACAATTTTTTTATACATATATATATATATATATATATGTATATATTCATTTATACACAATTTATATATATATATATATATATTCATTTATATGTATATATTCATTTATACACAATTTATATATATATATATATTCATTTATATATATATATATATATATATATATATATATATATATATATATATATATATATATATATAAATTAGGCACAGTGGAGTAATGGATAACGGCTTGGATTGAGGAATCGGAGAGCCGAGTTCGAATTCCAGTCAAATCCATTACATTCACTTACGTGCTAACACACTTGGGAAAGGTTTGAATCCTCTTCTTCTCCCTTCAACTATGGGTAAATAGCAGGACAGACTGGGTTCTATAGCCTTGGATGGCAACTGGTCTAGGAGAAGGGCAACTCTGAATTCAAAACCTGCGGAGGGTCGTTTGGGGACCTTGTGGCATTCGTTGCACCAGGTCCCTGTATTCGTCCCTCCAAAAAGTGTGGATGGCCCTGCACAAAGCCTTCACCACTATAATCAAATCCTGTGTGGGTGTCGGGCTTTCAGTTTCTGGGAACTGATCTGTCTGACCCTCATACGTTGAGTTCGACGGGAGAGTCCATCATATATATATGAATGTATACGTGTGTATATATTCATTTATACACAATATATATAATAATTTATATATATATATATGTGTATGTATGCGTGTGTATATATTTATATATATATATGTTTATGACCAATATCTATAATATATTGTTGACAAAGTTAACCTGGCCGTTGCTCTTGAAAAAGATCTCCAATCTGTGGTTGACTGGGGAAGGGAATGGCTTGTAAATTTGAATGCCTCCAAAATGAAACTACTTTCATTTAAATACCATAGAGAAACCTTCCTGCCTCCTATCAGCATGGTTGATGCTCAAGTTCACGAGAGAGTCTCACATTTTCCACTGACTTGAAGTGGAACAACTACATTGTATCAGTAGCTGCATCTACCGCAAGGAAAGTTGGTTTTCTGTGTCATGCCAGAAGGTTTTTCTTGTCTGAGTCCATCCTTCACGTCTAGGAATCTACCATTTGTCCATGCATGGAATACTGTTGCCTTATATGGTCTGGTGTCCCCACTGTTCATCTCAGGCATCTCGACAATATCCAAAGACGGATCTGCAATGTGATTGGTCCTGGTTTGGCATCTCGACACCAGTCACTTTCTCACAGACATAATGTGGCTTCCCTCTGTCTTTTCTTCAAATATTTTCATGGCAACTACTCTGACAAGCTATTTTCACTGGTGCCCTGGCTGCATGAATTTAAACATCCTACTAGGTCGGCATCTCAGTCCTACCCTTTTACAGTTGAGATGGTTAAATTTAACTGCTTTTTCTACTCCAACGGCTTCTTTTCTTGCACTTACTGACAGTGGAACTCCCTTCCCTTACTTGCTTCTCTGATAACTATAATCTTCAAAAATTTAAATGTATTGTCAATCGACATCTTTTGATGTTTAATTTGTCATTAGCTATTTCAATTTGCCTTTTCACGTGGCTAAATTTAAAATTCCAGGTGTTGATATTCTGGTCATTGTTCAGATTGTTGTCCTCATCTTAATTTCCATATTCATGATGTTTCAGACATTGTATGCTCTGGCCTTCTTCAGGTGACTGGAATTTCCAACTGAACTCTTTATTTCATCCACCAGGGTAGATTCTTGTTTGAATCCAGTGACTTAAACCAATGATTTGTGTGTTAAATACCTGGCATAGCTGAGGTGAACAAAAATTTGGAAAGTTATGTAAAAGGGAGATAACTGATACTGAAACATCTGGAAGAGGCAAGGCATGTTGGACTCGAACAATCTACCTCAGTGGATGAAATAAACGGTTCAGTTTGAAATTCCAATCACCTGAAGAAGGCTAGTGCATACAATCGTTAAAACACCGTGAATATGGTAACAAAGATGAGGACAACAGTTTGAACAATGTAAATAATTACAGTGTGCTTGTCTTTATTTTTCAATCTTTCATCAGGCTGCTGTTACTACCAAAAAGTCTGTCCACAATACATTTTGCTAAATTATGAATATTTTGTATGTGAAACCTGTTTTGTTTTCACAATTAACCCCTCAGTAGACTTTGAGATTATCAAAATTTTCAAATAAATTAAATATTAATACAGGCTCTAAATTTCAACTCAGCACTGACTAATTTTGTAAACAATACATATGTAGCCATTTCTGTTTGAAGAAAAAAAAGTTTGTGCTATTATGACACTATTTTCTTTTTTTGAAATTTTATTAAAAAAAAGGCTACTCTCAAAGACAAATTGCCAAGAACTTGAAGATTTCTAGACACGAGGTGCAATATTTGTTACAAAGGCAGTTAGAAACTGGCACAAATGTTGACAGAAAAAGAGTTGGAGCACCAAAAATGACAACTGCTGCTCAAGATAAACCCTTGATTATCAAGAGCAAAAGAAATAGAAGGAAAACTGCTCCAAAGGTGACAGCTGAACTTAATTCCTCTTGGCAGCAACCAGTGTCACTCTTAACTGTAAAAAATCAACTTGTTTCAATGGGTGCATAGCCATCAAGAAACCCTTGTTATATAAGGTGAATAAGCAGAAAGGACTGTGATGGACAAAAAGTATAAGAACTGAACACTGAAAGAGTGGCAAGATGTATTGTTGAACATTTTGAAAGGAAGAGGAAAGTGTATGTGAGAAGAAAATCAAGAGAATAAGTCTTTCTCCTGATGATGCAGTTCCAACGGTTATGCATGGTGGTGGGTCTGTTATGGTGTGGGATGTTTTAGGGAAGAGAGGGCTGGGGATTTGATTCAGGTCAAAGGAATCATGAAAAAAATAACAGTATCATTTAATTTTGCAAAGACATGCTATACTATCTGGTTCATACATAATTGGGGAAAAAAATCACCTTTCAACAAAACAACAATCCAAAACACTCTTCTAAACTGTCAACTAGTAAAAAAAAAGAACAAAATTTTGGAAATTATAACTTGTCTGCCTCAATCTCCAGACCCCTCTCCCATCAAGTTAGGAAAGGATGAATTGGATAGGAGATTTTGAAGAGAATACCCAAAGAGTGAGAGTGAACATTTTCAGAGTTTGAAGAATGCTTGGAAAGGTCTGCCATCTACTTTTTTTTCTTCAAAATCTGTTGAAAAGAATGTCAAGTAAAAGCAGTAATTAAGGCTAGTGATGGCTTTACTGATGAAAACAAAATATGATGCTATTGTATAATTTTTTTTAAGTGCTTATTTTTTTGTCAAAATAAAAGCAATACCCTGTAGTTACTGAAATTTTATCTTTTACTCAAAGAAAAAATACAAAAGATCTCCTTTTAAGGTGTTTTTTAAAGAAATGCAGGGTTGTCACAGACTTTTTGACTGTAGTGTGTGTGTGTATTTATTAGGTACCTCCACAGACTCATAATTCTGAAGGTTTAAAACAACTTTTTGAAAATGATAAGTGTTTCTTGAAACTTTTATTTTAGTTTTAATTTCAAGCTGATAGATTAGTGTTTCCAATAAGCAAAATACTTTGCTGTATTTAAAAACCATTTTAAATTGATTGGAACAAGTTTTGAAATTTCTAAAATTTTTGAATTTTGTGCCATTTTATCTCTATTAAAAAATCTTACAAAAATAAAATATACTTTTCTGAAATTTTATTTGAGGAATATTAGCTGATTTAAAGTATAATTAATCTGACTTGAAACAACTATTATTTACTTAAGTTTAAAATATCGCAGAAATGCATTTTTTAATAAAGCAGTAGCTGTTTATTTATGTTGACAGCTTTTTAACAGCTCTGTGACAGCTCAATGACGGCTGATGTTGTTCTACAGTAGCTTCACCTGTAAAAAAATAATTGAAGAATATAATGTAAGCACCTTTTAAGTACTAAGTAATCTTAAAAATTTAAGAAGATATTTTTCTATAATCTAATTATTTATTTAGTTTTAGAGAATTTTGGCTCTAAATTTACTATAGTTATCATTCTTATTTTCTGATAATGTTGTGTATGGGTGACCATATCTACAAAAATCGGCACGTTTATCCACATATAAAATTAATTCAAAATTCTTTTTAAAAATACTCAGGATTATCAAATTTTTATAAGATTTATGATATATGATTAGTAAATATAGTTTTACTTAATGACAATATTAAATCTGGTATAATTATAGGTTTCTACTTAAGAGCATGCTATGCCCAATACCTATCCAAATAAGAAACACACATAGAAAACACATTCAAAAACCTTCAGCATCCTTATCACTTTATCCACAAAGAGAAAGAGACAAAAATAAATGGCTCCAACAAAAATAACAAAATTATCCACAATAACAAACAAAAACAGATACATAACACTACCTACTAACTCCATAACATCCACGAGCTAAAACAACTTATCCCATCTAAGCAACATCCAAATAGTCACAACCACTTCCAAAACCATTATGGATATGATCAGATATAAAAACACCCATGACAATAATAATTCAGAAGGAGGTATATATAAAATAAATTGCCTAGACTGTTCCTCACAATACATTGGGGAAACATGCAGAAATTTAAAAAACGTATCTATGAACACAAAAGGGACCTCATACATAACAATTTAACAAATGCCCTAGTCATACACAGAAATAAATTTGATCACAATTTTGATCTAAAAAAAAAAATGCCACACACATTAAAAGAGAAAGTAATTTACTCAGAAAAAAATTCTCGAGAGTGCTGCCATCAAATATCATCACAATATAAATCTATGCTCACAATTATTTCAGTCTCACCTTTCCTGAAAGAATTACTACTTTCCCAAACCAACATACACAACAACAAATGTTGAAAAATCAAAAGAAAACAGTTAAATCCATCACCTCATGTTATTGAAGATATACAGCACATACGTCCATCTCATACCGTAACAATCTAATCACAATCCAAACAATATTCAATTGAAAAAAAAAAAAAAATTCTTTTTACTAGACTTTGAATAGACACTCTGTGTCCTCCATATGCTTTGACTGACCTTTCAACCACCTGATGAACATTCATGAATGATCTCAAATTTATAAGCCTTGATAAACCAATGACAACCTTGCCTCTGTATATTATTATTATTATTATTATTATTATTATTATAATGATGATGATGATGATGTGCTGTGTAATAAATCCAACATTGCCTTGATAAAGTTCCTCAGAGGACTAAACTCATTAGCTCTAGTTTTTCCCCTTGTCACTTTTTATTCAATAACAATATTCCCTAAAACTTCCCATTGAAACTGAATTTTAAAAGATTTAAAGACTTTATAAATTATTCTAATTAAAATTGTAAAAAAATGAAAATAAATCTTGAAAAATTGTTTTATCTTCAGACAATATTGTCTTTAATATACCTTATTCATAAAAGCAATTAATAGCTTTTCTAATTAAATAATGTCTTCGTTTTATTGTGTTTTTTATTTTATGATTCAGAGCAGATTTTCAGTAAGAAGGAGTTGGATTAAAAAAAATTGATAATTTTTCTCCAAAGAGTTCTGCTTTTAATTAATATAAACACTAAAAATCTCATTGAATTTCTCAAGATTTTCTAAAAAAAAAAATTACATTTCTAAAATAATTTCATTCCTTTGTGAATAAATTAATGTATCTTTCACTGCAAAAAAGACCCTAAGATTTACAATGCTAATTCCATCCTGATGTAAGAAAAATAAGGTTTTTAATACAAATTTTGCATGTACTAAAAAGGATTAAAACATTTAATTAAATATTCAAAAATAATTTGATCTTTCCTTTTAATAATAACAAAGATTTTGACAATAAAATTTTGATTTCATTAAATTTGGAGCATTTTTTCATCATACTATGCTAATTTTTTTGCAATTTTCTGGAGTTAGCACACACACACACACACACACACACA
Organism: Acanthosepion esculentum; assembly: GCA_964036315.1. Lineage (NCBI taxonomy): Eukaryota > Metazoa > Mollusca > Cephalopoda > Sepiida > Sepiidae > Acanthosepion > Acanthosepion esculentum. The sequence continues at coordinate 71,919,354 of OZ038504.1, forward strand.
TATATATATATATATATATATATATATATACAGAGAGAGAGAGAGAGAGAGAGCGCGCGCTTTAAAAAATAGTGGCTATAAGTGTCCTTACATTAAATATAGGAAACATAACTTCAACAAATTGCCAAACCATACTTGGATACACCAACATTACATTTCTTGCGGTAATTGTTCCCTAGTATTGTTGAATGACAGGTCTAAGCATCAGTCTTCTTAACCCACCCACCTCCACCCTCTGACCTTATTTTTATATTTTAGTGTCGATGTGACGTTCATTGGTTAATCTAGATATACCCATAAGTATATTTTTAATCCTGACCTTATGCCCCCTACTTTAACTTATGAAAAGTGGTAAACATTTGTTTTTTTAAATTCCTTAATAAATCATTTTTATCATTAGTTATCTACCATCACCTGAAGAATTACCATTTTAGTACCAAAACATGAAATTTTTGTGTAGTGATGTAAAATGTTTTTATTGTAATTTATTATGATAAAAATATTATAATAATATTATATATACATAATTTATTTGAAAATTATAACATAAATATGTTATAAAATCACTACAATAATAGCAATTTTGTTTCAACACTTCTGGTGTCTTATCAAGTGATAATGCTACATTCAAAATCATCACTTGATAAGACACCAGAAGTGTTGAAACAAAATGGCTATTTTTGTAGTGGTTTTATAACATATTTATGTTATAATTTTCAAATAAATTATATTTGCTCTACTCTGTATTGAGCACTCTTTTAAGAATAGTATTTTTTTGGTTACTGGAATTTATTTCATATACACCAATCCTGTGTGTGTGTATATATATATATATATATATTTTAAGACATTTTTGTGTTTATACATTGTTTTTTTAATAGATACAAATATTTAAGTAAATGCTCTGTTTATAATAAACAGTATTAACAACATTTACTGGCCTGAATGTCCGAGAAATTTTCATAGAAAATATTCGTCCTCCGACAGGAATCGAACTTGTATCCTATACGGAACTGTCATATAGCCTGACGTTGCCTTCACCGATTGGGCCACAGAGTTTCTATGTGTATTTGTATTTTTTTTTATTTGTAACATTTTTCATAAAGCGCACAGATTCTTGTCAAAAATATCAATCTACAGATAAATAATAACTCCATTTTTTATAGGTTCTATGCTAGTATATACAAACATGCATGTGCATGTGTCTTATATATATATATATATATATATATATATATATATATATATATATATATACACACACACACACACACACAATTACATCTGAATTTTGAATGAAATTAAGTAGGAATGTGTGTGAAGATAAAAAATTATCTGTGAGAGACAGAAATAATGCTTGCAGAGAGAAAAAGAAAAGAAAAATTTGCATGTGCCACAAATATGTTTATAGATGTGAAATAACAAAATCATGTAGAATCATGACAAGAAAATGATTCCTGATGGTTAATCATCAAAGTGCTACCAAAATATTGTCAGTTGAGACAGTGGGGATAGGAGCGAGGGGGAGGGGGGAGGCCAGGAAGAGGGTAAGAAATACAGGTTGATTGGGAAGAAGGAAGCAAAGAGATGGAAAGTGATCATTTTATAGAAATGGAGGCTGGTGGGGGACTCATGAGATGCAGAGGCGGTTTTGGTTGGTGAGGAAAAATTGAAAAAAAAAATTATGAAGAATCCTGAAGACTTTTAAGAAAAATGGAAATAAAAAGGATGTTTATGCGTAGAATAAGAAAGAAGTAGTTGAAATTTTTAGAGTGCATAATGAAAAAAAAAAAAAAAAAATCAGGGTTTGGAGAATTTAACATTCACAGGACAGGCAATAGGGACAGAGTGAATCTGTTGTAGCATACCTATGGACGATAATGGGTATGTCCCCATCTTCAGTTGGAGATCTGTCTCCAGTTGTGCTGGTCAAACTCTCTGCCTCTGGGTAGAGAGAATCCCCAGACAAGGCTATGTTGAAAGGCAGAGTCTCGTCTCAGGAAACAGCTACCTGACTCCGTTTTATACAGGGTCTATGAAGAATTTTTGGCTGAGCCTACTGGCTTGGATACCCCACATTAAATTCGGCCTTGTGCCACATCTGACTGCATGGGGCAGTTGGTAGATATCATTGTGAAATTCACTTGACTCACTTCTAGCAGTTGACTACTTTGGCGCTGGAGAATCTTATATGTGTTGTTCTTGTCCTAAGTATTATTGTTCATTACCAACCTTAGTGTGTTTATTCTATTCAATAACCTTCCCTAGGTTACAACAGAAACATTAAGTAACTTACCTAACAAGCTTGTGAAAATGGATGGCAGAATAGCGTATGGGAGTGATTGTGAAAAGACAGTTTGCTAAAAGCTATAAAGAATGGAAAGTTCCTACATTGCAGCAAATGATCCTCATTCTCTTTGTATTCTGCTGGTAAGATGAAAGTTCTACTTAAGTATTGTCTTCTCACGAACTGTTGCTTTGTGGAACTGCCTCCCAAGAAGATGCTTTTCCAATCACTAGAATCTTAACCTATTCAAGTCTCAGGTCAACTGTCATCTTCCCCACATATCTGCATAAACTGTGCCTCTTACTCTGTAACCATCCACCTTGAGTGGCTCTTGGGCCTTGTATAGAGTAAATATCATTGTAGAAAAAATAAAAAAGGTATAATCACCTACATTCTGAAGGGACACAGCACATAGAAGAAGGTCATTTCTTATAAGGAAGTATGTTGAGAAATAATAATTCTTGATAAATTTAAATATTTATTTACAAAGAGAATATGGTTTATATAAAACTTTCCAAAAACCCATGTAAAGACTTATTTCTTGTTCGATGGTTGGTTTTGTTTAGCAGCATATCGACCTATGTGGATTATTTAATACTAAAATCTAAATATTTTGAACACCATTTTATGGCATCAACTAAATATATTTTGAGTGCAATTTTATGCATTCAATTACAGATAAAATGTATTACTGGTCATTTTTGGTAATTTTTACTATAAAAATGTATTGATGGTATTTTTATACTTTCATAGTGTTTTGTTTTTGTTTGGGGGTTCACTACTTACCCATAGCTGGGACCCTAACAGGTGCTACCACCCCAGGTCAGGGATGACCTTGGAACAACAGCAATTAAGAGGTGGTTCCATGCTCCTATAAACCCCTAATCTCCCGATCAGACGCCTTGCTGCCAGATACGTCATACTCAGGACTAACTTATTTTTTGTATATCAAATAACCTTTACAGGTTTTGACGCCACACTTCATATAAAAGATGACATTAAAGTGATAGAGAACAAGTTGATTATAAGTCCTTCTTGTGATATTGGGTTTTATCTGCTGGTACAACTAAATACTAAAAATAACTATCATAACTGATAGCTAATATCTAAACTATCAGCTGTATACAACCACTTTCTAAATGGTTAAAAATGGCTTTCAGTGAGTGGAGCCCATGGATTTTGGCAAAGACCATCCTTCTTTGAACATTGTGGGCTGGCCCTGCAGCAGCACAAACAAAGAACTGTACTAGATAGCAGAAATCGTATTACTTGAGGACTTTCAACAGCAACAACCAAAATCGATATCACACGTAACTGAAAGAGAAAATAATGACATGATCAAGATGTTAACATTCCACATTACTTCAAATAAAAGGTTAGGACGGAAACTCCCATCAATATCATAAAGAGCAATAACAGCTACTGGACCTGAGAAAGCTATTTTCCTGAAAAATTATTTTTAGGAGAAAGATTTTTCAAATTTCAACCGGCAGTAATACTGGCTGCTTCGTCAGTGAATGCTGAAATGTTTCCTTATAAAGAAATGGTTAATATTTCTATGACCATTATAAGAGTTCTCCTTCCAATTTTGCAAAGAATATTAAGAAAAAATTGTTGGGTGATAAATCAAATGTTAATGGTATTTTGTGCATATTCCCTATTTGGCTCTGTTCAAAACAAATTTCTTTTTATGCATTTATTACAAATTACAAACTAGTGCTGTAAAAAAGCAATTGCTAGAAAGTTTTAATAGTGAGATGCAATGAAACAAAAGTTTTGAAACAATGTATTGTGATTCAATAAAGCAGTGATAAAGAATTCATAACTAAAATAGAGGCAAATGAGCTGTTTAATTAATCCATTCCCTTTATATTTCTTTAGATATTCAATGGTGTCTATGATTCATTGATTACTCCTGGTATTATATAAATCACCTTTTGTTCAATATCGTTTCATCTTAAAAACTTTGTGTTTAATATAACCATGAAATGGAAATATCTCCCAGAAGAAAAACATTAGCAACAGAACAACAAAGACTATTTCATGAGCAAGTTGAAGCAAGACAATCACTTATTAGACAGAGGTATCTGAGTGCCTCACATGAAAGGCTTGAACAAATAAGACTACAATCTGAAAAATGTAGGAGTAAAGGAACTGATTAATTAAAGCATTCATTTTGCTCAGAAGCTAATTTTATCTAAGTATAGATAAATATTTTATTTGTATAGATTATTAAAATGACTAACGGAGGTAACCACTACAGATGGGACAGGAAATATATAAAGGAATACACATTGGTAATTATTATATGGTTTGATTTGATGATTGAGGATTTATGAAACTTTAATATTTGGGGAAAAAAAGATATCCATCTCTAGTACAACTAAAATAATGAAAAATGACTACCATATTTGGTGGCATAATGACATTGAACAAAAAAAAAGAAAGAAAAAAAACTTTTTCTACTAGGTATTATAAGAAGTAGGACGCCAGATAAACCTTTCAAAACAGAAACTATGATTTCTGGGATGAAGAATTATCACTATTTACATTTAGACTATTGTCCTCATCTTTGTTGTTGTTATTACAATGTTTCATACATTGTACCTGCCGGCCTTCATCAGGTAAAATACAGGGAATTTTGAACTGAATCCCTTATTTAATCTACAGAGATAGAGTGTTCTCATTCCACTGTCCATGACTCGGGATATCTTGTGTAGTTCTTCTTTGTTACTGCTTAGTTATTGCTCACTGCGTTTCCACTGAGTCCAAGTACAAACTGTTTGGCATAGGGATTGAACTCACTGGTGATATAGTAAGTGTGAGTTCAATCCCTGGGTTGGGCAGTGTGTACTTGAACTCAGTGGAAATGAGGCAGGCAATAACTGAGAAGTACTAAATAAGAATTAGATGATATATCCCTAGACATGGGCAGTGGAATTCTATAGATCATTTTCACATTCAGTTGTGTCTTTTGCTTTTTTTTTTTTTTTTTTAACAGTGGTGTTCACCCTGTACAAGGCCCGAGCGCCACTCGAGGTATATGGTTACAGAGTAAGAGACACAGCTTATGTAGATATGTGGAAAAGATAACAGTTAAGTCTAGACATGGACAGATTAAGATTGTAGTGATTGGGGAAGCAACCTCTTGGGTGTCAGTTCCATAAAGCAGTGATTCATCTGAAGAAGCTGCTTGGGTGGAAATTACATCTCCTCCCCAGTGGAATATGAAGGGAATGAAAGTGATCTGCTACAATGTGTGCGGCACAGCGGGTCTAAGCTGTGAAGATTATGACCGGTGAAACTAAAGAGTGTAGTTCAGCTGAACACTTCATCAAAATAGTGACGTCCCATCTGCGAGAAAGGGCTTTGCAGAGTGGAAAATAATTTGTTGACCACGAGGATGCAGAGATGCTGTTGGACTCTATCAAGACTGGGCAGCTCCCTTTTCAGTCTGATCTGGCTCTAGTAAAGGTAAAGGATAGCAGATGGAGTGAGTTAACTGCGGGCGTGGCGCAGAGAACTGACCATTTTCCCTGGATCTTTAGCAATGGATCATATGCATGAGTTCCACAAGGTCTGGGTTGAGTTTAAGTCCCAAGAGGCTCTCAAGACTCGACCTCCCCGAGGGAACATCTGTTCATCATGACTGGTGAAAATAATGGGTCACTGGAAGATCACTAGTTTGTTTTTTGAGGCACTGAATGTGACCAGCTATTTTTCTCCCTACTGAGCTGCTAGAGTTAGGTTAGAAGAGAGATCAGCTGTCAATCTCTGGTCATCGGGGGTTTTGGAGGGTGCACCCATATATTGTTGTATCATCAGCACAGAATATGATTGGAGTATACTATAGGCAGATCATTTATGTAGAGGAGGAAGAGGGTTGGACTGAGAAGCAAACTTTGGTGGACGCCTGCATTGATCAGTTGTGACTTCATTATAATAAACCTTGGGATCTATTTTAAATACTAAATGAGAAAAATTTTGTTAGACTGCTTAGTTATGAAAAAGTCATTTTGAACAGATAACAGGAAGTAACATGGTTATTTAAAAAAATCCAAAGATTGTTAAATTGATTTCTAAGAATCAAAAATGATTCTTAGAAATCAATTTAACAATCCTGGTAATGTTAGGGAACCTTTATAGTTGTTTAAAAAAAGACAAAAATTTGAGTAATGTTTAACCTTCATACCCGCAGAAAAAACAAAAAAAAACAAATAAAAAACGTGTATCAAAAAGTCAGTTATTCCTTTGACTCCACTATTACTGTATACACTTTTGACTCACTTGACAATGTTTATTTTTTTTTAATCGATTTCACACCAAGCAAGGCAGTAAGACACAAGGGGTTACTGGGTGTGGAAGAATTAAGAAAAGAAACATTAATAATGAACAGGAAGAGAAAAGAGTAATCTGGAGGACAGTAGATAGCAATTGACATTGCTTTTAAATTTTTGGAGATTAAAGTTGGCTGGAAAGCATAAAACTGGAAGGGAGTTTCACAAGTGAGAAGTGTGAGAAAAGAAATTGGTAGTATAGAATTTACAACTACATCTACCCAGCTCAACTGTAAATTGATGAGATCTTGATGCTAGTCTTTTACTGCACTTAGAAGATTATAAAAATATGTGAACAAAGTACAATATTTATTACTAGACATTTTATAAAGAATTAAATCTGAAAATAAATTTTTTTTATTCAAAAATTTATAAAAAATTACAAAATTATCAAAATATGTAAACGAACTACAATGCAATATTTATTATTTAGCATTTAAATATGACTATGAAAACAAGTTTTGCTTTTATTCAATCTAATAAATAACTAGTGATTAATATCTTTTTTGTTAATTCTCAAGAATAAAGAAAATGTATAAAACAACTTTCATATGTTTGGGTTTTATTAAAATTCTAATCATTGTAATTGTGGTGTCAAGGGAATAATCATCCTTTTGATGCAGTTTTTTGCAGGTGATGAATGTTTATTTCATTTCTAAGAATCATCTTGGCCTGGTAATGTCAGGTAACCTTGACAGTTTTAAAAAAAAAAAACAGAAATTTGTTAATGTGGGAAATATTTTTCATTTCTGAACTGTGCAGACTGTTCAATTGTCATTCTTACACTGTCTAATTTGATAATGATTGGGAAGCATACTGACTAAAATAAAAAATCTGGCTGGGTTGTATTAAAAAAAAAATGAAAAACAAACAATATTTTCTACATTAGACATCTTTTCTGAAAATCTTGCTTATCAACAACCTATAATAGACACCAAAGATATTTTTTATTCTATGTATCATGTTACTTCAGGACATGGGCGATAATGGCTCTCCACAATTTCCTCTCCTTTGTAGCTCTTAATAAATTTTGTCATTTTGATATCTCTTCTAATCCCTGTTCTACCAATCATTTAAACAAGGTCTGGCACAAGGTCAAAACATCTGAGTACCCCATGAAAATTGAACTTACCATATTTGGTATAGTCTCCAAAAACAACTTGGTAATAACATCACTTTACATACAGCAAGTGTCTTTTATAATTACTCAATTTAGCTTAAATTGAAACAAGACCATAGTAATGAGGTACCCAATGAGGATTAAAATTACTGCATTAACTTGATAATCATCATGCTACAGCAGGTTCCTTGGGTATTTAACAAGTTTAACCGAGTCTGGCACAAAGCTGAACTAGCTGAGGGCTAACCATGGAGATTGAATTTTGTAGCCTAGTAGGCATCCTAGGTTATTGGAACAAAAGTTATAAGTTGGCATCAGTTTATATTGCAAGATAATGGTAGCACCCTGTTTGTTAAAAAATTAAATTTTGTGAGCAGTGTCTGAAGTCTCCTGGGTGATGAGATTTAAATGACCTGTCCAGGGTGCAGGCTTAGACAATGGTATATGGAGGCCATGCAAAGCCCAGATCACATGGCTCCACTCTTGACCATACTGACAACAACCAAATGAATACTGGGCATTATATTTGAGGCTGGCTTGGCTGCATGAGTTGCCAGAACATCGTCAGTGCTGACAGCCAATAGTCTTCAGGGCTTCACTTCAGATTTTTTGTCTGGATTTACATGGCCTTTTCTGTGTTTGAATATAAACACAAGGCAGTGAAAATTCCAAATCCGTTTTCTTTCTTTCCCTTAATAATAATAATAATGGTGATGAAGAAAAAATGCCATTCTATTTTTATCTTTCCACCACAACTACCAGCATCACTGCTGTTACCACTAATGCTGACAATAGTAATAGTGAAATTAGCTGTTTCCTTATAAAGAAACATTTGGCATTCATTGACCAAATAGTGCTATTATCAGTTGAAATTTATATCTTTCTCTTAAAACAACTTTTCAGAAAAATAGGTTTTCTTCTCTTTGAGTTACAAGTTCTATTCATTTTAGTTGTTGCTGTTGGAAGTGTTCCAGTGAAGTAGTTTTTATTAACTGGTAATGTTTTTTATTTTTGTATTTGTAGCACCAGTCTATAAGATCTGATGAAGGATAGTCTTCAAGACGTACATGGGTCATTCGTTTGAAATCCTTTTTCATCACTGATCTTAGAAAATGATTGTATATAGTTGTTAGTTCTGAATGAGTTGGACACACTACTTGGCATCCATATGTGAGTCTAGATCTGACAAAGCTATTTAAGAACATCTTTACACATGGACTGACTAGATATGGATGGCCAAACATGTTATATATACAAGTTAAACTCCAGATTACTCATCCCCATGTAAAATTTGTGATTTAAAAAAAAATTTTTTTCAAAGAAAGTGAGGAACTCTCTATATAAGGAAGAAAACTCAAATGTCTTCCTATCTTTTTCATTTCTTTAAGTTATAGGCATGAATTATTTCAAATATGTCTTTTGCGATCAAATTGCAAATAATAGTTTCATGAAATTTATTTTTTCTCCATAATCCTTCATGTATTGTTTGCTTCTTTAACTCTGCTTTTTAGAAGTCAATTCGGGCAAAAAAATAGGATTACTTTAATGAAAATATTTTTTAAAAATCACAAATTTATTTTGCAGGAGTATGAATAATTTTAGGTATGTGTGTGTGTGTGTGTGTGTGTGTATATATATATATATATATATATATATATATATATATATATATAACGTAAATCATTCAAACGAAAAACAAATACTGAAGCTAATTATATTGCCATATAATTAGCTTCAGTATTTGTTTTGCCATATAATTAGCTTCAGTATTTGTTTTTCGTTTGAATGATTTACGTTACATAAATTGAATACGCACTACTTAATTGATATATATATATATATATATATATATATATATATATATATATATATATGTATGTATGTATGTATGTATATATAGTTCAAAAGTTTGAATTCACACCCAGAATTAGCATGGGATGAATTTGACAGAAGAGTGAAAAAACAATGAAAAGGAACTCTTAGAGTCATTGAAAAAAAAAGAGTAGAATCAATTATCAAACTTTGAGAAACTTTTGCAATGAATGCCAAAAATTTATGCTGCAGTAATCAAGGCTAAAAGAGGATATTTTGACAAGAGCAAAATTTAATCATAAAATGCTTTTTTCTGTTTCTAATAAATATCATGTCTCACTTTTCTAATCATGTACAATAATTTTCTCTAATTCAAAGTACAAAACAACTCCTTTTGGGACCAATTTAAAAAATTACCAGGGGTCCCCTCAAACTTTTGAACTTTAGTCTGTGCATATATACATATATACATATTAGTAAACTCCAAAAGGAGTATAGTGAAGAAGCACATTAGAGAAAAAGAGGCTCTGGAATGGGGACTTTCAGGACCCAGTATTGCCAGGTATTTTTCTGCTTTTAGTATTACATTCCTTTGCCAAGGTGCAATTGTTCTCATGCCATTAAGCAGTTTTTAGGCACACTTGTAAATTTATTCTGATGTTTGTTTGTTTTTTGTTTTTTTATCCCTCCCAAATAATGCCAATTTTTTCGGTGACTTTAGTTAGTGAGTGCATATTATGTATTTACTATTTACCCTCATTAAAACATATTGGGTTAGCCAAATGGGTAGAAAATGCCTATTTCAAACAAACAAACCAGATGATTGCATGCATTTGTGCACAAGAAAGTAATAGTTTTTTTTTTTTAGTTTTTTTAAGCGTATCACCCCAAGCAAGGCCGGTGGCCACTATCACGCATGGGGTTACAGAAGGGTTGGAGGAAGAGCAGATAGGAGTGGTAAAGGAAGGGATGTGGAGAAAGAGAAGGACGGAGGGTCGATCGAGGTAGGGGGGTTACGGGAGATATAGAGCGAGAGCAGATGTGGTGTATGCCAGATTATGATATGTATCTTTAACACTCGGAGCTGAAAGAGAAGAAGAAGGAAAAGAGAGAGAGAGTATAAGGTGACAAGAAAATGATGAAAAAGTAGAAGTGACCATGACATTTGACACACACACACACACACACACACACACACAAAGAGAGAGAAAAAAAAAGTTGACCTAACACCAATAACAAGAGCATCCTAAATAGTGCATAAATGAATTACATCAAACTTAGTATAAAGATAATGAAAAGTGACAAAATGGCAGGCAGTTATTAAAACCTCCTGAAGAGTGGACTGAACAATTACAAAAAGTTCATATAAGAAACTCTAGAATCAAAGTGCTGAATACAACATCAATCAGCTAAGTGAGAAATTCTACTTGCATTAATCCTCTCTCTCTCTCTCTCTCTATATATATATATATATATATATATATATATATATATATATAGATAGATAGAGAGAGAGAGAGCATTCAGTTTCTATGAAATTAAAGAGAACCAAACATATGTGAATGAGTAAAAAAAAAATGCCTCGATTATAGAGCCTTGGTATAATCTTACCAGAATATAGCGTGTGCAACAGAAATACCTCCCGCATATACTTCCCAGAAATACTTCTCACAAAATGGTAAGACAATAAGAAGTATATGTGGAAGGTATTTGTGCCACACCCTGTATATGGTGTAGGGAACTGAAATTGTGCATATAGATTTCAAACAGAATTTAAATTTATATTAAAACTGGTAAAATTTAGATATAAATCCTGGAAAAAAGGTTCATTTTATACTTTGATGGATTATCATCATCAACACCATTATTATTATTATTATCATCATCAACACCATTATTATTATTATTATCATCATCAACACCATTATTATTATTATCATCATCATCATCATTGGCAACAGGATTAATAACAGTTGCAATGTTCTTCTCATTCTTTGAGAGTCAATAAAATATGATGAACAGAATTTATGAGGGGGCGAGAATAGAACAATAACCTTACCAAGATTCTTCTTGAATCCATTTCAAAGTTGCAAATAGTTGGAATAGTGGAGACCATGCACCGAAAGTAAAAGAAAAACTTGTGTACAATTTGGAAATACAATTTTATTTAAGCCTCTATATTTAGAAAACCTCCTGCTACTTGGTAGTTAACTCTATGTCTCGGTGCTTCCTTTTGACATGCCAACAAACAGCTGTTCAGGTGTGCTGTATTTACAATAAGGCAAACAGCCAATTCTTCTCCAACATTTCCTCACTGGAACTAACATCCTTATCTTTAACGTTTCTCTTTTTTAGTGATCATGCTTAATTTGAAGTTGGTAATCTGTTTAAGCTAATATTCATTTCTCCTTGTGTGTCTATGTGAATGATTTAGCCATGTACTTCACTGGCCAATGTTTAGACCAAAATATAAGAGTTGGTTTCAAGTTAAAGTTTTCTGATATATATTTGATGAAATTAAAACAGAATTATTAATTTTTATAAATTTTTCTTCTGTATTGTTGCTTTTATCAAAACACTCAATTCGTTTTTACATTCTACAAAAATAAGAAACATGAATCAAATAAAGAAAGTAGTCTCCAATGAATTTACATATCTTACATGATTGATGACTTACCAATTAGGCCGCAGAGACCTAACAGTAGTGACAATTAAAAAAGTGTTGCTATATATATTTGGCTAAATTAAAAAAGAATTAATAATTTTTTGTTGCTAAATTAAAAAAAAAAAAAAAAAAAAAAAAAAATCAACAACAGTAAAATAAGCACCATAATTGGAAATAAAAATTGATTGACTGATTTGCTTTTACAGCTTATCAACCCTTATGGTTTATTTTAAAACCAAAGCATATTTTGGATTATACGAATAATAATTTGAATATTGCATTAACAATGACAATAACAATGATTTTTCCAGATACACGTCCTACTATTTAACCCATAGCTATGGGGGCATGAATTAATACCTTTCCCAATGGTGTTTGTAATGAAATTTATTGGAATGTGAAATTGGTTCTCCATCACATTTCAAAGATGATTTTAGTTTTGAGAAAATCTAAGAAGTCATAGGGAGCCAAATTTGAACTCTACTGTGGACAAACAAACCTGGGTGATGAAAAACTTGCACAAGACATGAAATATCGACTTGTTTGGTTATTATGAATGTAGAGGTCACACAGTATACAAACTCATACAATGGCATATCACTACTGATCAAATAATCCCTTGGAAGACTGTTCATTCAAATATGTGCAGTAAAGTTACATCCAGGCCATATAACAGGCATTCAAGACATTCAAAATGGTTGAAAACGTTCCAGACAAACAATGGTAGAAAAAGTAGATTTTCAGAAACTTTGCTGGAAGGAGTTTTGAAGGCTTGCATTTAAGACTTTGTCTTTCAGTCTGGCATAGCACAAAGTTCAGAAGAAGAAAATCAGTTTCAGTTCTTTTATGCATCATTACTTGTTTGAATTCACAACTTGATTTTGAGAAGCCTAATTGAATCTACTGCTAAAACATGATCAAACCAGATTTCCAGAATAGAACAGCATTTAAATTATTTGATCCTTAGAAATAAAGAAAGTGTGCTAAGAATACCATGTACTGAGCATGTGATTAACAAGGAAGTTTTAAGGAAAATGGAAACAAAAACAACATTTACAATCAAAAAGAGGGAGTTGAAATTTCTAGGGCACATAATCAAGAAACAAGAAACAGGGATTGGAGAATTTAACACTCACAAGACATATTGAAAGCAACAAGGTCAGACGAAAACTGAGTAATAGAATTTGGAGGTGGGCTTTAAGGGTGTGCAAGCAAGAAAAGAATTAATAAAAATTCAGAGGAGTTAACTGCTTCTTCCTGTTCTCCAAATATAGACCAAATGAACAATTTGGTTTTCATTTCCATGAATAAAATCTTTTGAAGAAGATGACAGTGCTGATACTTTGCCAAAAACAAACAAAGAATTGAATTAATTTACAAATAAATAGGTTTTAAATAAGTCATTATTTGCTGATTTTATTATTTATCTTGAATTCTGTAACTTTCTTACCACCATGATGTGGCTTTCCTCTGTCTTTTCTACAAATAATTTCATGGCAATTGTTTTAATAAGTTTTCCTCCTTGGTACCTTGATGACATGAATTTAAGCAAACAACTCAATTGGCAAATAGGTTTCATTGTTTTCCTGTTGAAATAGCTAAATGTAACCATTAGTTTCTCTCACCTACGACCTTTAAAAATTTAATTGCAACCTCAATCACCATCTTCTGTTTTCCTGAACCTTGTTCTTTTACTGTCCTTTCTTCTCATTATTGTTGTCTCATTTTCTCCCCCCCACACCAGTAACCGCTTGTGTCTTAGTGACATTATCACCTTGCCTGGGGTGAAATGAGTAAAAAAAAAAAATTCATTATGGAATGTATGACGTGGTTTCAAAGCCACCCATTCCCACTTATACACACGCACATTATATAAAAACAAGAAAAGAGTGCTAAGCTGCTATATAATATCAGTCCTCCTATACAGCAGTGAATGCTGAAACTTGAGGCAACATAAATGTGGTTTTACAGAATGATGCTAAGAATACCATAGATGAAACATGTGACTAATGATGAAGCTTTCAGAAAAATGGAAACAAAAAGGACGCTTACACTTAGAATCAGAAAGAGGTAACTGAAATTTCTCAGGCACAATGAGGAAAGAGAGCTTGGAGAATTTTATACTCAGAGGATATATTGAAAGTCAGAGAGACAAAGGAAAACTGAATAATCCACCTACCAAGTTTCTGTAAATGGGTGGGTGAAGAGGAATGATGAAAAGAAAAAGCTTACTGAAAGTTACAAAGGATAGGAAGTTGTGGAGAGCCATAATAACCTATGTCCTGAATGGACATGGCAAATAGAAGATGACCCACCCTTCCATGAAAGGGGAGATTAAATCATTAAATCTTTTATACAAAAAAATAGGTGATTCCACTATACACAGGTAATTTTTTTTGAAGAGGTTAAAAATTATGCATTTTCAGTGACCAGTTGCACTATACACAGATAAATCTTTTCTCGAGAGGTTGAAATTTATGCAAATAAATTCAAGGGTCACACTATACATGAAGTTGGCTTAAACACAAGTATATACAGTAATTTTATTTGAAATATTCAATCTGTGTGATTAATCTTCACTATTGGATTAAGTGCCTTATCAAGGAAAGCAATTACATTGGGAAATGCTTTGTTTTTATCATTAGGTTGAAAACTTATTGATATCCTAGCTGATTCACCTTATGGATTTAGTTGAATCAATATATGTATGTACATTGTCTTGGACATTTTGATGCACACAATCCAACATTAAGTATCTGGCAGCAAGGACTCTAATCATGAGGTTTTGAGGAGGGTGGAATCACCTCTTAATTGCTGCTGTTTCCAGGTCCACCTTGACCCGGGGTAGTAGCACCTGTTAGGGTCCATGCTATGGGCAAATAGTCAACCCTTAAACTTGGGTCAAAACACTATGAAAGAATAAAAATAAATTTTTATAGTAAAAATACCAGCAATACATTTGTGAAAAAAAATATTACCAGCAATACATTTAACTCTGGACCAAAACCATTTTTACAAAAATACATCAATGAAACCTGATTTACAAACGGATTTTTACAAAGAATACATATTCTATTCATACAAATCTTTTCTAAAAATGTTGTCAGCATTAAATAACCCATTGAGTTTGAAATGCCATAAAACAAAATAAACCGAAGTTAAGTGTATTTAAATAAAAACACCAACCAGTTTCCCAGAATTTAGTGTAATCTTTCATGTCAAATGACCAGGATTTTAATAACAAGAAGGTCCTCAGATTTCATCTGAAGTCATTGTAAATAATGGTGTATATATAATTGAATAAAATATAAGTACTTTCATTTTTAGAAGAATAAAGTTGATAAACAAAAATGGAAAATTATTTGACTCAATTTAAATTATTTTTGGTTTTACTATGGTGGAGTAATGGATAGTGGCTTGGATTGAGGAATCGGAGAGCCAAGTTCAAATTCCAGTTGAATCTGTTACATTCACCTATGTGCTAATACCCTTGGGAAAGATATAAATTCTCTTATCTCCCCAGCTATGGGTAAATAGCAGGACAGACCAGGTTCTATAGCCTTAGATGGCAGCTGGTCTACCGCAGAAAGAAATGGCAACCTACTGCGGGAAAAAATCTTCCTCGTCAGTTATGTATTGAAAGATACATGAATGCCTAAGCATGTATTATGCAAAGCACATAACTGACTGACTGAATTATATTAAATAGAAGTTAGTAACTTACTGAAAAAATGAATTAAAAGGATTGATGTATTAATATTATAATTCCATATATGGGTCATTCCAGCCAGATTCTACGAAGGTTCGTCCTGAAGGTCCTCAGATTTCATCCAAAATTTCATCATTTGTTAACATTCATCAGAGGAGTTGATCCTGAAAATTTCATCATTTGTTAACATTCATCAGAGGAGTTGATCCTGAAAATTTCAACATGTTATGTCATGTCAAACAGATTTTATGCCATTTTGCAGATTCTTAAGATATTGAAAATCTTGAAAACATTGAAGTTTTTGTTTTTTGGAGATCACTTACTGAAAACAACTTTCATTGCTTGCTTTGGAACTCTTTTTCCTACATTACAATCATTATGAGTCTCTCAAATTTGATTAACTGATCACACTCTTCTGTCATTTGTTGCAAAAATCCTAACTGAAATATAAACAAATTCACAAAAACCTTTTTACAGTCAAAATCCCAGATTTCAATTTGCTGCCACTGGAAGGCAGAAAGAACAAAAAATGTAAAAAAAAATGTAAAAAAAATGATCACTTCATGTCATTGACATTCAGAGGAAAATATTTCTCCAGAAAAAAAATGCATTTTTTTTTCATTTCTCAGCTGTTCTAACACATCATCCCTGGTTTAAAACCCATGTAAAACTGTATTTTCTGAAAGACAATGTAAACAGGAGGTTGAGAAAATCTCAAACCAAGACAAAAAAAAATCCGTGAAAAAAAAAAAAAAAAAAAAAAAAAATTGATAAAAAAAGTAAGTAACAATTTTTAATGTCCAGAACAACAACCCAGGTAAGTACCTTACTCCTCCCACCTGAACTGTCAATTTTTCCACAAGGAGTGAAGAAAAGCTGAAATGAAATGTCTTAAACCATTGAAAGAAATTATAAGTATGTGGGAATAATGGGTGAAAATGAAATTTTCCAATTTTTGAGGAAAACCAGAGCCTCAGAAATCAATGTGCACCATTTGTGAAAACTTTTCAACCAATAATTACTTGAACTTCAACAAAAACATATATGGTCGGTAAACGATCACCACTTGCTGGTTTTACAGCATGTAACATTTTATGGTCTGTGAAGTGAACAAATGTAGAGTAAATACACAATATGCATGGTGGGCCAGGCCATTAAACTCCTTTTTTCAAGCAATTTTTTCCCCGCACCAGACATCACATGAGCAGCAATCGAGTGTGAGAAAACAGAAGTTCTGGGAAAATGGCCTTCGTCAGTGTGATATTGACTCATTTGAGCATGAAACCAAAAATGATATCTTGTTGAGGCAAAATGACCTTACATCATGACTGGTGAAAACCAGGTCATTGAAACCCATGCACTGCATTTCCATGTCAAATCTTTTTTGTTCAGTTATCATGTAAGCATCATGACTTTGTGATTGAAATGTTTTTGGTGTCTGCGCCCATGTTATATTTGTGAGTTTCTTCTGTTCATTGAGGCCGCTCATATCAGTTTTCATAGGATGACATGAATGATATGCTGAATTTGATGCAACATTTCCTTGGCTACAAAAACTGACATATTTGTTGATTGTTGTTTCTGATATATTTCAGTTTTACTTCATGCCATTGACCATCATTGACATGTTGGCTATTTTTTGACATTTTTTAGGCTCACTTCATGTCATCGACATTCAGAGGAAAGTATTTCTCCATAAAAAATTTATTTCTGGGCATGTTCCTGCTATATGCTGAAGAAAATTATCTCCTTATTAACCTCAGAAATGTAAAATGCCACTAAGCAAACATAAACCAACATTTGTCAACCATATATATGTTTTTGTGCAGTTCAAAGGTAGATGTACAATTATTGGTTGAAAAGTTTTCACAAACGGCATACAGATTTTTGGGGCTCTGATTTTCCTTAAAAATTGGAAAATTTCATTTGCATCCATTTTCAAGACATGCTTATGACTTCTTTCAATAGTTTAAGACATTTCATTTCAGCTTTTCTGCACTAATCCATATTGCCTTTCAGAAAATGCTCAGTTTTACATAGTTTCAACCATGTGATAATTTGTTACAACAGCTGAAAAATGAAAAGAAATTCTATCATTTTTCGTCCCTTTTCCCCTCCTGTTGCTCAGAAATGCAGCATAAAGGGATCTCTTTTATCATGTTTTTTGTGAAGGTTTTGATACACACTGCATGATGAGAGAAGACAGGCTTGTTTACATGTGCCTTCATGCAGTGGCAGCAAACTGAAATCCAGGATTTTAACTGTAAAAGGTTTTTGTGCAGTTTTAAAATTTTCAGTTGGGATTTTTGCAACTGACAGGAAAGTGTGATTAGTTGATTGAATTTGAGAGAGTCATAAATGTTGTGATGAAGGAAAAAGGATTCCAAAGGCAAGCAATGAAAATTGTTTTCAGTGAGAGATGTCCAAAAAACAAAAAAATTTCAGTGTTTTCAAGATTTTTAATATCTTCAGAATCAACTCCTCTGATGAATGTTAACGGTGAAAATTTGAATGAAATCTGAGAACATTCAGGACAGACCCTTGTTGAATCTGGTTGGAAGGACCCATATGTGACACTATTTAGCTATGGTAATTGATTAACTAATTAATCACAAAAATTAAACAAGAAAATACTGAGAATGGAAAATAAGATACTACGAGATTTTTATTTTTATGTAAAAAATAAAATCAACTTACTTTTCTCAAAAACCCGAGAATTTGCGTAAACAGTGGACTCACAAAAAGGCCATATGTAAGCTTTTGACAATTGATTAATGGTGTTTGTAAAAGTACTAGCCAAGAAAACATGAGAATCAGAAAAAGCATTTAAGATATCAGGTGACAGGAGATATGTTGATTATAAAAATTTTGGCATGAGAAAATATTCTGAAATTATTTGCCGATACGGGGTAGAGAGAATTACCATTATTTATTTTTCCAAGATATCATCTTAAGTACCGGCAAGTGGCCATGTGTCAATTATAGAATTTTGGCATGAGAAAATATTTTGAAAGAATTGCTGATTTGAAGATAAAGGGATTATTTTTTTCCCTGAGAAGCCAAGGGTTCCTAACGACCAAACCACAACGGGCCATATGTTATTGGTAAAGTCGAAAAAGGGAATTTTAAAAACAAGTTGATAAATTCTAAACTCAGAAATAAACAGAGATTTTATGTTTTTCAGAAGAATTTTGGTTGGTGAGAACAAGAATTTTATAAACAAAAAATTCTAGTTTATAATTTTAATGAGACCGGCTTAGCTACACCCGCACAGCCGAGATGCCATTGGTTGATGATAGGCGGAGGTAATTTGAGGAGAAAGATGGGGAAATTATTAATGCCCACTGAAAGGAATTGGTATGAGGTACCAATGTGAGAAGGAGGGAGTTTAGGAGGATAGCTATCCTGCAACGTCTCCTCATGGACGAAGGGATCTCCCCAAAAATGGAAAGTGATTAATTTTCCAAAATGGGAAGTAATCAATTTTCCTGGCCGGACAACAAAGAGGCTTCTTGTCAGAAACTGGGATTTACCGAAAACCCCAGGCTACATCTAACCCCACACTGGGTTTTGGTTGGTGTCCATATAAGTGAGTGCCCTCAAGCAGTTTGCCAGTTGAGTTGCAGGCAGTTGGCAGAGACAGAGTCAGATTGCTAGCAGGAACCAGAATGTTGCCTCGCAGAAGCTGACTGAGAGATTCCACGACTTCCTATTTTTTGACTTTGCCTTCCTATGAAACAGCAAGTTATACTGACAAACGAAGCTGAGCCAGTACTTAAAAACTAACCCAGTTGACTTAGAAGACCAGAACTTGCCTAAGAAGCATAAAAGTGTCACTCTCCAAAAAGAAAAAAAAAAAACAGGTTGGGAGAAAAACACACAATCCTGTATATAACAGACGGATAAAAGTTAATTTGTTTCTTTCAACATACTTGAACCTCTTGGGATTTTAATTGCTTCTTTTCTTTACGCTTGTGTGATATCATATCCAGTTTAGACTCATCTTAGACTATGGCCTGATGCCTGATTGATCTCGTCTACCTAAGTTCAAAATCACAATTTGGGTGGGTCAGACTTGAGATCAAAGTAGTTGCTTCAGTAACCAGACATTGGAAGTGAGCTGAGAATGACGGAGCTGGTGTCAAACTGGTTGCATCTGGTGTGAAGCCGTTTGAAATTGACCGACCACCCCACTTGGTACCCTGATCAAAGGATCCCACAAGGCAGCGACAACCACCAATCAACCAAGACATAGGTTAGTGGCAGTGACTAAGAGTCAACCACAAAACGCTGGTAGGAGAAATATCACAGTTCCGCACTGCGACTTGGAGTGACTATGGGCTGACGACTCAGTGTCACATCTGAACCTAAACTAACCAGTGTCACACATATATGAAATTATAATATTAATATGTCAATCTTTTAATTTATTTATTTTAGTAAGATACTAAGTTTTATTTATTATAATTAATAAAACCAAAAATAATTTAAATTGAGTCAAATAATTTTCTATTTTTGTTTATCAACTTTATTCTTCTAAAAATTATAGTAGTTATATTTTAGTCAATTATTTGTAATGACTTCTTGTTGCTTATCACATATATATTTTTTATAAAATAGATAATATAAGAATATCATATGGTATCATAAATAGAAAATAATGTAATAATATCATATGCTATCTGATCATATAGATTTTATTGAATAAAACAAAAAAAGGTATTCATTTTAGTTTTACCTACCAATTTACCTATTGATTTATTTTTTTATCAATTGACCCAAAGCAAGGTAATGACACTAAGATGCAAGTGGCTACTGGGAGTGAAAGAGAATGAAAAGTCTTTAGAAGTAACTAGAAACCCAATCATAAACAAGAAATGATGGATAAACCTCTTCTCCTGTTCAAAAGACTGAGGAGGAGTGTGAACTGGACAAAAGGTGAGCCTGAAAAGTATAACATAGAAATATTAATCTATTGATCAAATAAGACTATCTATCGATAATGTACAAGAAAAATATAAATGTCTATTTGAATATTAGAAACTATCAGATCTGAAAGCCATTGGTTATACATCATCCTCCATATGGAAAAGTCCATAACATTGTAGATCACCAACATATAATCAAGTTTCTAATATTATGGACTTTTCAGTATAGAGGATGATGTATAACCAATGGCTTTCAGATCTGATAGGAGTTGAGATAACAGCAGTAAATAAAATACAAATGGTGCCAGTAGTTGGTAAGCTAGTTTTGAATTTGATTTTCAGTGCATGCCCCAAAACCACATCAGTTTACAAACCCCAGTTGACAGTATTGATTGGTTATATGGCCATGCTTTTCAATGTAAAAAGTTGTGAGTGTGTCTCACTGTGTGCTTATTCTTTTTGATTTGCATTGTAAACTCATGGTCGAAATTGTAATAAAAAGTTGAAAGAAATACAAGTCAAAAATCAAAAATGATTCACAATGCTGCTGCTGCTTCTTTTGTTTTCTTTTTATTAAAATTTCACTTAACAAAAATCCTGAGAGCAACTCAAGGTAGAGGGTTACTGAGTACAACTGTTGTATTAGTGTATGAGGAAAAAGTAAGTGCAGATTATTAGGATATGTAGGATAGATAATGGTTGACCAATGACTTGAATCGGTTAAGATTGTAATGATCAAGGAAGCATCCACTTGGGTGTCTATTTCACAAAGTAGTTGTTCTTGAGAAGAAGCTGAGTGGAACTTCTTTATTATTAATGGAAGATGAAGGGAATGAGTATGATTTAAACCTGTGTATGTTGTGTCCTAGCTGTAAAGGTCTGAACTGGTGGAACTAAGGCCATATAAATGCTTTTGAATTCTGTTATGCTTGCAAAGTGAGGATTGGGCACCTCAGCTCAGATGTGGCAGCAATACTCTATTTTTGGTTTGATCTTCTTCTTCTAAAGAAAGAGCAGGGTAGGTAGAATCAGGTACTTTCTGAAGCAGTATAAAGAATTGACCATTTTTCCAGCATCTTAAGCAATGGTTTGGATATATGAGTTCCACTTGACATCAGGAGTGAACTCAAGTCCCAGTGGATGTTCAAAACAAGGAATCTCATTGAAAGTACAATGGTTCATCAGGACTGGAATAAAAAAAACAGTTTTTTTTTTTTTATGGCATATCAACACCTCAATGGGTTATTTAATGCCGACAAAATTTTTATTGCTGATAATATTTATTTTTTCAAAAATGTATTGCTGGTAATATTTTTTCCTTCAAAAAATCTATTTCTGGTAAAAAATTTTTTTTCAAAAAATGTATAGCTGGTAATTTTTTTTTTTCCAAAATGTATTGTTGGTAATAATTTTTTCCTTCAAAAATTTATTACTGGTAATATATTTTTTACAAAGTTTTTCTAGTATTAAAACCTATTTTTACACTTTCATCGTGTTTTGACTCCAGTTTGGGGTTTAACTACTTGCCTATAGCTGGGACCCTAACAGGTGCTACCCCCCCCCCCTGGTCAGAGTGGACCTGGGAACACCAGCAATTATGATAGTCCAATGCTCCTCAAAACCTCCTGATCAGAGGTCTTGTTGGATGTAGTTTATCGTCTTACCCAGGACGCGGATGTAGTTTATTGTCATACCCAGGATGGATAAAATTAAAAATAATACAAGGTATGAGAGAAATACATCCCACATATACACTACAGTTCAAAGCTTTAAGCCCCCTCCAGAATTAGCATGGGATGAACTTAACAGAAGAGTGAAAAAAAAGAATGAAAAAGAGCTCTTAGAGTCATTGAAAAAAGAATGGAATCAATTATCAGATTTATATTTTGCAAAACTTTTGCAACGAATGCCAAAAATTTGTGCTGCAGTAATCAACACTAAAGGAGGATATTTAGACAAGAGTAAAATTTAATCATAAAATGCTTTTCTTCTGTTTGTCATAATAAAATTTCTAATAAGAATCATATCTCACTTTAACCATGTATAATTATCTGAATTGAAGTTACTCAATAATACATCCATCAAAAGAGTTGAGGACTTCAAATATTTTGGATCTCACATAATAGATTACCCAAAAGACTTCAACATCCGCAAAGCTCTTGCATGTGATGCATGTAACAAACTTCACAAGATTTGGCACTCAAACCTTCCATCCTCCTTAAAAGTCCAAATCTTTCGAACATTGATTGAACCAGTCTTACTGTATGAATCAGAAACTCAGACAATATCTGCTCATCTTGAAAGACGACTGGATAGAAAAATCCAGACATTAGTTGGAGATGCAATGCAACACTTAACACAATTTTCGGAGAACTGAAACCAATCTCACTTAAGTTCGAAAAATGATTACATTTTGCCAACCACTTGCCACTGAGTGGATAGGAAAATCATCTCATCCTTACTCCTATGACGTCCTTTTGAAAGTGTCTTCTCACAAAAAATTGACTTTCCCAGACACCGTAGCTCAGGACTAAGGGTTGGACATTGGTAATCTGGAGACAGCAATACAAGACCGAACAATGTGGAAAGGGATTGTCAATGGAATTCCAACCGACGATAGGGATGATGATGATGATGATGATGATGATGATCTTTTATTTAAAGTATGAAACAACTACTTTTGGTGCAAATTTAAAAAATTACCATGGTTACCTCAAACTTTTAAACTGTAGTGTAGCTCCCACAAATAGCTCTTACTGCCTTATCATTATGTGGGGGGTATTTCTGCTGCCCCTAGTATTACTTTGCTTTGTACCAAATACAAGTTCCATCTAGATCATGGGAATTTTTCAACTTATAAGAGTGTCAGTTCAAATAAATGTTCCGTCAGGATTTTTTTTTTTATGTAAGTTTAATAAACATGCTGGTTCAGATAATAGTGCCAGGAAATGTTTTAAAAAACATATTAAGCATAGTATACCAAATAAAAAAAATATTAAGTACAGGATACCAAATAAAAAAAATATTAAGTACAGCATACCAAATATGCATCATGCTGGGTGAGTTGGGGAGAAAGGAAATCATTTAATCATGTTGGCATTTGTTATTTGGTACACAAGCCTACTAGTTCACTGATGGTCTGAATAGTTGCGATGAAAAGTAACTAAAATTAAGCTAAAAGCAACACTACTTACTTAAATTCAGACTAATGTCCTCATCATTGCTATCATCACAACGTTTCAACCATTGTCCATTTTTGGCCTTCTTCAGGTGTATGTAAATCCAAGTCACCTTCAGGCAATTTCAAACTAAACCGTTTATTTTAATTTACAGGGATATATTGTTTCTTATTCCACTGTTCATGTTTAGAGATATTTCATTTTTTCCTTATATAGTACTGAGTACTTATTTAGACAGAATTACTATTAAAAAGTGAAGAACGTTTAACAAGGCTTCAAATAAAATTTAATATGAATATTTGTTTACTAAAAGGTACAGACTGATTGAATGGCTTTAATGAAAAATATATGAAATTAAGATGCAAAAAAAATAATAGTTAAAAAAAAAATCCATGACAATTCTTCATCTAATAAAATTCCAAAATAATATGACAACTACTATTGCTAATAATACTACTGAGCCCTCAAACATCATCATCCCAGTGATAGGTATATTGGTATGAAGAGACGAGGTTTGACCTTTAAGATAATTTAAGACCTGTGTTCTCCAGAAGGCATATTCCAGTCTATATTGACTTTTGTAGGACCTGGCAGTGTTTTCAAAACTATTCTCTCTTGATTAGTTGGGTAATGACTTTCTGCTTAAACTGATTGATTCGAATGGGTCTGAATATCAACAAAACCTGCTGATTCTCTTCAAGAACCAAACAGGGGGTCAGTTAATCTTATTCTCCTTGACCTTGTCAGATTGTAGCCAAGTGAATGTGGAAATAATACGAAGATCTTGGAAGAAAGGGAAAAGGTAATTATCAGTGCAAGAAATCAAAATTACATCAAATTTGCTCAACTGCCAAAAATGGCTGGTAATATTCATGTCATTATTTCTACCATAAGGGCTTTATCTATTTTTTATTCTTATGCCAAAAGCCGACTGTGAGTGATAGAGCGACTGATGTCCTATTATAAGCAGATAGATATTAGGTGACAGTAGTTAAAGGTTCAATATCAGTATAAAGAAAAATAAAAGTCAGTTTCAAAAATTTGTTTATCCTTGTAATATTATTCAGATTTCTTCCATGAAACATTGTCAGTTATTAATTTCTGATGAGCATTTCTTTAATCTTATGCCCTCTGTACTATATTTTTTTTTTTTTTTTTTAGTTGGTATCACCCCAAGCAATTCATTAATGCCACTAAAACAGAAGGGGTTAGCGAGTGTGGAAGAATTAGGAACAGAAACAATAATGAAGAGCAGAAAGAGAAGAGGAGTAATCAGGAGGACAGCGATTTACATTGCATTTAAATTTTTGCAGATTAAGCAGGAAAGCATGGAACCGGAAGGGAGTTCCACAAGTGAGAACTGTGAGAGAAGAAACTGTTAGCATAGAATTTATGGCTACAGCTAGCCAGCTCAACTGTAAATTGATGAGATCTTGACGCCAGTCTAGTACTGTGCTTAAATTTAAAAAACTTTAAGTATCATAGTGAAAAGCTCATTTGAACAATTACCATGAAAGTATTTATAGAAAAGACATAGTGAAGCAACCTTACAATGGTGGGAAAGTGACTGAAGCCAAGCCACCAGATCAGGACCAATAATATTGCTGATTTTTCTTTGGATTTTATCAAGGAGCTCAAAGTAAATAGCAGGAGCCCTGAACCATATGTGGCAGCAATATTCTAAACATCTAGTATTCATCATAAAAATAAAAATCTGGCATTAGTTTTATAAGAACATGGTATTAAGCATAAATTTGTACTTATAATCAATTAATGATTTTGGTTCTAATCCCCGTAGGAATGACTGCTAAGAACATCTCACCTCCCCATATTTATAAACAAAAATGCATGATGGGATTTGTTCTTAACCAATAAAAATAGACAAATTCTTGGTTTCACCTACCATATTTTTGTTCTTTCTTGCCTTGAAGTCAGAATGTTACAATAATTTGACTGTAAACCTTTTGCATGTGAACACAATTCTTAATTTGTGAACTTTTTCCTTATTACTGTTGCGTCGACTAGTTTTGACATACATATATATTGTTTGCTTAGTATTACTACACCCTGTTCATATTCTTCCTTTTAATGTTTGAGAACTTTGTCAATCCCATTTCTTGAGCCTTTTGCCAATTACACTACAAATGTTCAATTTTTAAAATAGGATGGTAGACATTAATGAGTTAATTTCAGTTAGATTTCAACCTGGTCTTAAGTCATGACTGTTAAAACTTAATAGGATTTATTTTTTCTTATTTTTATATATTATTTATTATAGGAGATTAAAAGAAAAAAAAATTGTTTTAATCTCCTATAATAAATAATATTAAGCTCTACTTTGTATTGAGCCCTTTTTTTAGAATTAAATGCTTCGGACAGTAAAATTATAGTCCATTTGTTCTTATCTTATACTTGTATGTGTGTGTGTGTGTGTGTATATATATATATATATATATATATTTATAAACACACATACATACATACACCTATAATCATTCTATTATAATTATGGTCTATATTCTTTAAGAGACAGAAAAACTTTGTTAGAAACAAATAAGAGTACTGAACTGTTACAGGATATATGTTCTCCTGTATGGCAGTGAATGCTGAACAATCTCCTCAAAGATGAAGAAAAGACTTGAAGCAACAGAAATGTGTTTCTGTAGAAGGATGCTGAGGATACAATGGACTGAACATGTGAGCAATGACAAGGTTTTTAGAGAAAATGGGAACAAAAAGGAAACTTATACTTAACATCAGGAAGAAGCAATTGAAATTTCTGAGGAAGGAGAGCTTGTAAAATCTGATACTCACAGGACAGATTGATGGCAAGAGGGACAAGAGTGCATAACATACTTGACGAGGTTGAATAAATGGATGGGGGAACAGGGTTTACGAGAGATAATGAAAAGACAAAATTTATTAAGAGCTACAAAGGACAGGAAATTGTGGAGAGCCATGCATCCTGAGGGGACATGGCACATAAGAAAGAATTGTCTTCATTTCTTAAATGAAGCATTCTCAGTTACTATTAGACTGTACTGTGTTCAAAGTTTAATATTTTTGAGGAACTGAAAAGAGAACAAGACAAACTATGAATTCTAAAAGAAAAAAAAAAATTCAGTTATTCATTCGTGCCAAGAAAGTATTCGAACAAGTTAGCTGAAAGTATAATTCAAAGAAATAGAGAGAAATTTTTTTTCTTTAGTTTCTGTCATTACAGGCACTGAAACATTTATTTTCTATGTAATCAAATATTAATTATAATACAGACAAACCTCTCAAAAATGGACTAATAGGGGGAGGGGGTTGTCTGTTAAATCCAATTGTCTGTAGATTGAAGGGATAATTTTTGAGTTATAAAACCACCCAGGAAGAGGCAGATGAAATTTCTGGGACACATAACGAGAAAATAGAGCCTAGAGAATCTATACTCACAGGTCGAATCGAGGAAAGAGAGACAAGGGAAAGCAACACATGACATAACTGGATAACAGAACGTGGTCTGGAGGAGGTAGCAGAGGGATGAAACTTATTGAGAGCTACAAGGGATAAGGGAAAGTGGAGAGCCGTGATCGCCTACGTCCTGAAAGGACACAGCAAATAAAAAGAAAAAATAGTAACTACCAGTACTTATGATCATAATGTAAATACTATAAACATGTATATATGGCATAAATAAATATATATTTAATATAGATATATTAATCAAAATAACAAAAATAATACATTTCTCACAGCTACTTTCTCATGCACAAGCTAATGAATCGTACTTTATCTACTGTACACCTGTCTTTGTTTACAATTGAAAGGCCTCCCACTGCCACCAAGTGGTCACTTTCAGAACTAATATGACTCATTCCTCTAAGTCTTTGCTGACGATTTGGAAGTTTTTTTTTTCCTGCAGATTTATTTTCATTTTGCCTGCAGTTTTTGTCCGTTGCATCCAAAGTCCGTTGATGGGAGGTGAGGCTGTGGATGAGAGATCTGTCTGTACTTTAAAACTTTTTTAAATGACAATACTTATGTTGATATAGGTAAAACCTGAATTAATTCATAACTTTTGAAAATATAAAATTTTAAAGTAAAAGAAAAACGCTGAAAAGGAGAATTAATATTTGATTATGTAGAAAATAAATGTCTCAATACCTGTGATGACGGAAATCAAAGAAAAACTTTCTCTTTATTTCTTTGAATTATAAAGTCAGTTAAGAACCATATGGAATACATGCTTGGGTGATAATGACTCTTTTGATTCATGACTGACTGGGCAGAAGATTTTCCCTGCAGTAGGTTGATGTTTCTTTCTGTGATAGTCTGGTTAACAACCAAAGTTATAAGACCGAGTCTGTCCAACTATTCAACCCATAGCCAGGGGGAGAAGAGATAGATTCATACTTTTCCCAACAGTATTTGTGTGTAAATGAATGTAATGAACCTGACGGGAATTTGAACTCTGCATTTCGATTTTTCATTTCGAGTCGGTATTCATTATACCATAATACACATCCATGTGTATGTACTCATATGAGTGAAATACAATGTAAGCCTACAGGATTGGGGACCCTAGTGAGGATCTCTCCTAAACCCTGTTCTGTCAGCCATATACACAAGATCATTAGATAGATTATATGCTGGTTTCTTCTGTACCTCTTACTTTCATTATGTCAAGTGAGTGTCAAATTTTCTAAGTACTCTTTCCTTATTATCCCTAGATGTTGAGAAAAATATTACAAGACAATAATTTATCACAATTTCTCAACTAATATTTAAAAATAGTTGTCAGGATATATTAAGTAGGTAATAAGGTAAGCAGGGCAGAAGTGAGAAGTTCCTGGATTTTCTTTAAATGATTCAAGATTTTGACTCAGCAGAAGCATCTAAAAAGCTGTCTTGATTCACATATAAACTGAACTCTACACAAAAATATACTGGTAAAAAAGTTCATTAAGTTATACACACACATACATATATATATATATAAATTGTGCATAAAATACTGGTGTTAATAAAACTGTGCTCGATGTTATACAACAGAACTATTAAGTATATATTAATAAACTCGCTTAAAAGCAACCCTATCGAGCAGCATTTAAGCTAGCTCCTGCGGAGGGCTCTTGATTGAGTCTTTGGCTTGTTCAGGAGTTTGAGAGTCCCTAAGTTTTTGCATATTTTCAGCATTGGAAGCTCTGCTGGCTGCCGTTTGATCTGGGTTTTAACTTGCATGAGACTTTCTTTTCCTTTGTGCAGCCTTGGCTCTTTTGATTGCAATCTGGTCCACTGTTGGTAGAGATTCTTTTTGCGAGGCATACTGCTGTCATATGCGATAGGCAACAATAAACTACAGAAGAACTCAAAACTGATCACTGCATCCAAGTATTGCATTAATATTTAAGCTTATTGTTTAAAAGTTCAATGATAATTTTTCTGATGCCACTTAATTTAAAGACAATTTGATGTACGTAGGTCCTTACTTTCCATACAAACAATTATTTTTATTTCATGGGTGACTTTTGCAATTAATTTTGATTATTCCCAAATTTATTTCCAAGTCATAAAAATTATCATACAGAAAAATTTGTGATAAAAATCATGTAAAAAAAAATCACCGAAAACAATCACAGTAATGAAAACTTGGGAATCCATAATTTCTGTAACATGAGCTATTGAAAGTTAGAGTTGTGTCCCTTTAATTGAAAAAAGTGTGACACGGTGATATTTGCATCTATTATATAGATATACATATCCCTCACCATTCACCCAACTTGGAGTTTCATGCAAAATGCAATCTTCAAGTGCTGAATTTGGACGGACTGTTATGTAAATTGAGTTTTAAAAATATCTGTTTACTGCTGTTGCAGTTAAGTATTATATATATTGGGATCATAGGTTGTTTTTTTTTTAAAATTATATGCCTTTAAAAAAACTAAAAGAAATTTTGAAAAAATTCCTTGAAAATCTTTTCAAAAATTATTTTTCAAAACATTATATTTAGCAATTAAAATAACTGGGATCAGCACATGATTGTAAAAGATAAAAGGGAACTTACTTAATCTTATTTTAAAAAAATAGTAATATAAAAAATGAAACAGTAATTACTAACAATAAATTATGATATATAATAAACCATAACGTACACTAAGAACTAAACCATGATAGTATTAAAAATTAAACTGGGTCTACTTGTTTAAGTAGATATTTATTGTTTTAAAATAATCATTTTCTAAACCAAACATAGGTTACATTTATTCCCTTTATGATTTAGCCCTTGATATAATATTCCAGTTAATTGAAGGGGAGTTGCCAGCATATTTCAATTGCCAGAAATAATTAGAGAGAGCAGTTCTATGTATTTAATATTAGCCAAAGTCATTTGGTGATGGTAGAAGTGAAACTTCCAAGGTTTTTTAGTAGAATCAAAATAAAATCTAACAATGCTATCGGAACATATGTTCACACAATATACAATATTATTGGTCATACATTGACTGTTTAATAGACAGATTGTATTCTTCTGGTAGTTGCATTTATTTTTTTAGAAAAATTTACATTGTCTTTGTTGGAAAGATGTTTATTTGATATGGTGTTGCTATGCTAGGATATGGATCTATCAATTTTAATAATGCAGCAATAACTGATTTTAACATTATTTTTGTTAAAAATATTTTTTTAATGTTGGTGAATGGTTTAAATGCTTATGGATTAATTTTAGGAAAGGTTTTCCGATATTAGTTTGGACGTTAGTTAAAAGGTGGATTAAATCATATGATGTTGTGTTTACAATGTTTCTGTTTTTTCTTAACATCTTTATTTTTTATCAAATACTCTAAATTTGCTTTATGATTGATTAGTTCCAAAGCCTTTACATATTTAGCTTTAACACTATCAGATATTTCCTTGTTGCTGCAGTTGGTGGATAATCTAACTAGGATTGATTTATGTAAATTATCTAGAACTTTGTGATGGAGGTTTGAATCTTTCCTAATGTATCTATAGTTATATAGTTCGTTCGTGTATGATTTATTGTAATCATTATTCAGGTTTAATATTACGTTCAGGAAGTTGATCACTTTGGCATTGGTAGTGGTGGTAATATTTAGATTGTGATCCTTATAAAATTTTTTAAGTTCTTTTATCAACTGGTCTATATTACGAGAGCTAATTTATGGAGGAGAGTTACACAGTCATCTCTGTGTAGTCTGGTGTCCTTAATGTTGAACATAAATCTAAGTTGCCACAACAACAGAATACCACCAATATTACATGCTTCTGCTGAATCATACACACCCGTAGCAACATTAAACTCTGGGTTATTTCTCTTGGTCCACAGACAATCATTGTGGAATAGTACAGGTATTTGTGCCAGCTTTATAATATTTATTTCCTGATCTCTAATAGGGCAGTAATTTTTAGCTAGCTTTATAGCTGCCATTAGTACATTCTTGGTGATCAGTGGGTAAAAGTCACAAATACTGAATTGAATAAATGTACATTCATTCTCCCTTTTGATGTTATTAAATCATTCTAAAGCTTCTGCTGTTTTCTGCCACTGGTTGATTCCTAGAGCATTTTTGGTGTAATTGCATGCTATTTCAAGGATAATTTTGCTGATTTTACCAATGTTATTTTTTGTTGGGTTGAGTAATTGGTATTGAGGGTTGTTTAGAAAATTAGCTTTATGCTCTTTAACTATGATGAATGCTTGTTGTTTGTGTAATTTGTAGATTCTATCATCAATTTTTAGTTCAGTGTCTATTTCCTTGGCTTCCTTACTGATGTTGTTTTCCCAGTAGATGGGTGCCTTTTTAGAAAAATTTATTGACTTCCCTATTAATAGCTTTATAGTATATATTTGCATTGACTTTGTAATGGTTATCCATTTTATTTGCCTTGATGATTATTTTATTAGATTTGTTAATCATAGTAACATCCATTCACATTTTTTGCTGTAGATCGTTGGTAGCTTTAGTGAATTTAATCTTCTCTATTAATGAGATGAGATCTTTCTAAAAAATCCAATAATTGTTCATTGTACGGTGATGTTTTTTGGGACTTAAATCCGTAGAGCATGGCATCTTTTGAGTTGTCATACTTGTTCTTGCATTTAGAGGAAAAGAGCTTCCACCTCATCATCTTTATGATGCTCTCAATCTTGTGTAAAAGGGTCAGTTTATAGGATTTTTTATCAGGAGCCATAATGTTTGTAGTGGAGTAGTCCAAGTGGATTGGTTCCATGTTTTAATACTAGTTAGGATACAAAGTATAATTACATTATAACACCTATAACAAAGTTCAACTAAAAGAAGTAAAGTGTAAATATAAATATATGAATTGTGCATAAAGTACCTGTGTTAATAAAACAGTGCTCAATGTTATACAACAGAGCTATATATTAATAAATATATATACATACTTACTGTTTGCATGATGCAGAGTTTCATGCAGAATGCCATCTATATATCAGTCAGTTATGTGCCATGTGGGATACATGCTTAGACGATCATGTATCTTTCAATACATGACTGACAAGGCAGATTTTTTCCGCAGTAAGTTGCCATTTCTTTCTGCAGTAGATCAGTTGCCATCCAAGGCTACAGAACCCAGTCTGTCCTGCTATTTACCCATAGCTAGAGGGAGAAGTAGAGAATTCATACCTTTCCCAAGGTGTGACAGAGAGAGAGTCTGGGAAATACACACACACACACACACGCACACGCACACATTTATTTTTAGTGAAATTGGAGTAGATTTAAATAGCGAAATTAAATAAGAGCATTTTGTTTACTGATGGGTAAATCTGATCTAGGGCAGAAGTTGTACCCATTGAATCTGGGTCATCAGAAGACAATGGAAATGGTCGAAATAATTTTTATTGATTAAAAATTGAAATAGAGCTGAGTAAGCTAGAAGGAACTTTGGAATTCACATGATTTTGGTTGAAGCAGCCAGAATCCCATGATAACTGCATGCGAAGTAGTAGGGCCGAGGGTCAGTTATAACCAGCCGGGTTTATCTATATAAACGCGTAGTTATGCTGAAAAAGGCAGACTGGAGAAAATTCTTGAAGGAAGAAGAGAGAATTGGCCCGAGCAAGCGTTGGGAGGAGGAACGCCACTATAAGTTTAAGCCACGCAAAGAAATATTTATCCCTCCATCGCAAGAGTCATATATTGTTCTGAGACGATTTAACAAGTTAATCACTACACTCTTTCTGTGTCTAGAAACCATTGTATCAGTTTTTACATTAAATACTTTTCTTTTCTGTAACCCATTTCTTTTCTCTACTATTCTTTTCTGCTATATAAAAGACATTAACAATTCAACCATTGAATAGTTGTTTATCTGGCTTTCTGCAGATATTAATTTTTTTTTTGCTGCATTCTAAATTTCTTAGTGCAGACTCCCCAGCTGTGTCTACATCTTCAGTTGACTGTGAATGGACGGACATCACTTCTGCTTTCTGGATCAAACAAATCACAACGTGGGCAGGAAGCCGGATTAAACCAGCGGACCGGTCGAATAATCTACGGCTGCTCAGGGGACCTATGGCCATTACCTTAAGTTTGGTTAGGACCGAGTAGACACCTCAACCCAGAGAGTAAGATGCCGGAGATTGAGGGGCTGGGGCGAAAGTGCTAGAAAGAGTATTAGCACAT